>CAOKZL010001108.1:0-696940 GCA_948472985.1 Iguana delicatissima | reverse complement strand
TTTTAAAAACCCTGGCCATTTTTTTTTTTTTTTTTTTTTTTTCCCCTTGTTTTTTTGGGGCGGGTTTTTTAAAAACCCTTTAAAAAATTTCCTTTTTTTTAAAATTTTTAAAATTTTTTTTCCCCTTTTGGGGAAAAAAAAAAACCCCCTTTCCCATTTTTTTTTTTAAAAAGGGAAAAACCCCAAATTTCCCCTTTTTTTTTAAAAAATTTTTTTAAAAATTTTAACTTTTCCTCCCATCCGGGGGGGCCAAAAAAATTGGGCCCTTTTTTTTGGGGGGGAAAAAAAAAAAATTTTTTTTCCCCCCCCCTTTTGGGGGTTTCCCCCCCCCCCCCCCTTTTTTTTCCCCCCAAAAAAATTTTAAAAAATTTCCCCAAAAAAAAAAACCCCCCCTTTTTTTAAATTTTTTTTTTTAAAAAATTTTTTAAAAAAAAAATTTTTTTTTTTTTGGGGGGGTTTTTTTTGGGGGGGGGGGGGGAAAAAAAAAATTTTTTTAAAAAAAATTTTACAAAATTTTTTTTTAAAAAAAAATTTTTTAAAAAAGGGGGGGGGGGGAAAAATTTTTCCCCCAAAAAATTTTTTTTTAAACTTTTTCCCAAAAAAAAAAAATTTTTTTTTAAAAAAAGGGGGGGGGGGTTTTTTCCCCAAAACCCCGGGTTTTTAAAATTTTAAAATTTTTAAAAATTTTTAAAGGGAAAAAAAAAAAAAAAAACCCCCAAAAATTTTAAAATTTAAATTTTTTTAAAATTTTTTTAAAAAAAAATTTTTTTTTTTTCCCTTTTTTTTCTTTTGGGGTTTAAAAAAAAAAAAAAAATTAACCAAAAAAAAAAAAAAACCCCCCCCAAAAAAATTTAAAAAAGGGGGGAAAAAAAAAAAAAAAAGGGGGGGGGTTTTTAAAAAAAAAAAAAATTTAAAAACCCCAAAACCCAAAAAAAAAACCCCCCCCCCCCCCCCTTTTTACCCCCAAAAAAAAAAAGGGGGGGGGGAAAAATTTTTTTTTTTTTTTTTTTTTTTTTTTTTTTTTCCCAAAAAAAAAAAAAAAGGGGGAAAAAAAAAGGGTTTTAAAAAAAAAAACCCCCCCCCTTTTTTTTAAAAAAGAAAATTTTTTTGGGTTTTTTTTTTTTTTTTTTTGGGGAAAAAAAAAAATTTTTTTCCCTTTTTTTTTAAAAAATTTTTTTTTTTTTTTTAAATTTTTTTTTTAAAAAAAAAAAAATTTTTGGGGGGGGGTTTTTTTGGGGGTTTTTTTTTTTTTTTTTTTTTAAAAATTTTTTCCTTTTTAAATATTTTTTTTTTAAAAAAAAATTTTTTAAAAAAAAAAAAATTCCCGGGAAATTTTTTTTTTTAATTTGCCTGCGTTTCTTTCATTTCTTTCCTCATCTCCGACTTTAAACTTCTTATTTCATTTAATATTTCCAACATTGGGTTACCTATTTCAGTCGAAGCTCTTCTTGTAGGGTCTATCAATTGTAATTGTGTCTGGGTTTGTATCCTAGTTCCCTTTCTAGTACCAGATGCCATTTTTCCACACCTTCTCCCTCAATACTATCTCACCCAATCTCCACAGTATTACTTAAACAGTTAAACAATCTACTACCTTTAACTTATTACAATTGAAATTATAACAGTTGCTATACAATTCTTCCTCTTCAATCATATACCCCTCCCCTTTTAACTTTTTTTTCCCTTCCCCCTTTCTTTCCCTTTTTTTCTTCTTTCTTTTTACACCAGTTTTAACAGATTATACCCAAACAAACCCAAATCTAACGAATTAGAGCTATATCCAATTATCTGTACTCCACTGATTCAATTAATCCAAGCTTCTACAATAAGTCCAATTCTGAACCAATACTTCTATTTCTTTACAGCCCAATGTTAACAAAAAAAAAAACCCTATTTACACAAACTACTTATTACACCAAGTTAACAACAATCTCTTGCCCCCTCACCGACTCCTCCGTTCTTCCAGCGCCAACAATCTATTTATAAATTCCAACTGTTCAAACTTCTCTCTTTTCCTGATTGTTCTCTATGTCCTGTATTTGCTATTCATCTCTCTTCTCACCTTGTTATTTTTTTCTTTCTCTCTTTCTTTCTCCTTTTTCTTTAATTACTATTACAAAAAACTCAGTCCTGCTTCAATCTCTTCAAACTTATCCGTTTCTTGCCATCCCTCCACACTCCACTCTCCGCTCCTCCGTCTTCCAGCGAGCTCAAACGTTCTATCCGTGAGCTTCAGCTGCTTACTAACTTCTCCCTTTTCTCGTATGTCCTCTGTATCCTCTATTTGTACTCTTGTCCCTTGCTCGTCTTGGATATTTTATTACTCAACTCCAATCTTCTTTTATTTTCTCCATCCCGTCCAATTACTTTCTCATTACTGTCCACTCTCCGCTCATCGTTTTTCCAGCGAGCTCAAACGCTTTGTTCGTGAGCTCCAGCTGTTCTTCAATCTCTCCCTTTTTCGTGTCGTCTATGTCCTGTACTTGTTAAACGTCTCACTCGCCTATATTTTACTACAAACTCCGTCCTCCTTCAATCCCTTTCAGACCGATCTCATCTCCAAAATTTAACTGCAATATAACTTCTCAGTTGTACCTCTGTTTTTCTTTGACTTAAATGACTTTCCAGCAGTTATTTCCAACAAAATTTTTAATTCCTGAAGTGTTTATTACACTGCAAGCTCCAGCGTTTCCGCGAGCTCCAGCTGCGTCTCCACACTTTCACTGTACACTTTAAACCGCCGCCATTTCTGTCGCTTCCCGTCACAGTCACTTCTGATCACCTCCGCTGCTTTTCTCTTAACCAGTCTTTCAATCTCACAATCTCACAATCTTCCTCATACAGTCCCCTTTTTTCTCTATTTTCGTCAGTCCCGATTAATTTCTTCAATCCAAAAGTATTTTTTTTTATTTACTGTATTATTTCTTTTATATCCATTCATTTTCTCCTTTTCCCCTCCTCCTCTCTCAACTTCTTTCTCCACTCTCTCCTCCACAAAAACTCCACTGGTTTATTATTTAAAGTTCGGCTTGATCTTTCAATCTCTGAGACATAGTTTTAAGATTAAGGCAATGTCCCCGTTCTTCAAATTAATGGTATATATCAAGAAACTTTATTTAAAAATCTCCGGCGTCGCTAGGCTGCATTACCAGCAAATGCCCAGCGGTGGCATATTTTCACCCCTCTTTCAGACTTATGAGGCGATCTTCCTCTCATCTAAAAGAGATCGGGGTCCCCATCGAGGCCCTCAGAACCCACCTTTACCGGGGAAGTTCTTTGCCAAGTATTTTCTTTCAGCTTCCCGCTTGAGATGTTAGGACAGTGAGAGCTCTATCACTGTCCTCCTCGATTGCGACGCCATTGGAGACCCGGAAGTCTAAAGGTTTGTCAAGCATTTTGCACTTCTGCAAAACCCTGTCCCGGTGATATTCCTCTCTTCTGTCTGGATCATGCTATATGGCTCTCTGGATGATCTTAAAGTTCTGCTGGGAGATATGATCCTTAAAATAACAGGTCCAAGCCATATAGGGTTTAATTCACTTACTTAGTTAACTAGGTTGTTTAACTAAATAGGTAACTTGGAATATCGGCCTTTATGTTTTTATTGTCTCTGTCAAATAAACAACAATAAACAATAATAAACATAATAAACAAATAAACAAATAAACAACATAGGGAATTTTTCACTGAGGCCATTTCCACACTAGCCTATTATAATGCTATTATCCTGCTTTCAGCATGCTATGGAATCCTGTGGTTTGCAGTTTAGGGAAGGGCCTCAAAGGATTCCATAGGATGTTGAAAGTGAAATTATAGCACTATAACAGGCTAGTGCAGAAATGGCCTGACTCGGCAAGTATGCATCTCTCACGTAAACAAAGAAAAGCAGAATAAAATCAAGTTTGGCCTGTTTCAACTAAGTCACATCATCTGGAAAAACCAAGGAACCTTTATTTTCTAAATCTGACATTGCATTCATCTGGACCCCTGTCCTTTTTAAAAAGGTCAGATGGTGGAACCACCACTGTTCTTATAAATTTGAGAGCTGAAGACCACAGGAGATAGTCAGAGACTTTGTTACGAGGTAAAAGGTATTCATAAGAATGTGGAAACTAGTCCTGTTGCCATGATGAAACAGTTCTACTGAGTAAATCAGTTTGGAGGGGGTTGTTTATTGAAATGTTTGGACAGACAGTGGTAGGTTTCACTGAAAATAAGGCTTCAGGAGACAGTTGGCAGACACCAAGTGGGAGGATGTATCAGGTGTGGACAGGAGTGAAAACAGAAAGGAGCACAAACCAGAGAGAGTGGGAGAAAACAGACAGTGAAACACTAATATGAGAAATCAAGGGAGCAACAGCAGAATATAGGAGGAAATTAATTGAGGCCAAACTTGGGTAGAGGGGAAATGAGCCTTCTGTTTGTAAGACTGTGGTGACTTGTACTAACATGAACAAGGTATAACTACAATGGGGGAAAGTGCTGACTGTAGGTCACATGTGGTCTCCAATCTCTTTTCTGTGCCCCCCCCAACCCTTTTCTCAGTGCGTACTCCAAGCCCCTGGACCCACAAGAAAATTAAAACCACCCCCAAATCTTGGAGATTTTTAAACAAAGACTGGATAACCATTTCTCAGGAATGTTTTGATGGTGTATTTCTGCATGTCTGGAGGTGAAACTGGATGGCCCTTGTGGTCTCTTCCAGCTCTATGATTCTACGATCTCTCAAACTACTAGAAAAACATAGCAATTGAGGGTGATTTGTGCCACTGCATCCCAGCCCCTCCCAAAAGCCTCTCAAAATAACCAAATTGCAACTGAAACCAGGAACCAGAAGTGATGTAAATTCCCTTCTGGATCACTCAGAATGCATCTATGTGGCCTGCCAGGGGGCAATGGGCAAAACTGACCACTGCTTCTCATGTAGTTGCCCACCCAGTAGGCAATTACACAGGGAGACATTTTCCCATTCCATAATCCCCATGTGGGCCACTTCTGCACACCCACTCTATACACCGAAATACTTCAATTTCCCCAATTTCTCTCGCAAAATGTTGATCAGAAGTTATGTTGCTTCACTTCCTGTTGCCATTTGAGAGAGAAATTGAAGTATTTGAAGTCTATTGAGGAGATCTTTGAAGTGTTTGAACACAAGGGGGGTGGCATGATTTTCAGGCAAATGGCCAAACATCTTTGTTTGTTTGTTTGTTTGTTTGTTTTTAATGAGGGATGCTGTAGAAAACTGGCAAGGAGTTTGGGGGCTACAGAAGTGAGGTTTGGACACTGCATGACCTTCCCATATCCTCAGCTGTCCTGATTTGGCAAGGACAGTCCTGATTAATCCTCCATCAGTCATCATCAGCTGCTTTTGAAATGTCCCAATTTCTCTCTCCTCCTCCCACTTTCCCCGTTTGTCTTCAGCTTTCTTCAGTTGCTACCAACTGAGTTCAAAATGCAGAAGTAATTTGCATTCATTTAACTCAGCAAGGAGGGAAGTAAAGGAGCAGACAAAATCTTGCCCTTCTCTGTTGGCTCAGTCAAAGCAAACTTCTACGGCTTCTCCTAGCTTGTCTCTTCCTCTTCATTAATAATTTTCGATACTTCGATCCACTCTGAAGTTGCTTGGCTTGTGTTTTGGTTTTCATCTGTTAAATGGAGGTCATGCCTTTCCTGCCCTTAGCAGACTGACTCACAGCTTGCCAGCAGAGTATCTTGAATTCAACCACCTTCACTGTATGATGTATCTGACACAGAGCCTGGAAAAGTTACTTTCTGGAAATGGGCACCTAGAGTCCCCTAACCATCATGCTTCCTTTGGGCTTCCAGCAAATTGTAGGATTTGTCAGGCAATTATGACTAATATAGATTGAAGAACAAAAGGTCCTAACTAGTATTGTGTTGAATCAGGGAAAAAGTGAGGAAAACTTGCAGAACTGTTCCCAGTAGATTTGACTAATGCTTGACAAATATTTTAAAGAGATTTGCATTGTATTCAAAGGTCTTTTTTCCCTAATTCTTCAGGGAGAATCATGTCCCACCCTAGTCAGGAACATCACATCATGTTCCACATATCCCTGCTAAGAGTGTTATGATTTACCTGGTTTGTGAACCAAGATTGGTTTAAAAAAAAAATCAAAATGGAGCTCTGTCTGCAGTTTTGTGCAGGTTACAGCACACATGTTCAAGCCAATGAGATGACTCCTAGGGTCAAGTCCTTTTTTTCTCAAATCAGACAAAAATAAAATTAAATTAAAAAAAAATGTAGTCTTGAGATACAACATCTCTGAGCAGAGAAATGGCAGAGGGGTTGTTCAGTCTTTTCTCTCCAGTCATTTTCCCAATCAAAATCTATATTTTCTTTTCAACTGGGTAAACCGTAGGGACCTGAAACTCTACCCCTGAGGGTGAAAGAGCTCAGGGACCCGATCTGGAGAACAAACACCATCAGTGGTGATGAAGTAAGGAGTGATTTTCCTGACTTCTCCCTTTCTGCGCTTAAATTCAAGATTAGCCCAAGACATTTTTCCATTTAAACTGGACCCTCCCCTTGTCACTCTTACTGGGATCAGCACTTTAAAACAGGGGTGATGTATCCTTTTTATTGTTGTTGTTCACATCTTCATTCCCTCAAAGGTACTCTGTTGGTGCCAAATACTGTTGGTGAACAAGGACAGTGTGAAAAGTAAACATGCCCACCTCTTTGTCTTTCTCTCTCTTTTTGCCATCCCCTCTACCCCTCCCTCCCTCCACCCCTCCACCCCCATTTCTTCCTCTCCCTCACTCACGTCTTCCCTATCCAGCAGACTGCTAAGGGAAGATTGCATTTCTTTTGCCAAAGGCCTGGGCCTCTTCCACACAACACAATGATAGTACTGTGACACCTCTTTAACTGCCATGGCAAAATGCCATGGAATCCTGGGATTGGACGTTTATGCATGAGTAGTTAGAATTCTCAGCCAGAGAGGTCCAGGATCCAAACCAGGTCAGGGAAAGGAGAGGAAAAGGGGTCAGTTGGAATGATGGCCCTACACTGCCTCTCTCACACCCATGTCCTTCCTTGGGTGTGGAGAGGCATCAGGAGAGGGTTTGTGGTGCTGAGAAATAGGGCTGTATTCCATCCTTACCTGGCCAGGCAGTGACTGATGCAGGAGGAGGAGGACCAAAGGTGGATTTTTAAGGGACTGCATGGCCTGGTCAGAGCCACCAAGAAGGAAGTTTCCCCCAGAAAAGAAGTGCTTGAGATGGGGAGAGAGGTTGGAGAAACGTACAATCAAATCTGTGACCGTTAAACAAACAAATGTGGAGGGCCAATTGTAATTTGCACTCTGTTAACTCAGCAGTAGAGAGAGGAGAAGAGGGGACAGAGTCTTGTCTTTTCCAGTAGACTCAGGCAAAAGCAAACTGGTGCAACCTCTTCTAGCTTGTGTTTTCTTCCTCATTAATAATGTTTGCTGTCTTGACCTTAATATGTTGCTTATGTTGCGGTTTGGTTGCTTGGTAATATGTGTCCCAGTTTTTATCTGTGAAGTGTTAGAGGATTTGAGATCCTAACTGAAGCATTTTTCCCCTTTGTCCTCAACTTATTTCTACTCCTGTGAATCAAGTTCAAACATACTCTTCCAGTGGTAGTCATGGAGTACCTGATGAGGTTGCCATGTCCTCTTTTCACCAAGCAGCATCAATCAAAGGGCCTTCCAGGAGATGAATTTAAATCACAGTTTAAATGTAACAGCAGGTTTGGTAACAGATGAATGATTTGGAATACACAGTAGACCCAGTGCAATTGTTGGAGATCTTATGGTTGCTTAAAGCAAACGTCCGACAGAGGCTTTCAGCAGGAAACAGCATAGAACAAAAAAGGCCTACAAAGGCAACTCAGGAAGTTAAATATTTGGAAGGCTTATTTGAGCATGAATGGGCTTGATATGCAAAATATTAAAGAAAAAAGATGCCCTTGAAAAGGCAGCAAAATGTGTTTTTATTAAGTCTAGTAGAAGTTAGGAGTGGGGGAATGAGAACCAAAGAAGAAGAACCATAGATCATTTAATGTCAATAAAAAACCTCCTGGAGGGAATAGTCACTCCACTTGGTATGTATCTCACCTGGAATTATCTAAAAGCCTAAAGGCACCAGATCCCATCTGAACGTAGAAGCTAAACACGATCAGCCCTGATTAGTTCTTGGATGGGAGACCACCAACAAATACCAGATGTTGTAGGAAGGCACTGGCAAAACCACGTCTGAGTATTCCTTGCCTAAGAAAACTCCCAAAATGCATGGGGTTACCATAAGTCAGCAGATGACTTAAAGGTACATACACACACACTTACTTTCTCTCTCTCTCTCTCTCTCTCTCTCTCTGTATGTATATATGTAATGTGGTCCAATGGGTTTCCACCATGTGACAATAAATATCATCTCTTTCTTCCTAGGTCTTACCATCATCCGTGCCGGACCTCCACGGTAAGGAGAGGCAGCGGAGATCAATCCTCTAAGATGTTTATTTGGACCAGTGGCCGAAGCTCCTCATCGTATAGACATGACGAGAGAAGGTACGTGACGCCTATGCTGCTTTGAAAGTATGCTTGGCTTCTTTTGGATCCACATGTGTAACAGCAATAATACAATGGCTGCCCCACAGGTGGGTGGCAGCATGGAGGAGAAGGGGGGACTACACTGTCTTTTGTCCTGAGATAGTGAAAGTTATCAATGTGTAAGCACCTATTGGCTAGTGCTGGTGCCATCACTGCTGACTAACAAGACATTCTGACTTTTTCCCTATGGCCATGCCACTCTGAAAAAGTGCTTTTAAAAAAAGCTTTACAATTTTAAAAATGTAACAGTTATAAATCTCTGTTGATTTCTTTTATAGAGACTCAGCATACCTGGTGCATTGCTAATGAAGGAAGCATTTTTAAATGTACATATATTAAACACAGTCGCTGAGTATCAGTAAAATCTGTTTAATTGCCCCACTGTTTGAGAAGTGTTCTCTCAAGGGACAGGGATCTATTGTTTAACTTTGTTAGAGGATGCAGTTATTCCACGGTGGGCCCTTCTTTTTTTCTGTGCTGATAAGATACAATTTGTATAATATGTACATGATGAGCATGTACTAGGGAACTAACTTCTGTTGAGCCTGTCCCAAAATAATTCAGGATTGTGGAAACCCATCAGAAATATGCCTGTGTAGATGCATTAGAAAAGGTTTAACCTGGTGAGATGATCCACAGAGCATGCTATTTTTTTTTTAAGGACACATAATCCTCTATTATTGTTGCATATTATTTACTTATTTATTATTCAATGGTAATGCTATCATTTACATTTAGCATTTAGGTGCAGCAAGGTGCCCATGGTAAATCAAAATCACCTATCATTTTGAACCTAGAAGCATTAGTCTACTGGTTTGCATTTCCTGCAGCTATAGCTGCTGTGGGATTCTAGGAGCTGTTCTCCAAAAAAGTGATTTTTCCTACTTCCAGTGATGCCATAATAGCTGGGAAACCTTCTCAGAGTCCTTTGAGTATCCGGCTTGAAGGACAAGATTTCTTTGACTCTGTAGCAGAATAAGTGGGTGAGAAAGATAGGCCATATTGTTCCCTTGTGTAACTAGAGTGCCCAGAAAAGAGAAGACGTGCAGACTCAATCTCTCATTTTAAAATACACTTTGGAAACTTTATGGAGCAATGACAATATTGTGGAAGAAAGTGAACAGAACCTGAAATACTTACCGTTTTGACCATGCTGGCTGTGAGTTTCTGGAAGCTAGAGTCTGAAAAGGTCACTTTTCCAATCACTGAGTAGAAGACCATCCTCTTCCCATTTCCCCATCCCCCACTTGCCAGAAGTGTCAATAGGGTTGGTCCATGGGTAACTGACCACCAATAATGACTAGTTTCCAAGGCTGGTCAAACTGTATGGGTCTGTTTCCTAGCCACAGTCTCATTAACTTTGACAAGAGGCAGACCAAAAGAAGCTTCCAGAACTTTCCAGCTTCCCTTTGCACAAGCTTCCTTTCCTCACTGCCTCATCCACCGATGCAGCCATCTGTGTGCCAAAGTGGCTGCCAACATTCAGTGGCAACTGTGGTTTCACAGAGTGAAAAAACATCCTCCCACACCATGGAGTTGTGGAATACCGCAGGGCAGAGCGTATCCCTTCTATCACTAATCAAAGAGACAAGACAAGGGAGGATTGCACTGTTTAGCTCAGTTTCTAGGTAAACATGGGCAACACATGCAGCTCACAGGTTATATATCACTCATCCCAGGTGTGAAGTAGGTATGCAAGGAATGCTCCTAGCATTCAAGGTGGGAAAGAGATGTGAAAGAAACTGAAGGGCCTTTCCACACTACATTAACACATCCTCCAACATTTCACAGAGGGCCTTTCCACACTACACTGTTATAGTGGTATTATTCCACTTTCAACATCCTGTGGAATTTGGATTTGCAGTTAATTGAGAGCAAAGCGCTCTCTGGCTGAGAATTCTAAAGCCTCCCCCCAAACTGCAAACCCCAGGATTCCTTAGGATGTTGAAAGTGGAGTAATAGTGCTAACAATGCTATAGCACTCTTATAGTGCTAACAGTGTAGTGTGGAAAGGCCCGGAGTTACTCATGCAGGCTAGGTGAGGCTACAGCAGTTTGCCTTTCCCTGAGCCTGCTGGGAGGGGCAAGACTCTGCTGCCTCCTCTTCTTTCTTCCCTGCTGAGTTAGTTGAATGCAGAGTACTTTTACACTTTGACCTCCATTTACAGCAATGGAAGTAAGTTGAGGACAAAGCGGGAAGAAAAAGAGAAACTGGGGCATTTTAAAAGTAGCTGGAAAAATGAGACAACAAAGGATTGATCAGGACTGTCCCTGTCAAATCGGGACAGTTGAAGGGTATGCATTACAGAACTGTCCCAGAGAAGGGTAACCTGATCTCTCTCTTGTCCATTCAGGGTTATGTTTGCTCCAGCTGCACTGTCTTCCTCTGTACAGCTGCATGCTAGGTTGTATTAGTTGCACCTGAGTGTGACACAAAGTTGGGAACAACTGGCTTCTGCTCAGGTAGACCAAGGGAGGGCATTATGTGGCCTTTCATATGTTGACAGACTGCAGTTTCCAGGAGCCCTTGCCAGCATAGCCAGTAGTGAGAAATGCTGGGAGCTGAAGTTCAACAATATCCAGAGAGCCTTGTGATTCCCATCTCTGATGTAGATCCTCTTTGCTGGCCCTGGCAAGATTCCTGCAGAGGGGGAAGTAGAAACTAAACATTCCACATTAAAAGGGTAAAAGTCACAAGGATAAGTCAAACAACTAATAAAACAGCTTCATCCATCAAAAGGCAGCCAGTAAAACAGCAGACATAACAGATATTCTCTTGGCCTACTGCATCAAAGACCATTTGAAAGCTAAGCTAAAGCTAAGAGAGAACAGTGGGGCAGGCTTTCCACAGGGGGCAACATTCATAAAGAGGGAGACCACCACTAGAAAGATCCTCACACTCTATAGTGATTGCACTATCTTCAGAAGGTCATTACCCTCAGAACAAGGTTTTATCAGATGGCCTAAACATACAGGGATATTTTTGAAGAAGAAAAATTATCTGGAGGTTTAAAAATCTGTACTCTCTTTTGCTTTGCTTTGCTTCTCCTTGCAAAATCCAAAACATATTCTCAGAGTTCAGCTAGAAAACTGTTGTAGTCATTGCACAGTATCATAACTTGGGACTTGGGCATTCTCCTTTCTCCATTCACATATCCATTCATTTACTGTTTTCCCCTTTTCATGCTGTAGCTCAGTTTACTTCTGCTGTCATTAATCCTTTTTCACTCTCATATACACACCCTAATAATATGAATCACAACGCTGCTGGAATGCCATGAGCTAATGCAGGAGAAAATTTCTGATACAATGTAAAATGCTAGATTATAAACCAAAAAATCAATAGCGCCTTCATTTTGAGTGACAGAAAGTGTAATCTGAGTGAGCCTCGACAGCCACAGAAGTAATAATTTTCCTTAATTGTATTCAGTCATTGATTTTACAGTATTTAGTAATTTCACAGCAAAAGAAAATGACAGGAGTTTTTTGCTTCACAACTGAGTAAATTACCAAGCAAAATTTGGCATAATAAAAGCAAACTCATGGTCCAACATAATCTTTTGCCCTTTCATTTCCTATGAATTCATGAGGATTTCTGAGGCTTCCTCTTCCTATTGAAGCCTACCTGATAAGGTGAGATATAACTCTTTAGAGCAGCATTCCAAATGTTTCCCCAGATTCGGTGAGGTGTGTAAGAGTAGTCCATTGAGGGGTGTATGATTCGAGGTGGAGATGAAACTCATCTCTCTTGAAGGTTCAATTGGCTGATGGTCATCTCTTCTTTTGTCTCCAAAACACCCTGTTCAGCAGATATTCTAGAAGGAAGGTGAAATGACCCTAACCAAATGGCTGGTTCCCTAAAATGGCTACTCTTATTGTTTGGTGGTCCCATCATTTCCTCAGAATACTTCTCAAACATGGAAAATATGGTGGTCACCAACTGATCAGAGCTGCAGAAGAGTTTAAATATATTCCCTTCTCCCCTTCCCAATCACATCCCTGTCCCTAGAAATGGCCAAATGCCTCCCCTATTTCATGACCTGCAAATGGTCCTTTGAAATGAGCAGACAGAGCTTGGAAAAAAATCACAACTCCCAGAATGCCCCAACCAACATGGTCACTTTCCATGCTAACTGGAAGCTGCGGGTGCTGTAGTCCAAAAGTAATTTTTCCTGCCATTTTTCTGACAATAGTAATATATGAACTCAGTAGCAAAAGGGTTGCTCCTTCAGCTATTTTGTTTAAATGCAGTTCATGCACTCATTCATTCATGCGTTTGTTTGTTTGAATACACAGCTTGCCCAGTCCTGAACGTCCAAGGTGAGTACAAATAGATGAAAAACTAATCAAACAAATTAAAAACAGATTATGTGCAGCTAGAATCTAACAATGACTAAACTGCCAAACCCTTACTGACCCCAGTCTTCTAGACCCCACTACTTTTGTGAGTTTACAGCACCTTTAGCCACAAGGCAAAAACTGATTTTAAAAAGATCTAACAGTGATTTCCAAGTATTGTAAAGTTCCCAGAGGGCTCATCTAAAAGGGGGGGAAAGTCTCTGAAAGTACTGAAGGTCACTAGAGTTCTTTTTAATATTCCAAGGTTTGCTTCCAAACTCTTTCTTGAAATATCCTGAATGCCCCTCCCTCCCCCTTCCTTGTGTTTTTGCTTTTCCCCCTCCCACTAATCATCAGTCACATCTAGACTCATGTAACAATTCAAAAATTGCTTTTCACAAGTTTCCACTGAGCCTTCTTTATTATTATTATTATTCAGGAGTCATCGTCAAAGTGATAACATGGTTTAGCTATATTACACTAGTTAAACATGATGATTATTTTGGTTTGGGGCAAACTTTCCTCTTTCCCTGACTTGATCTCTGTTTAATTTGTATCCTGGAACAATAACTGTATTTACTGGTGGTGGCCATCTTACTTAGTTCCAGGATGATACAAACAGACAATCAAGTAGAGATACATTCCATTCAAGGGAAAAAACTGAGTTAAATTGAACTGACCTGAGAACTGGGAATGAAAAGTCCTTGGTAATGCTGGGAGTTCCTAGGAAAAACTTCAGGATAAAACAAAACAATTGTGTGGATCTCCAAGATAAAATCAATTTGTACACGAACAAAATCTGGAATTTTCGGAGACTTTTGTTTCTCATCTGGAGGAGCTCAGTTTTAGATAATCCCCTGAAGAAGGGAATTCCATCATTTGGGAGATGGCAAAGAACATCTTTCTTCAAGTCCTAACTTGCTGCATGAAGAAGGTTGGCCAGAAACCACCAGTTGTCTTCCAAAGAGTAGCTAATAGGGTAACTAGTTTCTGGACTCTGTACCAGAAAAATTAAATTACAAAATTGCAGGCCCTGCCCACAGGATTACAACACAAAAATGAAGATAATACATATTACGAAGAAGGAGTACATGTATAAACAGAAAGGGATTCATTTGGGGTAAGGCAGTGTGAACAAAGGTGTTTTGGAAGTGGTTCAGTGTGAAAACAGAAGAATAGAGTTGCAAGGTAGAAGTTCATTCTGTCCTTACTGCCACCATGAACGCTAACGTCACCATGGATGCAAGCATGCTGCTATATTTTGGTGGCACAACTAAAAAGGTCTTACTTCCTCTTTCCCTTCTGGAAGAAAAAAACCCTTCTTGCCTCTATGACATGGGAGTGAGCTCTGACACCTTTCTCCATCATAGAGTAATGTAGCAGTTGCCACTGAATTTAGGCAGTAGAGATGGAAGAAGCAGCCATCTTGTTGGCTACTACCACCGATGCTTGATGGTGGAGACAGCAGTCCAGTCTGCAGTAAATCAGGGAGGATCCAGGGCATCCCTCCAACACCAGAAAGCCCACACCAGCTGTAGAGAAAAGTGTGCATATAGATAAAGAGAAGAAGATAGAAAGAAATGAAGAACACTATAGGCATCTGAAAATGGAGACATTTGATCAAAACAGTAAACAGAAAATGTCAAGCTATTAGCAGCATTTCAGAGTTGAGAGCCTTGAGAATAGCGCTGGGAAAGCCAGAAAAGAGAATATTGCAATAATCAATATAGCGAATTAAAGAATCAATTAACATTCTTTCTTATGTATGTATGTATTTATTTATTTATTTATTGCCATAATTATTTCTTTTGATAGAGCTGTTTACAGTTTTTTTTAAAAAAAAATGTCCTTGCATTTAACATGCAGTTTTTAAAAGCAAATACCAACTACTGGGGAAGAGTACTAATTTCATAATCAAAGCAGGTGGGAAGTGAGAGATTTATCAGTTTTGATCCCGGAAAATGTCGGCTTCATCCTCCATCCTGGTGGATGTTATTCATATAATGAAATGTTTGGACAGTAAATGCAGAGATAACACTTGACACTATGGCCTTTTCCGCACGGGGTTTTTAAAACGGTGCAGAGCATCCTCCAGAGAGGACGTTTACACCTGGGAGCAGACTGGGTCTGGACTACTTTGTGTAGTTCCGGACCTCAGCCCAGTCTGGAATGACCCAAAGTGGTCGTTCAGCGTGCTTTTGAAAGACTGCTTAAAACAGGTCTTTCAAAAGCATGGAGCGCGCCACTCCATGGCCGTGCTTCGGTGCAGATTTGCAGGCTCGCACCAGTGCAAGCCTGCAGATCTGCCGGGGGCGGGCTTTAGGCTGGCGAGCTTCATCAAACGGAAGCCGCCATTTTCATCCCCGGAGCAGTGCAGAGCGCGGCCACGCACTGCTCCAGACCAGCCTGGACCCGCGAATGGAGCACACAAGTCCGGTGAGTACTGGCACGGGGCGATTCTCTTGCCCCGTGCGGAAAAGGCCTATGTCTAGTTTGGCCCTTAGTAGAAGAAAACTGGCATTCATCTGATGAGCAAGCAGCAGAGATCAGGAAAATGAAGAAAATGGAGAAAGATCTTGTGCAAAAATATAAAAAAAAACCTGTAAAAGCATAGCCAGAGACAGCTTATGGTACAAGCAGATAGCAGAGACCGTGGGTTGCTGGTGCCTATAGATCATTGATGCTTCTGTACATTGTGAAGTAGAAAAGAGCTGTTTACTAAATACCCTAAAGATACCAGATCCCATCTGATCATGGAAGCTATACAAGGTCAGCCCTGGTTAGTACTTGGATGGGAGACTGCCAATGAATGCCAGGTGCTTTGGGCTAGATTTCAGAGGAAGAAACTGCCAAAACCACCTCTGACGATTACTTGCCTAAGAAAATCCTATGAAATTCATGGGGTCATCGTAAGTCAACAGGTGACTTAGAGGCACATACAGCAAAAGAAAAGGCCAAAGAAGAAAGAAGTCAACAATAAATGGGTGTGTCACTGAAATGCTATGAAGCAGAGTGTATAGGAGAAAAAATTATCACAAATGTAAATTTTAAAAAATGAGAGAAAAGCTTGAATTTGACTTGAGAGAGATTGTTCTGTCAATTGTATACACATAGTTCTTTTGTCCCATTATTGCCTCTGGGCAAACAGACTATCTAGGTTTTTGAATCAATATTTTATCCACAAAGTAGGATAAAGATATGGAGACCTTAAGTTCCAATTCTTCTTTCAAAATATCGTATATTCACTGGGGAAACTGTGAACTGTTGGCTATCTTTCACAGAGTAATGTTAACATAAAATTTAAATCCACATTGCTGCAAGTTCAGATATAATCCCCACAGCCATTATCAGTCAAACAGGATACCCACAAGAAAGAACTAATGTTGGTATTTATGTCAGGAGATGGATGGGGGAAGGAAGAGGAACTATCTAAAGCAGTGGTTCTCAACCTGTGGGTCCCCAGATGTTTTTGGACTTCAGCTCCCAGAAGCCCTGAGCATTGATCATAGTGGCTGGGACTTCTGGGAGCTGAAGTCCACAAACATCTGGGGACCTACAGGTTGAGAACCACTGATCTAAAGCAAGCAAAAGAGGGAGCAGGAGTGGCCGCTTCTTTGTTAATATTTGCAAATTTGGCCCATTAAACTACCTGCTAGTTCTACTGGAAGTCTATAGAGGAAGTGAAGGATTGGTGAATCATGATGAGTCAATCTCTCTTAAATCTCATAATGAAAGTCCTGGTTCCTATTATGCCTGATTTCTAATCTTTGCCAACCAGATGGCCAACTTGCATGTTTCAGCAAACCAGGTTAAACTGAAGGGCTCTCAGTCACTGTTCCCTAGATAGTTCCTGAATCCAAATATGTTTCTTTCGCTTGTAAGATGCTATGTGTCTGAAATCAACCGGTTTCTTACACAGAGTAGTTGGTTTATTAGATCCAAAGGACACATAATAGTGCCACGCTCACTTCCTTTAACATGTGTTCAGTCTTCTAGAGCAGTCTTATTAGTTCATTTCTTTGTTAACTTTCCTCTGTGCATTTCATGGCTCGTAGCCTGCTGCAAAAAGACACTTGCAACCCTTTTCAATTAGCAATCTTATTTCTCAATCGTCCATCTGAATTGCATTTGCGTTCTGGTGACACTGTTGACTGATTGCACTGTGCCTGTTTTGTGTCTACAGAAGAACACAGGTTATGCCTCACGATGGCCTAATGTTCCAGAATGGCATGACAATTGCTGCCTTTCCTGCCTGAAATCATTTGGTAACAATACAAATTCCAACAGTGAGCCATCACAGTTAAATACCTTTTGATAAATTGTCCTTGCCAAGTGATGCTTGCTTATTCTTTCACATCACTTCTCTGTAGGCAATACACCTCACATTACATAGTCCAGCATAAGTAACAGACACACAGAGAGAATTTTAATTCGCACAGTATTGAAGGGGGTAAAGATCTCTTTGTGATGGATATTTTTCTTTTCTTTTTCATGTGGGAAAAAGATTTTAAAGATTCAGACGTTTGCTTTTTTAGTGAATTCCCAGAGGTCCCTAACAGTAAATTCGGAATGAAACATGCACATTTAGAGGAGGCAGTGGAAGGAAGCACACAATGAAAAATAAAAAAAAGGATATATCTCTAGAGTCTTATGTGATAAAAGTTGCAATCCAGCAAAGGCTTACCAGGAAATATATGTGTGAGCAAAATGAGATGCACAGTACTGGGCTGAATGGTGCCATCCTGTACATGCCCCATTTCCACACAACAACGCTCTCCCACATCGTCCCATTGCAATCCCAGCAGTGCCTTTGCTGGGAAGAGAGTGCCACAGAAACTGTTCTGTGTACCCAGTCAGCTGCCTGCAGAAGGGAGTGCAAGGGACACCCTTCTACACTGCAGCCGACCTTCTTCCCATGCTGCAGTGGGGGAAGAAGTGAGTGATTACGCTTCCTGCCCTTCTGCATGACCAGTAAGTATGGGAGTGTTGCGCAATTGCAGACACTTAACAGATTTAATCTGTTAAGTGAATATCCCGTGATCGCAATGCATGGGGACAGGATGGCAGTGGGACCATGATGATGATGGGCAAAAGCATGACCTGCAGACCAATGACATTCCGTCTCCATAGCAGGACTGCAACGCCATGTGGAAATGGCCTTACTTGGAAGCAGAAATGTGAAAATGTGTCAGTTTCATTTTGTTGTGTCTTCAGTTTGATTTGTTTCTCAGATGCCTGCTGACATTCTCATGCCATCCATTTCCCACTTCCTTCCCATGTAGAAATGTGTGTATTTTGATACGTGCTTTCCTAACACATCTGATGAAATAGGCAGCAGTCCGCAACATCACATGCCAAATTAAACAAGATAGTGTGTAACATGCAACTAGACTCCTGTTTCTTCTCACAGTGGACTAATACAACTGCCCCTCCTCCAAATGTAACCTTTTTTGTGACTTCTTTCCATTCACTAAAGCATATATGTCTGCATTTTTAAAAAATACAGTTGGCTGTCCACATTCACTAGGGTTAGGGGCACAGGACACTCACAAAAGTGGAAAAATTGCAGATATCAAAATGTGTATGTGTATCTGTGGGAAGAGGGGGTGAGACATGGTGGGGAGATTTGGCAGCCAGGGTCCAAACCAGATCAGGGAAAGAAGAAAGAAAAGTGGTGGGTCAACATGGTGGCCCTATACCTCTTCTCTCACCCATCTCACTCTCCTTGCATGTGGGGGAGGTATCAGAAAAGGGTTTGTGGTGATGAGAAATCACACTACAAGCCATCCTTAGTTGACCAGCCCATGGCTGGAGGAGGAGGAGGAGGATCAGAGACAGGTTTTTAAAGAGCTGAGTGGCTCAGTTGGAGCCACCAAGATGGAAGGTTCCCCCAGAAAAGGAGCCCCTGAGGTGGTGAGGGCAGGAGTTGGAGAAAATTCACAAATAATCAAATCTGTGAAAGTCAAATCTGCAAATGTGGACGGCCAACTGTAGACAGTTTATTTTGTGCTTATATTTCAAATGTAAGCATAGTATTTTCCTTTGATGACACAGGCTAGAAGCACCAGAAATGTACCAGTTTCCAAGGCAAAAACGCAACTTGTTTCATTACTAGTCGCAAGTCAGAAGCAAAATGGATACTTCCACAGTGAAGTATTGTGCTTGTTAACTGTTATCAAGCCAACTTTGCCTTACAGCTCTGCTTGGGAATAAGACCCATAGATCTATTATGGCTTATTTCTGAGTCTATGTGTATTGGCTCAGACATCTTATAGGTATCCAGCAGATCTTTTGTTTGACTCTTCAGCTAAGACATGCACACACCACATTCCTGGTCAGAAGCTTTTAAGTCTCATTGAAGTTTTGAAACCAGTCTGTGCTATATGGTCCAGAATGGATGCAAGCTGCAGGAGGGGAGATTCCGCCTGAACCTCAGGAGGAATTTCCTGACAGTCAGGGCTGTCCGGCAGTGGAATGTTCTGCCACAGAGTGTGGTGGAGTCTCCTTCTTTGGACGTTTTTAAGCGGAGGCTGGATGGCCACTTGTCGGGAGTGCTTTGAGGGTTTTCCTGCATGGCAGGGGGTTGGACTGGATGGCCCTTGTGGTCTCTTCCAACTCTACATTTCTATGATTCTATGATTCTATTCCTGTGTTCCAAGTGGAGGGGGGAAGATTCAGAAGTCCATTGGCTAGACACCTAAATTATAAACACAAATAAATATGAAGTTCAAGTGCAGGCATAACAAGATGTCAAAGAACAAAAAAGGAAGGCATACACTGCAACTAAATCTGAAAAACTGTATAACCATTGCCAGCTTTTGTTGTTGTTGTTACTTGTTTATCATGTTTCTGTCACCCCATATCACAATTTCTCTGGCAGCTTAGAATAAAATAAAGTGGAACAATTTAAAATGTAATACAATAAAAATATAAAACAATAAAAATAATTAAACATTCTAAAAACATTGTGTAATTTTAAAAAGCTGAAATTAAAACAATATAAAACGGAATGCATCCATATGCATTGGGTAGGATCATGAGGTCCCACTTTGACATCAGGTTTAAACTTGACTTTTTTTTACAAAAAGTCAAGTTTAAACCTGATGTCAAAGTGAGATCAACATTGACATATGTTGGGCTTCCAAGAGGACAACTTTCCATAATCGGGGTGACACAGCCAAGAGGGCCCTCTGGTACCTTCTTAAACAGAGTATTGCTCCCACTGGGGGCAGACAGAGAAGGCCTGTTCAACATACCTAATTTTTTAGACAGGTACATGTAGGAAGAGGAACTCTTTGAAGTCTCAACCCCTTTTAGGGCTTTAAATGCTATTACCACACATTGAATTCAGAGCAGATTACATTGGGAGCCAGCACAATTACTTTAGAAATAGAGTCATAAGGTGTCTATAAGCTGTTCCTGTCACCTCTCTGGCTGCTGTAATTTCCACTGCCTGCTGCTTCTGAGTATTCTTCAAGGGCAGCCCCATGTCAAGGGCACTGCAATTGTCTAACCACAAAAAAATTACCAGTGTATGAACTGCTGTGGTCAGGTCATCCTCATCTAGAAAACACCATAGCTGGCAAACTAGTCAAAGCTGACCCCCATCTACCACTGGGTCCTCTAGTGATAGAGATGTATCTAGGAGTACTCTTGAACTATGCACCTGCTCTTTTAGGGGCATTGCATTCCTCTCCAAGCCTGGTTGCTTACCCAGTTCCGAGACCACCAATCCACAGAGTCTCTGGTCCTTTCTGCACCAGCCTCCCAACCCACTATAGGGACAGGAGAAGAATGGGACTGTGACGACACTTCTGCATGACGTCATCATGGTCCCGTCCTTCTCCCGTCCCCAGGCAGTGCAATCACAGATTAAACCATTGATGGGTCTTCCCTGTCAAAGACCAACAATCACGCCACCACTGCAGACTTACCTATCCTGCAGAAGCCCAGGAAGCGTAATGACAGTGCTTCTTGCCCTAGCTCAGCCTGCACTGAGGAAGCAAGAGGTGTGGCCATTGCACTTCCTTCATACAGAGCCAGCTGGCGTGGAGGGGAGCGCTCCTGTTGCCCTCCCTTCCCGGCAGTGCCAATGCTGGGATTCCCACTAGAGGACCCCATGAAAAGATAGGGTGCAGAAAGGGCCTCTGTCTTAAGATGCAGCTTCAGATTATTGTTAATGATAATGGCACGATGTAGTTGCACATAAAAAGCAAAAAATCAGGTTTGGCAAGTCAGGGGCATCCTAAACTCTGAGAGTTCACAGCCACAATATAAGACATAGGCTTGGCGTCTGGTGATGTCACAGGGGTAGGTCCTCACAATGCCATTAAGCATTAATGTCATGATGCGTTAATCAAAATATGTTCTTCAAAGAAATAGCACAAGTCTAACAAATGAGACAAATGAGGAAGGGATAGACTGAGGACTTTATCACACTACCCTATTATAGCACTATTATTCCACTTTAACTGCCATGGCAATATCGCATGGACTCATGGGATCTGCAGTTTAGGGAGAGGCATTTAGAATTCTCAGCCAGAGAGCTCCAGTGCCTCACCAAACTAAAAACTCAAGAATTCTACAGAGTAGCCGGGGCAGTTAAAGTGGAATCACAGCGCTATAACAGTGTAGTGTGATAGGGACTGAAGTCTGTAGAGACTGCAGGAACCAATGGATTTCTCCAGTGTAAATATTGTTTTGGCTGCTCTATTTGTTGCTGCAGATCTCTTAAAAAAAACAGAGAGAGACAATGTTTTTGTTGTCCTAGAGCATTCAGAGGCAATTCCCAGCAACAATATTTTATTCCCACTAAGAAAGTAGTTTTTTCAAAAATTTCTGTACGCATTACAGCAAGAAGCAGGGGGAGAGAAAAGAAAATAATGTGTATAGCTCAGTACTTGCAATTCATACAGGGTTCCTTGACCATAGCTCCTTCTTCTTGCTGGATAAGAAGAAGGAGCAAAGATAGTCCTGATAGTACATTAAGATTTTTGGAAGACTGTTCCTTTAAAAAGGAAAGAAAGCATGCTCATATGGGACAGAGGGCAAGGGCAATGAAAAGATCTGAACAGTGATTGGCCAAATAGCCTACAGAGCCATGAGATCTAAATGAATATAGGCCAATAGTATACAGTGTCATATAGCTCCCCATCCTGTCCTTGACTGGCTGCTAAAAGTACTGCAGAAGCTCCAAGTGGGTGCAAAGCCAATGTCAAGAGACACCAACTGGTAATAATCAAAAATCTCTGTTGAGAGAGTTCTTGGTTCATTCCACTAAGCCCAGTCTGAGGCAGTCTGCAGTAGCAACAGCTAACAGCACACAATTTAAAAGATAAACTTGTCTCTTGGGACAGTGCTCTCACCCTGAGATTCCTCCCCTTGCCTCAGAGCCAGGCTCCAAGAACCCTACTAACTATCAGTATGGTTACATATCACTATTTAGATGTATGAGGCTGGAAGGAAGGAAGGAAGGAAGGAAGGAAGGCAGGCAGGCAGGCAGGCAGGCAGGCAGGCAGGCGGAAAGAAAACCAACTCCAGATGATATCCCTTCTCTATTTTACATGCAAAAGCTACCTGAACTTGCAGATGCAATAGGTGCACCACAGATTACTAGCTTAGGGGGGACTCAGGACAGTTATGTGGCATACACAACACTGTCTTTTAATAAAGGATAATAGTAAGGGGATTTAGGAGGAAGAGCTAGAAGGCTTTCACCACTGTCCTCTGACATCAAATGCCTCAGGTAACCACCTCAGTCTGCCTAAGAAAAGGACCAAGCACTGTTTTGCTACATCTGCCAGCTAAAACTATGTTCTGGCAAGTTGCAAACATTTGAATCAAAAGCTCCAGATTCTACTAAGTTCCACTGCTGACCATTGGTGCAGCTAAGTGAGTTTAGACCCTGAATTTAATGGTCTTACAATTAGTCCCTTTAGAAGCCATGAATATTGCTTCAGTTGTGAAGCACAAAGCTAACATTTCTTTTTTTCTACACCACCTTCATCCTCTGCAGCTGTTTTTACATTCCTGACATGCTAGCGAGAGAAAGAAATGCAATTTGCCCACCCAGATAATGACCATAATAAAAGAAATACTCAGTGCATGTGCAGTTCACATTCTGAACTCCCTTAAATCATAGCACTATTTGTAATGGCAGAAGCAAAATGGAGCGTGTTTCTGCACCATTTTGTTGTGAAAAAGGTATCTTTCTACAACATAATGTTAGAAAATATTATATAAATATTAGATATTATTATTGTAAATATTAGATATTATTACTATATAAATATTGTAAATCTATTATATAAAAGTCAAAGTTTGTGAGTGATCTTGTCTGTTTGTCTGCGTCAGGCAGGCGAAGACCTCATATGATTGGCTGTGTGAGGTGAGAAGACCTCATATGATTGGCTGGCTGTGAAGATTCTATGGAATCCTGTGGTTGGCAGTTCAGGGAGAGGCCTTCAGAATTCTCAGCCAGAGAGCTCAGGCCAGTTGCTATGGAGACAAGGCCCAGGAGCAAGAATGAGGGCAGTGTATTCCCTCAGAAACCAAACCTCTGTTATGTTAACAACTCTGAATACAGATTGGATTGGGGGGTATGGGAGAAAGTTACAGGTACTGGACAAGACAGTTTGGGGAATTAGAGACGCAGGATCTCAAATCTCTCTAACAAGTATTGCCTATGAGAAAATAAAATCCCAGGCACTGCCAAGTATATACGCTAGTATTATATAAATATTAAAATATAGATATTAGAAAATGTATGAGAAATGTTTTTAATATATCCTTAAGTAAAAAGACTGAAATGATCATAACCATTGTTACCCTAAAAGGTGTTGAACGTAGGGGTCCACCCAAAATGCCAGTGTCTCATTAGAATTTGGGGAAATTGTAGGTCAGAGAAGTCCTGTGAGAGGAGAGTAAGAGCAGGATCTTTTCACCTGCTTATGCCAGTACTAACTGCAGAGATGCTCCAGTTAAAGATAAACCAGAATTTTATTTGGAATCAACAAACATACAAGAAATCAGACACTCTAAGAACCATACAAGGCTGTCAGAAAGTAAAGCATGAAAGATTGGATAGAGAGAGAAATTGGAGGAAGAGGATGATAGTTACCAATCCAGGAGAAGATGGATGAAGCGGAGAAGCTCAGACAGTATCTGAGGATAGCACAGAGAAACGGTGGTATGGGAGCCATGTATTATACCTGAAATGCTATGTCTGAAAGGCTACAAGTTACTGGGGACAAAGTTAGGGTTTATATACCCTTTTTCCTATCCTGAAGGAGTATTCTGGCAAAGCCTTAAAACTTTCTCACAGGACTGACAAAGTGCTCTGGAAAAAGTGAGATTGCTCTGACAGCACAATGACAGAATTTATGGAAATGATATCTATCCTATCTCAGTCTTAGCAGCACGGCTGATAATTCAAACAAAACAAATTGAATAGCTGCTAGCTCCTTACTTACTTTTATTCAGTAAGCACAAAGTCAAAATAAAGTTCAACAGAATTCAAAGGCAACAAGTCCAAAGCCAGTCAGGGTAATGCAGAGTCAGGCACAGAGTTCAGAAAAGCATACAGCAAACAGAGGGGTCAGATAAGTTCTGACAATTCCTGGCGGGGTAGGGTGGCAACTGCATACATATACACATGCACACACACACCTACACACACACACACACACACACACATATATACACAGAGAGGGGGGGGGAGGGAGAGCAGCTGTTGCCTGATTAATTGTTGCTGGTTATATATTTTCTGGAATCAGCATAGGCTCTCTCTTTGTTGTCTGCATTCAGGAAAGGTAGGTACTGTTAAGTTATCCTCTGTGTCTGAAAGGGCAGGACTCTCTGCTGGAGCTGGCACTGCCCTCTGTTCTGTTCGTAGCACAGTAACCTCTTCCTGTACAGCAGGCCCCTGTTTCAGCCTGGCATTCCCCCTTTTATGCCAGGGTTTTCCTGCCTAATCCCCTTTGAATTTATGGCCTGCCCATGGCTCAGGTCAGCTTGACCTCTTCTAGTCATTGTGCCTTTGATTCATCTATTTCCAACCAAATGAAAAAGCACATCTCACAGGATGGGGATGTAGAGTAACACCATGTGCATGCATGTGCCAGTCTCTCTTGACTACAATAAGTTTTTAAAAATGGATGAAGAATGTTGGAGCAAGTAATCTCAGCCAAGATAGGCCTCTCTATATGGAGGCTTGCCAGAGTGGTAACACTGGACCTGTTTTGCGCTGCCCCATCACCTACTTTCCTCCAGCTGGGAAAAGGCTTAGTACCCTGGATTGGCACTGAACTCAATCTGAGCTGCAGCACTGCCACAATTTGGCAGGTTGTGCCCCCCAAGTTCTACTGTGAGCAATCAAGGAATCTATTCTAGCTTTGCCTCAATCTGCTCCAGACTTCACCCTAGCCAGCCAACAGCCGATTCTCACTAAACAAATATAACACTATATTCCACTTTCATTGTCATGGCAGTCTGCTGTAGAACTCTGTGGTCTGTCACCTGATGAGGCACTAGAGCTCTCTGGCTGAGAATTCTTAACGTTGTTCTTGTTGTATGCCTTCAAGTCATGTCTGACATATGGCAACCCTACGGCAAACCTATTACTGGGTTTTCTGGGGCTGAGAGTATGTGATCCGCCCAAGATCATCCAGTGAGTTTCCATGGCTGAGCGAGGAATCAGAGTCCAACATTCAAACTACTACACCATGCTGGCTCTCCAAGCATTCTTAATACCCCTCCTTAAACTGCCAATCCCAGAAGTCCATGGGGTAGAGCCGTGGCAGTTAAAATGCTGTAATTTCATAGTGGGAATGGGCCCAAAATCCATCTATAGTTCTGTCACTAAGCAGCTATGTTCCTTCTGGTTCCAAGGCTGACTCATCCACTTCTGCTATCTGTGTGCCTCCCACAGAGCTTGGGGAAATTGGCTGGGGGATTCTGGGAGCTGCATTGCCAAAAAGTAATATTTCTTAGCTGTCCACCTCCCAATGACTAGGCCCATGTATTCTCTCCAAGAAGGCAGGAAATATAAAATGTAGCACACTGCACTACAATGTGGAATGCCACGTTGCCTGTATTTTGTTCTTCTTTCATATTCTGGCATTTTTCTTAAGAGAAACTGACTGACCTTTTTCTTAAATTATTTTAATATAGAGCCACATCACTGTTATATGGACCTATAATGGCTGTATGAATTTCCAGGATTTTTATATGCCAGCGAATATACTGCTGGTGTTTTATGCATTGCTTTACTGCACTAATATAAACAGTAATGATCATATGCAGTTGTGTGCAGATTTATCTGCAATATGGATGAGGCAATAGGGGTGCTCCCTTTTTTTAGCTGAATGTGAAATTGTCAGTCATCAGCTTGCTTATTTCGTTAAATTTCATTACTCCTCATGAGGAGGGATGATGATAATGATAGCAGATGATGTACCCAACTCCATCCATGCTTTCTAGATTGCAATTGTTTGGGGTCTCTTTCACGTGAATTAACTAGCTACCACTGCAACTGGCATGACGGAGGAGCAGCACTAGCCACTTTATTCCATCCTGCTCATATTGTAGAAGGTGGTCCTCCACACAGGGGCCTGTGTCATTCTAACAGATTTCTATGAGAGGTGAGAAGTCAAGGTTTGTGGAAACAGAGTACTCCTTTATTACAGTGGCCTCTTCACTTTTGCGAGGGTTTGGGGCATGGAACCCTCACAAAAGTGGAAAAACCCAAATAATGCCCCCCCACGGTCCCTCCTGCCCCTTCTTATTCCCTTGCCTTTTGCATGCTGGAGCCAGAGGCAAGGGAATGGGAACGGGGAGCTCCACAGGGGAGAAGGAAGGCTTATGCGAACTTTCCCCTGCCCCATGCTCTTGCTTGGTGCCTCAGCATCTCAGTGCTAGGGCCAGGGGCAAGGGAATGATAGCAGGATCTCAAGAGGGGAGAAGGGAGGGACGTGCATGCCTCTTCCCCTTCCCCATTTCCTTCCCCCTTCTTGTCCAGGCACTTGCCTTCCTTCTCCGTGTCTGGCAAAATGCAAGGGAATGGGGAGAGGAAAACGGGGTGGGGGAGGCACACAGGCAGCTCACAAATAATCACATTCGTGAAGGTTAAACCCACAAATGTGGTGGGAGGGCTGTAGTTATATTTCTACCCCATCTTTCCTCCAGTGACCTCAAACCAGCATATACGGCCCTCTTTCCCTTCCATATTTTATGCTCCAAACAACCCTGTGAAGTAGGTCAGGCAGAGAGAGAGAGAAAGAGAGAGAGAGAGAGATTGGTCCAAAGTCACCCAGTAGGTTTCAGGGCTAACTGGGGGCTTTATGTAGAATCACCCAATCCCCAGTCCCATAGTCTATACTATACCATACTGGAGTCTTTGCTTTTTCTCTCTGTCTCCTGGGAGGGTTTCCAATTTTTTTTTCCTACCTATCATATCTCCGCTTGCCCTCTCCCATCATCCCCAGCCAACTAGCAGGCAACAGAGATGACGGCAGTTTGTAGTACCACCGATCTGAAGGGCACCAAGTTGGGGATAACTGTACAGGAGTGAAGAGGAAGTTTTAATCTTATTTCTATGTTTATCCTATTTAAATTTATCCTACTCATATTTGTGACTGAATTGCATCCTACGTATTTATATATGCATTTATTGTAAATATTTCTATCCTGCCTTCTATTGGGAAATCTCAGATAAAAATAATAAAATAATTTTAAGAGCGAAGAAGAAGAAGAGCCAAAGGCTTTAATAATTTTTCAAAAAACCCTTTGTTTTAACTTGGCACCAAAAAAGAAATTGGCATGGGCCATGAGAGACGGCCTCTCTCTTGGCCTTGCCTTGCAGTCATCTTAAGTCTGAAATGACTTGCACACACACCAAAACAATACAGCTAAAAACATACCAAAGGTGAACTTTAAAATGGAATTAAACTATTCAGCATCAGCAATATCAAAACCATTTAAAATGTACACTTTAAAAAATTAGAAAAACCATTCAGCGTATTTCAAATTTCAGTAACAATACAGCACCTTCTTAAAAGCCTATTCTTGCTAAGATTATGCTGAGACCACGCTAAGATTAATCTTTTTTAAGGTCTATTTGAAACGTGGCCAGCCCATTTTGGGTAGGAGGCAATTACTTTCATATAAGGGCAGAGCAATACCTTCTTAAAAACACAGGGCTGCCACCAGGGCCAGATCAAGAAAGTTTGCCGTATGAAGTGAAGGACAAGGTGGCTCTCCTTCACCACGCATTCCACCTACAGGAACCCACTGGACTAACCGTTAAATACCACTTTCACACTGGCAGTGTCTCCTTCACACCTGAAGGCAGTTAGGCTGGCTTAGCACAGGGACTGAGACACGGGCCATTTCCGCACGAGGCGAGGGAATCGCTCCATGCCGGTACTTACTGGATTTTCTGGGCATGGACCAACGCGGACTGTCCCTTAAGCCCTTCCACAGGGCTGCTCGTCTCATCCAAGGTGAATCGCAGCAGTGCGAGGTCTTAGATCCACACTGCTCTGGCTTCCAAAATGGCGGCTTCCGGTTGGTCATGGGTCCCGACCAACCGCTGAAGCTCACCATACCTAAAGCGCACCCTCCACAGATCGCAGGCTCGCATTGATGCGAGCCTGCGAATCTGCACAAGGGAGCAGGAACACAATGGCGCGCTCCGAAAAATTAAAGAACAGTTTTCTACCGTTGTTTAAGGCCCTTTCCACACGGACATATTGCCCACGCTAGGGCGACCTCTCCAGGAGGCCTTCTTCACCGCGGAGTGCACTAGCGCAGTTGGAAAAGGTGAGGCTGTACACCTCAAACTGCTCTAGCACTGCCGCGGGGGTGGCGCTGCGAGTTTTATAAAAACCACCTTCCCAAGTGGTTTTTATGAAACTCGCCCGTGCTGCTCTGTGGCAGCCCCCGGTGAAGAACTGCAGAGATGCGGTAGCGCTTCCCTGAAGATCTGCCCGGGGCGGGCTTCCGGCTGGCGTGCTGCCCTGATTGGCAGAGTGCCGCTGGAAGCTGCCGGCCGCCATTTTGGGTGCCGCCAAACACCACCGAAATTTGGCGGCATATAGAGCGGCAAATCCGCGCTCCCCACAGGGACGGAGAAACCCGCTACCAGGTAAGCTCCGCCCCTGCATGCACCGCCCCGTTTCGCCCCCCCCCGTGAGGAAAGGGCCTAAAAAGCGCGCTGGAGGACCAGTTGGGGGCGTTTCGGAGCGGACTGAGGTGCGGGTCTCAGGTAAGTAGTCCAGACCTAATCCGCTCCAAGGTGCAGATGACCTCCATGAGAGGACGCACTGCATCATTTTAATTCCCTCGTGCGGAAATGGCCAAGGTGATCTGTTTATCTGACTATCTGAAAGACCATGTCTGCCTATACAAACCTGCCAAAACCTTAAGTTCTACAGGCAAAGGCCTTCTCTCTGTCCCACCGCCATCACAGGCTCACCTGGTAAGGACATAAGAGACAGCCTTCTCAGTGGCTGCGCCCACACTCTTATGGACTTCCATTTTGTGGAAGGCTAGCCCCTCCTTTCACCAGCAGGTAAAGACCTTTTTGTTTAAGTAGGCTTTTCATATATAATCACTCACAGGGAGGCTTGTTATTGGAATGTGTGTTTTCTTAATTTTTTTAAAAGAATTTGTATGCTTTTTAAAATCATTGTATACTGTTTTAAATGTATAAAAAGAAGGAAGGAAGGGGAGAGAGAAAGTGTGGCAACACCTTTAAGACTGTTTTTTTAAAAAAAAAATTGCATGAGCTTTCGTGGATATAAACCCACTAGGCTTCATGCATAAAGCCTATTTATACCACTGCAGGAGTGGAATAGAATGCAATAGGACCCAGAAATCTGTAAATTTTAAATGGTTTTAAATGTGATGATTTTAACCATTTTTTAAAACTGTATTGTTGGGTTTAAACTGATTTCTTTTGTGAGCCGCCTCAGGTCCCACTCTGAAGAAAGGTGGAAAATAAATGAAATTAAATAAATAAAATGAATAAATTATGCTCCTCGGGGGCCCAAAATGATTTTTTAGAAAAAAGTTGAAAGATTTTTGATCTCAAATGCAGCTAAACATCCTCTGTAGGGCGTGGAGGACCCTTTCAATGTGGGCTATTTCGAGCCTAGAAGATGCTTTTTTTTCCCAACAGGAATTGATCTACTTTCCAGTTACTTCCTTTGGGAGAAAAGGTCCTTCCTAGGCCCATTTCCACACTAGCCTGTTCTAGCGCTATGATTCCACTTTCAACATCCTATGGAATCCTGGGGTTTGCAGCTTCGGGAGGGGCTGGCTGGCCCCTCCCAAAGCGGCAAACCCCAGGATTCCATAGGATGTTGAAAGTGGAATCATAGCGCTAGAACAGGCTAGTGTGGAAAAGGGCTAGGACTCAAATGGCCCAAAGCAGGCCAAAACATCATGAAGCCCTCTGTCTTCCATAGAGGATGTTTGGGAGCATTTGGGGGAGAAAAAGTTTTTACAGCGGCTGTCCACTTTTGTGAGAGTTCAGGGCACAGTACCCTTGAAAAGAAGAGAGAGAAAAAAGAGTAAGTCTCCTCTGTCCAAGCGACCCAAGCACAGAGGAGGCACGTATGTACCTTCCCCTCTTGTTCTCCACCTCCCATTCTTTTGCCTTTTGCCTAGGCACGCATGCCTTCTTTCTCCATGCAAAAAGCAGGCAAATGGGAGAGGGAGAAATGGGGGAGCCTTTCTTCTCTTCCTTTCTTCTCCTCCTGCAGCATTCCCCACTCCCATTGTTTTGCCTTTTGCCAAGGCACGCGGAAGGAAGACATGCACACCTAAGGCAAAAGGCAAGGGAATGAGAGTGGGAGAATCAGGGAGGCATGCAGGCACTTTGCAAATAATCAAATTCATGAAGGTCAACTTTGCGATGTGGAGGGATGACTGTACTTTAAAAAAAAAACATGGAGAAGGAGACTCTGAGACATCATAATTATTCCTTTCCCTCCTGCTGAATCAGTTTTTGGACTTTGCACTCCGTTTGCACCGTAGAATCATAGAGTTGGAAGAGACCGTGAAGGCCATTCAGTAAAACCTCCTCCCTGCCATACAGGAATACAGGAATACACAATCAAAGTACTCCCAACAGGTAGCCATCCAGCCAATGGAAGTAAGCAGAGACAAAGGTGGAAAGCAGGGAGATAATAGAAACTGGAACTTTTTAAAAGCAGCTGAAAAAGTGGGAGAACATATGCTTAACTGAGGCTGTTCCTGTCAAATCAGGACAGTTCAATGGCATGTAAGCTTTGTCCTGCAACAGATGGGGAACAGCTAGGGACTGCTGCCTCCACCAAATCACGAAGCATCCGCCACTTGAATTGACCATCTCAGATCATACTGGGGTCAGCCTTGACTGCCACCAAAAGCAGCAGCAGCCCAACACCATATAGATCTAATTCTTGGTGTGCTGGTCACACTGTGTTGTACATCTCCCCATTGCCACAGCCTGGCTCCACATTATTAGCTGCCATTTGGATGAACAGGAAAATGCTCCGCATAATAATGTAAGGTCACAGCGTAGGGTACTTACAGACAATTCTTCTACACACTGATACTTCCAAGTGGAGGCATCATAGTGCTCTTGTACAGTACTTGCTTGGCATGAAGCAGCTCTCAGTTTCAAACCCTCCATTTCAAACTCTGGTATGTATAACTGTTGCAGGATATGGCAGTAGTTGATGGGAAAGGCCTTCTGAATGCCTCTGAATATTATTTGCTAAAGAACAAAGAGTAGTAGGGTACAATTACTCTCAGTCCCTGGTTTCTAGTATCCCATAGGGTTCTGAATAGATACCTTAGCCTTTGGTCTTCTCTACTATGGATCTTCTTGAGAACCAGAAAGCTCTCAAGAGCTTTCAGTCAAAACAGATAGATGGTGACTCAACTTTGGGAAAAGCTGAGTGTAAATGAAGTAATATAATATAGTACGCTACTGTATGAGGTGAACAAATACCTAGGATGAGTCAATTTCCTACCTTCCTTTTCCACTGGCTCCCTGACCTTTGTAGCACTTAATTTTATGAGTTTCATTTTATTTCAGCAATCTATATCCTCCCTTTCTACATCAAGCTGTGTTCTGCGTGGTTCACGAGGCTTTAGGCTACAATAAAATACAATAACAGAATTAATCATAACAGTAAAAAAGGGATGATCTTTAAAAGGAGGCAATTTAAAATGGATCAAGAACTAGCATTTTTTTTATAAGACTACCAGAATAATTTTTTTATTGAAAACTCACGTGAAAGTGGGCAGCAAATAGCAGAAGTGTAATTCTCTCTGAACTCCATTTTATATTCTGAGTGCTACCACCAAAGAGGCACTATCCACTTTTATTGGAAGATAGAGAAGAAAGCTTTAAATGGAGAAGAAGATTTCTTAGCAAGTTTGTGTAGATGGTGGTGATTCCTAAGACACTCTGATACTTGACCACTGAAGACTTGGGATTTGGCTTAGAAATAGATGAGTAGTCAGTAATACTGACAAAGTAATACTAGCCAATCTGTTGGCACTAGACTGGAGTAGCAACTTATGCAGAACCCAAGAAAGAGGAAAAGCATCACCACCAAAAAAGAAGAAAAAGATATGCATAAATGAATGCATGGGAGTGTAGCAATAATCGTTACAGATATAGCTCAGTTAATGAAGTCAGTGTGTTCCTGAGCATGGCTTCTTTAACAAAAAATTGGGTACCTGAGACAGAAATAACACAGAAAAAAATAAGAATAGTTTCTTGCATAACAAAAAAAGGACAGGAATCAAACAAATTTCATCAAACATTTTATACAAAACTATCAATAACAGGCACATGTGAAATGAAACAACCAGGTCAGGTAAGCCTTGTATGAATAGACAAGAACATTTTGAAACTTCCAGAGACCACTTGAAAGCTTCTTCCAAAATGCATCCAAGGATGATTTTTTAAAATTTTATTTTATTCTACCATTCTTCACTTTTTTTATGATATCCCTTTTGATGGCCAAACATAGAACTGTGCTTTTTGTTTTTGTTTTTAAATGTGCTGGGCTTAGCTACTGAGATGGACTTACCTGTTCTTCCCTTTTTTCTGTATTTTGCTGTTCACACATATAAGGGAGTCCAGAGGCAGCTGCTGTTTATCTTGTTGTAGGATCGGCTAGAGCAGCATCCCCTTCTTTTCCAGCTCAAGCTTTATTACATATTTTATTGCAGGCATGGTGCTGCAAACCAACACTGAAAGCCTATGTTTCTTCACCGTCATCCCAGTGCCAATGCTGCTTAAAAAAAACTTTGAGCTAGACAAAGGGCAAGGAGGAAGGAATCAGGCCAGCGTAAAAAGATTTTGTTTAAAAAAAAAAACCTTCTTTGTCAGAGGCTTTGTTAACAAAGGTATTCCTGTAATGTAATTTAAAAGGGGAAAAAAAGCTTTCCATTTAAGGAAGGTTGGTGTGACCAGAGCCCACTCACACCACACATTTATAGCATTATTATTCTACTTTAACTGCCATGGTTTCATCCAACAGAATCCTGGGATTTGATGGTTAGGCAGGGCCATCTAGAATTCTCAGCCAGTGGCTCCCCAGACTACAAACTCCAGGATTCCATAGGATAGAACCATGTCAAATAAAGTGGACTCATTTTGCTTTATGTGTGTGGTATGGATGGGCCCAAAGTGAACTTGTCTGCTTATTCAGTCTGATGTCCAGGTTCTAAATACTGATGAGGAACTTCAAGGCCTGTTGCCCTTTCTTAGGGTTCTTTACATTTAAACCAGATTTCAACTGAATAGCTTTTCAGACAGCAGCCAAAATCCTATTATTAGTTCAGACTAGACCCACTGAATCAATGAGAATTACTGATGTGCTGGTTCATCATTCAACACTTGGCTCAATGGGTCTATCTCACTGGGACATACCAAGAGCATACCAGTCAGAGTTGACTTCAAAAAGAACACTGTCCTTTGACAACCCTTAAAATAGTAGTGTTTCATACCCTAAAACCCATGGCCATACAACACACAACACCTAGTTACCACATTTTGAGTCACGTGAAGTTTCTAGAATGTCTTCAAGGGTAGTCCCACGTTACACGGGTTGCAGTAATGCCACCAAGAAATTACTGGAGCATGGATAAGAGACTCAAATATTACTACCACTTAGTTATATAAAGGTATACCTCATTTAATGAAGTAAGTTTGTTACTTCTTTAACAGAATGTTTGGTGCCAAAGGTAAAAAAAATAACAGGGAAAGAACAGGTTAAAAAAGAAAGAAAGAAGAGCAGTTCAATATGTTTCAACAAACTTTTTGTCCACGACTAATAATTGGTGCATGTGAAATAAAACAACCTGGCCAGGTGAGCCTTGCCTAAGTAAAGAAAACAATTTGAACCTTCTAGAAACCTTCTAGAAACTTTGGTTATTGACAGGGAAAACCACTTGAAGGCTTTCTTCCAAAATGTATCTGGGGAGCTTTTTCTTTCAACAGCCTCTATTTTTCCTATTTCCTTTTTGCTGGCGAAATTTATAGATCTATTCTTTCTTAACATGCTGCCAGTATGTGGTGAGGCAGGCTTCTCTGCCCTCCACTTTTCACTCTGGTCATTTCCACACTACACTCTTATAGCGCGATTATTCCACTTTCAACATCCTATGGAATCCTGAGGTTTGCAGTTTAGGGAGGGCCGGCCGGCCCCTCTCTAAACTGCAAACCCCAGGATTCCATAGGATGTTGAAAGTGGAATAATCATGCTATAAGAGTGTGGTGTGGAAATGGCCTCTGTTTTGCTGTTCATGTATGCTCAGTTAGGGATCCTGGAGAGGCAGCTGCTGTTTACCTTGCCTGTTGTAGGCAAGTATATGTGGCTACAGTAGGCTAAACTAGGATAGAATCCTCCTCTTTCCACCTCAGGCTTTGTTTATTGTTTTGTTTACTGTAAACACAACAAGTATTGTACTTTTCCAGCCTTCCTTCACCATCTTTTCAATACTGCTCCTGCTGAAATACTTCTAGCTAGACAGAGGATGAGTAAGAAAATGGGAGGCTGAGCAGATGTAAAAAGATTTGTAAAAAGGAGCTTCTTTGTCGGAGGCTTTGTTAACTGAGGTATGCCTATATATACAAAAAAATTATTGAATGTTCCAATAATATTCTTCTGGTGTGCATGATTTAAGGTTTGCAAGCCCAAGTCTACTTCATCTTTTGCAAATTCCTTCTTTAGAGTTGAAGTGCCTCCAGCTGCAAGAAAATAAGCCTCTTTGAAAACAGTTCAGCAGCAAACATCTTAACTGTGTATTCTGGATGTCAGTGATTTTTTCTGTATCCGGTCAGAGAGGAAATTGTTTAAAAAACATCAGCTTGGAAACCTTTAATCCCTGCTCTCCCATGAGACAGGTCCTGGAAGTGCAGCAGTCAGTCCTTTTAGAGGGTTTATTGATTAAGTGTGAACTCCACATAAGAATGTATTGTTTTCAACCTCAGAAATATTTACCAAAAAATCAGGGATCATGATCTACTGGACAAAAGAAAAACAGTCACCGCTCTCAAAGCTGGAGAGGACCGGGCCATTCTCCTCGGACTGACAATGATGGTGTGCTCCATTATGATGTACTTCCTTCTTGGAATCACGCTGCTGAGGTCGTACATGCAAAGGTAATTCCATCATTTTTTTCTCCCCAGTAATGTTGTTTTAAGAATGTCTGAAACAAAACGCAAAGAAAGAACTGTAAGTCTTTGAGCCTTAAAAGCAGGAGTTTGTTGTGTGCGTTCAAGCCATTTCTGACTTATGATGAACCTAAAGTGAACTTATCATAGAGTTTTCTTGGCAAGATTTATTTTGGGGGAGGTCATTGCTTTCCTCTAAGGCTGAGAGAGTGTGACTGTCCAAGGCCACTGAGCATGGCTGAGCAGGAATCTAAATCCTGAATTCCCAGAATCCTAGCCCAACACTTATACCATATACTGCACTGGCTCTTTAACATTAGGAGTAATTCCATACATTTTCTTTAACAAAAGCTTCATTCAGTTGTTATTTGTTTATTAAAATCACATTTGTTTTTGTTACTCACATTCTTTTTCCTCCATATTTTCTTTCTTTTGTTTAATTGTTTTACTTATCTGCAAGTGAAATTGATTTCAGTAGTCACCTTCAGTCAGCAGCCATTTTGTTTTCCCAAAATTCCCTAGATCATGTGTCATTATAAGGCATCCTGAGAGGGAAGACGGTGGGTGCTACCAGAAGTCAATGACCCCCTCAGCTATTGGCCACCATTTCTTCCCAGAACAGCAAACCCCAGGATTCCGTAGAGTGTTGAAAGTGGAATAATAGCACTATAAAAGTCTATTGCAGAATTGACCTAAGACATTGTGAGATAATTTGCTCCTTTGCGAGAGAAAGTTAAACCCACTGAATGAATGTTGACAGGGGCTGTATGGGATTACAAAAACAAACCTATCTGTATCCTGTTGCTATTATGCCATTTCTCTGCTGTCAGGGCAGATGAGGAGCAACTCTGCTTCTGAGACAATGATAAATTGGCAAACATACCTTCAGGCTTTTCATTTATGCATCCAAAGCCTTACTTGCTGAGTTGATTCCACAGAAAGGAAGTAACATAGACCAACTCATGTGCATCAAATTGCTATTAGTGAGACTTCTAGATATGTTGAGATGATCAAATGTAGATATTCAAAGCAAAAAGCTGAAAGCAAATGTAAAAGATGAGATGGACATGCCCAAACTGATCAGAGCACAAACAAATATTCCTTAAAACAAAGAAGAATAAAAGTTTACACAGGGAGAAGATTCATAGGATTAGAATCGAATTGATTAAGTTATATAAACCCTTCCACAACAGTGGTGGCAATGCAACATCCCCTCAGCGTAGCATAACTATCCACATGCAGAGGTATGCTGCACCAGCCCTACTCAACCTCCATGCAAAATAGCAAGGCATGGGTGCTGTTGTGCAATCCACAACCACAATGTGCAGTGCACAGTGTACAGTGCATAAAGACAAAGGGCAATCTTGCTATATGTGCAATTCTCCTGCCACTATCAGCCCAACTGTTGTGCTATGGCAAAATAATTTTCCCTGCACGTGTAATGTGACTTACACATCCGTATGTCACTAACAGAATGCCAGTCAGCATGTAGGAGGTGGAAATGGAATCCTTCATCAACGGGAGTATAGCCTCCAGAGCAGGGGAGGCAGTAGTGCTACTCTATTCTGCTTTGGTCAAACCTTACCTGCAATACTGTGTCCGGTTCTGGGCACCACAGTTCATAAAGGATATTGAAATGTCCAAAGAATAGCAAAGAATAGCAACCAGGAGAATAACAAATCTGGAAACTAAGCCTTATGAAGACCGACTGAGGGAGCTGAGTATGTTTAGCTTGGCAAAGAGAAGACTGAGAAGTGACATGATAGCCATCCTTAAATATCTGGAAAGATTTCCTGTAGAAGATGGGGCCAGCTCATTTTCTGCTGCTTCAAAGACTGGAACATAAATCAACGGATTCAAATTACAAGAGAAAAGATTCTACCAAAACATTAGAAGGAACTTCTTTACTGTGTGAGCTGTCCGAAAGTTGAATAAGCCAGCTCAGAATGCGTTGGACTCTTGATCTGTGGAGCTCTGTAAGCAGAGGTTGGAGGAGCCTCTTTCATGGGTGCTATCTAAAATGCGCAAAATTTCAGACTAAAATCCAAAATGCCTTCATCAACCAAATGCCATGAAAATCCCTAGCCAGTACTGACAACACATGAGGCATGGACTACTCCACAAGTTAGGTCCTACTTTAAGAACACAATGTATCTTTGCCATACTTCTTCCCCTTCCTCCCCCAAGAATTGTGTATCTCACAGTTTGTCTCTTTGACACATGCTAAATGTGGCAGCTCAAAGAGTGACAAACAGACAAACTTTGGTTAGTGATGGGGGGGAAGAGCAAATAGAGCACTATATTAGCAAAGTACAAACATTTGGCTGCAACTCATATTTCAGGCCTATCACAAGAGCTTGACAAAGTTGCTTTTTAGACTACAGCTCCTAGAATCCCCTTGCAATCCATGGCCATGCTGGCTGAGAGTTTGTGGGAGTCACAATCTAAAAGAAGTTAGAATATCCACACTGTTCCTATGATAAGAAAATCATCTTGATGTAGAATCATAGAATCATAGAAATGTAGAGTTGGAAGAGACCACAACGGCCATCCAATCCAACCCCCTGCCATGCAGGCAAACCCTCAAAGCACTCCCAACAAGTGGCCATCCAGCCTCCGCTTAAAAACCTCCAACGAAGGAGACTCCACCACACTCCGTGGCAGCACATTCCACTGCTGGACAGCCCTGACCGTCAGGAATGTATGTGTTGGGTGAACAAATGCAGTCCTCCCTCTATGTTCAGGGGTTTGATCTTTGCGACTTTGATTATTCATGAGGTGCCTGCTTGCCTTCCCCTCCCGTTTCCTTGCCTTTTGCCTGTGCATGCATGCATTCGTTCTCTGTACCTGGCAAGGGAATGGAAGGAGAGCCCTGAAAGTAAATGGGAGGGGGAGCACTCATTTGAGCAGGGGGAGGTGTTTTTTTTAACTTTCACAAGGGTTCTGTACCCCAAACCTTTGCAAAAATGGAGAGGCCACTGTACATGGGACACACTGGCAGAAGCTTTATAAGTTAGGTGAATGCTCTTGTGAGTTAGATAGATGCTCACTTCAACCATGGCATGACTCATTTCCAGTACAGCCCTTGTGAGAGCTTAAACTATGTTGGTGCCACCCCAGGTCAAGTGCTTTTACTCTAAGCTATATTGTTACCCTGTTTACTGGGGGTCCCACGAGGGACTCCAAACGTGCTCAACTATTGGTGGGGAAAATTAGCTCAGAGCACAAGTTAGCAAAACAAGAGGCAGGGCAACACAGCGGAATCTTTAAACCCAAAGTCTACAGGGTCAGGCCAAGCCAAGAAGCACACCAAATATGAAATAATAACTATGATTTTATTAAATACAAGCAGACCGTGTATGCAACACACTCATACAAGTAACTATAGAAAATAAAGGTGTTGGCGGTATAGAGGATTTTTAAGAGGGATTGTTGAATTGGGTGATACTATGCCTGTCCGAAGCCTGGGGTAGATCACTGGGGAGGTCCATAAGTGCGCAGTCTCGGACTGAGACTGAAGGGAAAGCTCAGCAGATGAAGCGGTGGCAAGGCTGGATGGAAGTTCAGAGCAATCCGAGGAAGGTCTTGGAATCAGGGGTTTTTATAGGGTGAATTGGGACTGCAGGCTCTGCCTTACTCGGGGACAACAATGAGTTTTGGGTGCGAGACAATGTCTCAGAAAGGTCACAATTTAGCATGATTGAGTTAAGTCCAAATTGACATAGAGGTAGACTGTATGCAAATGCTCAGTGCTTGGCCTTTAAGCTTCTAGCTTGCCAAGTTATCTGCTCAGGGCAGGGAGTCCTTTGCAAACAGCGTGCATACATAATGACGGTGTTTGCAGAGAGGTCTCCTAAAGCAGTGATCTGGCTATTTCTGACCTGCCTGTATTGTCTTGGGATATTGCAGCGTTTGATGGCCAAGCCTAGTTCTGGGCTTTTCCAGGGGCCGCACAAACACATGGAGAGGGGTGGTGGAATAAAGCCGAATTATGATATCCAAGTGGTATCTAGTGCTATCTCCGGGTAGGCCTAGGCTGCAGTAACAATATCATTTGCGTGATAGAGAGTGGAGGATTAGACACTGGAACCATCAAGCAGCAAACTGGATTTGTTGATACCGTCTAGAAAAGAAATGTCTTGTCATTCTGAGGTCTTTTTCTTGCTGTGTTGCATGCTGCCTCTTGCTGTGCAATATGAAGAATCACTTTGGTTGCTACTGTAAGTCTATGCCTGGCTCAGCTACATGCTTGACCACTGAACCACTGGTTGACCTTAGGCAAGTCCCATTAATCATAGAATCATAGAAATGTAAAGTTGGAAGAGACCACACAGGCCATTCTTTCAATCTCAGAGGAAAGCAGTGGCAAACCTCCTCAGAGCAAATCTTGCCATGAAAATTCCATGGTAGGATTGCCTTAGGGTTACCATAAGTCAAGAAATGACTTGAAGACACACAATACAACTCCAAGAAGCCACAGAATCATAGAATCAGAGAGTTGGAAGTTGGAAGTCCAACCCCCTGCCATGCAGGAACCCACATCAAAGCACTCCCAACAGATGGCCATCCAACCTCTGCTTAAAAACCTCCAAAGAAAGAGACTCCACCACACTCCGAGGCAGCATATTCCACTGCTAGACAGCTCTGACTGTCAGGAAGTTCTTCCTGAGATTCTGGTGGAAACTCCTTTCCTGCAGCTTTAATCCATTGCTCCTTGTCCTAGTCTCTGGAGCAGTGGAAAACAAGCCTCCCTCCTCGACATGAAATCCTTCAAATATTTAAACACGGCTATCACATCCCCTCTTAACCTTCTCTTCTCCAGGCTAAACATACCCAGCTCCCTAAGCTGCTCCTCATAGGGCATAGCTTCCAGAGTCTTCACCATTTTGGTTGCCCTCCTCTGGACATGTTCCAGCTTGTCAACATCCTTCTTGAAATGACATGCCCAGAACTGGACACAGTACTCCAAATGAGATCTAACCAAAGCAGAATGGAGTGGTACTATTACCTCCCTTGATCTAGACACCATATTCCTATTGATGCAAGCAAGAATCGTGTTTGCTTCCTTAGCTGCTGCATCACACTGCTGACTCATGTTCAGCTTGTGGTCCACCAAGACTCCTAGATCACTTTCACACTTACTGTTATGAGGTATCAGGAAGCCCTGAAGGATGTTGGGAGTTTGATCCAAAAAAAAAAAATTTCCAGAGTCTAATTACAACCCATATACTGATAACATATAGACTCATAGAACCATAGTGCTGGAAGGGGCTTCATGGGTCACTGAGTCCAACCCCTTGCTTAGTGCGGATCTCCAGCTAAAGCACTGCAGGTAAGTAGCTGTCCAGCCTCTTTTTGAAGACATCCAGGGAAAAAGACCCCACACCACTCCTCTAAGCCATTGGTTCCATTTCCAAATGCCTCTTAACTGTCAAAAAGTTCCTCCTAATGTTCAATCCCAATCTGGTCTTCTGTAACTTAGAACCATTATAACTGGTTCTATCCTCTGGGGCAGCAGAGAACAGACCTGCCCCTCCTCTCTGGGAGGAGGTATTTAAAGGAGGAGGTATTTAGAGCCCTTGAGGTATTTAAAGAATGCAATCATGTCACCCGGCAGTCTTCTCTTCACCAAGTTGAACATAACCAGTTCCTTCAAGTACAGGACACTCTTGACAAGAACCGAGAAATGCAGACAGAGTTTGCCATAGAAATAGGACTAAGCCCATAGTAGGGGATTTGATGTTCAGGATCTAGGCACATATGTATGATCTCCTTCATTTGTCATTGTTTAGCCTTGGATTAATTGGTGCAGTAGAGAAATGAGAAGCTTTTGCAGTCTTTCCTTTCATAGTATGAGGTTTGGGGTTTCTTTTAAAAAAAACCTAATATCCCTATCAGCTAATCTGTGTCCCACAAAGTCCGTAAAAAACTGAGTGTCTATCACAGCAAAACACAGCCTCAGCCTAATTCAGCAGGGAGCAGCAGGAATAATCAGTGGCCAAAAGGAATCTTAAGCTTGGAAATGAAAAAGAAAAGAAAAGAAAAGAAAAGAAAAGAAAAGAAAAGAAAAGAAAAGAAAAGAAAAGAAAAGAAAAGAAAAGAAAAGAAAAGAAAAGAAAAGAAAAGAAGTTTAATTTGCGAAAGAGATCAAGCTATTTTGCAGCACTTTGAGGGGTTTTTTTCTTCTTATTGCATTGGGCTAATATCTTCCTCCTCACAAGAGGAAAGCCTGCTGAGATATGTAATAATTTTGCTAAGAATGAAGCATTATTGCGTGTGTTTATTGCAGCTCGTCTATCTCATTTTTTCCAAGAACTTTTTGGTGCTTCCTTTCCCAATAAAACAGTGAGAGACCACTGGTATGCAATTCATACTGTGCTCTTCAGGAGCTTTTCCACAGCAAACCAAAGCTTTGTGGGGCTGAAGGAGATTCTGAGTGGTCATCCAAAAGGGTAACTATCCAGGCTTTGCAACTATCAGACCAAGAAGGCCTTGTAGTAGAATCCTAGAGCCAATCAGACTCTGGAGGGAACAAATATGAAAATATACAGAGCTACCCCTGTCTTTGTGTGTGTCTACAATCCTTCGAGTCACTTGTCAACTTCTGGTGACCCCCTGATTTTCATAAGAGTTTTCTTAGCCAAAGAATACTCACAGGTGGTTTGCCATTGCACTCCTCTGAAATATAGCCTACAACTCCTGCTATTCCAGAAATCTCCCATCCAAAGCTGATCCCACTTAGCTTCCAAGATCAGACAAGATTTGGTACCTTCAGGATATCAGCCCCTGCCTCAGTCTTTAGGCAAAGTGATAGAATCACTTCAGACAACATGTGCAATAGAGCAATAGTGGCACTCTCTTTGTCATAGGCTCCTAAAATTAATGCTTCACGTGTCTTGGAGAATGTTCTTTCATAACCAGTATTGAAGTAAGATTGAAATGTTAGTCTAGCTGGCTCCTGTAGATGATAGGGGAAAGGGCACCATCTTGTTCTTTGCCTCAGAGCAACCTTGAATCCATTTAAATCAGATCTGGAGAAGCAGCAAGGAGCCAAGCATCCCACTCTGAGTCAGTCTAGAAATCAGCCTTTGCTTCAAAACAAATGAAGAATTCCTTCCAGTTTTTAGTCTTACTGCATAAGCAGAGTACATGATAGACACCACTATTTTTTTACCCAGAATCCAATAGATGTTTCCTTGTTCCCGGAGGTGAAATGGTGGCCTCTGGGAATAGGTACCACAATAAGTTCTATTGCTACTGTCATCATAAGCAGCAGCAATAAGAATGGTTTAAAGAAAGTGAAAAATGAGTGAGATTAACCAAACAAAGGTGTTTGTAACATATCAGACTAGTGACAAAATAATGGAACAGCTGTGATTCATATAAAATGACAACAGAAGAAAAGTGTTTCAGTAACAGAAACAAATAGAGTGTCAAAATGAACAGTTCTTTCACACCACTAGTATCAGCAGGCTTCCCAGTCATCTGTAGCCCCTTCCAGGTTTTCAGTTCTTCATGTGTAGAACTAAACTGGGGGTGGGAGGAAAGGTGTGAGGCCAGCCCCAAATGCCACTTGGACATGTAGAGAACACACAATGCTGTGGAATGCTGCCAGGTTTCTGTCTGTCTTCAGGAGCAGGGCTCACATCAAATCCCTGCCCATAGTGTAGCCTTACACACAGCCAAGTAAATATCTACCTCAGGTTTCTTTCTGCTTTGCTTGCAGCTTATATGAATCATTGTATTCTCAAATGGCCCAATTGTGGTTTGCTTCAGATTCCTCAGTGTCTATCAGAGTATACTCAGTGGAGTTTCTGCTCACGTGAGCCGGTGTGGTGTAGTTGTTTGAACACTGGACTGCGACTCTGGAACCCAGGTTTCGATTCCCTGCTTGGCCATGGAAACCCACCGGGTGACCTTGGGCACATCACATACTCTCAGCCCCAGAAAACCCCATGATAGGTCTTAGGGTTGCCATAAGTTGGAAACAACTTGAAGACACACAACAATTGCTGCTCATGGGTCTGTGTGCCATCCTAGAGAATTTCTGGATCACAACCACTGGCAAAGTCTTTCCAGATAGCCTTCTGAGCCTCTGCCCCTTCCACTTAAAGTTCCATTGTCCCTACACCTTGGTTTTCTCTGAGTGGGATATCCATGGCCACTAAGAATAGTGATCTTATGATGTGGATGACAATTCCAGAACTATAGATTTGGAGGGACCATAATTCAGTGGCAGAATATATGCTTTGCATACAGAAGGCTCGTACTCAATCCCTGATATCTTCAGGTAGTCTTGGAAAAGAATCCCAGTGGTGACTTATGTCTTCCATAGCAACGCAACAGTCAATCTAATCTGCACACATGAGCTATCCAAGCTGCTGAGTCAGGGGAGAAGATACAGTATTTTTAGTATCTTGTGTAGCTGGATAGATTCATCTTTCTACTGGAGGCACCATGACCACTGCAAACTTAGAGAGCCCCTGACAGTCAATATAGACAATAGTGCCCTAGGTGAACCAATAAGGAAGCTTCCTATGTTTGCCAAACCACACTTTCTTTCTGTATTATATACGCTTGACATTTTTTTCATTGTTTCTGCCAGGATCAGTAGGAACTACTGTGCACTAATTTTTGCCTCTGAAAGACTTAATGCTTTGGTGAAAGAGACCTCATTAGAAATCTAGCAATCAGTATTTACATTTCAAAATCACTCTTCTCAGGCACCCTTAATTATACATCCCTGCCAATTACAGTTAAGGTCAAATTACTCCTCTGGAATCAATGGTGATGCTGCAGCCCACGTGATTCCCCCTCCCCATATTCTGTCCATGAATATCAAAGCCCTGGAGTAACCTGAAATTAATTGAGTCTGACAACACTCCCGTGATGTAAAATATTATGAGTTTTGTTTTTGATGGGGTTTTTTTTAAGGGTTAGAGAAATTGATGGTCTCTTAAAGGCTATGAGCATTAACACTAATGATCCCTGACAACTGGAAATGCTACTGTTTGGGACTGTAACTCCCCAAATCCCGCAAGTGGCATGGTGACTGGCCATGGGGGATGCTGGGAAGTGTAGTTCAAAGGAGTAACTTGTTCTAACTCTGAAGTAAGTTATGTCTCCACAACAAGTAGCAGTAGAGTCTGGATTTCAAATGCTCAGGACATTCAAGGAGGGAGGGCTCTTACATTCATACTACAGCAGAGCTGAAAACACAAATCTTTTTTTTTTTAGATAGGTTTGCCTGTGAGAAATAAACTCCTTTTCCAGCAGCATTTTGCACCTTTTGGCATAACCACATATAGGTTGAAAAGGGTAGAACATGAGTGGAAAACATGTGGCCCTCCAGATTATGTTGGACTTGAGTTCCCATCATCCTTAACCACCAGCCATGCTTGATATTGCTGATAGGAATTCTGTTTTAACAATATACAGAGCACCACACGTTCCCCATCCTAATATCCTTATCACATTATGTTGTTATAGTGCTATACTCCACTTTAACTCCAATGCATCCTGTGGAATTCTGGGGTTTATAGCTGAGTAAATCCTAAGAGCTCTCTGGCTAAGAATTCTAAAGGACGCTCCTTAAACTGCAAATCCTAGAATTCTAGGTTGCCCTGGAAGTTAAAGTGGAATAATAATGCTATAAATGTGTACTGTGAAAAGGCTGCAAGAATAGAATCAGTGCTGCCTGTGGTGCAACCAAACAAACCGTTGCATTGCAATCTTGTTCAGATTTTGTTTTATATTCAGACTGGGGATTTTGCCCCAAGACCCTCCTCCTCCAAATTCTGCTTTGCCATTCTATTCTTTTCCAAACAGTAGAGCTATTCCTTCCCACAATTTGACCACATTCATTCTTAGCTCTTTCCTTTCTGACCTATTAAAGAAGACAGTGTATTCAATGCTTTCCTGAGTCATTAGGTACATTAGTTGCCAGATCAACAAACAGGAGTTAGATGGAGGTAAGCAGTGAAGTAATGGCTACTGGTGTTATTACTGACCTTCCCCTTACATTTCTCTTAAAACTAGGAGAAGTGGTGCTATTTCCCAGTGCAGCTGGAGAGGGGACACTAAGTTATTTTTTCCCAAAAGTTGAAGGTTCAACAACACAATACAGGCAGCTCTCCATGGCCACGAGTTCTGTATCCATGGATTCAACCAATCACAACTTGAAAATATTCCAACAAAAAAAAAAAATCCAAAAAGCAAATTTTGATTTTGCCATTTTATATAAAGGACAACATTTTACTATACCGTTTTATATAATAGAACTTAAGCACCCACAAATTTTGGTATCCACAGTGGGTGGGGGCTGGAACCAACCCTAACAGATATCAAGGGCCCACTGTATATCATTTTCCCCTCCCTTACATGATTCTTAAAATACCAGTCCCACAAAGTAGCTCAGGAAACTGCTGCAGGTGAACATACAAAAAAGACAGGACAAAGGTGCACAAAATGTTAAGGAAGGCTTTTAGAAGTCATCTCAGAGCTGCAAGACAGGCCAACACAGAAATGGGAAGACTACTCATCTCTACATGCATGCTCTTGTCTCTACATATACTAGAACCTTGAATACAGTTTGTAAATTTAGCTTTTGGATTACAGCTTCCAGAATCCTGTAGTCAACATGGCCGCTAGCAGTGCTGTCTCAGGATTCTGAGAGTTATAAGTCCAAAAAAAAACACCCCACCAACTTTTCCATGATCTGCTTCTTTATATGTCTCTGCCATTGGAGCTGCTACAAGTAGCTGCCAAGGAAAGAGCCAACTTGGTGGTGATGTCCTCAAATGTGGTGCACTCTTCCCAGGGCAGCAGGTTGGCAGTGTGAAAAAGCTCTTTTTTTCTAAAATTAGCCCAAGCTTTTTAATTTGACCACTTTCAGTTTTGGGAACTGCTTTCATGCCATTTGGATTTGCTTTATTTTGCCCGGATGATTTGAAGTTGTTCCTTTGAATTGTGATGTTTTAGTGTTTGCTTATGATTTGTTTTGACCGTATTTTTTAATAAAAGAAGGCACCATAAGAACTTGTTGAGGGAAAGGTATAAATCTCTCACTAAAACAATCCAAGAAAGGTAAGGAAGGAAGAATCCATAAAGAGTGGACTACCTGGCCAGTATTACCATAGCAGGGCAGAAGGTGGAACAGAAGAATGGGAAGGAGTTATTTATACCAAATCTAGAACCGATTCCATTCCAGTCACAGGGTACATGCTTTGCATGCAAAATACCCAAGTTCCATCCCTGGCATTTCCAGTTAAGACTAGGAAAATCTGTGCTCTGGAACCCTGAGGGCCACTGCTGATGTAGTCTAGAATGAATAACCATTTTGGTCTGGGGCCTGATTGCCTCTCACGGATACTTTAAGGGAACACAGCTTTCCCTAAGCCTTAGTGTTATCAGAAAGGCACCCATTTCAAATTTCTCCATTCAGAGAAACTCCTCCAAATTCCAGCTGAATGCCTTTGCAAAACACACAGCTCATGCTGGGTTCACAGTCCCAATTTCCAGCTACGTATCAGGAAAAACGGTAACATTTCTCCCCTTACTCTATGCTACCTAACATTCCAACTGGGAAGGTGGGGAGCAAGAGGATTTATTTATTATCTATTAAAATATTTCTGCTCTACTCTATATCAAAAGATGTTAGGGCAGCATACAAGTTAATTGCCCTTGTTAACTGTCATCAAGTCAACTTAGATTATGGAGACCCTATGAATGAGAGATGTCTGAGTCACCCTATTATCAACAGTCCCGCCCTGATTAGGTCTTGCAGACAAAGGGCTGTGGCTTCCTTTATTGAATCTATCCACCTATAATGTGGTCTTCCTCTTTCTTACCGCCTTCTATCCTGCCAAGGATTGTTGTATTCTCTGTAGAATCCTGCCTTCTCATGATCTGTCCAAAGTACAACAGTCTCAGTTTAATCATCTTGACTTCTAGGGAGAGCTCAGACTTTATTTGTTCTAGCACACATTCATTTGTCCCTATAGCAGTCCACGGTATCCACAGAACTCTTCTGCAGCACCACATTTCAACAGAGTTGATTTGCTTCCTATCAGCTTTCTTTGCTGTCCAGCGTTCACCACCATACATAGAAATCAGAAATATGATGGCATGGACAATCTTAACTTTAGTATTCAATTATATATCTTTACCTTTCAAGAATGAGGCAAGATGACGGGAGGTAAAGTTAATACCAACAAGTTAAAGCAGTTTAAAAAAATAAAAATAATTTATATAAACTAAAATATATTAAACATAATGGGCAGGTTAGAAGAGGTTGAAACAGGTTGAAGCCATACATGTTAGCATTTGACCTGAAGTGGTCTGACCTGTTATTGTTTTAGCAGGCAGGGCTCTTACTAGAGTTCAACTGTAGTGAAGAAGAGGAAATGTTTGGAAAACATTTTTGCTTTCCATAATGGTTTCTGATGGTTTCCAAGCCTATTTAGTCCTCTTTTTTTTTCGTAGTATGGTTTCATCTAAACTCTCTTTATCTCTTTTTACTCCCCAGTGTTTGGACAGAAGAGACCCAGTGCACACTCCTCAATGTCACCATCACAGAAACCTTTAACTGTTCATTCAGCTGTGGTCCAGACTGCTCGAAAATCTCCCAGTACCCTTGCTTGCAAGTGTATGTCAATGTCTCATCTTCAGGGCAGAAGTACTTACTTTACCACACAGAAGAGACAATTAAAATTAATCCTGAGGTAAGAACAAATTCCACTTCAAATCAGTTTCCAAATCATTTTCTGGACAGGCAGAGGGGGTGGTGTTAGATGGTGCTTGGTCCGCCCTTCTCAGCAGAACTTTTTCAGACTTGATACTCCATGCCTCTGGAATCAGGGTATTTTGCCCCCCATGTTTATTCCTGGGAACAGGTGGTACAATTATAGGGGGCAAAATGAGGGCATCGCTTCCCCCAAATAAGAATTTTGCCCCTACAAATGATATTTTCCTTCAATCCCCAGATTTCTAGCATTTGCAGAGCGAGGTGCTGAAAACAGGTCACATCTAGAGCTCTTCTGTTTGCTGTGTTCACATTTTCTCCGGTAAGTTTGCCTCTCCCTGTTCTCTGGATGCCTAAACTGTATTTCTAAAGACTCAGCTGGCATTTCAAGTTACTGCAATGCTAGAAATTTTAATGGTGGAAGGAAAATTTCATTTGGGGGTGGGCAGGATTCTTATCTGGTGGGCAATGTTCTCCTTTTGCCTCCCTCCCTTAAGTACAGCCCTGGAAATGACTGGCAATGGATTTTGTGAGGGACATTTCTAGACCTCATATTTATAGAAATGCACTGGAAAGTGAAAGAGCTGACTGGAACATAGTATTAAAATTTTGGGTCCTCTCCCTCATGACCTCCCTTAACGTTCCATGCTCTTAGACCCCCATGAGTTACCCATTATGTACCTCTGCCCCAATGTTCCCTTGCTAAAATCTCTCAATAAATACATTTCAGATTCTGAAAATACCACAATGTCAAATTCAGGAGAAAGTCAGCCAATTCTGCAGTATTATGCAAGGCAAGTACATTTGTTCAAGGCAAGCATTATGTGAGGCAAGCACATTTATTAAGGCAATCCACCTTGGATCCCATTTGGGAGAGAGGTGGGGTATAAATTTAATTAATAAATAAATAAATATTCAAAGCAAGCAAACCCATGTAAGATTGAAAACATAATTACTTAGGGGTTTTTTCTTGTGCTCATTATTGCTTTCACATTATTCTATGTTACTTTTTGAAAAAATCCTCTTAGAATTGATAAAAGACAGATATAAAACTTGGGAGATTCCAGTGAAAATATCTCTTAAAATGCCCTTTGAAGGTAACTTATGAAAGTAACTTTTAAAAGTTACTCATCACACTAAGAAAGGAACTTCACTCTTTTTCATTACAGTACTCTTGAAAATTAGTTTCCTCACACCCTCATTATCCCACAAAGTTACTAGCTGTAGCTAAGGATGTTATTTGTAACTCATTGCTTCCAAATTCTTTGTGATCCTGATGAAAACCTAACCGCCTGTATGTTTTACATATCAAATAAAATTTTAAAATCTGACCAAGTTTCTAGAGAAGCATTTAGTCTGCAGGAAGGACAAAATGATGACACTGCTTCCAATAATAATTTTGCCACCCCAAAATGAAATTTTCCTTCAGCCCCCAAAGTTCTACCATTGTGGTAAGCTGTGTGTTTTAGAAATAGAGTTTAGACAGCCAAACAAATAGGCAGGCAGAGTGAGCAAACAAATGCAAACACAGCAAATATAAGAGTTCTAGGCCCTTCCCGCACGAGGCAGTTAAAACAGGCCAAGGCATCCTGGCACGGAGGTTGTCTGCACCTCGGATTGGACTAGGTGCGGACTATTTAACTTAGTTCCACACCTTAGTCTGATCCAACCCGCCCCCAAGTGGTCCACCAGTGTGCTAAGTAAAGACTGGAGAAACACAGGTCTTTACATTTTCTGGAACGTGCCATTGCATTCCTCCTTACCTGTGCAGATGCACAGGCTCGCGCCAATGCGAGCCTGCAATCAGCGGAGGGTGGGCTGTGGGCATGGCCAGTGTCAGCGGTTGGTCCACTCCCACGAAGACACCGGAAGCCACCATTTTGAGCCAGAAGCCACAGGAAGCTGCCATTTTGAGCCAGAGCAGTGCAGATCTACAGACCTCGCATTGCTCCAGTTCGCCCTGTACTAATGGAGGAGCCCTGTGGAAGGGCTCAAGGGAAAGTCTGTGTTACTTCGGACCCCAGAAGAGCTGGTAAGTAACGGCACAGAACGATTCACTCACGTCGTGCGGAAAGGGCTCTAGTTGTGAATAATGTTCAGTGTCCCAGTCTCTGCTTTGCTAGAAATTTGAGGACAGGCAGAAAATTCCATTTGTGAGACAGAATTCTTAGTGGGGGCTGTGCTCTCATTTTGCAGCCCCCATAGGTATACCCATGACACTCTGAAAGGACTGGGGATTTAGGTGGAGCTAGCAAAGGTGGAAGCAGCTTTGGAAGTCGCTGCCAGGTTCATGCTGTTCCTCATAGGGATTGTGATGCTGCACCAATCTGCTTTTTTCTTGTCCGCTCTGCTTAGACATTTGCAACTAGAGAAGTATTGCAAAGGCACTCAAAGTCACCAGCATCCTCTCACCACAAGGAAACAGTCCCAGTAAAGAGACCAGTCCCATATCTCCCTCATAAATGTATCAGAGGTAGGAAGCTCTAATTTCACAGCCAAATCCAGCCCTTGTGAAATTGCAGCCTAGTGCTCTGGGCTTCTCCGGATGGACGCATCCTCTTTTTTCCCTATGAGACCTGCTCTGTTCTTGCACAGGTTTCCCCCATTCTAAAAGGTTGCAAATGTTTCTCTTAAGGCTTCGTTACAGTAGCAGCTTTAAGCTCAAATGTGCTTGAACATATGCCCTTTCAGCTTTGACCCCTTCCATTATTAGAGTGCAACCCCTGAAAATTTCTCTGTAGCTGTATTCAGCCTTTGAGATTTAGGAGAATCCCCACTCTTAGCATATATTATCTGTGTGGACTGTGCCCAGTTATCCAGCCCCAGCATCTGTTCCCACTGTACACAGAATAGGGTCTCTTTTATAACATGCCACTGAATGCAGGGAGATCGGAACTAGAGCCAGAGGTCTTTGGGAAACAAAGAATAAGGGGGGTAGTGCACATCATAAACTATGCCACTCCCTGGATTCTGCATCAGAATCCCTGTGATGAACAGCACAAACCTTGTAGCCACTTCCAAAGCTGCTTCCTACTCTGTGAGTTCCAGCTAAATCGCCAGTCCTTTCAAGTTAGCTACAGGAGGCAGCAGCAAAATATGCACACTATAAACTGTGCACAGTATAATGTGTGCATGACACTATTGTCTTTCTTCCAATTAGAGCAAAAGTTTTAGAAAGTTGATTTACTTGTTGAGTGTCGATTATGTATAATAGCAAGTTGCTAAATTACAGTAAACCCTTGAACTGTTGTTGGGAGATTGTGTTTCCCAAACTTTGACCTTCCAGATGTTTTGGACTTCAGCTCCCGAAACTCCTGCCTGTTAGCCAAGCTGGATGGGGCTTCTTGGAGCTGAAGTCAAAAACAGCTGTAGGACCAAAGTTTGGGCGCCACTGTCCTAGACTATTTTCTGGTATTTTTCTGGCACCAAATAATCACCAAAAAATAATCACTACAAACAGCTCTCCCAAAAGAATGGAACAAGTGGATGTAAAGGTGACAACAGTTAGCAAAACCCCAAGATTTATATTGTAAGAACTCATGCTTCTTTATTCCAGACTGAAAGAGTACTCTGTATTAAAGCGACTCTTTTTACCAGATGAGAACTTCAGCATTTGAATGGCTGGAGAGAGACTTCCAGTCAGAAATGTGCACATCTGTCAGCCATTACATCTCTAGTACTTCCTTGATTGCTTTTTAGGAAGATGGGCTGGCTTTTTTGTCCAGAGATAAGCAGTTTCATATGGCAACAAAAGCCAATCTCATGAAAAGGGATGCATCAAAAGGAAAGGCTTGTTCCCATCCCCAGACCTGATCAAGAGAGACTGTTTTATTGCTCTTTGCTCAACTCCGTACTCACCTCTCAATGTTGCAGTTCTTCAGGAGTGGTGATTGTATTCCTTATTTATAAAAATAGTTATGTCCCCTCCTATATCACAAGCTCTTAGGGTACCATACAAGGAATATCAATATAAGCGGGCTAAAACAAAGACTAGATGTTTCTTGCTGTCCCTTCCAGTGCTATGATTCCGTGATTCTATGATTCATTCTTAGGCCCTTTCCATAGCTTCCCTTTTGCTGAAGCCATCCTGTGGGGATCCCAGGGTTGGCTCTCCCGCCAGAAGAGCGCTACAGAGGTCCTCCCCTCCGCACTGGCTGCCTGCTGGAAGGGAGGAAGCCTGATGGCCCCACCCCTCCCTTCCACAGCACATCCTGGCACTTTCCCAGGCTGCACTGGGAGAGGAAGCACAGCCATTGCACTTCCTGACCCTTTGCAGAGCAAGTAAGTGTGGGAGGGCAACAGGAGGACTGTGCAATTGCAGTTCATTGACAAGAAAAACTCATCAATTATTTACTCCACAATTGCAACAGGTGGCCATGGGATCTCAACAACGTCATGCAGAACCATCATCACGGTCCTATCACAATCCCATCACCATTGCAGGTTGGAGCAGACTATGGAAAGGGCCTTACTGTGTTTCTCAGAATCTCAGCAGCTTTGTTATTTCAGTCCAGTTCTATATCAGGTTATAAGACTTTTTGTTCCTTTACTGCATAGAAATTTGCATCCATTTTGATGCATATTTTTTCCAAAATCTATCCATTTTCCTGCCCATTTTGCTAATGGGCTCAAGCACATCTTGGAAATGTACATAGCATACACTAGAAAGTTGAGAGCCAGTGTAGTGTAGTAGTTTGAGCATTGGACTATGACTCTGGAGAACAGGTTCAATTCCCTGGTCAGCCATGGAAATCCACTGGGTGACCCTGGGCATGTCACACGCTCTCAGCCTCAGAAAATCACATGATAGGTTTGCCTTAGGGCTGCAATAAGTTGGAAATGACTTGAAGGCACACAACAGCAGCAACTGCAGCAACACCAGAAAGTTACTGTTAACACTGCAAAAGGACTGAAGTTATTCCTCCTTAAGTTGTATTCACAGTGTAATGTAGTTATACTTTTTGTTATTTAGTGGAAAGATCTGGCTACAATTAACTAGTTATTTGTAATCAGATACTTTTAAGCTCAGATTTATTCTCATATTCAGGCCAGCATCTTGCTAATGAGATGCATGTCCATACACATACATTTGGATGGGGCACAGGGGACTATTCCTTTCTTATAGAGTTCTGGGCTTCAAGGGGAAGTAATTCACTGTGTTGTGCCAGAAGAAAAGTGGTTCAGAGGTCACAAAAGCAGGCTTGGGGATGGCATGCAAGCCAACACCATATTTTTCCTACTGGTCTACACTGAGCAGCATCAGGCCTCCATGATTTCAGACAAGAATCTTTTCCAGCCCTACCTTGAAATGCACAGGAGCAGACTTGGGCCTTTCTGTATGCAAAGCACATGCTCTGCAATTGAGTTACAGTCCTATTTCCTTTTGTGCTGAAAATATACTGAATGCTACAAATGCAAAGAGAGAGAAAGACTGAAAAAGGGAGAGGGCAATGCTGTCTGCTGAACTTAGAGTACATCTGTGCCACTGATGCAACATTGCTGTGTACACCATGCCTTCCCCCTATAATGTACAACTCTTCTCTCCAAATTGCTGTTACTTTTCCATTGTGTAAAGGGATGCCAGAGGTCTCTTGACTTTGCATGGATGACATTTGTGTGAAAATACTGTTCATTATCTTTCTTCAGTTGCTCAAAGATAAAACAGTCCTCGCTAAGTAGAAATTTAATTGCTTGAGATAGGACTGAATCAGATACCCAAGCTAGATCCCAATGATAGCTAGCAGATGGATAATAGCAATCATGAAGCATAACTAACTTGTATAATCACCTACTTTGTTGGGTTGTACCAGCATAGTGTGAGGTCTGCCCCAGTGCAAGCACATAGAAAGGTATTGTGATTCATAGAGCCTTTCCTGGAAACTGGCTTAAGGCCATAAATGCACCATTGTTATTGCAGAATCTGCAGCTGCAGCTGCTTCAACATCTGATTTTAAAGCTATTTCTAAAGAGTTTCTTTAAACTGTTTTTGAATGTGTGTGTAGTGTTTGAGATGTTTTATTCCATTGTATATCTCTTTGGTGGCCACGGTAGGTTGCGTGGTGATAGGTAAATGTGACAGATGATGGATGGATGGATGGATGGATGGATGGATGGATGGATGGATGGATGGTGCAGGAAAAGGCAAATATTTTTACCCATGGTACATATCCTTGGGGACAATCGAACCCCGGTAGATTGAGAGGTGATAGATATATCTAGTGACAGATAGATAGAAACATAGAAAGAAGATAGATAGATAATGGGGACTACTCCTCACCCCACCAGATCTAACCTGGCCTTCCAAGTTCTTCATCCAAGTTCTTCCCTAAATTCCTCCTCCCCAGGTACTAGAAGACCCCACCTCCGCCATGCCTTTAGCCACCCAGTTGTGGAGAGCTGAGAAGGGTCCAGGGGGATCCAATCAGACATAACAGCAAAACTGTTTCCCTATAGGAATGGGAAAAATTATTCCCACGTGCAAAAAAAGGGGGGGTCTGAAAATTGAGAAAGCCTACTGGGAGGAATAATAAACTGGTGAGATTCTCACGGAATTTTCTCCTGTTATTTGACTTCTCAAAGTGTTGCAGAGGTATTATTCTGCAGATAGAAACACAGTTTGTTTGTTTGTCTGTTTGTTTATGGGATGAAGGTTGCACACACAAAAATCTGTTTCCTATGCAGGACATCCGTTTTCTGCACAGAAAACACTTATTGCATAGTCTTGCATTTTTGTCTGCAGAATAATCCCTCTGCAACACTTCAAGACATTGGAATGTAAACACTATGGGAAAAGTCTTTAAATTTTTCACTCTCAGGAGTATTCCAGAGGCATAAACTGTTTGTTCTTTGGGCTCAGCTGCAGCTGTCCAACCATGCTTTATTTACACAAAGTACTTCTGCACTGAGCCACTTGGTTTTCCCAAAAACACTCATAGACCAGGATCTTGGATGGCTCTGCATAACTTGGTAGATCTCAAAGTAGAACGACACTCCAGCTGACCATTTAATGGCCCCTGTCAGTGTCAAACGCTGTACACCCCCCACTGCATGGCCATTCTGTGCCTGGTGGAAAGTGGGCATGGATCAGAGAAGTGTCTGGCTATGTTCCCATAGGCAAACACACAATAATAACATAATCCACTGAGATCTGCTGGGGGCCTCTGAAGGTCTCAGAAAATGATGTAATCATGTCACATTTGGCTACAGCAGTGGTTCTCAACCTGTGGGTCCCCAGATGTTTTTGGACTTCAGCTCCCAGAAGCCCTGAGCATTGACCATAGTGGCTGGGGCTTCTGGGAGCTGAAGTCCACAAACATCTGGGGACCCACAGGTTGAGAACCACTGGGCTACAGGGACATAGTCAGGCATTTCTCCAATCCGCCTCTACCCCACCAGGCCAGAATGTCCATGGGGGAGCTACAGCAGTTCTGTAGTAAGATGGAAGTAGAGGCTTTGTTCCGTTTGGAAGAAGGAAGGGAATATCAACTTCCACATCAACTATAAAAAAGACATATGCAACTATAAGTTTGTTTTATGGTAGCATGTGCCACCGGCAGAATGCCAGTTCCTGCTCCATGCAATTTGTTTTAAACAAGTGCCTTATTAAAAGGGGGGGGGGGAAACCAAGACTTTTCTTTTGCTGTTGGAGGGGTTCTGCCATCTCAGAGTAGGTGGATGACCATGTAAACCCCAAATTCCTAGCAGTTGCCCAACCCACTTGTTGGGCCAAGAGAAGTCAACCAAGCAGCAATGAGTAGATTTTCAAATTCTCTGGAATTTTGTTCAGAGGGTTAAGAAGAACAACTAAAGGTCAAGTAAGGGAGACCAAAGACCTGGACATGGCAGTGTAATTCAAATTATGTACTCCATAGCAGTTTTCAGATGAACTGCAGGGATTTTGTGCCAATTTAATTTAATTAGGCTGTGCTTCATGTAAAGTAAATTTCAGGTAGCACAAGAGCTCCTGGGACAAATAAATAGCAATTGCTCTCTCCTATTTTTTTATTTTTTATTTTTATTTTTTTAAGTATCTGTAACTTTTTCCCCAAGTGTAGAAAGACCATCTGGGGTCAATTTTGAGAGGAAAAACAGTAAGACCAAGAATAGTTAAGCAGTATTTCATTCCCCTCAGAGACCCAGCATGGTGTAGTGGTTTGAACATTGGACTACAACTCTGGAGATCAGGGTTTGATTCCCCACTAGGCCATGGAAACCCATTGGGTGACCTTGGGCACGTCATGCACTCTCATCCCCCAGAAAACCCTGAGATAAGGTTGTTTTAAGGTTGTGATGAGTCGGAAACAACTCAAAAGCACACAACAACAATATTCATTCTCTTCACAATTCTTCCACTTAAATTTAAAATCTCAGAATTACAAGACTGATTTCTGCTCTTAAAAAGCATTGACTATTCCTGTATGTCAGGGGATTAGACCCAATGACCCTTGTGGTCTCTTCCAACTCTGTGATTCTATGATTGAAGTTACATATGGTATGACTATGCCTCTCTTATCTAATTCTGGCCCTTAGATACTATGCTAAATTGCTCTAGGAATGGCAAAGATTCTTGCCTGTATTTATTCACACTTAAACCTCTCTGTTTTTACTTAATCCAATGCAGGTACAGTTAATACTTTTTTGGATCAAGGCTCTTTTACAGGTTATGATTGCCTCTCTAGAGTTTTTGGCATTTCTTTTTCCCACACAAAGTGTTGTGCAAACAGAATCTCAAATAGGTTTTATTAATGCACTTTCCTTTGATAGCAGTTCATGACTTCTTGACCTAGAATGGAATTAAACTATTCTTAGCTTTCATCCCCCTCTGACTGCTAAAGCAAAGCTGGTTCTATAGGTAGAGCTGTTACATACCCATCTCGCACAAGCTCCATCCCTGGGGAAATGGCTAGTGGCAACCATTTGTGGACTAGTGATATCATTGGCTTTTATCTGTTCTCTGCTTTGCAGAGGCCAGTGTGGCCTTCCACAGATTCTCGCTTTCTTGCACATACATACGCACAGATACCATAACTGCTGGTGATTGCTGTATAATGGAATCGTAATGAGTCACTGGTCACCTTATTTTAATTATTAAAGAAGTGGGAAACAGGTCATTAGTACATACTGGTTCTTCTAGCTCACCTTACATTGGAACTTCCAGGGTTCAGAATAAACATGAGAAATAAAGTAGCAATCTCATATATTATTAGATCATGAAACAATTTGCCAATATTTGTTAGTTTCTTTAAAGTATAGTGCTGGGACTCTCTCTTTTCCTGTCTATTTTTATCAAATGAAAATGAAAGACAGATGAGTAATATTTATTTTAGATGCACTACCCTCTCAGCTGCAGATAAACTTCATCCATCCTAGGCTTCCTAGATGTCATCCAGAAATGTAGCATTGTTGTTGTTGTGGTTGTGGTTGTGTGCCTTCAAGTCATTTCTGACTCATGGTAACCCTGTGGCACACCTATCACAGGGTTTTCTGGGACTGACACTCAAGATCACCTAGTGGGTTTCCATGGCCAAGTGGGGAATCACACCCTGGTCTCCAGGGTCATAGTCCGATGCTCAAATCACTACACAAGGAGACAAAAGGAGAGCATTTGTCCTGTAGTAAGAATTCTGCCTTTCCCATAAAATTTCCCTTCATTCCTCAAATTTCAAGCATTGCAGTAACTTAAAACTAGCTGAGCATTTGGAAACTTAATTTAGGCATCCAAAGAAAAGGGACAGGCAAAGATATAAGATAGGTGACACTTGGCTTGACCACAGTACATGTGAAAAGGATCTAGGGGTCTTAATAGATGACAAGCTGAACATGAGTAGACAGTGCAATGTGACGGCTAAAAAAGCCAATGCAATTCTGGGTTACATCAATAGGAGTATAGTGTCCAGGTCAAGGGAAGTGATAGTACCACCTTATGCTGCTTTGGTCAGAACCCATCTGGAATACTGTGCCCACTTCTGAGCACCACAGTTCAGAAAGGATATTGACAAGCTGGAACGTGTCCAGAGGAGGGTGACCAAAATGGTAGAAGGCCAGGGAACCTTGCTGTATGAAGAGCTGCTTAGGGATCTAGGTATGTTTAGCCTGGAGAAGAGAAGAATAAGAAGTGACATGATAGCTATGTTTAAATATTTGAAGGAGGATGGAGCAAGCCTGTTTTCTGCTGCTCCAGAAATTAGGACACAGAGCAATGTCATCAACTTCAGAAAAAGAGATTCCACCTAAACATTAGGAAGATCTTCTTGACAATAAGAGCAGTTTGACAATGGAATATGCTGCCTCTGAATGTGTTGGAGTCTCCTTTGGAGGTTTTTAAACAGAGGTTGGATCGCCATCTGTCAGGAATGCTTTGATGATGTATTCTTGCATGGCAGGGAGTTGGACTTGATGGCCCATGTGGTCTCTTCCAGCTCAATGATTCTATGAAAATGACCCAGAGAATGCAAATAGAAGAGTTCTAGGTGTGAATCATTTTCAATGTTTCAACCTCTACAATGGCAGGACTTTGGGAACTGGAGGAAAGGCCCTTTTCTTTCCTCCTCACTAGCTATATCCTTGGTACCATCTCTAAAGAAGGTGGTTGTTGTTGTTTTTTAAAGAAAGAAATTGGAGCTGTACTTTTAGATCCAACCATAATTGTGCACATGGCTTCTGAGCTACAAACAGTTTGTGAAATACTGTGACCATTTATTGACCCTTTGCAGACAATCTGGCCTTGCACAAAATACTCTGGTAACCCAGCCCTCTCCTTTTCTCCACCCACTGGAGTCCATTGAGACCAGGTACTCATGTTACCTTAGTGGGGTGTGAGAGCCACTGCAATGCTTTTCCTTCTCATTCAGCTAGGAAACCTGGGAGGCCTCAGAACACTTGAGAGTATTCCATGTTATAAGTCCTCTCAACAGCAGCAGCAACCTACTTTCCCACAGGATAATCTGATTTATGGAGGAAATGAAATATGAGCAATGCCAGATCTAGATCTGAGTGGCAAGAATCCTTGGGCAAGACACATGGAATGGGAGACACTTTCACAGTGTAGCCCCCACCAGTGGTAGCTTCCATGTTAGTATGGTGGTGAATGTGCTCTGGGTTTTAGACTGAACTTTAAAAGAAGTATTGAGGGCTGCATTCACTATCTCAAGGACATGGTAGCCATCAGCCACCACTCACCTCCCCCACACTTTCTCAGTCAACAGCTCTGCTGCTGCTACCACCCCTTTGCTGCTGCTACCACCCCTTTGCTTGCCAGAAAGAGAGCTGCCCAGTGCTATGGTGGAACCTGGTCTCACATGGTCAGTACACCAGTGCATTTTTATTTGCTGGGACAGTAACATCAGCCAATGTCTTTCTAATCTGTATCAATAGTTTCCAGCATAGTATCCAGATTGAGAGAAGTCATAGTGCCATACTGTTCTGCTTGGTCAGGCCTACCCTGGAGAACTGTGTCCAGTTCCAGACACCAAGAAGGATATCAACAAACTGGAACATATCCAGAGAAGAGCAATCAAGATTATCAAAATTCTGGAAACTAAGCCTTATGAGGAATAACTGGAGGAACTGGGTAGATTTAGCTTGGAGAAGAGAAGACTGAGCAGTGTCATGATAAATATTTAAATATCTGAAGGGATGTCATGTAGAAGATGGAGTCAGATTATTTTCTGCTGATCTAGAGCCTAGAAGACAAACCAGTGGATGCTGGAAGACAAACCAGTGGATTTAGTGGAATAGATTGCCTTAGCTGGTGCTGGATTCTTTGGAGGTTTTTAAACAGAGGCTGGTTGGCCATCTGTCAGGAGGACTTTGATTGTGCTTTCCTGTATGGCAGTGGTTCTCAACCTGTGGGTCCCCAGATGTTCATGGACTTCAGCTCCCAGAAGCCCCAGCCACTATGGCCAATGCTCAGGGCTTCTGGGAGCTGAAGTCCATGAACATCTGGGGACCCACAGGTTGAGAACCACTGCTGTATGGCAAGGCCTAGATGGCCTTTGTGGTTCCTCCCAGCTCTAAGATTCCATGATTCTATTATCTGCCAACACACACACAGCCTCCCCAAGTTCTCTGCTTCCCATGAACTTAACTGCTGTCCTTACAATAGGTGATAGGGGAATTGTCATGAGCTTAAACGCTGGCTGCATTTTTTATTTATTTTTTTACTCTGATTGGAATGTAGCTGCAGGGATTGTCATAATAAGCACCTGTGCCACAAATTTTACCACTACACCACCAGAGCTGGTGAGTGAGCAGCTTCTTTTCTTTTCTCCCATCATTCATTTGCTCACCCCCTCCAGGGCAGAGGGAGAGAGCAGGTGAACAAGCCAGTTGGAACGGTGAAGAGCAGGAGGAGATCTTGACAGCAAGGAGCCCACTGAGAGGTGGGCCATGGCAGGTTTCTCGTAAGGCCAACCCCATGGCATGGTTAGGTCGTTGCAGTGTGCTCCATCATTATGCCAGCTGCTCCCCCTGTTGCAACTGCGATAACATGGTAGCAGTCCTCAGTGGAGGAAGAATACAGCATGCAAATATCTTAGCTTCATTTTTAAAAACATCCCCCCACTTTTCTTTTCCTAAAAGCAAGGTAAACATAACCAGCAGAGTGCTCTTGCCAGAGCATTCAGCTATGAGCGAGAATAGCTGATGGGTACAGCCTGCTGTTCAGCTTGACAAGCTGCCATCCCTTCCACAAGCTGGGAATGCCTGATGCACCAAACAAAAACAAGTACAAATCCAGAGCCAGGGAATTATTATGGGCCCCCTGGGATGCTGCTTGTCAACTTACCTCCCTGTTCCATGCATGCAGCAACTCAAAGCTGATGCTGTTACTGACACTGCGGTGGGAGGAGTGACATGCTTGCATCCCAAAGGTCAGCACCAGCAACCCTCAAAATGTCAACATAAAACCTGAGTGACCTTTCCAGGCCACCAATCATACTGTCTCTATGCTCCTATGCACCAAATTCTTCAGCTGCCTCTTTTTGTCTTTGTGATCACAGACAGCTGTGATCTGGCCTGTAAGACCTACTCATCTAAAAGAACTCTTTGTATTTTCCCCAGCCCTACCTAACTTTGGTTTGAGCATTGGACTATGGCTCTGGAAACCAGGGTTCAAATCCCTGCCCGGCCATGGAAACTCACTGGGTGATCTTGGGCAAGCGGCATTCTCTCAGCTTCAGAGGGAGGCAAAGGCAAAAACCCCATAGAACAAATCTTGCCAAGAAAACACCACGATAGGTCTTCCTTAGCATTGCCATAAACTGGAAATGACTTGCAGGCATACAATAACAACAACAAAACTAAAAATGACTAAAATGCCATTGTATTGAGAAGGAAGGTTTTTTTTTTCCTGTGTTGGATTTTAAACCAGAAAGGCACTTAACCGTTTTCTTATTTTGGGGGGGGGGCGGAAGGGACAGAAAACAGGTGGTCCAGGGAGTCTGGAGAAGTCAAAAGATACAAAAACAGCCTTAGAAACTACAAGGGGATCCCACTGCTATAAATATAGCAGCTTAGCCTTAAACCACAATTGAGCTTCATTATTGTTGATTGTCTTGCTTTAAACTGTTTTCCACATCACAATTTGTGATAAAGCAGGAAGTATCAGGGTCACACTTGGGTAAATCTTACTGCAGGAGAAGCATGTGTATATAGGCATAGATTTCTCCCCATCAGGTTCTTGAAACTATGAAGAAATGGACCTGGTCTTCTATCTTGATATGGGCCCATCAAACTTTTCTCTGACAAGCAGCATGTACCTAAAGTTGTACATTGGACCAGGAGCATGCTAATATAAATCAGCAAAGTCTGCTTTTTTGGACTACCAGTCCAAAAGTCTGCTTTTTGGACTACCAGTCCACTGGCTATATTCACCAGGGCGTTCTGGTAGTTGTGGTCAGTTTTTCCAAACTCCGCTAATTGGGGGAATATACTGCTGCTTGTTGGGGTTTACATAGAATGAGCAGCAGGTAGATTTCTGGGTGATTTACACTAGATTATCAAGCAGTGGAGTGTTTAATTGCCAGCTCATTAACAACAACAGCAACCCAGCATGACTGAACCTCCAACAGCCATGCTGAGGTCTGCTAGTTGCTGTAGCATCTTCCTTTCCTTATTTTTTTAAAGCACTTTATACTCAAAGGAGTGGCTAGTTAAGTTACAGGTGCTATTATCACCATCCTCATCCTCATGCTCATCTTTTTACAGATATGCATGATGGATGCACACACACACAAGTGTGTATATAAAAAGACAGTGGGCAAGATTGTGCATCAGAGGCTACAATGGATAATGTTATGATGACGCAGCTGCATTGCTGACATGATATGCAACCATGCTAGTGAGTTGTGAAGATGCACAGTGGGGCACCATACAAAATGCCCCATTGTATAATGGGACATGATGTACATTAGGACACATTGTGCACTGTTGAGAAGATACATCATCATAAGGTGATTTACAATCGCATAAAGTTGAATTGCTCCACTTGAGCAACATTCATATTCTCAGGCAGGGAGGGGAAATGTAGCTATGCCATCAGAACCATTGAGCAAGCAGACCCAGGAGAGTGGCCATGGTGCAATGGTCCCAATGCATGTGTCCCAGTGTACAAGACGTCCTATTGTCCAGTGTGTCCCAAGGTACATCATGTCCTGTTTGCATGCCACTCCACTGTGCATCATTGCAATCCACTACCTTGTTTTCATATCATGTCAGTGATGCTGCTCCATCATCATAAAGTTATGCATTGTAGCCTCTAATACAAGATCTCAGGCATCATCTTCAGAGGAAAAAAGAGAGAAAAATTGAGAGAGAGAGAGAGAGAGACTAGTCTAATAAGTTCTATAGTCTTACATACATACATACTCTTATATACATCAAATAGGAGCGTAGGGGAGAAGAAGAGGTACATCAGTTTGTGTACTTCACAAATGAAGTAGTATCCATGACTGTCTAAAGCACACATACTAGCTGGCATCCTACACTGCAGTTACAAATTCGTACAGTTAAGGATCTGTAATTGCTCTGTATTCAGCTATGCTACATATATATACAATTGTTCCGCTATTACCATGATCATAAATGGCCCCCCAAACCCACCTCAAACTCCAGAGAGCTGCTTCAAGTGGTGAAGGTCTGCAGTGCAGTCAGGTGGGGCATTTCAGGATAATGCACCACAGTTCAGGGGCAAGAGGGGGCTTTGGGGGGTTGGTTCCTTAGGTCATTCGTAGCTACAAGTGCAATGCAGGATCTCAGCCACATTTGATTAGTCCATTAAGACTAGTGTCTACGTTACCCAGCCACACCACCAGCATCATCAAAATGATTCCCTCCCCTTCTCCACTTTGTAAATAAGACTGCTGGAATGAGCAAAGTTTGGCGTAAGAAGGAGAACATTTTTGTGAGTGAGGATTGTACACTGAATTTGTTTATGGCACTCTAAACAAATTCATGGGCTAGTATTAATTTTTTTTTTTTTTTTTTAGTGAATGTCTTTATCCTCTGGCTGTGGTGGGTCTCATGGTTCTTATAAAAGATAAAGTAGATCCAGCAGACCCAAAGTCTATTGACCCCTGCAGTGGATCCCTACAGGTTCCTACATTTTTGGATTCTCATTGGGGACCATGCTGTGAGGGCTGTCGTAATGAATTTCAACTTTTACCATCACTGTATACATATGGGCTTGAATCATGTTGTTAGTCACACCTAGAGTAGACCCCTCAAATTAGTGGGATTTGCCTGTGCATTGACACACCAGTAGATTCAATGGGTCTGCTCTAGTTCGGCTGAACCAAAAGGCTTTATGTCATTATCTTTTCTTTAACGATATGTTCAAGTGAGACAGGCATTCCTTTGAGCAAATACATACTAGAAGTTCCTCCCTCCCCTGGTAAACTTTCAAAATGGAGCTTGCCAGTCTCTGCAAGAGAAGATCTGTATGTTCTCCCAAGATGTGTATGTTCTCCCAAAGGGAATCTATCTTAAAACACATTTATATGGCATGGCAGTTGTTGCTGTGTGCCTTCAAGTTGTTTCTGACTTATGGCGATGCTAAGGCAAATGGAGTTTTCTGGGGCTGAGACTGTGTGATGTGTCTGAGGTCACCTGCTGGGTTTCCATGGCTGAACAAGGAATAAAATTCCACGACACCGCACTGGCTTGTGAAAGTACTTTGAAGTGATAGTTATTTTGAGGAGGACACCAAATGTTCTATTAGAAATCTTTCCCAAGATAGTTCAGGACTGTGCCTTGAATCCTTTGTGAGGAAAAGATCAGCTAGTTTATATATGCCTTCTACATCACTTTTGATAATATCCTGGACATTGTGTTCAACAGGAGATATACAGTCTTTTTTTTTCCTCAACAGTGTTCTTATATACCCAAGTGTGGCAAGAACTTTGAAGAGTCCCTGTCCCTTGTGAATGTCGTCATGGAAAACTTCAAGAAGTACCAGCACTTTTCCTGCTTTTATGACCCAGAAGGCATTCAAAAGAATGTATTGCTAACCAAACTTTACAGTTCCAATGTGGTGTTCCACTCACTCTTTTGGCCAACGTGCATGATGATAGGAGGACTAGCAATTGTTGCCATGGTCAAGCTGACCCAGTACCTGTCCCTTCTCTGTGAGAGGATCCAGAGGATCAACAGATAGAAGCTATCAGCTCACTTCCAGGATTGATTGACAGCTGAAATACTGTTTCTTTTCTTTCTTTTTTTTCATTCTTCACCAAAGAACCTTAAGTTTGTAATGTCTACGTCTGTTCTAAGTTCCTTATATTTTTATGAAGTAGAGCAATAATGAAAAAGGCTGTTCTATATGCAAACGTGATGCTATTATTATGCAGATGATGAGAGAAGGATTTACTGTTTGCGTTGGCCGTCTACATGATCTTGATTTATGCTGCAACTTAGTACTTCTTTTCTTGTTGTTTTCTTCTTTCTCTTTTTTTTCTATAGCCAAAATAGGGCTCTGTGTAACCATTTGCCAAGCTTTGTCTCTGAATACATCAACATTTCAGCACAAATCCAATTTGGAGGGATGTATTACATTGCCACATGTGTTTATGTGAACCATTTCAAGTCCCACTTAAGTCAAGAGGTATGGGGTTGGGATGGAAAGGACTCAGGATGGAAGAAAATTTGAGGAAAGACAGGAACAACAACATGGCTAGCTGAAGTGGAACTAAGATGGATGCTTCATCCAGAAATCTTATGCAGTTGTGGGATCCCCAGCTACCTCCTCCACTGAGGTCAAAGGTTGCGCACAAGTTCAGGATGTATCTCTGCACATCCAGGCCCCACTCCAGAGAATGCTGTCAGGCCAACATCCCAATGAAATCCATAGGACATTTTAGTCATGGCTGATCTTAACGGGATGTTAGTGCAACTTAATTTTTTGGATGGGGTTAAGGAAAAGCTCCAAAGTTCTGGACTGGGGCAATAGTCTACACACTGTCTTCATGCTCAGGGTTATGGTTTTGTTTCTGGTGTTTTAGATATCTAGCAAGACATTTATTTGCAGTATCTTTTTTCCTCATGGACCATTATTTACCAAAGCTGCAGCCAAAAAGAAGAAACCCTTCACCCCACAGATCTATACAATTTGTCAACTTCTTTTCATTTTCTACTCTAGCCTGAGCCCTGTTAGCAGAGATGGGACCAGATAACACCTCGTGTGTGCAAGTCTATTACTGTATGTGCATTTTTCTTGTATTTGCTACCATATCACTGTAAAGAACTACAAAAAAAAATCCATAGTCAGCTATTTTTTCATTTTTTACTTCTAAGTCTTTTAGATTTTTTACTGAGTATTTAAAAAAAGAATACTAGATAAGAAGACAAAAAAAAGTATATTCTATCCAGTGGTGTATTGTAATATGGATATGTTATATTTTATTATTTCTTTTATTAACTGGAATGTGAGCGGTACCCTTCTTGTATATTCCAGTGTCTGGTTAAAATCATTATGAAGAAAAGTAGTGCCAGGGGGCTAGACAGGTTTAGATGCCATTTGTAGTGGCATTTTAGTTCAAATAAGCTTAGTTGGTACTTAGTATGGAAAAGGCATCCTCTACTTTGAAAGCCAATAATGACAGAGTATGATAATATTAATCCGGGGAGGGGGGGTACCAAAAAAAAGTGCAACATTTCTTCCAAAAAATGCAACATTTCTTCCAAAAAATGTACAAGAAGATGACATATAAAATTTAGATGAGTCTCTTCATGCACTAAAGAAGATATATGAAATTTAGATGAGTGTCTCCATGCACTGAAGGTCATGAAGTGAAATTGAAGTACCAGGCATATGCATATGTTAAGTGCGTACCATGAACCCTGCGTTACCACCACAGGATCACCGGAAGCTTTTAGCTGGCTGTCCAAAATACAACGTTGCCAGTGGCCAATTATTGCCCTCCTTTCTTTCCAAGCCCCACTTTGGTGCATCTGCTCCTTGGTGGTCAGCACAGCAGAGGACAAAGAAAAGATGAAAAACCATGTGAGACAGAGAGGCAGGGAGTGACTGCACAACAGGTGAATCATGGAAACTACTGTTGGAAGGGCAGGAGGAGGGCCAAGATGGGTCTGAGTAAAGTGTCAATAAGTGGCCTCACATAAGGGGTAGTGAAGAGAGGAAGGATCACTGGGAAGCATGAAACAGAAAAAGGACTGTCAGTCAGAGGACTAGAAGGGAAGAAACATGAAGTGGGGGGGGAAGTGGTTTGGGTTTACAATGTAGATAGGAAATGTAAAGGACACCCTTTTGGTGCCCAATTTTCCATAAAGGTAAATGAGATAGATGCAGAGGAGCAAAATAATTACTACACTCCCTGCCATCATCCTCTGCATAATTACAAATAGTATTCTCAACTTTATTTGATTATGACTACAAAGACAATCCTAATAGGTTCTGATGCTAAATTTTGCTCAGAAGGCAAAATGTAGGGTATTTGATTATCACTTGCCTTGAATTAATGTGGGAATTTTAAAAGAAATTATTTAAAGGTGTGTTGGAAGCAAAAGTTACTTCTTTTTTGCCGAAAGTAGACGTTTTTGATCTGTCCAGCTCCTCTGTGATCTGATACTTCTCTACTCCCTCTAATGTAATGCTAGGGGGGAAAAAACCCAATTTATGGTGTTACAAGATTCCATGAATTGTGCAAGTGTCGTCTGAGCTGTACAAATGAAGTCTGCGGCAGTGAAATTAATCTTTGATCTTGTAATCCATAATGCAATTTCTTTTCTCAGGCAAGTAAGTTCCTGGGGTGTGTAATCAGGACTTGGAAACTGTGTGATTTGGTACAAAAATTATTCAATTAAACCTTTGAGATTTCAATATGCTTGGCAGTCAGAAATTTATTTTTTTCAAAAAATTACATTTTGTAGAATTCATTTTCAATGGGTTTTTTTTCATTTTTTAAAGGAAAAAATCCCACTAAAATTCAGTCTTTTATTAGTTTCCCCTCTCTTTCTTTGCCTTGCACTGATTTAAGAAACTGAGAATCGTGGGGTGACATTGGGACTGCATAGCATAACTCTCTGCAGGTGGGTGTTACACATTTATTGTGCTATGTAGCCCTTACATGGAATGGCAGCATCGTGCAACCAGATGCACGTGTGAGTTTGCAGTCAATGCACATCTCAGATGCATGCTAACACATTGTAAACTGCTTAGAGAGCACTTAGCTGATAAGTGGTATAGAAATACACATGCTATTGCTATTGCTATCTTTTGTGCGTATACATGCCATATGCAACTCTGCTTCTGCACCCTTCAACTGAAGGTGAATGTTCTGCATTGGATGAAAGTGACCAAATAATTTCCATGGGGGAATATACATCTATGTAAGACCAACATGATTCTGACCAAAGACTTCTAAGACTATTTCTGCCCTACACTGTTATAGTGCTATTTTTTCAACATCTTGTGGAATTCTGGGGTTTATAGTTGACTGAGGCCCAAGAGCTCTCTGGCTGAGAATTCTAAATGTCCCTCCTTAAACTTCAAACCCCAGGATTCCATAGGAGGTTGAAAGTGGAATAATACCACTATAACAGTGTACCTTAAGTGCAGAAATGGCCTAAGTAAGGGAAATTCTACACATGATCTTTCATACCTAGCTTACAGCAGGAATAGACAAATTGTGGTCTTCTGGTTATTTCTAGATTGCAATTCCCAGTATACCTTGCTATCAGCTATGCTACTGAGGATTGATGGGAGTTACAATCCAACAACATCTGGAGGGCCACAGTTACATAACCCAAAATTGTTGTCAACTTCAAATGGGAATCTTTCCCAGCCCTGTTTGGAGATGGCTGAAGCTGAACATGGGACCTGCAAAGCAAGTCATGTTCCTGTGCAATATTTGCATGCTATGAGAAAACCAAGGAATTTAATAATGAAAGAACTAGATGAAAAAGCTAGGGCTTTCTACCATTCAGTACCCTGGAATGGGGATCTAACTCTGTGAAGCTTCTGTATAGTGTGCTAGCATATAAACCCAGCGTTGCCTGGGATTTTATTTTCTCATAGGTAATACTTATTAGAAAGATTTGAGATCCTGTGTCTCTAATTCCCCAAACTGTCTTGTCCAGTATACCTGTAACTTTTCCCCATATTCCCCAATCCAATCTATATTCAGAGTTATTAACATACGGAGGTTGGGTTCCTGAGGAAATACACTGTCCTCCTCCTTCTTGCTACTAGGCCTCCTTCTTGCAACCAGCCAGGCCCAAGAGCTCTCTGGCGGAGAATTCTAAAGGCCCCTCCCTAAAATGTATACCCCAGGATTCCACAGAATCTTCACAGCCAGCCAATCATATGAAGTCTTCTCACCTGACACAGCCAATCGTATGACGTCTTCACCTGCCTGACACAGACAAACTCGCGAACTTTGACTTTTATATATTAGATGACAGGATTAGTCAATCATTCATCTCAAAGTCGCTGCAGAAGTTACCTCCGAAGATGTTGCTTGTTGCATCTCTGAGTTACTCCTTGCTATGAGAGGGAGTAAAAGCTTGTTTATTTTTTGATCTTTAGCCATAAAATTCCCCCCAATCCCACCCCCCAAAAATCCAACCTCTAAGATTAACGGGGCAGAAAACTAACACTTTGAAGGAGAGTTAGATGAATTTATGCAGCAGCTATCTACCAATAGCTATTAAGTCATGGCAACTAAATAGACTGTCCATGTTCAGCCAAGGTATAAATAACACTTCTTGCCATTGTAAATCAACATATAAACAAGAAGTGGACGAAAACTAAGCAATGATAATAGAGGTGTATAAAATTACACATTATCTGGAGCAAGTGGTTTGTTATGTCCTAACAATAGAAACTGAGGTCATCCCCTGAAGCTGAACAACAGGGAGAATGAAGACACACAATGGGCCTTTTTGTCATAGTACATAAACTGTGGGATTATGTAGCACGAGGTGGAGCCACGTCCCACTATAAAAGTCAAGTAGACAAATTCATGGAAGATAAAGCTATCAGTAACAATGGTGACTACTTACTGTCTCCAGAATTAAAAGTATGTGTTTCTGAATGTCAGACTTGAAAAACAACAGCAGGAGGGGAGCTGTTATCTTCATTTCATGCATGTCATCTTCCCAGATGTATCTGAATTAGAATGTTGCATTAGATCAAAGCTTGAAACAATACTGCTCAGAAGTAATTAACTATGTTATGCATTCACAGTTGGCAAACCACAGTTTGTTACATTACTCATTCCTGCCAGTCTCCTGGGAATCTGTTCTTTTCCTTGTTAGTTGCTCATTCCATTCTTCATTTTTTTTTTTCAGCTGCAGGAATGTTGCTTCTTAGAAGCTCCATTCCTATAAAAGGTGCCTGAGTGTGGGATTTAATCTGTTTCTTTTTGCTTCCTCACTTCCATTCCATCCACCCGTACCACACAGTGGTACTATGCAAAGGACACAGCAGAAAGTGTTGTTTGCCATGCTTCCTGCTGCATAATGTTGTGTTGCATGACATGACATCATTTGGCCGCCTATTATTACTGGATGGAATGGACTGAAATAGAGTCATCCCTTCACATTTGTGCTGGTTGGGGGCACAAGAAAGTGGAAAGTGGAAAAACTTCAAATATCTATAGCATCCCCCTCAAACAAATTTAATACACAAAAAGGAGTACAATCCACAGATTCAACCCATCAAGGATTCAAATGCACAGTACACAATACATTTGAATCTGTGGTGCCAGCCACCCACTTCTGCTTTAAATATGGTGGGATTCCTTCACAAGGCTTGCTGCCACCTCTGCAGTTGCCCTACACCATTTTTAACAGGGACTTAGAGATTCAAGCTGGCATCCTCTTTTGCAGTTATTCATAACTTCTCCTCCATAGTCAGTAATACTACATATGCATGAACTGTATAGGCATGACTCATGGCACTATTGCCAAGATCGTAAATGTCCCCTGAAACACCAGGAAGGTGCTCCCGGTGATAATGGCCTGTTCAGCTGGCAATCAGGATGCAGCAGGATGAGGTTTCCAATCCCCTCCGACCAATCAGCAAGGCTGCAACAATCAGAAGTGGGACCCCTGTCTCAATTCTTCATTTCATCACAGATCATTGGCAGATGGGGGGAAGAAACATCATCCTACTGTACCAGTAGAACAGACCTTCATGACTCAGAACAGCTGCTGGCTCTTAGGTCTGGGGGAGCAGTCCTTCCAGAAGACAATATTTAGTTAGACATTTGTAACTAAGTCAATGACGTAGGATCTTGGCTTCAGTTTCTATCTTTTTAAAATGTTGGCATCACTGTATAATAATCACGGTAAACTACCATTGACGGACAGACAAACTTACTTATTTACTTACTTATCTTTTATATCCCACTTTTGTTCCAGGATAGGGATATGAGGTGACTCAGTTTTAAACAAGTGGCCATGGATATATCTAAATGTGTGACAATTTCTAGATATCTTTTGGAGTTAACAAGGCCTTCCATATGTTCACCCAGCACATATGGGGCTACTCCAGTTAACTTACCAACAATCCATTAGCATGCTGACCAACCACATATCCTACAGGCCGTGTATTTAGCAACCAGGTGAAGGTATTGGAGACACTTAGGCCATTTCTGCACTACATTGTTTTAGTGCTTTCAACAACATATGGAATCCTGGGGTTTGCAGTTTAGGGAGAGGCTTTTAGATTCTCAGCCAGAGAGCTCTTTGGCCTCAGTAAACTACAAACCCCAGAATTCCACAGAATGTTGAAAGTAGAACAATAGCACTATAACAGGGTAGTGTGGGAATGACCTGAGATGTTCATTCCAGTGAGACCCATGTAGAGTAGGTCGAGTGAATCAATGGCCATTTCTGCACTAGACTATTACAGTGCTATTATTCCACTTTCAACATCCTATGGAATCCTGGGTTTTGCAGTTTAGGGAGGGGCCTTTGAGTCCAGTGTGGAAATGGCCAATCTGATTTCCGTATGTGTTGTCTCACTTTTCAGCAACTGAGTTAATGGGCTGGTTGTGACTAATCAATAGGATTCAGGCTGAGGGTATAACAACAGCGGTATACCCCCCTCCCAAAATAAGAATACTGCCTCCCAAAATGATATTGCCCTTCAGTTTCCAAATTTCTAGTATTCTAGAGAGTGAGACATTGAAAATCATTTACTCTTAAAACTCTTATACTTGCTGTGTTCACCTTTCCTTGATAATTTTGTCTTCTCCTTTGCTCTGGATGCCAAAACTCTAACTGGCATCCTGTTCAATATTTACAAGATCCGAAGACAAATTTGCAATCTTGTAACTTTGGGGATTCACATTTAAGCTTGAGGGGTCTCTCCAGTTGCCCATCTCAACATGCCCCACGACCATTACAGTGTTGCAAGTATCATTTCCCAGCACCAAAATCTGCAGCATCTTGAAATGACTTAGATTGGAATATTGCCTGGCTTAAGAAGCAGAGTTTGATGGGGAATGGCATCAGCAGAAGTAGTCACTACAATGGGGTGATGTCATCATAGCTATGTCTGATAATGCCATTACCAGCTACATCTAATCATCTATTTCTAATTGCTTAACTGAAGTTCTAAGTTACCATAATGCCAGAAATTCAAGAACTAAGGAAAAATTTCACTAGGAGCAGAATTCCTATAGAGGGAATACTCTCATTTCTTCCTTTCATTAGTGACACCCCTCAATTCGCCCATTGGAAACTGCTTTATACTACTTCAGACCATTGGTCCACCTACCACTGTATTGCTTACTGACTGACCGTAGCTATGAAAGCTTTCAGATACAAAAGGACAAGATTCCTCCCTCTCCTCTCTCACCCAATGAGTTAACTGAGTGCAGACTACTTTTGCACTTTGAACTCAGTTTACAGCAGTTCAAATAAACTGAGAATGAAGAGGGGGAGTAAAAAAGGAGAAAGCAAAGAGGACCTTTTTAAAGCAGCTGAAAAAATGGGAATTTTTTTTAAGGATTAATCAAGATTGACCCTTTCAAATCAAGACAATTAAAGAGCATGACTCTTCTGGGCTGCATCAATAGGAGTATAGTGTCTAGGTCAAAGGAAGTAATAGTACCACTCTATTCTGCTTTGGTCAGACTCCAGTTGGAACACTGTGTCCAGTTCTCAGCACCATAGTTCAGGAAAAATGTTGAAAACCTGGAACATGTCTGGAGGAGGGTGACAAAAATGCTAAAAAGCCTGGAAAACATACCCTATGAGGAGCAGCTTAGGGATCTGGATATGTTAAGTCTAGAGAAGAGAAGGTTAGGAAGCAACATAATAACCATTTGAATGGATGTCATATGAAGTATGAAGCAAGCTTGTTTTCTGCTGCTCTAGAGACTGGGACATGGAGCAATGGCTTCAAATTTCAGAAAAAGAGTTTTCAACTAAACATTAAGAAGAATTTCCTAATGGTAAGAGCAATTCCACAGTGGAATGCACTTTCTCAGAGTGTGGTGGAGCCTCCTTCTTTGGAGGTTTTTAAACAGAGGGTAGATGACCATCTGTCAGAAATGTTGCTGTGTTTTTTCCTGCATAGCAGGGGGTTGGGCTGGATGGTCCTTGTGGTCCCTTCCAGCTCTATGATTTTGTGATTCTAAGATTCCCCCCTGAACAATTGCTCACTCTTGAAATAGGAAAAATCTGGGCTTAGAGGGTTGGTGTTACACAGGCATCCCACAAGAGAAAGTGTTTGAGGGACGATATGAAGTTGGAATGTTCCTGAAATGTTTCTGAAGTAAAACATTACCATCACTGCCCAACTTCTCCACATTGCTCCCTGCTGAAGCTTCTCTTTTCATGGCCATTGGGGAACCATTTATGAAGGACTGTTTAAATGCATTCACCTATATTGCATTTACTTCATCCCTCAACCCTCTGTTTTTCTAAACAAGCAAACCTCCAAACCTGATAAACCTCTCTTTGTAGGCAAAATACTGCAATTCCTCTGACCATTTCAGCCATACTTTTCTGAACTTTCTAAAAAAATGAAGACTTTCAATCTGAAGATTTTTTTAAAAAAATCTCTTTTACCAGGTCTTCACAGGAAGGAAGCCAACACGAGGAAAGTGAAGTTGAACCAAGTAATCTGAAACAGGCCTCATTCGCTTATACAAATAGAAACCATATCTATAACCTCTTGATGTTCATTCTTTGGAATCACCATAGGCCCTTTAGCACTACACAACCATAGCAGTATGATTCTACTTTAACTGCTATAACAATGTGCTTTGGAATCCTGGGGTCTGTAATTTGCTGAGACAATGAAGCTCTCTGTCTGAAAATTTGAATTCTAAATGCCTCTCCCCTGTGATGTAGACTGGAGTTGATTGACTCAGACTGAAGTCAGACTTACGTTTCTTCAGTGACTCGACTCAGACTCAACTCAGCAATAAATGATGCACTGACTTTACTCAACTTGAGACTTGTATATTTTTAATGACTGACTTGCTGCCCTTGGTTCAGTAACATAATGCATTCATCCAGAAACCTTATGACTTTGAACATTGCTTCCATCTGTTTTTGCCTACTGGTCACATGGCAATCTCTCTCAAGCTCAAAGTTTGGGCACATTTCTTGGAGGGGAACAGCAACAAGCATGAGGCAGGCTTGAGGTCTGCTCAGCAGCCTGTCCCCACAGCATATTGGAGGAGCTTTCTAAACTTTTTCTAAGAGCAGAAGACAAGACTCACCCCCAGAGTGCAGGGTGCATTTCTCAGAGGGGAACAGCAAATGTGTTAGGCAATAAGCTTAAGGAGGAAGGATCCTTCCTTCTAAAGCTTTTGAAGCTTCAGTAACAAGGAGTAAGAAGCATCCTGTTCCCCACTTCCAAAGCTGCAGACTCTTGTATGTTCCTTGGCACAAAAGCCTACAGCTTCAAAAACAGAGAGTAAGAAGGATCCTATTCCCCACTTGCAAAGCTGGAGATGGCAAAATTGCAAATTGGAAGACTAACTTCGCTTAAATTGTTAAAACTGACTTTATTAAACTTTGTCCAGAAATTCTGGAATAGAGGTTGGGGTATAAAGTTGGCTCCCAGACTTGAGACTTGACTTGAAAGTATCTTCAAGGACTTGAGACTTAACTTGAGACCTGAAGGTAGAAACAAGACTTTATTTGAGACCTGGAGTAAAAGACTTAAATGCATCACTGCCTTTCCCTCATTGCTGATCCCAGTGTTACCTTGTGACTTCGGGGTCCTGGGAGGGGCTCCCAAATAACCAAACAACAACAAGCAAAGATGGGGAAATTAGCTGGAGCACTCTCTTAAGCTAGCGAGAGGCAGGGTAACTTAGCGGGAATCTTTTACCCAATGTATACAGCGTCGGGTCAGTGAGCAGTCAGGCAGTTGAAATAGCAACAATAACATTTATTAAACAGATAGCAATTATTAAGAAAACACAACCACACAGCTAACTAGAAATAGGAAAGAGAGTTTGGGGGAAAATGGGTGATACGCCACCTTTCTCATAGTCCTGAAGAAGTCCAACTGGAGAGAAGGAAACCCGGCGTGGCGGCCGAGGGGAGCTTGCAAAACGAAGCGACAGCAAGGCTGGATAGCATTCCGGAATGGTCCAGGGAAGCTCTCAGAGCTTGGGGGTTTTATTAGAGAAGGTATGACCGTGGGCTAGTCTGATCTTGGGTGAAAACAATGAGTTTTGGGCTGGAGACAATGTCTCCGAAAGGTCAGAATTTACATGATTGAGTTATGGTCCGAATTGACAATAGTATGGCCAGTATGCAAATGCAGCTAGCTTGGCAGTTAAGCACTTAGTTCATCAAGATGCCCGCTCGGGGCAGAGGTCTCTTTGTTTTAACACACATTTGTAATGAGGGTGTTTGTTTTGGGAGGTCTCCTAAAGCAGATCTGGTAGTTTCTGGCTTGCTTAGGTGTAAACAGAAATGATTCAGCATTTAATAGCCATGCCTAACTTCGCGCTTGTTCGGTGGCCCCACAAACACTTGGCTGGTGGCAGAGCAGGGCCGAATTGTGATATCGAAATGATATCTAAAGGTTACCAAAGGCCAGGCCAGTTCACGGTGGTAACACCAGGATTCCATAGGCTGTTGCCAGGGTCGTTAAAGTGGAATCATAGTGCTATATTTGTATAGCATGAGAAGACCCCATGCCACAATATTCCAGGAAAACATTTGAGTTCAAGATAAGCCAATCCCCCTTGAGCTATGATTACTTCTATTTACCCTTGTTGCCATCCCTGTTTATAAGCAATAAACAGCTTACTGCATCTCTACTCACTATATCTCTGTCAAGCATGACCTGCTTGGGTGACAGAAAAGTTAATGTGAACCATTTGAGGTCACTGGCTTTGTTGCACCCAGGTTCATAAAGCCTTTAGCTTATAATTGCCTCTCTGGAATGGTTGGGATCTTTGCCCATGTAATCTTCCAGTTCACTGAGAAGTACAAAAAGTAACAAACAAAAGGGATGAAGGGCAGGAAGGATAGGTGAAAATGATAGTTGTGACAAAATATTTCCTGGCTGATGTTTTTCTGACCAGAAGTAATATTTTCTCCTGAAGTATCAAAGCTTCCTTAAAACTCTACTGAATCTGAAATGCTCACATTTTCAATGGGTTTGGTGGGAGTGAGAGAGATGGGAGGTTAACTGTGCTGGCGGCTCAGGCTTCTAATTCGTTTTTAAATTATTGTTTTACTTCACTCAGTCCAATTACTTCAAGTTATTTTGCTGTCCCACCATTCTCAGTGCTAATGGCAGCAAAATGATTACAGGCTACAGCAACGTCAAGATGTTTCACCCCCAGGAACGCCAGTAAAAATGTTTATGGCCCGACATATTGAAAACAGCATTTGATGTGTAAATGTCAAGCATAATCAGCTCTCCTGTCACTAAGAAACAAAAAAGCCGGAAATATGCCGCCGCTGAAATGTCATCCACATATCTTAAAAAGCTGTGTTGTTGTCAGCCATGTAAATCCTTGCGCAAATGGGCAGCTGTTTTGTCAATCATTTCCTGGAGGGTTGTATATGATTAGTGCTATTTGCCTGTTACTTTCTTTAGTTAACAGATCGCAAAACACTCACATTATAGGCTGGAACGTCTTGAAATTGGGGAGAGGGAGCGCCTTGCGTATTGCCACACACATTCTGGGATTAGCAGGAGACTGAACAGTGGCTGAATTCTGTTGTTGTGTTTCTTTTCTTTCTTTTTTCTAAATATCCTTATTGAAATTTTCCATTGTTAAAAAAAAAAAAAAATTAAAAAGACTTCCAACACAGCTCCATATACACAAAGAAATCACAACACAGTCATATTTTACGCCTCAATGTTTTATCTCTGTTTCTAAGTTTTCTTTCCCTTATACCAAATATCCTAATATCTTCACATTAAATTCTGTGGAAGAATTCTATTACCTATAACCTGTACAAAACAAATAGTCACAATTCTATATTTTAATCAAAACCAATAGTTACAATTTCCCTTCTTTCTTTCTTTTACATAGTCTATGAAGGGTTGCCGTGTTGCCTTATAAAATTCCAGGGTTTTACCCTTTAAAAAAAACATTAACTTATCCAATTCAAATAATTCTGCTGTTATGTTTCAGTTTAAGTAGACCCACCAGATCAGTTGTTGAATGGAGAGTCATCTGATGGCCTGAATCCTATTGTTGTGTTTCGATTAAAGTAGATCCACCAAAGCAATAGCTGAATAGAGAGTCATCTGGTAGATTCATGACCTGACTCTAGTTGCATATAGCAACAGGATTTAGACAAATACGATAAGTACTACAGTCGACAAGAAGTTGCCTCTAAAAAGAATAACTATGAATTCCCACCACCACCTGTCACTATTCTGTTCTGTTCTACTTAGTAAACTAGGACCTCCAGATGTTTTGGCTTTGAAATTCCCTCAGCTCTATGCCATTGCCAATGGTGAGGGATCACACACCCTCCAACAATCCTGAATTGGCCACAACAGTCTCAATTAATCCTCTGTCATTACACTTTTCCACCTGCTTTTAAGATAGCTAAGAAAGCTATGCAAACTAAGTTCAAAGTGGAAAAGTAGTTTTCACCCAGTTAATTCTGCAGGAGAGGGAGGATCTTGCACAAGCAAACTGCTGCAGCCTCTCCCAACTTGCATGTTCTTCCTCATCAGTAACATGTCCTCTTGACCACACTCTGATGTTGCTTGGCCACATGTGTCCCAATTTTCAGCTGTGAAATGTTGGAAAGTACAGTATCATGGGACTTGTGGTCCAAAACATATAGAACGGGGATGGACAGCTTGGGAAGCTCTGGCAGCTGCAGCTGCCCCATGTTCAAGGGCAGCTTCCAGACCAAGCAACATCAGAGTGTGGTCAGAATCCTCACCAACCATCCCTGGAGATACCAGGGGTTGAACTGGAAACCTCCAGCATCCAAGTCATACAGTTTACCATTGAACAATGACTATTCCCACTACAAATTCTGCCTTGCAGGTGGTATTTCATAGCATGAAGCTAGCCTGCTGCTCTTCACTTTGCACACAGCTAATGTGTTTGGAGATTTATCTGAGCAACACCCCCACCCCTTAGAATCGATAGAAGTGCCTCACAGTCTTTCCCACATTAAACAAACGCAGCAGCCTTTCAGTGCTATGCATGCTTTGATCACTGTGATAACAAGGCATTAATTAATCCACTTAATGTCCAAAGTGAGTGAAAAATACTCCAATATAAGCACAAAAGGAGAGGTGCATGCTGGTTAAAAAGCAAACAAAGCAAAACATAAAACATTCCCTGCTGTTTGGAAAACATCTTAGGTCTTTTCAGCATCTCTAAATGGCTCTTCAGGCAGGATCTGAGGATGTTAGCATCATTAGCGCAGCTCAGTTGAAAGGCTTAAAGTGCTTCGTGCCTCTTCTCTTCCTTTGCAATAACCCCTTGAAGTGCATCACCATTCCTCACATCCTCTGGGCTGGAAACACAAATGAAGAGGCAGTTAACATGTTACAAGGAAGCAGCTATCTTGCTTCTCCTCAGCAACAAGAAACATCTGGGAGAGTTTGTCTTTCAGGCTCTCAGCTTCCCTGAAAGGAAAGTGCACTTGAGACTCAAGGAAATGGTTCTTTATTGACAAACACATATGATGAGCAGGAGTAGGCTAACACTCACAGGTGGGCATTCTGTTAGAGAGAAATTCATGCATAAGTTGCACTATGCATGCAGGGCAAATTATTTGCCATAATGCAACAGACATATTCTGCTGTCACCAGTGGGAGTGGAGTAGTATATATAACAGTCTTGTGCATTGTAATTATGCACCACGCATTGTGCATTGAGGTTGCACATTGCAAATGCACAGTGAGCATTGCACAATGGCATTCAGTCAGTAACACATGTTGCGCAATGTTGCGATTCTGTGGAGGTGGCAGTTGCATGGCACTGGTACGACATATCTCTGTATGTGGATATTTACACTACACCGAGTGGATGTGGGATTGCAGCCACAAAGTGTTAATCATTCCAAAAGATCCAAGCACCACTACTTTCCCCTTCCCAACAAACAACCTTGGGTCCAAACTTTTTGAAAGATTTTATCGCCCTTTATGAGCCTTCCAAAATTTTAAGAACTTGGGGGAGACAGGTTTCTGCCAGTCTCACCAACATCACGGGTACATTTAAAGAGGATGTTGCAATGCCAGTTAAAGTGGAACCACAGCACTATACGTGCATCATAGCAAACGGTCCTAAGCCTTCTCTTGATTGTGTTTCAGCTGTTCTTTCTCTACCCAGCAGTGCTGGAACAAGACATGCTGCTATCAGTCTGAAGCACAGCAGCAAACTGAATGAACACACACACACACACACTCGAACTCAAAGTGTCTGTTGGCCAAGATCAACCAAGTTACTTGAGCAAAAGAAGCAGAAAATCATTCAAGTGCCCTCCTCCTTAACAGTAAAAACATAGCGGTAACCACAGCAATCTTTTTTGCCCACATTTCCCTATTGCAGTCCACACTGTGCAACTTTAGGCATAGTCATCTACATAGCCAAGGCACTGTAGAAACCTCCTAGTGAATTGTGAAGGTGCACATCTGTGCACTGGCAAGAGTATCCCAATGCACCTCAAGCTCTACCAATGCAAATCAGCTTTCCCTAGCTAGAGTCCCAATGTGCCCAATGGACTTCGGCACCTAATGCACATCGCTACCCCATGTGCAATGTTCACTTTGCTGGCTCCTCTACATAGGAAGATCACAGCCCCTTGCTTAATACAGACATTGTAAAACTGTTCAGTTCTGCTTCCCACAGAGACAAGCCCACTTCTGTAAATCCCATATTGTATTCCAGCCATTTATTTTAAAACCGCAGTGCTTCTTGGCAATATGAATTTAGTAAAAAATAGGCCTTTAAACCTTGCTGAGACATTTTCTCTCCTGGCCATGCTCCAAGACTCTACCTAATACTGAAATCTCTTGGCCCCTTTATAGAAACTTGGAATGGCACTTGGAATCCCCTCCTCCAACTTCCACTATTAAAACCTGACAGACACAGAGCTTGGAAAAGTTACCTGTTGGGCAATAATTCCTAGAATTGTGAAGATCCTAGTTAGCATCATCTGGGAATTAAGTTACTTGTTACTTCCACAGTTCTGCACTATCAGGAACCAATAATGGGATTTAATTCCCTAAAAGTAATTTTTTTGTGCTTTCCATGAACGTTTGCTGTCCATCGGCTGACAGAAAAAAGAGGACACCAAGTCTGAAGATGACAGTGCAAGATGCACGCTCTCCAACCCAGAACCAAAAAGAAGTCTGACATCAACTAATACAGCAAGACAGCTGTACAGAGTAATAGAAAGGAGTGAAAACTGCTGAGTACAATAAAGGAAGACTCAGAGGGGGGTCCTCGCTTAATGTCCCATCACTTCCTTTTCGATGCTTTGCCATATGGTTGAAGATTGGGGGAAGGAGGAAACAGCATCAGCCATACAACACTTTCCCCAGGCCTAACCCTATAATTCCAAACATAACCAAATTTAATGGGCTCTTCTTATTGATCTTTTGATCTTTTGTGCAGTTGCTGATATACATTTGTGAAGTAGCTTCAAGAACTTTGCTTTTTTTAAAAAAATGAATTGATACAACATGGAACTCTCTGACCCTCTTTTTCAGACATGTGTGAATGCTTCAATCAGATGTTTTCATTATATACTTGTGCTTTCTTTGATCATTGGTCAGAGCAACATTAATCATAATTCCATTCATATTGTTAGGTCAACGCAGACCTGTCCAAAGTCCTGAGCTGCATTATAACTCGATTAACACAACATCCTCTATGCAGATCTTCTTTTGAAATGCATTTGGAGATTTCATCTAGTAGAAAATGCAGCAGTGGAGGCAAGATGAGGGCTATATTTTTTGCAAGTTTGATGAAGGATTGTTCTTTTTGCTTCTATCAGGACTGTGCTACCCTAAGAGGTAGGGAACATTGGGGCCCAGCGTCTCTTTGGAATTTGGTGGAATTACATCTCAAAGGAGGCCTGCAAGAGGAGGGCAATGGCAGGATCTTTTCACTTATGTATACCAGTACTAACTGCAGAGAGGACTCCAATTAACATTAAATATTTATTTGAACTGACAAACAGACAAGAAATCAAACACTCTTAAGAACCATACAAGGCTATCGGAAAGCGAGGCAAGAAAGGTTGGATAGAGAGAGGTTGTGTGGAAAGGGTGATAGTTATCAGTCCTGAAGAAGGGGTCACAGTGGAGGGACTCAGACAATGTCTGAGGGTAGCACAGAAGAATGGCAGTCTGAAGCGCCATGTACAATGTATTAAAAGTACTATGAAAGGCTGGGGTAGAAGCTAGGGTTTTTATATCCTATTTCCAGCCCTGAAAGGAGGCGATGACAAAGCCATAATGGCTTTCCCACAGGACTGACAAAGGGCTCTGATTGCTTAACTCTGGAGTGACAAAACATTGATGGGACTCATAATGATCACTTAACGTTTGTTCAGGTAAGGTGTATAGAGGAGAACTCCATAGAACTCTCTCTTTTTCATCTACACTGGCTGCAGCAAGTATTGTCCTGTTCAAGTCAAGTTTGCACCTGAGTCCTGGGACTGGGCTACAGAGAGATAAACAGGAGGGGGAGAGATCTGAGCTGCCGGCTGCCACTGGTTCAAAGCATTTGGAACTGTCCACTCTCCAGGTTGGTTGTCAGCTGAGATGCTCTCTCCCTCAGGCAGTCAGGATAATCTCACTTATACAGTAGGGAGTTAACGTGTGAAGGAGTCTGCTTAGAAACAAGAAACAGACCATTCCCTGCACCTTTGATTGTTGGAGTGAGTACATGCATGGACCAGTGTGTTTTAAACACCCCATTAGGAAACCACACACCATATCCGTTATCTGTCACAGCTCAGGCCTATGCTTATGATGATGATAAATGAAAACTGAATGAACAAACACAGCTTCCCTGAGCTGGTCTACAGAGATATATCCTCAAAGAAAGAACAAACAGCAAGGAGAGCCAGTTCCCTGCACGGGCTGCAGAAGAAGTCAAGCGAGCCTGAATGATGTCACCTCCAAGTCAGTACTTTTTCATTTGTGATTTTCATGTTTTAAGGCTTTCTGTGTTGTGCTCAAGATGTATGGAGTGGAGGTTTCCCCCTCCCTTCCTCAAAAAGCACTTGACTCAATGCCTTAATCCTTACTTCCAACCATAGAAAAGCTTAATGTGTGTGTGTGCAAAGTGGCATTTGTCCCAGGAGGCGGTCTGAAGGCAGATGTTGCAGCCACCTTCCTTAAGAGGGAGGGAGGTGTTGAAAAGAAAAGATACCCTGCAGGTTGCCTTTCAACAATATAGTTCTGTGATTAAACACTTCATTTTGCAAGTATGAAAAGAGCTCCCATTAAAGTTGAACACAGCTATCAAGTAATTGGTGCAAGATTAATCCCAGCCTATAAATGATTATACTTGCCAATTAAGAAGATGACCTTTTCATCTACTCTTTTATCTGATTAGCACCTAAAGGTATTTGCTGGGTGAGCCTTAACAACTATTTGATGCTTGTTCGATGGCCATTGAAGACTGGTGGCTCTCAGCTGGTGCACACACCTTCCAAGCCAAGTTAGGAAACTCTGTATGGGTCACAAGAGAGCCATCACCAGCAAAAATAACTCAATCCTGGTTGTTGTTGTTGTTGATGATGTTCACAGTTAGCTAGGAGGTTAGGGAAAGCCAGTGTGGTTTGAGTGCTGCATTAGGATTCTGGGAGACCAGGGCTAGAATATCTGCTCAACTATGGCCCTTTCCACACGAGGCGAGTGAATCACTCCATGCCGTTACTTACTGGCTCTTCTTGGGTCCAAAGTAACACACACTGTCCTCAAGACCTTCCTCAGGGCTCCTCCATTGGTGCAGGGCGAACCGGAGCAGTGCAAGGACTGTAGATCCGCACTGCTCCGGCTCAAAATGGCAGCTTCCGGTGTCTTCGTGGGAGTGGACCAACCGCTGACTCTGGCCACACCCACAGCCCACCCTCCGCTGATCGCAGGCTCGCATTGGTGCGAGCCTGCACATCTGCACAGGTAAGTAGGAATGCAATGGCGCATTCCAGAAAATGTAAAGACCGGAATTTTCCGGTCTTTACTTAGCGTGATGGAGGACCACTTGGGGGCGGGTTGGATCGGACTGAGGTGTGGAACTAAGTTAAATAGTCCGCACCTAGTCCGATCCAAGGTGCGGATGACTCCGTGCCAGGACGCCTTGGCCCATTTTAACTGCCTCATGCAGAAAGGGCCTATGGAAACCCATTGGGTAACCTTTGACAACTCACATTCTTTCAACTTTGGAATAAGGTAATGGTAAACCTCTTCTGAACAAATCTTTCCATAAGTTGGTCACTATAAGTTGGGGTCAACTTGAAGGCCCATAACAGCAAGATCAGGGCTCCAAAATTGTGTTCAAGTTACTTTTGATGGAATCAGTGCTGACACTCATTCTGAGGACTCAATCCCTACATAATACTAATATTGAGGAATGAATCACATGATACTGTCATGTGCTGGATAACTAGCTTCCTCCAAGAAGCACTCAGAATTTATCAGCAGTGCTTTATTGAGGTACAACTAATGCATAGCAGCTTGCAAGTTGCTAGAGCTGAGGTACATCAGTTAGCAATCAGTTTATATAGAAGCAAATACTTTTATACATGAACAGTTTCAATTGGTGATCTCACAAATGTCATCCCATCTGCCTGAATTCGAACAGTTCCCAGGGAAGGCAGATGTTTACATACTTTGGTCTTGGGAACCTAACATCTTCCCAAATTTACTTGTCTGCCCCTTTTGGCTTACTTACAATGCCTTCCTGGGATCACCCATTGTCTGGCCTTGATGTTTCCTCCTTCTATTGACCAGATGCCCTTGGGTGATACAGCTTCACACCTGGTGCCTTTGATCCCCCAAACCAGATTTCTCTACCATTGAAAGGCTATACATTGTTACTGATCAACTGATATTTAATTCATTGTTAAAGGTAGTAATTATCACTGGTTACATTGGGTACAAAGAGATCTATCTCTAAAACCTAACTAAACAAAAATATCTAGAAAACTTTCATGACAGTGCAGAGTCCCTGACTTTGACTTGAGAAGCTGCCTCTATGTGTGTGTGTGTGTGTGTGTGTGTGTGTGTGTACACATACCCAACAACTGAGATCTGAGCGAGAAGCCCTCCTCAGTGTTCAACCAGTGAAGGCAATACATTGTGGAGGCACATAGAAGAGGTCTCTCTCTGCACCCACTTATGAAACACCCTCCCCTCAGAGGCCTAATTGACACCAACACTGGTATCATTCTGATAGCAAGTCAAAACATGGATTTTTTTTTTTATTAAAGTCTTCCAAGTCTCAGGATCCCATTTGTATATGTACTATGATGTATATTATTTTAAATTGTTGCAACTGGTTTTAAATTGTCTTGTTTCAAGTGATAAGTGATTTCATGTGCTTTTAATGGAGTGACGAGGAGTTGCAACAGGACGCTACAGGGGGCCCCTGCTTCTGCTTGTCACTCTGGCAGGAGGGGGCTGGACACATCATCCTTCAGCACCCCACTCACCAGCACCACAGAACTCCTTCAATCAGTACAAGCTGTCTAGCATTTAAAATGGATTTAATGGCATCAGACTAAGAGACAGAGCGTTACTACGACATCATAGCTGTGCACCCCATGCAGGATCTCAGCCAAAGCCTTTTTTTTTCTGATTGATATACTTAAGAAAGAAAGAAAAATGAAGAGCAGTATTCTGTATCAACAAGGCTCTATCAGGTTCATGGGGTCAAGCCAGGAGAAGTTACTTAGTTAAGTATAGTCTCAGTTAATTAAGTATACTTAACTTGGGCCATTTCCGCATGGGACAAGGGAATCACCCCGCGCTGCTACTTACTGGATCTTCTGGCGGTCCAGTCCGGTCCAGGGTGAGGAGGAGCAGTGCATGGTCATCACTCCGCACTGCTCCGGCATCCAAAATGGTGGCTTCCGGTTGGTTGTGGGTCTCGACCAACCGGTGAAGCTCGCCAGCCTAAAGCCCACCCTCAGCAGATCACAGGCTCACATTGGTGCAAGCCTGCAAATCTGCACAAGGGAGAAGGCTCGCAGTGGCGCACTCCATACTTTTGAAAGACCGGAAAAATCAGGTCTTTCAAAAGCATGCTGGAGGACCACTTGGGATCGTTCCAGAGCAGACTGAGGTGCAGATCTACGGTAAGTAGTCCGAACCCAGTCCGCTCCAAGGTGCAGACATCCTTCGTGGAGGATGCACTGCACCGTTTTAAATACCCCATGTGGAAATGGCCTAAGTAGCTAATACAAAATACTGGCAAAAGTCTGTTACCACTAGCTACAAGACTAAAACAAATGAGGAGGAAGAACTGCGTCCAAGAAAATGAAGTTTGTCCTGAGAGTGTCAGTGTATACTGGAGGAAGCAATAGAGCAGGTCAAATGGTGATGGAACTCACTGGGACCCTCATCCATCCCTACCTCTCTTGCCCCCTAGTGGTACATAGTTGCAGTTGCCAGCATGGTTACTATGGTATATCCTATTAAACCAGTGGTTCTCAACCTGTGGGTCCCCAGATGTTTGTGGACTTCAACTCCCAGAAGCCCTGAGCATTGACCATAGTGGCTGGGGCTTCTGGGAGCTGAAGTCCATAAACATCTGGGGACCCACAGGTTGAGAACCACTGTATTAAACCTTTCACTTCCATCAATCCTCCACCTCGAGCACCCCACCCCCAGTTTAGCAGTAGGGATGTAAATCCTCAACTATTTTATCGTTGACTGCAAGGATGAATAATTGCAGCAGTTTTCTCCTTAATGCAGGAGAAAATGAACGTTCTTCCACAGTGCTCCCCCTATATTCAAATGTCCCAAAGTGTTGCAGAGGAATTATCCTGCACAGAAAAACACATCAGTTTTTTGCACAATAATCTGCTTTCTGTGCAGGAAAAATTGGGGGTTTTTGTGTAGAAAGGAGAGTTTTGTGCAGGAAAAAAACCTGATTTTTGTACAACACAGCTACAAGTTTTTTCTATGTAGAATAATTCCCCCACAACACTGCAGGGCATTTGAACAGGGGGATAAAACTGTCCAAGATTCTTGCTGATCTATTAGTTTTGCCAACAGTTTTCCTGATGACCAGGAATCCTCCCTTGGTGGGGAAGGCATGAAAAATAGCCTGAGAATGAAAAATAGGAAATATCCTTTTCATCCCTATTTCGGTAGCTTCTGGCTGCCCCAGAATGTAGCGGTAAAGAAGTTAAAAGATTAAAAGCAGAAGAATTCAGGACATTTCTTTGGTGGGACTTCAGCCTTTTCTTGAAAACCTCCAAGGAAAATAATTGAACACCACCCACAAACAAGAAGTCGCAGTATCTCAGCAAAATCTGGTTTGTTTGTGTGTGTGCGTGTGGTTTGTTTTTTGTTTTGTTTTTTGCCTGTCCATCTAATTGGAGGCAGCTAACCTCAGTTCCAGTTGCTTGGCCACGGCTACCTGTGGTTCTTGCTTCACTGAGTGTATTTGACGTTCTGATAGTATCTCAGCTTAGCAGCCTGTCTGCCTTCTATATGTTCATGGGTTTGAGTGGCAGTCTGCCAACATTTTTCGGGGAGGGGATTGCCTTTTTTTCTTCTTGTGGCTTCAAGGAAACGTGGAGGCATAATTGGAGGCAACCAACCTGCCTGTGAGAGGTCCCCAGTCAGAAGTCAGCTTCACACCAGTGACTCTAGTGGTATCGGGTCTATGTGATCACATCTCAGATTTTTGTAATATAAGAGGAAAGGGCCTGAAGCCATACAAAGTCATTTCTCAGAAGCTCAACAACAGGGGTACAAATGTAGCTATTTCCAGCAGCAGCAGCACAGTGTGATATGCTGAAAATCAGTTAGTGTAGTTTTGCCAGGGTATGGAGAAAAACTTCCCAGGTTGAATTTCTGCCTGTTGTTGTCATACTGGAATGGGAATTCCAGCGTCATACTGGGGTCCTTGCCAGCCTGCCAAGGTTGACTCTCATCCTTGAAAAAGGCTGGCAATTTCCCAGCGTTATTAATTCTTGGTGCCACCACCCGCTGAATTCTGAAGTAACTGAACAGTACAGTGGGAGCCTGTTCAGTGGATTATCAATCCCTCTGTTTAAGGACCTTCCTTCCTCCTCACTTCCCCCCTTCTGAGTGAGAGAAGTCCTATCTAGCATGTGCCAAAGACTGGCGTGGGAATGGAGAGAAACAGAGGTTTTACAGAAAGTATTTAATCAAGGCATGCAAATAAACAAGACAATATCACACTTGAGAGGCTCCCCCCTCCCAGACACGCTTAAGTTACAAGCAGTTACAGAAACAGATATAAAAGCACGGATACATTCTTAAAATCAGCCAACTTCCAAAATAATAAAAAGCCTAACATGACTAACTCCCTTACTCTAGTTACTCACAATTAGGTTATAGGCTTTGATGGTCTAAAAGAGACGGGAGGGCCAGGAGATGAGGCATGGGGCCTCCAGCCTACGACTGGCCCAGATCCCATTGTTCTTCTTTGTTCTTCTCTCTCTTCTCTGGCCACATGGCCTCCCAGAAGTTTTATATTTCCTCCTTGGAAGCATCTCGAAGCATCTCCAAGATGCCCACCTCTTCCCTTGTGGTTGGTCAGTTCTCACCCTGTGACCTGTGATGTTGACCCACACTAAAATATAATCTAATCCCAAAACCTCATTAACCCTTGGTTTACCTGAAGAGGGAAGTATCTCCCTTTGCTAAGCCTAGATAATGGAAAGCCCCTTTATCACAGTTGTGTATCTGTTCAAGATGGCTGTCAGGAAGTAAAAAGTAGCATGAAATTGTTAACAGAAGCAAATTGCTAGGGTAAAAAGAATGGATTTATTAGCATGAACCAAAGTGCTCCATGCATTTCAACTTAAGAATGCAGGAAGTTGCCCTTAGATAAGAAGGTATTTCTTCACCCTATCCTAGGGTTCTTTTCACATTACACAACTACAGCATTGTGATTTGACTGTCCAACTTTCACAACCATACACAGAAACTGAAAATGTGATGGCATGGACAATCCTAACTTTAGTATTAAATGATATACCTTTACATTTGAGGGTTTCGTCTATTTCCTTCATAGCTGCCCTTCCAAGTCCTAGTCTTCTGATTTCTTGACTGCAGACTCCAGTATAATTAATGACTGACTTCAAAATACCCCTCCCTAAATTACAAATCCCAGGATTCCATAGGATGCAGTCATGGCAGTTAAAGTAGAACCATAGTGCTGTACTTGTACGGTGTGAACGGGCCTGATTCTCCCCCTCCGTATTTTTCCCCACAATAAGTTTGTGAAGAACATCAAGCTGAAAGCCCAAAGTTACCCAATGAATTCCGTGTCTCAGTGGAAGAGTTGGAAAACATTCCCTTTTTTAAAACTTATAACTCACAGAATCCGCCCCCCCCCCCCGCCAGTGTAACCTCTAGTCCAGAAAAGAAAGATAAGGTCTTTCACCTTTCTCAGTGCTAGGACAAGGGAAAGAAATAGGGTCTTGGAAAAAAAAACTAGTGGGAAATTTTCATGAATTAGAAGTTTCCCTGGCCTGTGTTAAGAAAAAATGTGATTAAATATACGTTTATTCCAATTAAATGCTGCATTTTTTCATTTGCCAAGACAGTTTTCTCTTTTCTCCAATAGGCTTGTCTACTGTTCTGGTTAATTGCTACCAAGTTGGCTACAGCTTATAGTGACCCTCCAAGCAACAGACCTTCAGATACCCTGTCATTGACAGCCCTGTTCAGGTTTTGCAAATTCATTTTTGTGGTTTCCTTGGTAGAATCAAACCACATAGAAAGCACTCTTCCTCTTTTCTTGCTGCCTCCAACTTTACCAAGGATTAGCATCTTTTCAAATGAGTCATGTCATCTCATGGCATGTCCAAAGTACAATAGTCTCAAGAGAGCCAGCAGAGCGTAGTAGACCAAGGCCATTTCCGCACTAGACTGTTATAGCGCTATTATTTCACTTGCAACATCCTATGGAATCCTGAGGTTTGCAGTTTCAGGAGGGGCCACCTGGCCCCTCCCGAAACTGCAAACCTCAAGATTCTATAGGACGTTGCAAGTGGAATAATAGCGCTATAACAGTCTAGTGAGGAAATGGCCCAAGACCCTGGAGACCAGCGTTCAGTTCCCCACTTGGCCATGGAAACCCAGGCCACTTCCACACTCAAAGGCCCCTCCCTAAACTGCAAACACCAGGATTCCATAAGATGTTGAAAGTGGAATCATAGCACTATAACAGCCTAGTGTGGAAATGGCCCCATATGGTGATTATGGGTGTGTGACACACTCTCAGCCACAGAAAACTCCATGGTAGGGACGCCCCAGAGTCACCGTAAGTCAGAAATGACTTGAAGGCACACAACAACAAACAATAGCCTCAGTTTATTCATTTTGGTGAATGGGGAGAGTTCAAGTTTGATTTGCTTTCAGACCTATTTCTTTGTCTTTTGGGCTGTCCCTGGTGTCCATAGAATTCTCCTCCAGCACCACATTTCAAATGAGATGATACTCTTTTTATCAGCTGTCTTCACTATCAGTAGAAATTGGGAAATACAATGGCATGCATAAACCTAGATTTGGTAATTACTGATTGTCTTCTCTTTTTTTAGTTGCATTTATCACTCACCGTTCCTCCAAGAAGCCCAGTCATCACAACAACTAAAGTACATTAACTTGAGAGCATGCTAAGGTCACCCATGGAGTTTTAAGGTCCAGTCAGGATTAGAATCTCAATTTCCCAATACTCCAGCCCAACACAATAATGTAATAGGACCACAACTTGACGGAACAGTTTTAGAAATTTATTTGACTACTGGCTATGGTTACAGCAGTTCTTCAGAGCTTACATATTGGACCGGTTGCACCAATTTCAGAGAATACGTCAGATAATAAAGAGGTCTACAAGCTCATATAAGATTTCAACAATTCTGAAGGTAAAAAATCTATACCTACTGCTTTATTATTCTTCAACAAAAAGGAAAGGTTCTTAACATCACTTGCTCATATTAGAGGCCAGTCAGGTAAATTTTGTGGATTGTCTGTCTGATTGACCTTAGCACTAGAGTTGAAGAATAATGATTGGAAAGTGCTGTATTCATTCAGCAGAACCAATAAGAGTCTGGCGTCATGCCGGCATTCCTCAATCAATCTACTGTACTATTGTGTACCACAGAAAGCAGGTTTCTCTGGTTTGTTTTTTTAACTCTGCAAGACTTTTTGTTTCATTTCTCTGGGGGTTTTTTTTTCCTTAATCAAAAAGTTCTACATTCTCTTATGAGCAATGTACCAATTTAGAAAGGAACAGAAATCATATTCATATGTGTACAATAAATTCTCAATTTTAAAAAAATTTGTCAAGCTGCCCAATTGTCATTAAAGTCCCTCTCAGGCCAATGTACTTTACTTCTCTTCTTAAATAATCTGGTAAGCATCAGTCAAAAACTGAATTAAATGTATGGCATTCCTAACTGATAAACAGCCATAAAATATCCAGCCTGTACAAAATGAATAAAAACTGAATCAATTGCCAACTCCTGGTCCTTAAGAGGGACCAGTTCTCTTGATGAACCCAGATGGGTTCAGTGATTTTGCAGTCAGTTTTGAAGTGCAAGCATTCAGCATGATATTCCACTTAGCCTTGCAGCCAAGAAGAGTGAAAAAATGAAGGCAGCTTTGTTGATCCATAACAACAAGCTGGCACTTTTCAGGTCAGCAATTTCCAAGTAGCAGGTCTTTTGTAAAGCTATTAAGACTTAATAGTCTGTTCAAGATCAAGCCACCTCCATGCCCTTTTCATTACAACAGTGATAGCTCAGAACAATATATTGTTACTGGAGAAATCCACACCACAACTGTGATGCTTTCAGCTAAGCTCAGAGGAAATAGGAAAGTCTGAAGAGGATAACATAACATTGTCCCATCAGGCTCCACAGCCCTTTAAAATCCACTTCTGGACCTCCTCCTCCTCCTCCTCCTCTACCACCACCAGCCACTGCCTGGCCAGCTAAGGACAGCTCGCAGTCTGATTTCTCAGCACCACAAACCCCTTCCCAATGCCCCCCACACCCAAAGAAATAGATGGGCGAGAGAGGGCCACTAAGCTGATCCACTCCTTTTTCCTCTCCTTTTTTTGACCTGATTTGGACCCTGGGTACCTGTCCTCCCACCATGCCTCAGCTCTCTTCCCACAGACACACATACACATCTTGATATTTGCAATTTTTGCACCCCAACCCAAGTGAATGTGGAGGGCCAACTGTATTTTGCTGCATGGTCAACACGGCTACCCCTGAATATTTTTCGTTAATTTCACTGAGTTTCTTTGAATTCAACTCACATTTTCTTTTCATCCTTACTTTGGATAAGGTTGTAAGACTTGTGGGTAGGGGGGAAATTGCTTGGAAATCATACATATTTTGGTACCTACTTTGCCTCATGTGCTCATTTTTGTACACATTTGTACACTGATTAAAAAGTATGTCTGTGTCCTATCTCAGTCCCATCAGCACAGCTGATAGTACAAACAAAACAAACTGAATTGCTCCCAGCTTATTACTTCCTTTCATTCAGTAAGCACACAATCAAAAAAAAGTCCAACAAAGTTCATAGGCAGCAAGTCCAAAGTCAGTCAAGGTAATCCAGAGTCAGGGTAATCCAGAGTCAGGCACAGAGTTCAGCAAGGCATCCAGCAAACTAAGAAGTCACATAAGCTCTGACAACTCCTGGAGGGGAAGGGCGGCTGCTATAGGTCAGCAGCCCAATGCAGCTGTTGCCTGATTAACTGTTGGCAATTATATATGCTCTTTGCTGTCTATACTCAGCAAAGGTAGGTACTGATAAGTTATCTTCTGTGTCTGAAGGGGCAGGACTCTCTGCTGGAGCCGGCACCACCACCTGTTCTGTTTGTGGCACTGCAACCTCTTCCCATTCAGCTGGTTCTGGTATGCCCCCTGTTTCACACTCAGAGTCAAGAATCCATGTTCTGGAAGCAGGGCACGGTGGTATGTGCCTTTTTCAAAGACACACATTTTAAGTTGTTGTTATGTATGTATGGTAACGCCATCCTAGAAGTTTTCTTAGCACAATTTATTCAGAGAAAGCTTTTCACTGTCTTCCCCCAAAGGCTGAGAGAGTGTGAATTATCCAATGCTTTTTCCATGGCTGTGGGGAGCCCCATGCCTGCCTTCTTTGTTGCCAAAAAGGATCTTTGAATCTTTGGTCTCCCAGAGTCCTAATCCCACACTCAGACCATTACACCACACTACGTATAATTCAAAAAGAGGCAAAAAAAAAAAAAAAGGTGGGGAGGGAGAATCTGACATTGGTACCTTCTTTCTGAAAACCCACAAGTGTCAGATGATGATGATGAAGACAATGATTTGTTCTTTTTCCTTATTGAATTATATTCTCTCATTGGACCAAAAAAGGGGGGGATATCCAGATTACAAATTGGATCCATTCATTTTAAACCATGCAAATGTCTCTTCTACCCCTACTAATGAAACTAGCATTTTGCCCTCATTTGCATGGTATTAAATCCTGACAGCAAATTCCTTTTTTTTTTAAAGGAAATATTCTCGGTGGGCACACAGGGTTGACGTGCATAATAAACAAAATGCCAGCAGCCACAACAAAACAGAACAGACCATTTCACAGGTAAAGAATTATGATTCTCCCTTCCAGGATCATCTTATGCTGCAGTACGCAGACAGCTCCTCTGCACTCAGTAGTAGATTAGCTGCGTCATTGCACATCAGCAAAAAGTCCTTCACGGAGGAAATGGAATCAATGCACCTCAGGCAACTTTTCTAGGAAAAAGAAATGCTTAAGATGTTTAGGTCATTAAGCAACACTGAATGAGTAATGAAGGAACAAGCTCTGACATGGTTAGTAGTAACAGTACTGTGCTTCTTGAGAGCTTCAGATTCCAGCTGAAGAATCAGAGAACAAAGAAATAAGTTTAAGATCAGCATCCCATGGAATGTTCTTCACCAGCACCCAGGATACTGAGAGGCCAAGGAAGAAATTCAAGGGGAGCAAAGACACAAACTGGGTAGTACTTTAAAGCGGGGATGGGGAAGATGTGGTCCACTGGATGTCATTGGACTGCAACTCCCATCAGCCCTAGAGAGTGAGGGGTGTGAGGAGCTGCAGTCCAGCAACATCTGGAAAATCATACATTCCCCAACCCTGCTTGAGAAGAATAGTTAGCAGCCTGTAATTTTTATTGTCCAAAGATGACATTCAATAGATCCTTTTTGGCAACAAAGAAGGCAGGCATGGGGCTCTTAATCCAAAATGTGAGTGACTCCAGGGTCCACCCACGATGCCAGTGCCTCTGTAAAACAATGGGGAATATTAGCTCAAAAAGGAGGCCTGCAAGAGGGGGTAAGTTACAGGGTCTTTTACACCTGTACATACTAGTACTAATGCAGGGAAAAATCAGCCAGAGATTCAAAAATAAGCTTGTTTTATTGGTGGGAATTAACAATCGCACACATACACGATCTTACAGTCTCACAATCACACAAGGCTAACTGAAGGAGAAGGGAGGAAAGGTTTGGATAGTGAGAGTTTAGGGAAACGTAGGTAATATTTACCTATCCAGAAGTGAACAGACAAGGTGCTGTGGCTCAGACTAAGGGTCCAAGGGTAGTATCAGAACAGGAACCAGGGTAGTATCAGAACAGGAATCAGAGTGGCAGAGTGATGGAAAGTATGCTAAAGGTACTATGGCTCAGAGCCATGATTTAAATACTCTTTTTCCACCCTGAGGGGGAAGATGTTAATGGCTCTCTGGCAGAGCAGAAAATGGAGTCTGGAAGGAGTTAATGGCCTTGGCATTAGGTGACAAAGGGACTGATGGGAGTCAAGCTAGCTCCTTAATGGTGGGACAGGTGAGGGGACAAAAGAAGAGTTTCGATGGACAAAGGGAGAAGGTCAAAGACAACCAGTTGTTCCGTGGAAGCAGTTTCAGGCGCTGTTGTTTCTAAAGGTCAAGTCATTGAGGGACATCTGCAAGACCACTGTCCAGGGTTTCCCTGGCTATAATCTAGCCATGCCCTGAGGTCCCATTCTAGCCTAATTTTGCAATGAACATGTGCAGCTAGTTAATCTCTTCCAGCAAGCTTCCAAGTCATAGCAGGATATAAGCAGGATATACCAGTTAAATATTTTGCCAATCAAACCATATCACGGGTAAGAGATGTATGGCCTAGTAACAGGGCCCCAGTCCAGATGGAGACCCATGGATGTAGTGAGACAATTTTTACTAGGAGGGAGCTGATACAAAACATGAGGAGGCAAAAGGGTTTGGGCATTAATCACTGTAAAAGAGGTTTTTGTGGGAAAAGATCTTCATATGACCAAAATAACCCTCAGTTAATGCATTTTGATTAGAAAATATGAGGTGAAGCTTCCAAAAAAGCAAATGCATACAATGCAAAACAGTTATATAAACTACATTACTGTGAGTGGAAAGCAAATACGTATGATGCAAGTCATCTTGCCATAATGGTTTAAACTATTAAAGTCGAATGCCCTGTGATTTCTCTCCAAACTTGGGAAGAAACTGTCCACTTAAAATTCCTTCAAAAATATTATTTTCAAATGCCAAGATTACTAAATTTGCTTTTTTCTTATGAAACTTTTTTTTAAGGGAGAATGTGATGAAGACATTCATTCTATTTTGTGCAAACCACTGTTAATGCTAAGAAGTCCTTACTTCCTTTCTCCTTCCACAGAGAGAAACCAGGTTGATGAAACATTTAATGTCTGCATGGTGTCAGCACATGTGTCAAAGCTGGGAATGAATTTTCACACACAGCTGTAAATCCTGTAACATGACAAAGGCCCTTTCTGCACAAGGCTTAGTGAATCGCTTTGTGCCATTTCTTACCGGCTCTTCTGGGCTCGAAACAGGGCAGACTTTCCCTGATGTCCTTCCACAGCTAGTTCCACACCGATTCGGAACAGTGGGAGTTCATACATCCACACGGCTTCCTGTGGTTTGTTCAACGGGACCAATCACTGCAGCTGGCCATGCCCAGAGCCCGCCCTCCACTGATCCCCAGTTCGCATTGGCGCAAATGTGCGCATCTGCACAAGTGTGCAGGTACGAATTGGCGCAATCCAGGGGAAAAAGAAACCTGTTTCTTCCATTCTTCAAATAGCACACTGGACGACCATTTGGGGGCACATTTAATCGGACTTAGGTGCAGAACGAAGGTAAATAGTCCGCACCTAGTCCGCTCCAAGGTGCAGACGACCTCCATGACAAGACGCATTGGCCCGTCTTAATTTCCTCATGTGGAAAGGGCCAAAGTGTGCGTGCATGGGGAGGCTTCCTTGCACATGTACAATGTTTAAGTAAAATCATAAGAGTTGGAGGAGACCACAAGGGCCATCCAATCCAACCTCCTGCCATGCAAGAGTACACAATCAAAGCAAACTTGGTTGTAATGAGCTGAGTTCTACCACACCCTCTTTTTTGGATGCCTGAGCTGTATTTCTAAACACTCAACTGCAGCGCTAGAAATCTGGAAACTAAAGGAAAATTTCATAGGGAAGGCAGAATTCTTATTTGGGGGCAATGTTGACATTTCCTCTCCCTTGTCACTACACCCCTGCTGGGACCACTGCGAGAGCTAAGAGTTAAAGTCTCCTACCTCCTTACATGCTGGGGTCCCAATCTGAATTGGATTCCCTGCTTTTATTCTAGAATAGCAATGGGAATCATGTGGCCTCCACGGCCATTTTCTGTTCCCCGCAAGGAAAAATCCCCTCACATAGTTTTGCAAAAAAAAAAACCTCCAAGAGAGGAGAGTCACACCTCTAGGGGGTACAATTCTCTTTTAAAACAAGATGACTATACTCCTCAGCTTGTTTTAGCCAAAAACCTGCTTTTTATGAAACTGGAGGTGATTTGTTTGTTTCAGTGGGAGATGACTGTTCTTAAAAAAAAAACAAAACAGAAATGACCTTCTGATCATTTTCTATTTCTTCTGGAAAAGCTGGTATACTTCTTGAAAGGTCCTATAGATGGGTTAATGATAGATGGCACCCCTAGAGCATTCCAGTCCTGTCCCTTTTCCCAAAACGTCTCCCCACCACCACTAAAAAATGAAATCTCAGACAGTCATTATAGTGGTGCGTTTGGGAAGTATTTCAATGCCATATTCCAGCAGTGGCCAAGGGCATGGAAAAAGCAAAATCGGTAGGGCAAAGTGATCTACATAACAATACATTCCTGTGTGTCACTTGTAAAACACATCTTTGTTCCATGCAATAGTTTCTAAGACTTTAAATAGCCTTGCATCTCTTATCCTGAATCACTGAAGTAGAAGAAAATTGTTTAGACAGAACAGTGAATTTCCATGGGGCTGGGTGGGTTCAACCACAGGCAGACCACCTGACAGGTGGACAACAGGACAGGGCTCTTGTACCTTTAACAATACACACATGCTACAGTTGCTGAAATTCCTCTCCTGAACAACTATTAAAGCTACAGGAGCAATGTCTTGGTTTTTACTTGGCAATCCTGGTGGCACAGTGGTTAAATGCCAGTACTGCAACCACAAGGTTGTGAGTTCGATCCCGCCAGGCTCCAAGGTTGACTCAGCCTTCCATCCTTTCGTAGGTTGGTAAAATGAGTACCTAGCTTCTTGGGGGCAATTAGCTAAAAATACATTGTAAACTGCTTAGATAACACTTAGTTGATAGGCGGTATAGAAATAAATGCTATTGCTATTGCAATCCTATGTCTGAAGGAACTACATACCTTGGCCAGCACAAGCAATGGGAAAACAAAAGTAGCTGCCAATCATTTCCCCTCAGTCTCCTACGTAAGCCTATCTTTCACCATTTCTGCACTAGGCTGTTATAGCACGATAACTCCACTTTCAACCTCCTATGGAATCCTGAGGTTTGCAGTTTAGGATTCCATAGGAAGTTGAAAGTGCAATCATCGTGCTATAACAGGCTAGTGCAGAAATGGCCTTTCACATCCTAGATTGCTCTCTGGTGGGGCATTTTATTGAAGGAAGATTCAACTGCCAGTTTGGTCAATTTATGCACATGGAACAGGGATGGCACAATCTTGTTCTTTGCAAAATATTGTTGAGCCAACCCTTTCTAGCGTGACAAAGTTTCAGTTCTTTGCCTGGTTCCTCAGGCTGAGCAGCTTCCTTGAATCAAAATCTACTTCTGCTTGCTTGACATTGACAAGCTGTACTGTGATGTGAGGAGGGTGACCAAAATGGTAAAAGGCCTAGAAACCATACCCTATGAGAAGCAGCTTAGGGTGTGTTTAGCCTGGAGAAGAGAAGTTATGAGGTGACATGGTGGCCATGGTTAAATATTTGGAAAGATGTCATATGGAAGATGGGGCAAGCTTGGTTTCTGCTGCTCTAGAAACTCGGACATGAAGCAATGGATTCAAACTACAAGAGAAGAGATTCTACCTAAATATTAGGAAGAACTTCCTGACAGTAAGAGCAGTTAAACAGTGGGATACACTGCCTCAGAGTGTCATGGATTCTCTTTCTTTGGAGGTTTTTAAACAGAAATTGGATGGCCACCTCCCAGGAGTGCCCTCATTGTATATATCTGCATGCCAGAATGGGGTTCAATTGGATGGCCCTTGTGATCTCTTCTAACTCTATGATTCTATGCTCAGATATTAGTGTATTGCTGTATATTCATAAGATGCCTTTTTTTTTTGGATAACAGTTTCCAGAATCCCCAGACAATATGGCCAGTAGTCTCAAGGTCTGGTACACTGGAGGCCCAGGACTGCCAGGTGAAATGAGGAATCAGGCTCCTGTGTCTAATTTTCACAAACAGCATGGAAAACAGGCATAAAATTTACACCAAATTTAAAATTGAAAGAAAATTTTTATAAAATGTTACATAGATGGTATATGACACCTAAAAGATTACAAAAAATAACAAAAAATGGGAATGCGAGATGTTGGAAATGTGAAGAAAAGGAGGGATCCTTTTTTCATATGTGGTGCACCTGTAAGATAGCAATTTTGGAAAGAAATTCATGATGAAATCCAAAGAATGTATGATTTTAAGTTTGAGATGAAGCCAGAGTTTTATTTGTTAAATATGTTGGGGCAAAAAAGAGAAATAAAATGTCATCAGAAGATATTGTTATATATGATAACTGCTGCAAGATTGACATATGCACAATACTGGGGAAAAAGGGAATATGTAGATATAAAAGAATGGAAACTCAAGGTACTAGATATGGTACAAACAGAAAAATTAGCACTCTTATTGAAAAATGAACCTATCCAGAACTTTGAAAGGGAACGGAGAGAAGTATTGGATTGGATAAAGAAATAATATAGAAAGTAACAATGAAAATAAAGAAAGTAATAAGGTATCAGATATGTTACAAGTAGTAATGCATTAATGTAAGATGTACAATGTAATAAGGAAAGACTACTGTTATGGCTAAAATATGCATGTACGAAGATAAATAAGCAGATTCAATTGGGGAAAAGATGGAAGTGGGGAAGAGTATTTTTTTTATGTTTAATGTAAACTTTATTAAAAAAATTTTAAAAAATCATGAACAGTACATCCTGCTGAAATTCCCTCTTCTGCACAACAATTCAAATTACAGGCACTCTGTCTGTTATTGCACCTGGCAAATCTACGGTGACCTGACAGCCATCACATCAAAGAAACCATGGTCAGAGCCTGGGAAAGTTCCTTTCTTTTTTAACTAGCATTCCTTGAATTCCTCAGCCAGCATGACATGACATGCTGGCTGAAGGACTCCAGTTATGGTCCAAAATAAAAAAGAACTTTTCCCAACGTCTGGCCTGTAGGTGCTTGCCTGGCACTTGGTTTGTCTCCAGACATCCAGAGACCTGAAAGTGTTAATCTGAGTGGGTCTGGGATATTTATTTTAAGAGAAGCATAAAAAGCTGCCAGGGAGTAATTACAGCCTTGATAACAGAGAAAGCATGTTTGATTTTGCGAAAGATCACATGATGTGCAGGCCCTGCAACAGCTGTGCTTGTAATTTCACTGATGTTTGCTTTGCATAATGTGTATGGCTGTAGTGTTTTAAAAAGCAAGAGAAACAAAAAAAGACACTTCAGGAAGTAAGGGAATGGGGAGTCTAGATAGTAGTTTTAGAGAAATATCTGCTCTTTCCAAAGCTGGCTTTTCTAAGTCCATGCCTTGTAGCAATGCAAGGATGACCTTTCTGTTATTATATCTGTTATTATACCTTTCTCTTATTATACTGTCAAGCAGAATGAACCTGAGAGTGAAGAAAAGAAGGCACCCGTCTCCTCTTTCCCCCACTCTCTGTTTTCTTTTAATCATCTGTACCACTGAGCTTCCTAGACACAAAAGTACAGGCAATGCAAACCATTATTTCCTGGTTAGGCATTTTCCATCTTCTCAGTCCAGCCCCTCCCAATCACCTCAAAAATAGAACAGTATTCACATAGGCAGGGAAAGGTAAGAGGTGAACATATCCACAAGAAAATAAAAGATCTTTGTTTCTCACTGATGCTACCTGGTTTTCTCCCTCCCAGGCTGTCCCTTTCAGCTTTCTTTTCCTAAATATAGCAAGTAGGATGTTGTTGGCAAGGCTTTCCTTCGTCTTTATATTCCAGCTGAAACATAATCTGGAGGTGTGAAATATTACTTGTTTGGACTACAAGTCCCAGCAGCTCTGAGCCAACATTCCCAGCCTCTGAAAATAACTAGTACAGGAAAACCTCATCTTTTGATGCCCTGTTATCTGACAACTCACTCTTTTGACACTTCCAAATTAAGGACGAGTTCCACTAATTTGACAGGAGTTATGCTCTTTTATCAGTTCTTCTTGGCTCCAGAGAGTTGCTTGGAACCGCTCACACATGCACGCTGCTTGCAAAACCAGCTGAGGGAGGGGGAAGTACTAAGCCGGCAAAGAGATTCTGCAAGCAGCATGCACGCAGTTGGTGACGAATTAGTCTCTGTAAGTTCTTCATGCTCCTTTCAACCCATGGGTTCTACTTTTCCACCAATTCTGTTCTCTGACAGTGCTCCAGTTCCTAACCTGTCAGTTAAGTTAGAGAAGTCTGTACTATTTCTAACCATTGTTGAGGGATTTATTATGCTGCTGCGCAGTAATTCTAAACCTTTAATACCGAGAGTGCAGGTGAAGTTTAATTTTGCTTTATTCTGGTTTGAAATGGATGGTACTTCTCACTCTTAAACCTTTCCTCCAAAGTATTCCTTGAAGGAGTTTTTCATGAGAGGACCTCCATTTCCAAGGAGGCTTCTACCAAGCTGTAATATTCTCCTTTTGTCTCTTCCCAACTGTAGACTCCTTCACATGTTAGGCTTGAAATTTGGGGCTCTGTAACTTGCTATAGAATTAATACTTGATCATCATTAACTGTGATATTAATTGGCATTTTAGACACTCAGGGCTCATCAAGCTACCTTGCTTTAGAACTGTTTATTTTGTTCTGCTCCTGTTTATAATCAGTATGTACAAGTGAAGGACACTGCTTTTGTGAACAATGTCTTTGGGAATGACCCAAGATGTTGCCTGGAACAACACAGACTTAGGAATGTTAAGGGTCAGATAAAATGTAACACATGTACAAGCTGTGATTCTGCTAATGCTGATGCATGAATCTTTTCTTTTCCATATAGCATTCCTTAATATAAACATAAAAGTTATATAAGAAGGGAAGCCCGAAAGAATAAATCATCCTGGGATCCTGTGGCCAAAATTATGTGTGTGTGTGTGTCTGTCTGTCTACCTGTCATTCTTTCTGTTTTCTACCTTTCTACCTTGTGTTTGGGGGTTCAAATCAGCTCCATGTTCCACCTGGGGATACGGTGAGGTGTGGTTTGTTTATCTACCCCAACACACAGTTACACATATCTGTCTCTCTCCATAACTGGTGTGTGCATGTATGCACACGCGCTAGGTCTAACATTTGCAACAGATCTGTTCCTTGATTTTGAGCCAGGTTTTTTAGAATGTCCTGGACCAGGTGTGGATATCCTCCCCAGCTTTTCTATTGTGCTGCTGGAAATCATAAAACAATTGACCTATGGCCTTGGACAAGGAAGGAACTGTTGTTGTCGGGTGCCTGCAAGTTGTTTCTGATTTATGGTGACCCAAAGGTGAATCTATCATGCGGCTTTTGGGGGGTTGAGAGTGTGTGACACACCCTAAGTCACCCAGTGGATTTCCATAGCTGAGCAGGGAACTGAACCCTGGTCTCCAGGTTCATAATCCAATGCTCCAATCACTAAATCACATTGACTCTCAAGGAAGGAACTACAAAACAATACAGCTTGAATCTTTCTGTTTCTGAAGAGCCTACAGTCTTACTTCTGAGAACTCAAGCCTTCACACAAAATGTGGGAGTTCATGTAATTGACATTTCTTGTATTTTCTTCCTTTCTTAAAAAGCTCAGTACAAAAGAAGCTGCATAAAATTATATACAAACTTAGAAAATAGTCATTGTAATTTAGATAAAAATAAAATACATCTCATTATTGTAGGGAAGACAATAACCAGTGCACCTATTCAGTTTGTCATCCAGTGAACCACAACTGATGGGCTACTTTAAGGGACTTGCTTTCCCTTCTGCTGGTTCTTGGTTTTTAAACTGGCCTTGGCCCAGTTTACATATTCTATATTTCAAGTCTGAAGTAACAATGCTAAGCAACATATAGGTCTAAATGATAAGCAGATGTCAGTCTTAGTACTATGGATCAGGCTTTGTTCAGTCTCCCCACTTCGCTGTAAGTGTAAAAGTTGCATGGGGACAAGAGAGCGAGAGGGGCAGTGTGCCCTGGGCAATGTCTTCTTGGGTCGCTGCTGCTCCTTGCCGGCCTCCCTGTGCACCGTAGCCCCACCCCCACGTGCTGTAGCTCCTCCCTGTGCCCTGTAGCCACACCCATGCATGCCATAGCCACGCCCATGCGTGCCTTAGCCCTGCCTACACATCCCATAGCCCTGCCCATGCATGCTGCAGCCCCGCCCCATGCCTCCACCTCCCGCCCCTACCCAACTCACGCCAAGCTACACCACTGAAGTGTAACTACTAAAAGAAGCCTAGGTAGCTATGCAAAATTCTGATCTATGTGGACATGTGATTATACGACCAAGCCATTATGTGAAAAAGACACACAACAGGAAATGTGGGGAGGACAATCCATCCTTGGTCCAGGACATTTGTACGCACCTGGGCTGGATGGAGGAATGGATCTCCTGCAAATATGACGCTAGGGTAAGCGCATGATAAAGTGAACAGTGCTCCTGTACTTTTAATAGTTGTGTGGAACACAGAATTAGCAGGCATGTCTATGCTCCACTCCACTGAATGATAAACTACACATGCTGAAATTCATTTTTCTGCACAATTATTAAAGCTACGACAAGTCTGTCCTCTTTGTTTTCATGGGGCCATCCTAATATGTACTATATAGCCAATCTCCCCAAGCTATGACACGTATCTTGTTCAAAAATACAGATTCCTAGATATCTCTCAAAGATTAGTTGGCATAGATCCTGGGCTATTAACCAGGGATCTGCAATTAATTCACTCACAAAACAATGGCCTGCTATCCCTTTCAAAATTGCATGAAAGCTCACTCCACCTGTTGCCCCAAATACAGCACCCAAGGGACCACCACAGCATCCAGGGAACCTCTCTCTTGATGCTCACAGGATTTCCTGGCCCTCTTGTTTTTTTGGGTTTTTTTATTTGTTTGTTTGTTTGTTTGTTTATTTATTTTTGAATTACTATCTGTACATGCTGCTTACTTCTTTATTTTTCTTGCAAAAACTACTTTAAAAGAAAAATGGCAAAAGATGGCCCCAAATGACACCCCAAATCGTTAGTCATTATGCACGTGCACGCATGCACACACACACACACACACACACAGTGTTAAGCTCCCCCCAAATAGTGTTGTTTGCTTACTTTGGAAAAAATTAATGTTGCTATGCCTCAGCATTCTAATAACAATGTTACTTCTAACATATTTACCCTCAGGCACCAGGATAGTCACATATGTGTGAATCAGGGATGGGCAAATTATGGCCTGTGGGCCACAGTTAGCCTCTGGACCCCATATCTGTGGCCCCTGAAGCCTCCCAGGAGTTCCCCCAAGGCATCCACTCTTTTGTTTAAAATATCCAGCGCAATTTTGGGACAGTTTTTACCCCCAAACCACACAAAAAGTTCTCCCCTTCACAAAAATATGCCCCTGCTCCCACCTCAGCACTGCAAGCAGTCCAGAATCCCATATTACTTCCAAATACCTCTGTTTTCCTCTTCAGTCCCTCTCAAAATGGCAACAGGAAGTGGCACATATCACTTCCTGTTGCCATTTTGAGAGGGACTGCAGAGGGACCAGATAGCCAAACTGGGCTCCAAACTGAATTGGGTGTCCTGAGCACAACCCTAGTTTTTACATATACAGGGGTGTGCTCACCTTTGAGCTTAACCAATCATAGAATCATAGAATCATAGAATCATAAAGGTGGAAGAGACCACAGAGGCCATCCAGTCCAACCTCCTGCTATACTTCAAAGCATTCCCAACAGATGGCCATCCAGCCTCTGCTTAAAAACTTCCAAAGAAGGAGACTCCACCACACTCCGAGGCAGCATATCCCACTGCTGGACAGCTCTGACCGTCAAGAAGTTCTTCCTGAGGTTCAAGTGGAATCTCCTTTCCTGCAGCTTGAATCCATTGCTCCTTGCCCTAGTCTCTGGAGCGGCAGAGAACAAGCACACTCCCTCCTCGACATGACATCCCTTCAAATATTTAAACATGGGTATCATGTCCCCTCTTAACCCTCTCTTTTGCGGACTAAACATACCCAGCTCCCTAAGCCGTTCCTCATAGGTCATGGCTTCCAGACCCTTCACCATTTTGGTTACCCTCCTCTGCTTGTCGATATTCTTCTCGAATTGAAGTGTCCAGAACTGGACACAGTATTTTAAATGAGGCCTAACCAATGCAGAATAGAGTGGTACCATTACCTCCCTCGATCTAGACACCATACTCCTATTGATGCAACCAAGAATTGCATTGGTTTTCTTGGCTGCCGCATCACACTGCTGACTCATGTTCAGCTTGTGATCTACTGAGACTCCTAGATCCCTTTCACATGTACTGGTACCCAGCCACACATTCCCCCATCCTATATTTGTGCATTCCATTTTTTTTGCCTAAGTGTAGGACTTTATATTTCTCTCTGTTGAAATTCATTTTATCAGCTTTGACCCAGCTCTCCAATCTGTCAAGGTCACTTTGAAATTTGATCCTATCCTCTGGCATATTAGCAACCCCTCTCAATTTGGTGTCATCTGCAAATTTGATCAGCATACCCTCCACTCCTTCATCCAAGTCATTGATGAAGATGTTGAATAGCACTGGGCCCAGGACAGAACTCTGTGGCACCCCACTAGTCACTTCTCTCCAGGATGAAAAGCAGCCATTGGTGAGCACCCTTTGGGTTCAGTTGGTCAACCAGTTACCAATCCACCTAACAGCAGCCCTGTCCAGCCTGCATTTTACTAGCTTCTTTGCAAGAATGTCATGGGGAACTTTGTCAAAGGCCTTACTGAAGTCAAGATATGCCATGTCTACAGTATTCCCTTCATCTATCAAGCTTGTAACCCTATCATAAAAAAAGATAAGATTAGTCTGGCATGACTTATTTCTGAGAAATCCATGTTGACTTTTAGTGATTACGGCATTGCTTTCTAAGTAATTACAAAGAGACTGTTTAATGATCTGCTCCAGGATCTTTCCTGGTAATGATGTCAGGCTGACCGGGCGATAATTATTTGGGTCATCTTTTTTCCCCTTCTTGAAGATGGGGATGACATTTGCTGTCCTCCAGTCTGCTGGGACTTCTCCTGTTCTCCAAGAGTTCTGAAAGATTATTGCAAGTGGTTCAGAAATGACTTCTGCCAGTTCTTTTAATATCCTTAGATGTAATTCATCTGGCCCTGGAGACTTGAATTCATCTAGTTTAGCCAAATATTCCTGTACTACTTCTCTACTTATTCTGTGCTGCATTTCCCCCCTTCCTCACCTGCTCCCCATCCCCCAGGTTAAATACAATATAACCGAGTTATATTGGAAGCCAGTTCTCTTGCGTGCAGAATGGAAGTACCTCAATGATTCCCAGAATTCACTCTATATAAGATGGCGTGATTTCTTGGCTGAGGACTGTCAGCTAGAACAAACAATAGGGAGAGAAGAAGTCTAAGTCCAAAAACAACTTTGTGCTCTTTGACAAAAAGAGAAAAATAGAAACTATAAATTTAATAAATAACAATATTTATTACCTAAGTTCTACCACAAGGCAGGAAACACTCAATCACTTTATTTTGGTCTCAGCAAACATAAGCATGCTAGACAAACCTCTTTTTATAAATTTGCTAAGATGAAAGCAAGAAAGAGATTATTCAAGCGGTTGTCCTCTTTAAGCATTAGATGATTCATAAATTATTACAACAAAGGATTTTTGTTCAGATTATACAAAGCTTTGATCATTTATGCTCTGAATTGTAGTAATCATAAATAATGTTTATAGATAGTATGATGATTCATAATCTTTCCAGAGTGAAAAAAAATCCTTTTGAATTCCATTAAAGGAGGTTGGCCTATCAAAGTGAATTGGCATTCATGGTTATTAATGAATTTATTGTCACTAAATAGGGTATACTAAACATCACAAGGCATTTATTATGTTGACATTCCATGGGTCTAGCGGTTCCTTTTTATATTTGTATGATCACAAATAAAGGAGGTGCAGGAGGAAGTCCCCAAGACTGTTGTGCCTTGGGTTACATCTCTGAGACTTAGAGTTTGGCTCGTCACCACCACACCAGAAAATGGGCTGTCCTTGAATCTCACCACTTGGTCTGTTTGTAGAATAAAGAAAAAGTATCATCTCCTCAAGTAAGTTGTTGTTTTATTCTTATATCTATACTAGCTGCTGGAGAACGGGAGAGTGGAGAAGCATCCAGCTATGTTCTTATGACTGGATGGACTGGATGGACAGCAAAGACACCATCCTCTAAGACCTCTGAAAGAAGCCTGGTAAGTTGCGAATGTGTGTCCAGCTATAGGACCATAGCTGGATGGTACTCTGCCTGCCCTCCTCCACTGTCCAGCAGTTGATAAATGGCCATGTTGAGGGGGGGCTAAAGCAAGTAAAAGTTGGATATGAAAGGTGAAAGAAGAGACGTGGTGTAGTTTCATCTGGCAGAACTTCATTCAGGATCTCAGCTCATATGTTTCTCACTCTGCAGCTTAGCTGTGTGGTAATTTTTAGGTCACAGGAACAAGAGTTGAGTAAGCTCCCTTGAAATTGCCAGTTCTTAGATATTAGGAAGGAGCGGTGATGTGGCTTCAAAATGAATTGTGTTTTCATTCTTGCTACCTTTTCCATTTATTCAACCTGTACATTTAAATAAACAGTTGATCTACAAGGTACTAGAAGCCAAATTTCAAACTATCTATCATCTGAAGATCACAGAGTATGAATGAAGACTTCTTAATGCTTTGTCTGAGTTATTATTTTTCCTCCTTTGGTTGCTGTCAGCTATTTTTGAAGAGAAAATAAAAGCAATGCTAAGAAAGTACTTATTAAATTCACTTTACACAGTAGATGACCAAATAAGGGGAAAATTTGTCACTAATTGCCCAGCCACCAGAAATTGGAAGCAATCAAACATGCTGACTGTGCAAATAGGAAGCTTTTGATTAAAGTCATAGTAGGCGTTTAACACCCTCTGTATAATGTTCTGCCAGTCCACACTGGCACTGCAATTGGATTTTAAATTTAAAGAATTGCTACAAGTCAAGGGAGGGCATAGGACGATAACAGAGAAACACTGGGATTCAACCATTTTGCAATAACACATTTCTATATCCTCTATAAAATGTAGGCAAAAAAAGACAATTCCATAGAAAAAGACCAGTGTAGAAGCCACATTTCATCCCTCTTATGCCTTTCTCTTTTTTTGTGCTTTTGCCCCCACCTTTGTCCCATACAACGATCCTCCACTGGAATTTGAGAACTAATCCTGGAGCCTTCCATTGTTAAATACTGTTTAAGCACACCTCACTTCCCCCTCAATCTCATTATCCTCCCAGTCTATGGAGAATGTGGGCTATTTTTAACTACACAGCTTGGTATTATAAGAGACTTTAATTACAAGATAAAAGTGTGACTATACAAGGGTGCAGACTTTTTTTTAATGGGGGAAAGGGGTTCTTTACAAAATAGTATGTTGTGGTGTAGCTAAAATAAAAGCACCTCAACTTTTGCTTAGGTCACTAGTAATGAATGCAGATTCTCAAAGTGACATGAAGTCCAGTAATGGACACATAAAGAAGACGGTAGTAGATGCTTAATAATATCCCCCAAAGCAAAATGGCTAGTGTTTCAGGTATCCTATGTTCAGCCTGTTAGAATTACCTTAGGCAACAAACATTTTTAAAAAGGCCTTTACGGTTCAATTCCTAACTTGTTTCTCTGTCGTTTTTGCCAAGGTTCTCCGCACAATCTGACACTCCATCTGGTTTTCAGAGCCATCCAGTGGCATAAGTTTGTACTGAAGAATGAGCACATAATACATAGTCTAGTGGACTGGAGATTTTAGAAGTGGATAAACTAGCCAACCATGGTGTGGTGGTTTCCAAGGGCTGGACTAGGACTCTGGGAGACCTCCTCTTCCATCCCCTTGCGAGGATGCCACCATCATGCGAAAAGGACCTATAAAAACTCTATGCGGTACATCAGACAGAGGATAATTGACTTAGGGTGTATCCAGATTATTTAAAAGACCAGAAAGTCTCAGATTTTGTTCTTGTTCTTTCCTGTTTTATTTTGGAGATCCATACACATTTTGTTTGTCCCAGAATATTTCCTGCCAGCTCCCAGTACAGTCAGAGCCTTTTTATATCAGCTCTCTAGCTTGATTTATTTTAACTCAGTATAAAATAAGAAAGAACAGAACAAAATTTTTCAATGAGTCTGGAGGTGCCCTTAAACTCAGTTTGATAGCTGAGTGGGGAATCAAATTTGGATCTCCCAAGACCAAATATAGTGCTCTTCCTTCACCTTTAAAAACTTTTCTGCTCTGCCTTAATGTGAAAATTACACAAGTTGAATTCATCTGCAAAAGAAGCAAGGGGAAAACTGTCTCAAATATGCTCTGTCATACACAGCTTTTGGGGCAAGCAACAAAAGCAGAGCAAGGAGTGGATGATCCAGGAGACCAGAAATGAAGGTTCTTACTTCACTCTGTAAGCACACATGCAGGGAGAGGAAAGAGTTCCAGTCCTTTGCTAGGAGTTCACTTTTTAACCCTTTCCCCATCTTCTCTTTCCAAACCTTCTGAGTTGGACTACTGTTCCCAAAGTAAACAAATCTAATATGTCAGTCTGGATATGGTAGGAAGATGGGGTTTAAAAACTCTTTAGGCTTAACTCCTCCGTTCTCCTGCTGCTCTATTTGCTTTCAAAAGCAAGGGGAGAGGCTCAGCTTCAACAAGAACAACAAACATTGTTTTGTTCAGTTCTCATCCTTTGGTTGAAGAAAGGACGGAGATGAACTAAGCAGCTGAAAAAGAAGCAATTGCCACTCGACTCATCCATAGGCATAGACACCATAGCAATACAATGAGATCCAAGTCTACTTTGCAATGTTACATTATGCTTGCATTAGGAAGAGTCCCAGCACAAAACTTGCAACGGTAAGAAAAGAGATAAGTTGATCACCCACCAAATCACTGAGTAATTTAAAGGCAATTAAGCCTTACCTTTGCTAGATTGTTTAAAAGCAAAGTGAGAGAGCTGCAGCCCCACAAATTCTTTGAATTCTCCATCCTCCTTCCTCCTGCAACTGAAATGGCATGTTCAGGGAGAAGCCCGGGGAAAAGATTAAGCCATGTGGAAGGTGAATCACAAACCTGGGGGCAGGTGACTTTATGCATAAACCCTGCCTTCCTTTCTTCAGCAGGCTCTCATAGTCCTCCTTGATTTATTAATCCAGGGAAACAACAGCCCATCCCTGAGAATTGCTACTGTCTGTACATTGCACCAGGCTGCCAAACTAACTGTGGCCGTTAGGGTAGCATTCCTGCCCTCACTGCTCAAACACAACTATTCTTGCTTTGAGTAAATATGCTATGGTGGGACATTTTTCTGAGATCTGCAAGCTCTGAAAAATGGAGTGGGGGTACAAAAACCTGTTGTGGACAGTCTCCAACAGTAGCACAGCCAGGTTTTGCAGTAGCTAGCTTACTAGCTACAACATGTCCCACTGAAAGATGTGTGTGTGCATTACCTGATATATTCCTTATAAAAATGTGGTATAGTGATTTGATCACTGGATTACAACTCTGAAGACCAGAGTTCAAATCCCCACTGGATGAGCATGGAGAATTTACACTCTTTGCCTCAGAGGAAAGCAAAGGAAAACCCTCTCTTAAAAAATCTTGTCAAGAAAATGCTGTGACAGGGTTACCTTAGGGGCCACCATAAGTCAGAAATGACGTGAAGACATACAACAACAAGAATGAGTATTATGGCTATCTGGGCAAGCTTCCTGACGTCCTGTGGCTTGGGGAGGAAATTGCTTCCTGGAGAATTTGGAGGTGTCTGGAGATCTGGCAACACTATCCCTGCCAAATGGTACAGGTCAGTCACAGTGCTGCTGCTGTCCACCAAGTCAAAGGGGGATTCACCAGAGGGCACTTAGCTAAACAGCAATTCCAGCCTGAGCCTGCCTTTTCAAAGAATTAGCCTTCCCAGTCTCTCACAATAATATTATTATAAATTGGCCAGGATGCAGAAAGAACAGGATGCTTCATTATCCTCTTGGCTTGTTGCAGCTTTTGGGGAAAAAATGAACAAAGAGCTGGTGTCACGGTAAACTGTAGTGACTTAGCTAGCACAAGACAATTTGTTGTCTGAGGCAAGGGAGGATCGCATGTCACCTCTTCCCCTATTCCACCTAAAGGAGTAGTAGTGGCAGTGGGATGGTAATTTGTCCCTCCTGTGAAGACATGTAAGTCACTTTAGAGGACCTGAACAGGCTATGAGGTACACATAGCCATGCCCTCCAGTTGAGTGAAGGAGAGGAAACTGAGGAGAAATAGCCAGAGAACTGCGTTGCTGCCCACCTCCCCAGCATCTATGGCCTGAGCATTCAGACTAATGCAAGGATGCACATCATACAATGATCAGAATGATACTGGACCACAAATCACGACACCCCAAGTGATTAAGACTGGAAGGCCTCACAATTCCCACTCCTGGCCTAACAGTAGAGCCAGCCCAAGATACTCACATTGCTGTATCAGTAGTATGCAAGAGGATGGTCTATTCTTCCGGAGGAAAAAGAGCACTTGTGTTTCGTGTGCCAATTCCTCTGGTCCACAATTCCTCTGGTCCTCCATTCCAGAGCTTGGAAAAGCATCATTTTGTATTATAGTTACCCAGCTGGTGGATGTGCTGGCTGGGAAAGTTTTAGTCTGATAGCTCTGTTGCAAGCATCTCCCAGTTCTCAGATTTTTTCATTTGCCCAGGATAGGAGAAAGAAGTAATACCTTGACATGTTTGTTCAGTGGCATTGTGGTAATTCCATATCCCACCCAGTGATACAGAAATATACTGGAAAAGAAACAACAGCTCTTTCCATTGGGAGAAGAAGGGATTAGCAAATGCAGGGGAAAGATGGACAGGGTTTAAATTTATCATCAAAACCAAGTCAGCACTATACCAGGCCTTGTAATGAGGCTGACTCTCTTAATAAGGAACACTCCATGACCTCCCTAATTGCAACTGTCTAAACAGGCTTTACCAAGTGCAGTTCCCATTCATTTCCATTATCTGCAATTGAGAACACATCTCCGAATGCAAAACTACTCAGAGAAAATTTTCCAAAATATATATGTTCCCTGCATAAATTGAAATTATTGACAATTGAACAAATGCCAAGTTGAGTTTTTCCTAACGTGACTGAAGGAAATTAATCTTAATTCAGAACAATTTCTGCTAAGTGTATGGTTGCAAAACAGAAATTCTCTTCCAATTTTCCTCTTAAACAAAATGCAAAATTGGGGGACTGGGAGATAGATCATCATTTCATTGTTGTTGCTTTCTTTTAAATCTTTCCTTTCAACTTATTATTGGGGGCTCTTCCCCTCATAGAAGCTGAAATGTGTCCAGAGGAGGGTGACCCAAATGGTACAAGGCCTGGAAATTATGCCCTGTGAGGAACAGCTTAGGGAGGTGGGTGTGTTTAGCCTGAAGAAGAGAAGGTTAAAAGGTGACCTGATAGCCACATTTAAGTGTTTGAAGGGATGTCAAATGGAAGATGGAGAAAGCTTGTTTTCTGCTGCTCCAGAGACTAGGACACGGAGCAATGGCTTCAAACTTCAGGAAAAGAGATTCCACCTAAACATTAGGAAGAACTTTCTGATTGTAAGAGCTGTTCGACAGTGGAATATGCTGCCTTGGAGTGTGATGGATTCTCCTTCTCTGGTGGTTTTTAAATAGACACTGGATGGCCATTTGTTGGGAGTGCTTTGTGTATTCCTATATGGCAGGGCTTTGGACTGGACAGCTCTTGTGGTCTCTTCCAACTCTATAATTCTACCAAGAAAAGTGGATATAGTATGTTGACTATTCAGTTAGTGCTCATTGGCAGCCTTCCATCCAAGTACTATCTTGGACTGACCTTGCTTAGCATCCAAAATCAGATGGGATCTGATATCTTTAAAATATTTAGGCAATGAAGGCAAATATGCACATATATGTGAGATCAGAGAGCCTAAGGGCCTAAAAACCCTAAAGACACTGAAATCCCTCTGGTCATGGAAGCTAAACAGGGTCAGCCCTGGTTAGTATTTGGATGGGAGATTGCTAACAAATTCTAGGTGTTGTAGGCTATATTTCAGAGGAACAAATTGGCAAAACCATTTCTGAGGATTCTTTGCCTAAAAAAACCCTATGAAATTAATGGGGTCTCATGATTTGGAAGGCACGTGTGTGTGCGCGTGTGCGCGCGCAGGCACACATGCGCATGTGCACCTTCCAGTTGCCTGTCATCTTATGGCAACCCCATGAATTTCATCGGATTTTACACACACACACAGGATCTCAGCCTGGGTTATTGCGGTCACACATCATGTTCATATATGATCTGTGTGGCTGCGAATATTTATTAATAACTGTAATCTATACCCTAGAGAGAAGTGGCCAATCAGTATTTTCAAGATATGCATAGATATGAGTAAAAAAATAAACATCTAAAACAAGAATAGAATGACATCACAGGATGAGGTAAAACTCTAGTCCACAAAACTAGCAGCACATTAAGAGTTAAAATCTTTAAGTGTTAACAAAGCTGGGAGAAAAACAGGAGCTCTGTACACTGGCCTTTTCAGAGCATGAGTAATATTGCTTTATCATTCTGGCTGTACATTAACCTCAGAGCCTGAGAAAGGTGTTGGTTTTTTATTTTTTGTTTTTTGGATTAAAACTCCCAGAATACCCCCAAAGTTCTGGGAGTTGTAATCCCAAAATGGAACTGTTCCAAGCACTGATTTCCCTCTTATACCGTTTGAGCTGAACTGTCAAATGTTGCAGTGACCTTGTCAAGCCGATAATAACTTTTAGAAATCTGGGCTAGGAACCAGAAGCTGAGAAACAGCGATCAGCGGGGCCAAAATGTAGCATGTGGGATTGAACGATAACTGGCTCAGAAGCTGCATGGTTTAAAAAGCTCCATAACGCTGAGCAATAGTGTTTGATTGACTCCGTCCCACATTGAGCCGTTCAAGAACCTGATGTGGCTACTGAGGAAGTATGATGAACATTTGTGCAAGGTCATGACTGACACTTCATTAATGTCGTTGTGGAGTGACTTTGCATACAGAATGCATGGAAGATGCCTTTTGCTGCAGACTTGAGTTTACTTGCAAGGATTATTTTATTGATGTCATTATGAGACTTGCTGCTGTCTCTGATTCTTTTTTAAGGAAGCAACATATCACTGAGGTGGCAGTAAAGCTTTACAAAGATCTTTGTCCCCTTGCTGACTGGAAGAGAGTTTGGGGGGAATTCTGATCAGCAGGGCTTGGAAGGAACATATTGCAAATAATGAGTTACATATAATTCATATCCTTTTGCAATGGTTAAACCAGCGATTTTCAAAATGTTTACCCTTGCACACCCCCTTTACATCTATATGTAGATGTGGTGCCTCCACACTCAACATCACACCCCCTTTCACCCAACATCACACCTGCCTCTCTGTTCCCTTGTCTCTCAAGTTCCCTTCTGTTGCATGCACCCTCCATCTTAACCCTGAGCTATCTATCACACTCTCTTCACTTCCTTCATCCCCATGCAACAATCTGCCTTGTGGTTGCTAAGGGGCATAAACTCGCTGGGCCAACAGTGGAATGGTTGGAGAAGTGGAGTAGGAAAAGCATTTTGAAAAAGGGAAGCCAATTTTTGCTGTATCTGAGGCTGAAGGAAGGCATAGTGTGGGAAAACATTTTGTGTCACTCTTTTGCACAGACCAGTCAGTCTTCCACTCTGTGCACGTACACACAGACTTGCCCTTCTTTTTCGCATTAGCTATGCTTGCAGGCTGCCTTTTCTTGCGCCCCAGTGGCGGAGCTTGGAGTGTGTGGAGGGGCGGAGGGAGGAGGAGAGGCTATGGCATGAGTGGCGTGGCCTCTGTGTGTGGGGGGGTGGCTGTGGTGCATGAGGGCATGGCCAGGGCGCACTGGGGCATGGCTACAGGCCAGGATGCCCCAGAAACATTGCTGCCCGAGGCAAATCGCCTCCCTGCCTCCATGTCCCTATGCGACTGTTGTGCCTCCCTCAAATAGCTATCACACACCCCCTTGGGCTCCTGCCATACAGTTCAGAACCACTGGGCTAAGCCATAAAGACCTAACAGTACAATTGCACTGTGGTGAAGGATAAACTTCACTCTTTTTACTATGTAACTGTAACTAGTTGCTTTAGCAATCGCAAGGGAAAGGGGCTTAGTGGCTAAGTATGTTTTGCTCACAGACTAGCAAGTTGTAGCATTCTGATGTGGGTTTTTTAAGACACCAAAACAATAACTATTTTAGTGACATTTGAGTAAGTGGAGAGTTATTTTTCAAAAATTGTAGCACCTAACAACTTTGTAATGGCACCTAACAACTTTGGGGGGACCTTTGAGTTGTGATGAGAGCTTATTCCTTTTTTCAAAGTAACCCCTTCACCTCTGTGACACAGTATTGTTAAAGCAGTCTAAGTAACTATAGAATAAAATCCTCCAAGTTTTGGGTTTGATATAACAGAGTTTTTTATCTGCCAGATGGTTCTGTGTATAGATAAAATAGATCAAGGATCAGAAATACATAATCTTTCAAGTGCAGTTGGACTGCAAGTCCCAACAGCTGTAACCAGTATGGCCAATGATGAGGAATGATGGAAGGTGCAGTCCAACAACACCTGGAAGGCTGCATAATACCCATCCCTGCAGTAGATGTTTGGTACCAAAATTTAGCCACCAGAAAATCATTGCATTAATGTTGGTTACATTCCTAAAGCAAATTTTTTACATTCCTCATGTTTGTTGGTATGTATTGCCCTCAGCACAAGATTCCAGGAGGTGTAACTATTTTTAATGATTTTTTGCATTATCTGTTATACCTCTCCCTCTCCCTTTCTATGATCAGTGTTGCAGTTATACCCATAGCTGGGAAGTTTCCCGATTGTCCCAGCTCCTTGCATTATGATCATGATGGCAAACAATATCTCACCACAGATCAAAGTGGGTGGAGTTTAGTTCTATTTGAAATTGAGAAGTAGAGAGTGAGGAGCAGCAAGCTGTTTTAACTGTGTCCCAATTATGTGTGTTCTTATTCAGAAGTAAACTCCACTGAGTTCAATGAGACTTCAATGCAAATTCAGGACCTTGAATGACTTCTTACTGTCTCTAGAAGAGGAAAGAAGGTGAAACTGCTATCACTGTATTCCCTTATTGTCAAGACAGTTGCTGTTACAGCAAACCACTTATTTGCAAATATAATCACAGCGGATGAGAAATGGGAATGGAAGGGGGTGTGGGAGCAGTTATGCAGAGATTGCTCCTCTTATTCCTTTCTGGATAGATTACACAGCAGCAACAAAGATAAGGGAATTCTTTAAAAAAAAAAGAGAGAGTTTCCAATAGAACCCACAGATATGCTTTCAGACAGCAGTAACTGAAACTGAAATCATTCTGATCAGATAGTTCTGCAGACCTCATCTCTGGGTATGAACAGGCCATATGCAATGTGCAAGTATTATAGTGAGTTTATATATTTTGTAATGTTTATAATGTTTACATACATATGGCTATTCTTGTCTTATCCTTTATAGCAGGCCTGCACAACATGCAGCCCACCAAAGGATTTTGTGCAGCCCCCATCTCCACCGCTCGCATGCCTCTTTGTCCACTGAGCCCCATCGATGGAAGCAGCCACTCTGCGCTCAGCTCTCTGGCCCTGCCTCTCGGCTCTGGATTAGCAAAACTGGCAACATGGTGGGACAGTCCCTGGGTGCGGCCCAGTCCCTTACATACACACACGCAAACACACATAAATGATCCCCTCCACCCAGGCAACACAGACAGGGTGAAGTAGGGGCTCCTACGGGGTTGGCGGTACCCAAACCGGCTTGGCTGGCTTCTTCAGTCACTGAGGGGCAAGGAGGCTCTCTCCTTACCACCACAGCTGCACCACACACATATATACACACACTATTTCCTTCCCAGCACTGAAAGAGAGAGAACGGAACAGCTTGTGAGGAGAATAAAAAGATACAGAAGGCTTGATGCAAAGGAGGAGGCACTGCAGGGGAAACGGGGGTTGTAGGGGGAATCAGTCCATTTGTCTGCTAAACAGAGCACCACCAGAGTGGGCAGGAGGCGAACTGGCAGGAAAGGGGGGAGGAGGAAAAGGGCTACTTGCCTTTGGTTGGCAGTGCTGCGGAGCGGTCCGTCCGCATCTCCGTCCCCATCCCCATCCCCTGGTTGGGCAGCGGCGGCAGCCAGGCCATGGCACTGCTGTGAGCCCACACGCTGTACAACTTCAAGTCAAAGAAGCTGGGTGAGATCTCCCTGTGGGAACACGAGGTGCTGAGCCTCTGCAGTGACCAGGAGATGGAAAGCTGGTTCGAGGGCATCAACAGCTGAGGCGACTGCGGCCTCTTCTTGAACTGCTTCTCCACTTTTGTGAAATTGCCCTTTGTGTTGGGCAAGGGGTCAGGTTTTGTGAAGGATGGGGACAAGCTGTGCTTGGTGCCGGGCACCTATGGGCTCAATTGGCAGGAGAACCCATACCCTTTCCAGGGCATGAAGAGCTACATTGCCTACAACCTGGTGCCCAGTCACATTGCGCAGCAGGTGCACTGGCGCTATGAGCACTTTGACTGGCTCTATGGATGCCTGGTGGGAAAGTTTCCTATCATCTCGGTGCCCCATTTGCCAGAGAAGCAGGCCGCTGGATGCTTTGAGGAGGACTTTATTTCCAAGCGCCGCAAAGGCCTGGGCTGGTGGATGGGCCATACATGTAGCCATCCGGCGTTGGCCCAATGTGATGCCTCCCAGCATTTCCCCACCTGCCCCAGCACTGATGAGAAGGCATGGCAACATATTATAAAAACATATTTTTGTAATATGGGTTATTTGCAAAATAGTTTAATAATAATTATAATATAATTAATGATTAAACTATTCTGCAAATAAAAAACATTATTATAACTTTATTTGGAAAGTGAGGTGCTAAAAACCTATCTGCAACCCAAAGAAGTTTAGCCTCTTTATTTTCGGCCCTTACCTACTGCCAAGTTGTGCAGGTCTGCTTTATATTCTTTCTACAGCCCCTTAAGCAGGCTATAAAATAGATTCAATTTAGAGTTCTGTTCCCACAGTGACCACTTAGTCATCTATGGGAAGCCACAAAGCCAACAGCACTGTCCTGCTCATCTTCCCCAGCAACTGGTGTAAAGAGGCTACTCAACAAGACTTAGCAAACATCTGTAACATCTGTATTATGACTTTGTATATCCTCCAACTGTAACTGTCCTGATTTGTCAGAGACAGTCCCGATAAATCCTCTGTTGTCCCATTTTTTCAGATGTTTTTAAATATGTCAGTTTCTCTCTTTCCACCCACCTTCCCCTTTGTCATCAGCTTACTTCATTTGTTGCAAACTGAATTCAAAATACAAATGTAGTTTGCACTCAACCCAGCAGGGGGAAGGGGGGGGATAGAATTGCACTCTGATGTTGCTTAGCCACATGTGTTCCAATTGTCATCTGTGAAATGATGGAGGGTGTCGATTTTGACCAGTGAGTGGGAAAACTCTAGGGAAGGAGTTGTACTTACTAGCTCAGCTCTGAATGAAAGACAAAGAGAGCTGGGGAGGAGAGGAGCTGTGATTGCCAGGAATAAAAATTCAGCCCTTCTCACCTTGAATTAAGTAGAAAGATTTTAATACATGGACTTAGGTAGAGATGGAAAGGTAAATTTTTTATAATGGAATTTGTATATGTATTTGTATCTATTTTACATTTTTATTTAGGGCTGTGAGGTTACATCCAATAAAATGAACAAGCTATGCGGAAGATTTCTGCAAGCATACCCTGCACTAGGACCTCATTTGATTCTTGGACAGGTTGGATAGGGATTGGATTTAACATAGAGTATGTTGCAATATCACTCTTTAATATTGAAGTTGGTTTATGCTTACAGTTTTTTAAAAAGTACTTTGATTACATTCACAGTATTCATTTATAATTGGCCCCATGGAATGTGTGAAAGTGGCACACATCCACAAGAAGTACCTGTCAGCCTGTCAAGAGACACACAGCCGGGGCGGGGGGGGGGAGATTTACCAGTCACAATGTTGCCTGCAGGCCTCCAACAAGACCCTCTGGCTAGTCAGACCATGACTGGCTGAGCACTGATGTAAGTAGCAGAGCATGAGCGATATATTCATTTCCATTTGACTAGCTAGGGACATGAAGCAGGACTGTCCCTTTTGTCCTTCCTGAGTTTGGCATTACAGCCACTTGCCTGTGAAATGCGTCAAGCAACAGATTTTGGTGGGGAGGAGGTGGGTCAGTTGGGAGAGCAGGGATTTAAGCTTTTATTGTATGCCGGTGATGCACTTCTCAGTGCTCTTTAACCTTGACTCATCTCTTCTGGCTTTAATGACTCTAATAGAAGCATTTGCTGCCCTTTCGGAGTCACGACTATGATGCTCCATCTGTTGGAAGCCATTGTCGTGTTTAGCCTCTGGACCAATGACTGTTTCAATATTTTAAAAAAGTATATATTAAATGCCTCTGCATGTTATTCACAGGCAGTAGATCACAGCATAGAAAAGTTACTTTTTCAGACTACAACTCCCAGAATCCCCAGCCCACATGGGAGTTATGATATGAAAAAGTAACCTTTCAAAGTTTGATCAGAGCAGTGACAGTGCAAGAGAGGATGTTTTAGCCTTTTCTCCTGTCCTCTTTTCTCAAGCTAAATCACTTGAGAGCAGGAGCAGGCACTATGATTCCACTTTAACCACCATGGCAACATGGTTTGGATTTGGAATCCTGGGATATGTAGTTTGGTGAGATACTAGAGTTCTCTGCCTGAGAATTCCAATGTCCCTCCTCAGACTGCATGGGATGTTGTGACATCAACTGAAGTGCAATCATAGCCTTAAAACTATGCGGTGAAAAAGGGCCCAATGTCTCACTGGAGTTTTGGAGGTAAATATAGGCTCACACATGAAGATTTTGGAGTGTTATCTATTTTACTTTGTTTGTTCATTTAATTAATATCTTTGCCATCAGTCCTTGGATAAGTCAGTCCTCTACAAAATTGAGTCCCTGGAATTGCTTGAGGGACTCAACCATCTTAATCCAGTGTGCCACACAGCCTATCTTTCACCGTCTAAACAAGCCTGTCACTCTCACATTTGGTGGGAGAGGTTACAGAGTTTCTAGTGTTAAAGTAAGATTCAGCTGCCAGTCCATTCAGCTTCTGTCGGATTTTAGAAAAGTACTCTTTTCAACTTCATGTTCTAGCCAGCTTTGAAAAGGTACTTGTGTACATTGTGGTTTCTCCTTATGGGAAGTTGAGGGACACCATCTTGCTCTTGGTCTCAGGCAGCAAAACATCTTGGGTCAGCCTGTTACCCCAAAATGCGGGTGGCTCAGGAGACCACCTGCAATGCCAGTACCTCCACATGACAGAGGGGGGGAATTAATTCCCTCAAACTTAGGAGGCCTGCAAGAGGAGGGTAACTTAATGAGATTTTCCACCAATGTTTATGGGGTCCTCACAGGAAAGAACCAGCCAGAGTTTCAAAAGTAAACTAAAAAGGTGTTTTATTGAGGGGAATTCACTCATGCATGCACATAAGATACAAACAGTCACACATTCACACAAGAGCTTTATATATTCTATTTCTCTTTTTGATGGGGTGTGAATTACTGTATTTGCTGGCATATAAGACTCACTTTTCCCCAAAAAAAATACTGTTTGAAAATGGGGTGCGTCTTATATGCCTATCTGTCTTATACACCTGCAAATAGTATCTGCCAGTGAATAAATAGGGTGCGTCTTATATAAGCGTTCATCTTATACACCGTCAATTGCTTTCTGGCAGAGTAAACAAAAGGGGTCTGGAATGGACTGACTGTTTCAATGGCCCTTTCCGCACCTTACCTTTCTTCGGCACTGGGGTGCGGGGATCGCGCAAGCAACTTCCAGCGAGAGGCTCTTGCATCCCCACTGCCTCAGCTTCGCATGAGCTGCCTGCTCCCAAGCAGGTAGCACGAGAGCCCCACCTGTTCCTTCCGCAGCACAGCCTGGGACTTTCCCAGGCTGTGCTGGGGCAGGAAGCGCAACCGCCGCAGCTCCGGAGGCTCTGCATGCACGGCAAGTGCGCATGGGGCCCTGGAGCAATGCACGATCATGCAACATTTTCAGCTGAAAGCCGAAAATGGAAAAGTGTGCGAGCGGCACCTGCCCTACCCTGGAGCATTGCGCGATTGTGAGTGCGTTGTGCAGATCACTCCTCACAATCGCACGATGCTCCAGGTGCCCTTTCGAATGGCAAATGCTGTGCGAAAAGGGCCCATGTCTTGGTTGGGTAATGTGACTGGGGAAGGTTTCAGTAGGAAATGCACACAGCATGGGTGCTTGCCTGCTGCATCAGGGCTTGACTGTTGTTTTCATTAAGAGGATTAGCTTAGAGCCATTAAGTCAGGCTGTTCTGGCTAATCCACAGTGAACTTATGACCTGGCAATGCTGAGGTTACCTTTGACCTGCTTTCCAACCAGTGTCCCTTCTCCACATGGCCTTTCAGCCATAAGTGTGTATAATTTATATTTTATGCCAATTAAACATATCTGCCAATTAATATATTTTGCCACTTAAATCATATCAAAATGTAGAGGTGTATGCCCTGGTAACAAGCCCTACCTGCATTGTACCTTAGCCATTCAGTAGCTACCCTTTAGGGTATTCCACTTGTGTGATAAAGGAATATATGTTCTAAAAATGGACAAGTAAGTTGAATGAGATACTTTGTAGTGGACTGGGAAGCAAGTGCTACTAATGAAGAATCTTTTAAATATTCACTTGGAAATGTGCATTTGTCTCTGCAATTGAGAATAATATTGTCACATGTAAATGCCACCAGTCTCTCTCTTTGTAGTTGTTACAGCACACTTCTCTCCTATGTTTTTCTTTAGTATCCATTAACACACCTGGGAGATCCAAGCTCCTAAATATAACAATCAATTGCAGACAACCTGTTTGGTTAAACAATAAATCTTACTGAAAAGGTAAGAAGATTGTGCATGATTCATGAGTGAACTCCTATATTGCATGCAAATTCGATCCACACCAAACACCTGGACATATAAAAATAAAGTAAATATCATTGGAAAGCATTAGGCAACACCAGCTTCAGCATGGGCACAGCTGCAATGTGGCTTGAATCCACCCACATACTGACATGCTAAAGGAACAGCATGAATCATCCCTAAGTCTAACATGGCACATCCCGGAGCATTCACAAATTGTGATCTATGACTGGTAGAATCAACAAAATAATTGAATTTTGCTTTGAGAGAGAGACAGACAGACAGACAGACAGAGAGGAAGGTTATGGAGTTGGGAAAATATTTCTGTTTTTTAGGAGCCAATGTTGTACAGTAGTGAGATGTTCTCAGTCAAATGCTATGCAAGCACTAAAACTCACTGAATTTGGTTCACTGTGACTTATATATAAGGGTGCATCTCCTGAAACCTTGACTTTTCTCCAAGAAGCATAGGGCAATTGCCGCCTCACCCTTTTTGTCCATATAACATTCCTGTGAAGTAGGTTAGGTTGAGAGAATGTGATTGACCCAAAGTAAAGGTTTCCAGGTTGAATATAGGACAAGGCTCCTGCAGTTTTCATCTTTAAGATATCCTGGACCAGGAAGAAGCACCATAAAGTTTTATCAGCTGACACTATATCATGTTTCCCCACTTACTTCCCAAATCTACCTTTTAGCTGTAGCATTCCCTCTAACGTTGCTATTTACCCCCATTCTGCAAGATGTGCTATTTTCATAATTGAATGTATTTATAGCTGGAAAACATGTTTAAAGGCACACTGACCGGAAAGCATGTTGTCAGGTCAAGGTGACCTAAGACATGGTCAGGCCATAAATTCAGAGAGGATCCGGCAGGAAATCCAGACACTAAGGGGTTTTTGCTAATTCTTTCAACACCTGAGACTCTGTGCATGCCTGAAAACAGTGGCAAGTGAAACTGCCCAAGTAAAGCAATCAGGGACCTTATTTTGATCTCACTCTACAGAATCTTCCCTAAATCCTCTGCCTGATTTAAGAGATTGCCATGACTCCCATCAATGTTTTGTCACCTAGAGTTTAGACAATCAGCCCATTCCAGACTCCTTTGTCAATCCCGTGAGAAAGCCATTGCCACTTTGTCTGTGCACCCCTTTCAGGGTAGGAAATAGAGTATATAAACTCTAGCTTCGGCCCCAGCAAATTGTAGTATATTGGGCATATTACGCTGCACGTGGTGCCCCAGACTTCCATTAATCTGTGCTACCCTCAGGCACTGTCTAAGCTCCTCCACTTCAACCCTCTTCACCCCAATGTCTCTATCCAACCTTTCTCACCTCAGTTTCTGATAGTTTTGTATGGTTCATTAAAGTATTTGATTTCTTGTATGTTTGTCAATTCAGATAAATTACTTTGTTTAACTCTAACTGGAGTCCTCTCTACAGTTACTACTACATAGTTGAAAAGATCCTGCCTTTACCCTCCTCTCACAGACCTCTTTGAGCTTTAATTTCCCCAAAAATCTGAGGAGACACTGGCATTGCAGGTGGACCCTGGCATCCCTCATCTTTTAAAGTAACAGCGGGAAGGGGGTACAGCAATAATGTTGCCTTCAGTGCTATGCATCCAGCTGTAGGATGGTGCTTCTCTATACTCACCCACCTCTACTTTCCACTGGCCAGTAAGTAGCCATGTTGGGGAGAGAGCTACAGCAATGAAAAGGTCCGTTTAGGGGTAAGGAAAAAGATATGTCATAGTCTACCTGACGGAACTTTACTGATCTAGGATCTGTTAACCATTAAAGCTACAGGAGCCCCATCCCTCTATCCATTCTGGCAACACTGCCATCAATATTTTGAAACTCTAATTGCTACAGAAAGACCATGGGAATTTTCTGAGGCCAGATACTTTTAAGGAATTTTTAAAACATAAGTGAAACTGGGAGGGGGACATGGGAAATCATCTTTGGTTTCTTTCTATAATTAAATAAACCTAAATTATTTCTGATAAAATCCTTGACCTAAATCCAGTGACTAGCCTCAAAGAAAGTGGATCGATCCACTGAATCAGTGTTGTGTTTTCCTATTGATTGAATGGGTTTACTCTTGTTAGGATAAACAGCTGCAATTTAATCCTTCAATGCCCTTAATGATAGATGGTGTCAATTTACACAGTTAAGGAGGGAATTAAAATGTCAGTGACTATAACTGGATGTCCATCTTGTTTTTGAACTAGGACAGATAGTGCAAGCAGGAAGTGATTAATTAAAGTTGCAGCAGAGCTCTTGTGATGGGACTTATTTTTGAATAAAACCATCTCTGAGTATTCCTTGCCTAAGAAAACCCTATGTAATTCATGGGGTTACCATAAGTCAACAGGTGGCTTAAAGACATGTGTGTACACACACACACACACATAATACTACTGCAAGTCCTGAATAAACTAGATGGAAGGTTCTTGGTCAAAGGGCTGGATAATATAGCACTTGACTGAATGCTGCATGGAACTAATATTTTAATTCCACTTTAGCTCAGTTGATCTCAGGTAAAACTAAAAGAACACTGAAAACCTTGCTTTGCATACAGAAGATTATGGGTTCATTCACCGGCATCTTCAGTTTAAAAAGAAGCAGGTACTAAAAACAGGTGGCAGATTCAAACAGAGTGAATATTACACTAATTGTGCCTGATTGTTTATGATTATTCTCATCTTCTTAAGTTTAATTCACACATTGCATGGTGAAATTTTCCTTCAGTCCCCAAAATTCTAGCATTGCTGGGAAATCAGTTGTTGGAAATTGTCTACAACTAGAACTTGCACATTTTTTATGTCTGCATTATCTTGGTAACTTTGCCTGCCCCTTTCCTCTGGATACCTAAACTGTATTTCTAAATGCTCAGCTCACTGTTAGAAACTTGGGAACCTAGAATTCCACAGGATGGAACTATGGAAGTTATAATAGTGACTTCTCCTGGCAGTGATACAGTGCCATTGCTCCATGTTTACAAGGTGCTATGACATCATTATGAGATAAAAGGAGCTCAGAGAAAAGGGGGCAGAATGTGGCAAAGGAGGATCAACCCAGCCACTGCTATACTGCCCCTAGCTACTCTCACTATGAGAAGAATCACATCAATTAGGGAGCATGGGAATAAGCCATAGCAATTTCTTGTGTGAAGAAAGGAAACACCACATATGTTCTGAACAGTCAGGGAAACTTAGGGCATTTCTGCACTACACTGTTCTAGTGCTATGATTTCAACATCCTGTGGAATTCTCAGGTTTGTAGTTCACTGAGGCCAAAGAGCTCTCTGGCTGAGAATTCTAAATGCCTCTCCCTCAACTGCAAGCCCCAGGATTCTATAATATGAGTTCATATGGTACAAAGGAAAAATCTGTTGTGGGAGCATTCAAAAGTTTGTGCAGCATATATCCAGTGAAAGCCCTTTGTGTATCTCAGGTCCAGAGACCTGCTAGTCTAAACCGATAGCTTCCCCAAAAGAGAACCTTTAACACTACACAACTAACCTCCAGACTGCCCTGGTTTGACAAAGACAGTCCTGTTGTCCCATCTGTTCAGCTGCTTCTAAATGCCCCAATTTCTTTCTCCTCCTCTCATTTTCCCCATTTGTCCTCAGCTTACTTCAGTTGCTGCAAACAGAATTCAAATTGCAAAAATAGTTTGCACTCAATGAACTCAGGAGTGGGAGAGGACAGGAGAGGGCAGAATCTAGCCCCTCCCAGTAATGTCTGGCAAAAGCAAACTGCTGTAGCCTCTCCTAGCTTGTTTGTTCTTCCTCATTAGTAACTTTTTGCCATCTTGACCAAAATCTGATGTTACTTGGCCACATGTGTCCTGGTTTTCATCTGTGAAATGTTGGTGGATACATTATAGATCTATGATTCTATTTTGCTTGCTATGGCTGCATTGTGTGGAATCCTAGGGTTTGTAGTTTGGGGGACCACTATTACTCTTTGGTGGAAAATTCTAAATGTCCCTCTATAAACAGTGTGCAGAGAACCAGCATGATGTAGTGGTATGAATGTTGGGCTATGGCCATGGACACCAGGGTTTGATTCCCCGCTCGGCCATGGAAACTCACTGAGTGACCTTGGGCGTATCACACATACTCAGCCCCAGAAAAACCCCTGATATGTTGATCCTAAAGCAAACCTAAATCTGAAACAACTTGAAGGCACACAACAACTACAAAACAGTGTGAAAAGGCCCCTAGTATAAGACAACTTCCTATGATACTGTAAAACAACCAGATTCACGGAGAATGAAGTCATCAGAGGCATTGGTACATTTAACTCTATCTCACTGGAAGTATACGTCTGTATATCAGTTGCTGAGGAGTGAGAAATGGAAGGTGCATTTGCACTCATGTCTTGTTGGCAGGCTTCCTATGAGCCCCTAGTTGGCCACTTTGGGGACAGAAGTTTGGACTAAATCGGCATTTGGTCTAATTTAGCATGTAGTGTTTCCATATCTGTGCCAGCCTACGTATATGGTTTACTTGTGTTCTAAACAGAAACAACTTGTGCTTACAGCTCCAGAAATAGGACCACTGGCTTTACCTATGTGAAGTAGGCCATTGAATCTACATACAGAAAGCCCCTCCACTCCCGCTTATAGCAAATAATGCTTCGATGTATTTTTAAGAACTGACGTCAAGCTGTGTGTCTCTTTCAAACCAAACAGTTGTAGCACATTGATACCATTTTTGTAGCACATTGATACCATTTTCACTGCCATGACTGCATCCTATGGAATCCTGAAATCTGAAATCTGGCAGAGAATTCCAAATATTTTACAAAACTACATATCCCCTGGGTTCAATAGGATGAAGCTATGGCAGTTAAAGTGCTATCAAAGTGCAATAACTGTGTAGTGTGAAAGAGACCATGGAGCAGCAAGGACAGTGTGGAAAGAATCATAGAAGGATGAACTATCATATTCATAGTCCATATAGCCTAGTATCCTTGTATTATTTTCAACCAAATGTTGTTGAAGTTAAAAAGAGCCATCATTTGAGCTCACAAACACATTACTACCAGTTAACTTTCACATCTTGGCAATCAACCAGATTGCTCACTCAGCTGTTCTTTCCCATTTGGCACCCTATTTAATTTACAGTTTTTAAGCAGCACATTGTTCACTGTTTCAAATAAATTCATTTTTTTTAAAAAGCTACCTTGCCTTTTAACAGTTGCACTGTATCGTAATAGTGCAATTACTGGATTATTCCCTACTCTGTACTGAGTCATACAGTAAATTATTCTTAATACATTTTTCTCTGTTGTTGTTATTGTTTTGAGTTAATAATTCACCAAGAGCACTAGAGATACATTAGAATATAAATATTACAAATCATATAAGTAAATTCTGTAGTTTTCAGAAGAGCCAGACTTAAAGCATAAATTAAAAAAAAAACAGGTTTATTGTTTCACTTCAAGAAGATAAGGCCTTGTATGTGTCTGATAGACATGTAAGGACACAAATATATTCTGATAGAGCAGTGGTTCTCAACCTGTGGGTCCCCAGATGTTTGTGGCAGCTCCCAGAAGCCCCAGCCACTATGGTCAATGCTCAGGGCTTCTGGGAGCTGAAGTCCAAAAACATCTGGGGACCCACAGGTTGAGAACCACTGTGATAGAGGATGGTTCTCCCAACTAGTGTTGGTTAATCCTAACTAGACAATACCCATTGTTTCACTGCTGAATGATGAGTCAACACTTAGCTAACTCTCATTGAGTTAATGAGTCTTTTCATTGTAAGAGTCCTTGGGTTCCATATTGGAAGAAAAACAGGATATAGATCTAATTAATTAAGTAATTATTCTAGTTGTGATCAACAGTAAGATTCAAGCCAATGTGTACTGGACGGAAAGAACAATAGTGCTCAGTAGGTATGGAAAGAATATTTAAAAAATGGAAACACGTACACACATTTTTCCATTGTTAATAAGAATTCTGGACTGACAATAATTTTCACAGTTTGAGATTTATTCTGCACAAAATTCATATAGAGTAGTTTTGCTCAGAAAACATCCTTATGTGCACTGGAAACAATACTGTTATGCAAAAATATTATTTCCTGCCTAGAAAGGCTATTTCCTATGAAGAAAATTAAATCATTTCCTGCCTAGAAAGGCTGCTTCCTACACAGAAAAGGTTGTTTTCTATGCAAATCAACAATGTGCAAATTTTGCACTGAATAAAGCCATTTCCACACTAGACTGTTATAGTGCTATTATTCCACTTTCAACATCCTATGGAATCCTGGGGTTTGCAGTTTAGGGAGGAGTAGGCTGTCCCTTCCCTAAACTGCAAACCCCAGGATTCCATAGAATGTTGAAAGTGGAATAATAGCACTATAATGGTCTAGTGCAGAAATGGCCTAAGTCTCCAATTTCAGTTTTTCCTATACAAGAAACAGCTTTTTCTGTGCTAAAAATAGCACAGGAAAGACTATTTTATGTGGAAAATAACCATATGTAAGTTTTCTGTAGCATAAATCTGGAATTATGAATAGAATAGTTTTTAAGGATTTTCTTGCAGCAGGAAAAAGATGCCAAAATTACTTGTTACTTCCTTTGAGACAAAAATTAGTGAAAAAATTATATCCCTTGTGCAGAATATGAAATATCAATCACCTTGCAGCCCCAACAGCTGCTATCAATTAGAGTCTGTAACTTTGCCTTTGATTGTGTAGATCATGAAAAACTATGGATCACTCTTAAAGAAATGGGTGTGCCATAACATTTAACTGTCCTGATGCATAACCCAGACAAAAGACTACTGACAGAATACAATATGGAGAAATGGAATGATTTCCAAAGGGATCAGGCAAAGGGGTCAGGCAAACCTACATTTTACCACCCTATCTGTTTAACTTGTATATCAAACATATCCTATGTAAAGCAGGATTACACTCGGAGCAAGGAAGTGTGAAAACTGGAGGAACATCAACACTTTAAGATACGCAGATGATACCATACTACTAGCAGAAAATAGCAAAGACTTGGAATGATTACTGAAGAAAGCAAGGAGAAAACTGCAAAGGCAAGTTTACTGTTGAAAATTAACAAAAATAATGGAGCAGGGATTATTTACATCACTTTAAAGAAGACACTGAAATATTTCAAGATTTTCCATATCTTAGTTTGATCATTAATCAGAATGAAGGCTGCAGTCAAGAAATCAGAAGAAGACTAGGATTTGGAAGGGCAGCTATGAAAGAACTAGACAAGATCCTGAAGTATAAAAATATATAATTGAATATTAAAGTTAGGATTGTCTATGCCATCATATTTCCAGTTTATATGCACAGTTGTGAAAGCTGGACAGTGGGGAAAGCATATAGGAAGAAAATCAGTTCATCTCAGATATGGTGCTGGAGAAGAGTTCTATAGATAGCATGGATTGTAGATCAAATCAAGCCTGAACAATCCATAGAAGCCAAGATGATTAAACTGAGACTGTCGTACTTTGACCATATCATGAGAAGACACGATTCACGAAAAAAAGACAATACCGCTTGGTAAGGTAGAAGGCAGTACGAAAAGAGGAAAATTGCCATACAGTTGAGATAGACTCAGCTCAAAGTCTACTTGATGGCAGCTAACAACAAAAGTTGTCTGCCTCTTCAGCAGCTCATCATCCAGCGCCTACCAACAATGAATCATGTAGTCTTAAAAAGAAAGCAAAAATTGACCACCTGGCTTCCTTTTTTTAGCACAAGGGGTTACAAGCAATCAAGCAAATTACAAACTAGAACCATAGAAAGACATCTGCATATTATGAATGCAGACAGACAGGTTTTTTTTTCTTTTTCGTGTTCAAATTCTCATAGCTAAAAGCATTTAATGTAACATGTTTTCAGCTGCTTTATTGTGGGGGTTGAGGTTTGCTTGTGAGGCACAGGAAGTAGCAATAAGAGGTCCCTTGTTACTGGTCAATAAATGTAAGGGACTTTTCCTATGAACTGACATAGTCTGTGCTCTGTACGTTTTACGTGTTTTGCCTTGTGTGTTCTTGATTAATGATTCAAACTTCTTTCAACACTCTATTCATTTTTGTTGTAAAAGCCAAGATCAAAGCCTCAACCTAAATTGTTCCCCCCAAAACACAATTTTGCATCATTATCCCAACCGACACCTGTGCGTTACTACTGTATGAAGCAACAACCTGATTCAGAGGTTTTTATGGGTCGTTTTTGGCAGACGTCATTTGCGCTAATGATTTAAGCTCAGTGAAATCAGCAGCCGCCATCCTGGCATCTTGTGGGATCCGGCTTTCATTTCCTTTGATTGTTTCTTTTTTTAAATTAAAACGGGAAGAATCTTATTCTCCAAAGATAATCCATAGCCAATTGAAATAACAGAGGCTTTTTGAAAGGGGCCACGATTTAACGACAATTGTTTAAGATGCTAATTAAACAGAGACTGTTCTTCCTCATGATTTTTTGTTCATCTTTGAAAAAATCAGGCCTGCCTCTTGCCAGGTGTTCCTAGTTGTCAATTTGTGGCATCTTAAATATTTGCCTTAAAATTGTCTGTTCATCCCAAGAGAATGCTTCGTTCATGTGAAGGTGACCTCCCAGCATGGCAAAGAAAAGAAAGGAAAGGTCAGAAGGCCTTCATATATTCAGAGCAGTAAACATTTAAATGGGGGGGGAGTGTATACACATACACATACACACATATATAGGGGTGTGTGTGTGTGTGTGTGTGTACATTCTAGCGTATATCCAGCATTGCCTGGGATTTTATTTTCTCATACGTAATACTTGTTAGAAAGATTTGAGATCCTGTGTCTCTAACTCACCAAACTGTCTCGTCCAGTACCTGTAACTTTTCCCCGTATTCCCCAATCCAATCTGTATTCAGAGTTATTAACATAGAGAGGTTGAGTTCCTGAGGAAATACGCTGCCCTCCTCCTTGCTGCTAGGCCTCATCTCCATAGCAACTGGCCAGGCGCAAGAGCTCTCTGTCGGAGAATTCTAAAGGCCCCTCCCTAAACTGCAAACCCCAGGATTCCATAGAATCTTCACAGGCAGCCAATCATATGAAGTCTGCGCCTCACATAGGCAATCATATCATTCAACTGACACAGCCAATCATATGAGGTCCTTGCCTGACACAAACAAACAAACATGCAAACTTTGACTTTTATATAGTAGATATATACATACACAAATCAAGGTAGTATAGAAATGTTTAAATGCAAAGGCCATTTCCGCACTAGCCTGTTATAACACGATGATTCCACTTTCAACATCCTCTGGAATCCTGGGGTTTGCAGTTTAGGGAGGAGCCAGCAGCCGCCTCCCTAAACTGCAAACCCCAGGATTCCATAGGATGTTGAAAGTGGAATAATCATGTTATAAGACTGTACTGCGGAAATGCCCAAAGTGGTGACTTCTCCACAAATAAACATAGGGTTATATTTTCATTAAACTGGGAAGGGATTTTTAAAATAGGTTTCCTTGACTTATGTGACAGGTTAGCAACCAGAACACTGTCAGAAAGCAGAAATGGCCGAAAAATGGAACCATGAGGGAAATCTGGAAGCTCACTTGGGACTGACCATGTGCGCATGCTGTTTGCAAAGTCAGTCAGCTTGGTGCTTTTTTTCCCCTCTCAACTCACTTTGCAAGCAGTTCACTTGGGAGTGGTTCCAAGCAAGCCTGAGTAGGCAAGAAAAACTGATGAAAGAGTGGACACCTCGTCAAATTAATGGAATAGGTCTGTAATTTACAAGTGTCGAAAGAGTGGAACATCAAAAAAACAAGCCAACGAAAAGTGGGGGACAGCTGTCCTAATCCCAGCATTCCCACAGTAGTCAATTACTTTTTAATTTTAATCCTTTCAAAGTAACTTTTTGCCTCCCTATCTCTTAGAAGTTGCTGAATTAGTTACTTTTCCTTAGTTGTTTTTTTTAATTTAAATGCTACAAGCTAGTAGCTTAGGCTGCAAAACGCACTCTCCTCCATCCGTACCCTCCAACTGTCTTGATTTGGCAGGGACAGTCACAATTAACTGTTGTTGTCCCACTTTTTCAGTTGCTTTTAGAATGCCCCAGTTTCTCTCTCCTCCTCCCACTTTTCCCTTTTGTCTTCAGCTTACTTCAATTGCTGCAAATTAAAGTTCAAAGTGCAAAAGTAGTTTGCATTCAATTAACTCAGCAGGAGGGAGGGGAAAATAAGAGATGGATCTCACCCTTCCCAGTAGGCTCAGGCAAAAGGAAACTCCTTCAGCCTCTTCTAGCTTGTGTGTTCTTCTTCATTAATAATTTTGGATCTCTTGACCACATTTCTGTTGTTGCTTGCCCATGGGTGTCCCAGTTTTCATCTGTTGGATGTCCATCTTGTTGTCACCTGAACAGCCGCAGAGGTCCAAGGACAAGAGTGGATAAAGTGTAGTCAGTGCCCCTGGAGCCATTTTTGTGGCCCCCAAAGATTTTTTTTAAAAGTCCTCCGATCCTTTAGGAGGTATGGAGACATTTTTGCCACATTTATCTCTTCCTGCTTGAAAAAAAGGTTCTCATGAGCCAAAAATGGTGGCCGGGGAGAAAGGGCAAAACATGACAAAAATGCCACCCATGCCATCTAGTGGGCATTTTTGCAGCAGTGAGAATGCAGCTCTCCACGGTCTCTGGTGGAGAGGGGAGAATAAGCCCCCTTGACTCTGACAGTTGCACCCATAAAATAGGGCAAGATACATCCTAGATAGTAAAATAAATAAATTCCAATATATTCAGCATTAGCAATTAGGGTTGTTGTTATTGCAGTTTAGGCCTATTTGGAGATAGCACCCGATATCACCTTGATATCATAATTCGGCCTTATTCTATCACCCTTATCCACGTGTTTGTGAGGCCCCCGGACAAGCACAAAACTAGGCTCAGCACTTAACTGCTGAAATATTCTCAAACAATACAGGCAAGCCAGAAATAGCCAGATCACAGCTTCAGGAGACCTCCCGGCCAACATCCTATTATGTATGCGCGCAACCTACAAAAGGCTCCCTGCCTCGAGCAGGCAACTTGACAAAGGCTGAACCATCCACTGTCAAGCGTTGCGCATTTACATACTGGCTACACCATTGTTAATTCGGCTCTGATTCCATCATGCTAAATTGTGACCTTTTGGAGACATTGTCTCACACCCAAAACTCATTGTTGTCCCCGAGTAAGGCATAGCCTGCAGTCACACTTCTTCCTATAAAAACCCCTGATTCCAAGACCTTCCTCGGATCGCTCCCGAGTTCCAGACCGCCTTGCTGCCGCATTGCTTGGTGAGCTTCCCCTCAGCTCCACATGCTGAGATACATCAAACCCCAGCATCGCTCTCTATCTTCTTCCAGGCTTCAGGAACAGGTTTTGTATCACCCAAATCAACTATCCCTCTGAAAATCCTGCTATCTTACTCACACCTTTATTTTCCTTAGTTACCTGTGTGCATGTGTTGCTTACATTTTGTGCCTGTATTTAATAAAGATCATTCATTACTTTCAAACCGGTCTGCTTCTTGACCTTGCCTGACCCCGAAAACACTGGGTTACAAGATTCCACTGCGTTACCCTGCCTCTCATTTTACCAACCAGTGCTCTTGACTAATTTCCCCAAATTTGTGTAATTGCAAGGTTATTTCGGTGTCCCTCCCGGAACCCCCAGAAAACGGGGTAACATTGTGGTTTTGCTTCGTGTTCCATGTAGATGTCTTTCATTTCCTGACTCCAGTGAGAATTCTGGTGTTTTCCCTGTTGGAGTCAATTTCCAGAGTGCATTGCTTCTGCTTCTCTAAATCATGGTGTGTGGGGAAATGACATGGGACAATTTTTTTTTTAATATATTACATTGGCTGGGGAGAAAAAAGAAAGCTCTGCAATAGCAATAACAGTAGATCTGTTAGATCTTTTTTTTTCCTTTTTGTGCCAGCTTCTATGGTAAGTATATGGCAAATATCTGAAACCTGGGGATGTTTTTATAACTGTTCACATGACCATGCCACAGAATGGTAGGTATAATTCTAGGTGTTGTCGTTCTAGTTCTATGTGGTTTCTGCTACAAAATATGATATTGGGAGAAAATCCAAGCACACGAAATTTAGGTACTAGCTGGCTGAAATTCATTGAGAGAAGACAGGATACAAATACAACAAACAGGCAGTGTTGCCAGGTTTAGTAATAAGGAACAGCAGGGTTGACAATCAGAAAATGGCTATTACTAAGTTTGTGTTCTGCCTAAATACCAAATGAAAATACAGTACTCACTTCACATAGCGATGTATTGCTCTGTAAAATTAATGTATACTATACTTTCATAAATTATGTGATTCAAGCATTTTGGTCTCTAGGAAGGGTCCACAGCCAAAATATAAGGGGTTGTGGGTTTTTTGGCATCTTATTAATCTAATATATAAAAGTCAAAGTTTGTGAGTTTGTCTGTGTCAGGCAGTCGAAGACCTCATATGATTGGCTGTGTCAGGCGAGAAGACCTCATATAATTGGCTGCTTGTGAATATTCTATGGAATCCTGGGGTTGGCAGTTTAGGGAGGGGCCTTTAGAATTCTCAACCAGAGAGCTCTTGGGCCTCAGGCCGGTTGCTATAGAGGTGAGGCCTAGGAGCAAGAAGGAGGAGGGCAGTGTATTCCCTCAGAAACCAAACCTCTGTATGTTAACAATTCTGAATACAGATTGGATTAAGGAATATGGGGGAAAGTTACAGGTACTAGACAACGCAGTTTGGGGAATTAGAGACACAGGATATCAAATCTGTGTATTTCAACTGCATCTAATTCCTAAAGCAAGGTAAGGTAATTCCAAAAGCATTTCTAACAAGTGTTACCTATGAGAAAATAAAATCCCAAGCAATGCCAGCTAAATACACTAGTTCTGTATAAAAGGAAGCACTTTCCAATCCTCAAACAGAGGACATTGTTTATAATAGGGGACACCTGCCAGTCCTATAAACAGGCTTACCAACCTGAGACACAGAAGAGAAAGGATGTCAAGAAACTGGGACTTAATTTATGTGAATGCTGACCTACTCCCAAAAAGCATCTCTTTCGAATATCTTACAGGGGACAGGGAATTGTTTGAGGCTTTTTGTTCATTTTGTCATGTTGCAACATAGTACTTGTACTGCTTTTGTTTACAACATGGTGGTACATGACTCAGTAAAATGCAAGACATTTTGATACATGGGGTTGAAAATCTCACAATTATACCTATGATAGTAAAATACAATGACACATTGAATAATTAAAAAGTGGTTGCCCTTTATTGATGTCCCAAAACCTGTCACCTCATCCCACTAAGACCAGACCATACAATTACTAAAAGAAGAACATTTGCAGCCTTGAAGTCTATCACAGCACAGCTGAACTGAACTCAGCTATACCAGTATATTTGCCTACAAGAAAAATGTCATTAAAAATGCAGTAATATTCCATTGGGAATGCAGAAGACAAAAAACACTCTTTTATTTAGTACCATCTGTTGCCAGGTGTACGCTTTAGAGACAAGTGTTATAAGAACTGCACTGACTTCCTGGCTGCTTCCAAGTTTAATTCAAAATGCTAGTTTTGACCCACAAAGCCTTAAAGAGCTTGAAGGCAGGATATCTAAAAAGGCTGCCTCTTCTTGCATAAGCCTACCCAAAATTTTAGATCCTCTCTCACCATCCCACAAGTCTAGTGGATAGGTATGCATGAGAGGATTTGCTCTGTAGCAGCATTTCAACAATGGAACTCCCTTCCTCAGGAAAACAGGCTGGCTCCGCCCCTTGTCTGATAAGACAGCTACAACTAATGTTGTTTTGCATTACCTTCAGTCCTTAAAATCTGGAGTGGTGGCTCTGAGTTTTTCAACTGCTGTACTTTTAAAACTATGGCCCTTTCCACATGGGGGGAAAACACGGGTAACACGGGGTAGGACGACCTTACCCAGAGGTCATCTACACTGTGGAGTGCGCTAGGGTGGTTAGAAATGTGGAGTTTCCCCACCTCAAACCACTCTCGCACAGCCACGGGGATGGCGCTGCGTGTTTTATAAAGACCACATTTCATGTGGTCTTTATGAAACACATGCGCACTAGCCCGTCGCAGCACCCCGTGGGGAATTGCAGGGGCGTGCAAGCCCGTCCCTGCAGAGCTGCCCGAGGATGGGCTTCCGGCTGGCGCGCTTCTCTGATTGATGGAGAGCCGCTGGAAGCCGCCAGCTGCCATTTTGGGCGCCGCCAGGCGCCGCTGCCATGTAGAGCGGCGAACACGCGCTGCTCCCCGCGGCGACGGAGCTACCCGGATTAAAGTAAGCTCTGTTTCCGCGTGCACTGCCTCATTTCTCCGCATTTCACGCCCCCCCGTGTGGAAAGGGCCTATGTTTAAGCAATTGTTCCACTTTGTTTCAAAACATTTTTATTTTGGGTAATCAATGGTTTCAATGTTTTTATCTGTTGTATAGTGTCTCACTCTGATGTGAACCAAAGTGATGCAGCAGCTGAGCACTGGACTAGAACTCCAGGAGATTAGGATTTGAATTCAGCTACAGAAACTCACTGGGTGACCTTGGACAAGTCCCATTCTCTCCATTTTAGAGAAAGGCAATCACAATTCTCCTCTGAATTGTAGAATGTCACACACACTGGTTGCTGGTGGGAGTTTCCTTCCACTGCCGACCCCTCCCTAAACTGCAAACCCCAGGATTCCATAGGATGTTGAAAGTGGAATAATAGCACTATAACACTCTAGTGCAGAAATGGCCTTAGAGTTGACTTAAAAGGACATAATAACAACAGTCCCCCTGGGGCTCTAGTGAGCTAAGAGACAATAGGAAAATGCTTGTTCACTCATGATACTCATATTCATTTCTCTCTGGTGTTTAGAATGGTTACTGGCACATCACTGAGGGTTGTGGTGGTCAAGGGAGGATACAGGTTTATATACTATCCATGTATATTGATTTATTTGTCAAGAAGCAATCACCATTATATTTGAACAAAATACAGTTTAGACAGAAAGGCAATACATTGAACACTAATGGAGACAAGTGAGTAGGGGGACCTGACATCTTGCAGTTGGTCAGTATGTTGTCCAGATGCTACCTGCTGACTGAGAACTTGAAGCCCCTGCTCTTACTTCTTACATTTCTTTCTTTTTACACCTGACTTTGACCAGAGAACCCTTCAGACAGATGGTGACTTGACTTGATTTTCTTCTGACAGCCCGTCAAACAGAGTAGAGGTGGGCAACTTGTAGGGGCAGAAGTCTCGATTGGGCACACCCCCCTCACTCTGCTGCCAACTCTGCTCCTGTGTTGTTGGCAATGTGGTGGCAGCAGTCAAATAAAGTATGTTCTCTCCTCTTTAGAATAAAGCATGCAAAAGGCACACAACCTGTTTTCAAACTCAGCTATGCCTCTGGGAGGCTTCCTAAGATGTGACTAAGACTGAAAAATAAGGTGCACGCTCTCCACAGGTTTAAGAAATTTTGTTGTCGTCTTTGTTTTTGCCATGTCTGTACCACTAAATTTTGGCAGAAAATTTGGTGCTGGGAGCCACCAGAAATTATGAGAGTCACCATGTGGCCGATAGGTCATGAATTGCCTATCCCTGAAACACAGCACATAACAGAATTCAATAGCACTTTTGAGACTACCTGAGAGGAAGAAATTTGTAGCAGAAGCTTTCATAGACATAATCCATTTTATCATCCATGAAAATTCACGCTCGAAATTTGTTCTTCCCAGTTTAGTCTCAGAGGTGCTATTGGATTCTGATATGCCTTTTTATGCTAAAACATACTAACAGAGCTCTCTCTTTGAACACTACCTGAAACAGAAGAGAGTTTCAAGCAGAGAACTTTCTTCTCTGAAGAAAAATTTGCAACCACCTTGTTTTTGCTTCAGTGGTGCTATCTATATTGAAATACGGTTAGTTTTGTTTTGTTTACTCTGGGACCCACATTTTATTAACCACGTAAGACCATGAAGTGATGTGCCAATGTTTTGGCAGGGAGAACCGAGAACCAAGTTATATTATCAAATTAAATTCAGTGAAAGGTTATGGCTTTTTATACAAGTCACATTCATTTTGACTGAAATTAAATTTCTTCCCAGTGTTCACCTCCCACTGGATTTCTGAAGGTGAATGGCCCAGAGTTTTTAGAGTTGTTTGCTCGATTCTGCAAGATTCAAAGGGGAAATTAGTCAACTTCAATATGTCAGGTATGAATCTTCCCCGGTAAAGTCCCACAAATTCTGCACCAGAACCAATCAGTTTAATACTTCCTGGGCAATGGGCATTCATTTGCTCCAAAATGAGTCATTTATGCTCCATAGTGTAGGTAGGGATGTCCAGCGTCTTCATCTTAAGGGACAGATCACACCCATTCCAATCATTGAGGAACAAGGCCTTCCTCTAGCACATTGTTACTGTCTCTTACACTTTGGATGGGAAAGATCCTATCCAATTCCAGGTCACTTTTCTCAATGCAATGCCTTCCAAATATTTCATACAACAACTTCCAGCATCCCTGACTTTGGCCAAACTAGGATTAGTAATCCAAAACATCTGAAAGGCATCACATTGGAGAATTTTCCTGCAGGCACTAAAGCAATGCAGAATACATTGATCAATTCTCCCTTGGGTTTTAAGTGTGGTCAGCCACTCTAGCCCATCTTGAGAGAGCCACAGGGGTAGTAATGACACTAGTTCATGCTACTCTGGACGTGAGTCAAGTAGGAGTAGAATAGAACAGTGGTTTTAAAGCTACTTGATATGGGAGACAGGCATATATTTTTCCCAGTGTGCCAGAATTGTGATGGTTGATGTGTGTTCTTCAAGTTGACTTTAACTTATGGCAAACCTATGCAAGGGTCTTTTGGTGAGATTAATTCTGAGGAGGTTTGCCATTGCCTTCCTCTCAGGCTCAGAAAGTGTGATTTGCCCAAGGTCATTCAATGGGTTTCCATGGCTCAGCAGGAACTCGACACTTGGTCATCTGGAGCCCTGGCCCAACATTCAAACACAACACCATGCTGGATCTCTAATGTGCCAGGGACTGGTACCATATTTGTGCCCATTGGCTACAACTGTTTCTTTCTTTCCTGGAAACTCTCCAAGGACTGGTAACTGATGGCTCATGAAAGAATAGCTACTTCTGAAAATGTCAGGAAAGTCTGGAAAAACCAGGAGCTACCAGCAGCTGCTCTATCCTTGTCCAACATAAACCAAACAACAGTAACTGAGCATCAAAGACACCTTGTCCTTTGACCAATATTTGGTTTTTGGTTTTTATATGTTGTACTTTCAAGCTTTTCTTTGGCTAATTTGATTAGAAGGATTATCTCTTTTATCTTGTTTACTTTAGGACAAGAAAGGCTCTTTAAATGCTGACACTAATAAGCCTAATTAGCAAAAGGGGCTTTTATTATGTTTGCTTAATATCTTATTTGATTGATTTAGAGCCAGTTGACTTAGGAAAAAACAACATGTTATAATTAGATTTCTTTAAAAAAAAATATAACCCCTTCTAATTACCTAAGAAAAAGAGAGATTGGAGGAGAGAGAGAAAGAAGAATCAATAGAGGTTAAATCTAGAAAAGAAGAAAAAAAGAATAAATGGAGGCTCATAGCCTGTACATCAGAAGAATACAAAACTAAATTAGAGATGTTTCACCTTGCTAATTAAACCACTACGCAGGGAATGGAACAGTTCTAAGGTTAGTAAATCTGCAATGGAAATTTAATTTACAATATTGTTCATTGGAGAAGCTGTTTACAAATAAATGCAAACACTGCAAACATGAACACTGGCAGGACAGTATCTGTGTATGTGAAGGAGACTGAAGAGGTGTGTACACGTTGCACTGTACTTGTGCTCAAACTATAAGTACGCAAGTTCAGATGTTTGTGACAACCATTGTGCCTGTATTCATCCCTGATCTGTACCCAGGGACAAGAAATCACTGACACAGGAAAAGAATGTGGAGGACAACAGGAAAAAAAGGGATACCATGAAAGCATGAACAGTGCACACAAGATGGTTTATTTCATAACAGAGAAAGTTATCCAGTCACAGAATTCAGTGCAATTTTTAAAACAAGAGAAAGGAGAAAAGTACCAAATTCAAAGCGTCACTTGTCAAGAAGGCTTTACCTGAAAGATATTTTCCTCCAGACAATATAGTCACAAGCCCGCTCTCCCAAATACAAGCAAAACCAATTTCATTTCTATTGTGGCTCAAAGTAAAATTCACTCAATACAGTTGTTACCTTTCAGAACCATCTAAAATGAAAGCTTCATTCTAATTTCCTGTCACCATTTTTATAGCTAAGGTAAACTAACAGGCTCCCCCAAACAGGTATACAAGAAGAAGTTAAAACAGTTGCAAGCTCCTCTCAGATTAATTTTTATAAGAAAGTTACAGAGTTGTCTCAAGGTGACAGCTGATAACCCAAAACCACACAGCAGAGCTACGTTCTCTAAATGTTACTGAAATCCATTTCCTAGTAATTCTAGCCAGTCTGTTCAGTGTTATGATGGGAACACTAGTCTATCAATATCTAGAGGGCCACATATTGAGTTTCCCCATTCTCCCTGACAAAGTTTTAACTTCCTTAGGGGCTTGCTGATTCTGAAACCTCGTAACATGTTATTGATTGCCTAGACTTGTGGTCCTCCAAAAGTTGTTAATACTACCACTTCCAGAATCCCTGACTACTAGCCATACCAGTTGGGCCAAGTCCAAAACATCTGAAGGACAAAAATGGAGAGCCATTGACATAGGCCTAGTTCTCAGAAGTAGCAAATGAGGCAATATTCCTTTCTCTACATCAGTGGTTCTCAACCTGTGGGTCCCCAGATGTTTGTGGACTTCAGCTCCCAGAAGCCCCAGCCACTATGGTCAATGCTCAGGGCTTCTGGGAGCTGAAGTCCACAAACATCTGAAGATCCACAGGTTGAGAACCACTGCTCTACATGGTACTACTGCAGGTAGAAATTCTCAAAATATATATTCCCCCTCTACCTATTAAAAAACAAAAACAGAAAAACCAGCAGTATCAGGACAAAAGTGAGGATGTTTTCCAAATCTTAGTTTGTTCTGTACAAGATGTTTTTTAAAAAATGGAAATATAATCATTTGTGTGAACTCCATTCTAGTTGCACAAAGGCAATCCAGTCACAGCATAAGCATTCTTACCCATCATTTCTGAGAAACAGGTCTAAGTTCTCCCCATTTCCTTTCTTTTCAATCTGACATCTTTGAAGTTTGGAATATGAGAATCACAACAACTTCTATTGTGCCTTAATTTATATTAGAAAGCCATTCGAATACTTTTTAAAAAATGAGGAAGGCCTTCTGTAAACACCTTAGTAAAGCAAAATCTCTATTTGTTTCCATCATACCATAGGTTTTGAATGGCAAACAGGAAGAGCTTTATGTTGCTCTTGAAATATACAGCATCTACCAGCAACCAAATTTTGCAGGCTGAAAGGGGAAAAAAAGCCATCTCACTGTTAAAAACTTTCCTTCCCAACCAAAGTGTCCTTGTGCATGGAAATAGATGTGAAGACATGTGCAGAAAAGGCATCTTTAGAACACTGTTAGAACAGCCTTGTTAACATCAAGACAAAGAAGTTACTTTAGAAAGCAAAAACAGCATACACAGTAGAACCAACATATGACCAGCCAATCTGCTTTGCCTGGGCAAATCCATCTTGAAATACATCCTACACTCATTGCTAAGCAGCACTTGCATTGTTGTTTTCACAGTGTATTTATTTACTACGAGGAATCAGTTCAGAAGGAAATTATCTCGATAATGATGAATGCTAAAGAGGGTGGATGGGTATATTACAGTTTCATTACCCTGTTAACTTGGCTATTAGGAACCAGGGATGATGGAGAGGAGAGCAAGAAAGATCTAACTCTCTCTCCAAAATGGCAGTCTCCTCTCAAAGGCATTGCTGTCTCCCCCACCCCATTCTTGTCCCAGAACACTCACTGCTTACATTCACACTGATGAAGGAGAAAAAACACATTGGGAAGCCCCAAATTATCTGAATCCTCAGACCTCTTCATCTCAGTATTGGTGAGCCGTGTCCTTCCTGTCATTGAGAACAAGATGTTTTCCTCAAATATTTTTAAAGAACTAGCTCCAAGCTGATCTGTAGTAAAATTGTTCTCCTCTGGACGACACAGAGAAGCTTACTGGGACCCCTTCATTCCACACAGTTATAGTGCTATCCTTCCACTTTAGCTGCCATGGAAACATCTCAGGAATCGTGGGATCTGTAGTGCAGGGAAGGGCATTTAGAATTCTCAGCCAGACAGCTCTAGCTCCTCACTGAATTGCAAACCCAAGGATTCTATAGGATGTTGTCATGGCAGTTAAAATTGAATCATAATGTGATAATTGTGTAGTGTGAATTGAGAAATCTCAGGACGTTACTTCCACTATCTTTGGAAGCAGAAACACCAATTGGGTTTGTGGCACCTTAAAAACTAACACAGTTGTTGTGGATTTCCTCGCCACCCACCCACCTGTGGGCTAGAACCTATTCCATTAGATGCATAAATAAACCTTAAATAAACTATAAATAAACCTCTCAGAGTCTGCCCTAGCTGTGAGTTCCAAATAACATTCCCAAGTTCTGTTATGAAGCAGCCAGTCAGAATTGGCATAGCCCACTCCCAACTATTAACAGAGGGGCTTGGTGAGATCAATAGGGTTGGAAATTTTTAATAAATCAATACTGTTTACTATATGGTTACTCACACATTGTAGCACATCATGCCACCCTGTGCATGATAAAGCTCATATTGCAGAACAAATTCAAATATGTGGTAAAATCCATACACTGAGATTCTGAAAGCAATGACAAGCCAGACGTTAATGTCTTTAGTTTTACATATACATCATCTCACAGATTTAGAACCAGATTTTGATTAAGCCAGCGAGGCATGGGCAAGTAGGACTCAATAAAGTATCACTGTTTTTACAGTTTAGTTTCAGTGGGTTGTTCCTTTTTAAATATTAGAGCAACCAAAATTTATCATAATTAAATTCACAATCCACATTTGTCTCAAGAGAGGCTTTTCCCAGCTGAATACATCGGTGGACCTACGGACAATACACACAGTATGTTCATCATTTGTTAACAGTAGGTTTAAGCATTAAACATGCATGGGTAAAACACAGATTAATGGCAAGGCCTTTCATATCATCAGATGTCAAGCCCCGACAAAATACTTTTCAACAGATGCAGTTCACTTGTGTGATTGAGAATCAACAATGTACACGCATGTGTGAACAAGCTCCTTAGCAGTGAAAAGAAGTACAATTTCTTCTGACAAAGAACAAAACAGAGCAGAGGGTAAAATGCAGACTTCCCCATGTAACATTTGTCAAGTTTCAACACAACATGGCATTTAACATTCAGTACAACCCACATAGTACACAATTTATTATAATGCCAGGCAGATTTTTATAGACACTCCATACTGATCATCTTAGTGGGAGAAAATGACTTTGTTATGCTAAAGTTGAAGAAGGTATTCCTGAAAATGAAGGCTGGAACTGTGATTTTTAAGACTGCAGGCAAGACTAACCTTGAAGCCATTTGTTTAACATAAGCTCCCAAAGGAATTTCCAGCAGAATCTCAAGGGCATAAACATAAGTAGTTGTGAACAGTCCCTCACATCATACAGTTTGAGAAGCACTGTGATAATTCAAACATTCCTCTCATATAGAGGCCCTCCAAATTACTGGTCCAAATTATCTCCACAATGCCATTTTACATTTTCAGAGTAGAACTACTTCCCATAATGCACAAAAACACACAAATTTATTCTTCATTTCTCCAAAATATTCATGCACACATCTGACTGGGCGTGCCTGAATTGTGTGGCCAATTATGCAGACATTTCCTGAGAATAATCCAATGTGCATCTGTGAAATGGTGTATATAACACTAGCCCTATTAACTAACTGCATTTAACAGATCAGTTCCAAGCATTGAGAACACACCCTTACATCTCACAGTCCATTCCCTCCTTGGAGAAAATTCCCTCCTCCCTTAACAATAATTAGGCAGTTTGCTGTTGCTGAAGCTAAACGCTATTCATGTTAACCAAAGGTGCTTGTCTAGCCAGAAAGTAGAATAACAATTTGAAGTAAGATCAAGATCTTGGCTTTAGGAGTACACTAGTTTGCCTAATCTATTGGCTTGACATAGATACTGAGAATATGCTCAGATGTGACTGGTCCCCGATTTGTTAATCATGGTTACCAGAAAGCTAGTAGTATATCACCATCATCTTAGTACAAAACTGAGTATCCACCTCAATATTAATACATGCCACTTCAATTCTGCAAATAAATCAAAAGCAAGATAAAGGAAAACTGCAAAAACACCCAAGGACGTGTAGAGGTAAGGAGAGATTAGTACAATGGCTGAAATCCTGTTGGTGTCTTACGTACGCGTAAGTTCACCTACAGAAGTGGTTGGCCCCTTTTGTCTGCTTTTTGTTCAGGCTTGTTGAGGGGGAGGTGTCACTGAGCATGGACATATATGGTGCATAGATCTGCACATGAATGCACATTGGGCACATTTGCCTTGTACATGGATCCAAATGCACATTTGCTTGTGCATTTAGTTGCCCATTTGGTGCCTCAGGTCAGGTGTGCAATGTTGCCATTCAACACAAGGGATGTACAGCACAATCAAAGTACATTATTCCTTCCTTGATATGGGATCTTAGACCATATGTGGTCAAGTGCTGTTAAGAATAGAGAGGAACATAATATCACAAGAAAACTGTAATTTCATAACAAGACTTTCCCGGGAGAAATGCATTACAAGTTATGGTATCAAAAGTGGCCCTTAATTATGAGCAACCACATCATTGGCATCATGAACAATTCATTGCTGTTACCAGGGAATGTTTGCTTGACGGTGGTATTTCTTTCCAAACACTCATCTCCCTCGAAGTTCTATTATATGAAGTGCTCATTTTATATCTAAAGAACAAGAGATACACACATGGGGAGTAGAAAGAGCACACATTTTCTGAAACATAATAAATATCTAATAAGATCTCAACTTAAAAAAAAAGGAATGATGTGGATGGGAAGGTTAATAAAGCAACACCAATTGGGAACATAACAGATAATGCTTTAAATAAGTCCATCAGTGGTCACAGTGATAAAAATAAATACAAATATGCACAGATTAATAGCAGCCAAAAAAAATACACAACTAATCATTGTGTCTACTGGCCAATGCAACAATCTGATTAAATAAGTAATTTCCCCTACCATCCCTGCCCTGTCCTCCCTCCAGATACTATTACAATATCCCCAGACCTGTGATGCTCAAAATTTCATGTGGGTCAGCCTTTGCAAAAGACACCAGAGTGCTATTCTCGGTAACTACAATGTAGATCAGAACCCACACACATTTTTGAATAGAAATTATTGTACATTAAAAGTCCTGCATTTTAGCAAAAAAGAGATGAGGGTCTTGCTCATCTGCTTGGCCATGTAAGGAGGAAAACTGCAGTTTGGGGTTCTGGCATTTAGATGTTCCATACTTTCAGGTATGGCCTCCCTCCACTCAGATAGAATCCATTGTGGTTTGTAGCTCATGGGTGGGAATCTCTTCCTTCCCACTGAGAATCCTTTGATCCATTTATAACAGGTGTGGGGAACTGTGGGACACTAAGAGAGCCTCATTAACTCCCAAGAAGTTGGAGAGCAGTGCTTGTTCCCACCAGTAAAATAAAAATAAACAAACAATATTGTTGTGTGCCTTCAAGTTATTTCCGACTTTTGGCAACCCTAAAGAGAACCTATCAGGCATTTTCTGGGGCCCAGAGTGCATGATGCACCAAGATCACCCAGTGGGGTTTCAATGGCCAATCAAAAAATTAAACCCTATTGCTCCCAAATGCCTCTGAGAGTATGGTAGCATTTTCACCATGTTTCGGATTTCAAATAAAGCATCTCCTAGTTCTATATTGGCCCAGGAGGCCCACAAAACACAGTGGAATTGCATCCCATGTACCCTCGTGGACATTGTGGAGCATTTGGGGATAAAAAAAATATTGAAAAACCATGCAAAAATTGTTTTTGACCCTTTGAGGGGTCAGGAGGCCTCCAAACATGGTGAAAATGCCTCCCATATCCCCTAGAATACATATGGAGGCATTATGGGGCACCATACATGTGTGTGTGTGTGTGTGTGTGTGTGTGTGTGTGTGTGTGTGTGTGTTTGACTCCCTGGGGGATCACAAAAATGGCCCTAGAGAGCCACAGGCTCATTTTGCCCACGCTTGATTTAAGCGTCACTTAGTATTCCTGAAAATTTAAGCATCTGAAGATAAATTGGTGAAACAATGCCCCCCAAGTCTTTCAAGCCAGTTGAAATGAAATGGAGCAACAGCCAGCAGAAGCACTGACTGGGTGGAACTTGAAGATTCCTAAATCTATCATAAACACTCATAAACAGTAATCTTCGAATAATTGAGAACAGGGCCCATCAAACCCATCAGAAGTAACATACACAGGAATGTGGCCATGGCCAAATTAATATGGGTGGGCCTTTAAAACTCTCCCACAGAAACCAATGGGTTTTCAAAAGTGGTGTCTGGCTGTACTCCTGCTTCCTCCTTCATTTTCCCACGTGCAATAATGGGATGTAAGTAGCTCTGACCTCTCAGAACTGGAATAACAGAAATAAGAAAAGGTTGCTTTGCACTCTAATCCAATAATAGGTGGGATAAAATCCAAATACAGAAAACTGGCCACTGTAAGGAAGGGAGCACAAATGTACATTTCCACCCAACAGAGCAGGACAGAGAACTTTTGATACTCCAGATGTTTTAGACTGAAATTCGTGCAGTTCCTTACCATTGGCTATGCTGCCTGGAGCTTCTGGAAACTGAAACCCAAAACATCTGGAGAACCAAAGCTTCCTCACCCCTTCTAGAGAAAACAAAGAGTTACACAGGGGTAAAAGACAAGGAAGGGTAACTCTGTACCACACTATCTATTATAAGGAACAGGAAGGGTGGGACAAGGGGATGTCATCATTTTACACTGCAGGACAATGGGGGAGTTATATTTCGACTGCTGCTTCATATAAGATATTCCTTGAATACACAGAGATGCAAATGCCCAGAAGTAGAAAAAGACCTAGAAAATCTTCAGAAAAATTAAAAATAAATAAGAGTATGGAATATTCTCTTTTAAAATGATGAATAAAATGTTTAAAACAAGGTGTTCACATATGTACCCCCCCCCCAACCATTTCTAAATATTATGTAAGAGGAAGACCATTAAGATGTCTTCATATCTGAATACTGTGTAAGAAAATAATTATAATTCCTGGTCAAGTTTTTGGTTAACTTTCATAGAATGGAGTGTATTATATCTCCTCGATGCTATACAGAATGAGTGGACACAAAATCATTTGCTCTGCTTTACTAACGTTGACAATTTCTTTAGGGGGTTGGGGGTGGCTGGCTGTTCCTCAAACCGAGAAAACCAAAAGGTGTCCTTATGGTTCAGATGCTCCTTACAGTACAGAATATTGCAATTTATAATAAAAAAAAAATTTAAAAAGTAAAAAGATAAGTTCAAAGTGTTATTTTATTCAGAGTAAACTATATTTTCAGACAGGGCAAATTTCTTGCCAAACCAAGTTGCATGAAATGCATTTTGAGTTCCTAAAGTAACAAAGAGACTTCCAGTCTGTAAAGGCTGCTAATACTGCTAATTTTTCTAACATTGTGTGATTTTTCCCAAAAAGAACATTAAAAATGTTCCCCTTCCCCATGGCTTCAAAATTTCCAGGAAAGTAGTTGTTGTGTGCCTTCAAACTGTTTCTGACTTACAGTGACCCTAACGCAAATCTATCACGCGGTTTTCTGGGGCTGAGAGTATGTGACACATCCGTGGTCACCCAGTGGGTTTCCACGGCCGAGCAGGAAATTGAACTCTGGTCTCCAGGGTTGTATTCCAGTGCTCAAATCACAACATCACATTTACCTCCCTATACAATTGAACGGGGGCTTGGCCTTGTCTATGTGCTTTCAAGAGGGAGGAACCATTCAAAAATGTTTTTAAAAAATCCTAATTCTGAAATGGTAAAATGTAGCACCCAGCCTAATACAAGTTGAGTATTCCTTATCCAAAATGCTTGGGACCAGAAGCTTCCCATATTTTCTATTTTTTGAATACCAGTACAGTCCTCTCTCCACATTTCCGTGTTTGACCTTCATGAATTTGATTATTCCTGAGGCGCACAAGTTCCTTCCCTCCCATTCTCCTCCTCCCATTCTCTTGCATTCTGCCAAGCACAGAGAAGGAAGGCAAGTGCTCAGACAAAATGCAAGAAAATGGGGGGAGGCACATGCACACCTTTCTTTTTCCCTCCAGAGCTTCCCCCTCCAATTCCCTTTCTTGTGGCCCCAACATGCAAAAGGTAAGGGAATGGGAGGGGGGAGCCCCAGAATTGAATGGGAAGAAGATTGTGAGTGGGAGTTATTTGCAGTTTTTCAGCTTTCAGGGGGGGTTCCGCATCCCGAACCCTCACAAAAGTGGAGAGACCACTGTATTTCCAAATACAAAAATACAGCATTATACAGGAGATCTCCAGGGAACCTGCAAACAAAAGAATAGGAGCACTGCAGCTACTGCTTCACACCAAGCACTACAGCTGGATTCCCGCCATTTCACAGATCCTCACGTCTCTCTTCAGACTCGCTTCTCATTCATTCACTACTTGTGTTGTATACGAGACATGAGGCTGGAGTGAGACACAAGGATCTGAGAGACAAATGAGCAGGAGTAGCCACCACTTCGAAGGTGGAAGTAGCAGGCTGGTAGCAAAAAGTTTCAGGTTTTAGAGATTTTTGGATTTCAGATTTCCAAATAAGTGACACTCAATCTGTATATCTTTTTGTGTTGCATCGAAGCCCAATTTTAGATTCTTGAAGCCTTTTTTTAATGAAAAAAAAGAGAGAGAGAGAGAAGGAAGAAAGAAAAAGGAGTGAGAAAGAAAATACATAGTATGAAGACTGAGTTGATATATCACTGTCCCAATACAGTAGTAAAAGAATGGCAGCCCAAAACAACCAATCATTTGGTTTATCTGAAACTCCTACGGCAATGTAACAGGACAGCACAGACTTCATGAGCCTTCACTCCCTACAAAATAATTTTCACTTATCCATAACAATGGGGTTGGATGCCTTTGCGCTTTGATGGGTGAACAGGCATCTGACCCCAGCTGGCAGCATGTAAAAAAGGAACTGACGACTTCACTAAACAGTTGGGTTTTGGAAAAAGGATGATGTCTGGAAGCATGCCCAGGACAAGAGGAGCTGCCCAGTAATCATCATCACTAGACTACCAGCCAAGACCAGATGCTTCCAACTGAGCACAGATTCACCTGGCCTGAGCCAGTAGCAAATCAAAGTCTAGCAACAAAATGTTTCCAGTCACCTATGATGATCAGAAGATTAGCACTCCACTTCACACTTTAAGAATTTGTCCAGGGTCAGCATTATCATGAAATTGTTGCCGTGGACAGATTTTCCTACTTCTCTAGGCCTTGTTAAAGTAATATGCTCCAATCTATTATTTTTAATCTTTTTCCCCCCAAAATCAGGCACAAGAACATTTCACTGTTTGACAGAATATGAACGGGGTTAGGGGAGAAACCTCATAGAAAGACACTAAGTTAGAGGAAGGAGTGGAAAGACACCAAGTGTTACCAAAATGCAGAATACCCTGAGGACAGCTGTAACCATCAAGCTAAATGGATACAAGGGGAACAGAAAACTTTTTTTCCACATGTATACTAAAAAGGCCACCCACAAGAGGCCAGGGATCCTGAGATTACACGCTCTGAAAATACACACACCAAGTTCTGTACAGGGGATAGCTCAAAATTATAGAAGCATGTGCAACTTTGCATATTGATTTGGGTTCTGTTTTGCTGTAGACTAAGCATGGGGACAAATGCATGGGGGCCAGAGGACAAATCCCCCTGGACCCCATGACAAGGGCAAATACCTCCATTTTCCTCTGCAGTCCTTCTCATAAAGATGACAGATGTATTTGCAGGGTAATACAGAGTCTTGGGGTGCTTGCAAAGGTGGGGTGGAGTATTTTCACAGATTTTCAAGCATTTAGCGGGGCTTTCTGAGTGATTAGGGGTCAAAAATTGCTCAAAAATGGTTCTAATTTTTTCCAAAAAATGGGGAGGTTGGGAGGACTTCAGGGGCCACAAAAGTGGGGCTGAGGGGGCCATATGCAGTGAAACAAAGCATCTCCCCACGCTCACCAAAACCAACTTTGTAGGAAAGCAGAGCAGTCACTCTAAAAAGGAAGAGCTGGAGGTTGCAGGGCAGGGAGAACTAGAGGTCTCAGATATTTAGATCAGAGAAAAGGTACCTCTGAACTCCTGGTCTTGCTCAGGCTGCAAATATACCTTTCAGAGCTGAAACTGCAGGCCTAATAAGGTTTCCCATGTATGCTAACTTTATCCAACCTGAGTCTTCCAAGAAAGCTGGACTACAACCCCCATCAGCTTTAACCAGCACGGCCATTTTGCCATTCTTCTCTTATCAAATGGACCTTTCTACAGCTAGATTGTACAGGTGCCACTGTGGGGCAACCAAAAAAAAACAGAAAAAGAAAAAACCTCCAAAGAAGGAGAAAAATCTAAAGAACCCCCTGCTTCTTTATTGGGGTTTCTGGCACTTCTCAGACCAAGCTCACTCATGCAAACGGGAGGGCAGAGATAAGGAGGGGAAGGAAGAAAAGGCAGGGATTCTCCCCACTTCCAGACCCAGAAGGCAGTGAAGAGCCTTAGCTAATGAACAGACACAAGAACAACACTTGGCATCCTTCAGCACATACTCCTGCCAAGTGGGAGCAAAATAAAACCTTTGACTTCACCTATTCACTGTCAGGTTCACAGGCTGTTAAAAGCATGGGAGAGTGCCGGGGAAGCAAGCCTCCTAAGGCACAGAGCACGAAAGCAGGGTGCACAGCAAGCAGCAGGCAAGAGAAGCTGCTCCCTATCAGGATACTGGAGGCTGAGGGCGCAGGGGAATGACAAGAACTGCTAGCAGGAATCGTGTCTCATTGTACGTAGCCAAGGTTCTCCATCTCATTCTTGTACCGCTGTTCAGACACTTTGCTCTTGTGCTGCTTGCTCTCCAAGTGCTGGCGGAACTCTGCTTCCTCGCTTGCACCGGCATTGCACATGGAACAGTAAAACTGGCCACTAGGGGTGACGCACATAGCAAGGTCACGTGGAATCCGCTGACGGGATCGTGGGTTGAAATAAGGGCCTACAGGGAAAAGAAACAAGGAAGAGTCCATTTAAAGCTAATCAGAGAGAAAGCTTAGGCCCAGTTCATAATCATAACCACAACCCATCCACCACTGAAGAAAACCTTAAGAGCACTTGAACTACCATGAAAGCCCATGTCCAGAATAATGTCATCAAGGTTCTGTTGATGAAAACCACTCATTCCGCTACTCAACTCAACTCAACATGAAGGTGGCCATTATTTCCATAACAGAGGCAGGGTTTTATAGTGGAGAGAGTGCTGTAATGAGCTGGCTGGCTGGCTGTGGGTAGATGGGCTTTAGAGTCCTAGTTAGCATCACGGCCAAATGCTAACAACTGTCCAGTGGTTGAAAGAGTTAACTTTTATTAGTGACCTTTTTGGATATTTTTGGAATTTGCTTTGCAGGAGTGAGGAAACATATGAAGGCTAAGCACTGACTTAGGGACTCTGTTGCTAACCTGCTTGTACAGTTTTCACAGCTCTGGAGGTAGAAAATTGGTCACGCTTGCACACTTTTTCTTTGTTTGGTTCTACACTATATAACCCTCGAGAGCCCATCTTCCATCAACCTCTGGGAGGGCTGAAATGCTGATCTGTTTTTGCACCACTTGTTGCATCATTTATCACCAACAAAGGTTATGTTGTAATAGTAATGCATGTCAGTGTTCAACACTGAAAGAACTCTTAGACACCTTGAACTACACTCAGTTGCAGAACAGAAGAGGAGTTGTTATGCAAATCATGATATCCTTATACACAACTCTGTGGGGAGGGGGAACTGTTCACAGAGAGGGCCCCCAGAACTGTTTGTAAGGTGTGGGGGCTCCCCATTGGCAGGCAAGTTGTTTTTAGTTCTGCCTACAGGTAATTATAGAAGGAGAGCAAATTACTCTTCCCACTCATTATCTCCCATCCATTATCACTGAAAGATCCTTGAACATGAAGACTCTTAACAAACACAACATACATTTAGAAGTGCCCTCTGTGTGGTCAGTGTAGCTTATTCTTAGGCAAGTGCACACAGGATAGATTGCAGGCAGCTCCTATTACTCCTGGGGTGTGTGGGAACAATAATAGCGACCATAATATTTCTTAGCATTCAATACACTTCTGATTGACAATTCCTAAGAAGACTCAATTACACAGGAGTCTTGGTAGTCCAATTTTGCCAGATAATTTCAGGGGAGGGGGCTTTGAGCCCCTTTTCTCCTCTGTTCTAGAATCCATGCTCATAGGAGTCACCTCCATATAAGCTGTACCTGGTTCCAAGCCAGATGACCCCTACTAGACTCCTACAAAACTGCAGATTCTAGGATTCTTGAGGATGGAGCTAGGATAATTAAAGTCATATAAAACTGATAGAATTTTGTAATACAAACACACCTCAATCAATTCATCCAAATAATTCATGGACTAAGTTGCTTGGCATAAAGACAGACAATGGCACTGAAAAGTAACAGATGAGCTTGGGGCAAAATAAAAAAAAGTGTCTGTGGTGGCACCGTGGTTAAATGCCAGTAGTACAGCCACAAGATTGTAAGTTCAGTCCTACCGGGCTCCAGGTTGACTCAGCCTTCCATCCTTCTGCAGGTTGGTAAAATGAGTACCCAGCTTCTTGGGGGCAATTAGCTAACACATTGTAAACCACTTAGAGAGCACTTAGCTGATAAGCAATATAGAAATACACATGCTATTGCTATGCTATTGGTTTATATGACCTTCTCCCCAAAGCCACATGCAGTGATACACTTCTCACTAGGCTCTTCAGATACCTCAGGTGCAGACAACCATTTGCACATTTATTTATTCTATTTATTTACTTATTTATCTCTCTCCCAGGACAGAATTTAAGGTGGCATAGAATCCAACATATGCAGGCCAATTCCTGGACTATATATGACAAATGGATAAAGTTCAACCTACGAAAAGTAGTGTGGCGGAGTTCTGGGGGTATGGCTACCCAGAGCGCCAGAGCCACCTAGAAATAGATTGCCAGGCAATCAGAATAGCTCCTCAGGAGAGAAACCCAGCCTAGCAGTGTGTGGGAGGGGCTGGTGACTGAGAGGAAAAGATATATAAAGGCAAACACCAATTGCCATTTGCAGTACTTCAGTGAGAGTTCTCACTTGAGAGAGTTGTATGCTTGTATGAGAGTTTAAAGATATAAGGGAACTTTCTAAAACTACTCTGAACAACTGTATTAATTTTGACCTGCAGATGTACTCCAATACTTTACATTATCATAATAAATGTTACAGTTTATTTTTAAAATATTGACTCAACTGAAAGGCATACAGTATTTAAAGTAACACAGAAAACATGCTACCATAGAACCATTATGGGGTTCTAACTAAACACTGAAATCCTCACCCTTTTAGACAAAGGTGGTGTCATAAGAGGGAAGGCAGAGCTGTCTGGTAAAGAGAGGGCATCTTGTCAGATTGGGAACTGCCACACCAATCTTAGGGAAAGTAGTAAGGGTCTGTTACAAGTGGTTTTTATGAACATATGCTGTGTGCAAGCTCTAGGTGTATCAGTGAACATCTAGCAGATACATAAGCAGGTCAAGCACATTTTTAGCCCCTTGTTGCACAGTTCACAGTCTCTATTTGGAGAGAAAGTCACAAAAAGAAGCAGAGGTTTTCTGAAGATATTTAAGGTTACTGTTCAAGCAAACTAAAGCATGTCTTGACGCATTCAAAAGCAAGAGCAGATTGTCTATCTACTGGATTGCTTAATATGCAGCATCTCAAATGGCAGAGAAAAAGAAAATGAGGATTCCCACAACAGATGGTGTTGGAGCGTGGCTAACCTGTTCTGCCATTCCAAGCAACAGCCACGCAAAGACAATTCAGATGCAGTTCAGCAGGAGTCAAATGACCTGGACAGGAGCCAAGGAAACAGAGCAGAAAATTGCCCCTGTTTGAAGCAGTGGCAGAGAAGGGCAGATGGTAATGAAGCTACGAGGTGAAGAACCAAGGCTGACTGATAGGCCAACCAACCCAAGTCACTTTGGAGACTGAGAGAACAATGGTATGCAGACAAAAAGACAGGGTCAACAATAACAACAAAAATCAGACCCCCAAAAGAATTCTGTAGTGCTGCCAGTGCTCATTTTCTACAGAAAAAAAAAATCCTTCCCAAGTTAAGCTCCATAACCTTACTCAAAAACATCAGCTAAATCACCCAAATTACAGTAACTACAAAACCAATACAAGACTCCCAATGTGGCCCCCATACTGAGAGCCTGGGTCTCTCACTGTATGATATCCCACAATCCTCTGAACTTCACCTGGCCTAGCATCACTCCAGAGCAATGTGGCCAAGTTGCAGCTTCCCAGCCAACTCCAGCTGCCATCATGTTAATCTGCAGCCACTAACATGGAAGTAAGCCAGCAAGGACCAACCCTGAGATCTTCCTTAATTAGGTCCCTCAATTTAAAATCAGCAACAAGGCTTAAAAATAACCACAGAAGTGTTCAAGTTGAACTGAGGCCATAGCACTGGTGGGGTAGGGTAAACTCTTTCACTAATAAGAATTGCTCCTCCCTAACAAAGCTGTTATTAGCCACAAAGGCTAATAGAGTGCAAATATCCCAAGTTTGTTCTTTTGTCTTTCTTCATCTCTGGGACATCCTGTCTTCTGAAATCAGAAGATCTCTATTCACTTAGATTTTTAAGCCTTGCTCAGTTATTGTAAGGTCAGAACACTGGTTTCTTGATGTGAGTAAATCCATCTGTAATGTGGTCTTCCTCTTTTCTTATTGCCTTCCATTTTACTGGGCATTATTGTCCTCTCTAACTATAGCAAGGCCTTTGACTGTGTAGATCATTATAAACTATGGATCACTCTTAGACCATTTCTGCACTAGACTGTTACAGTGCTATTATTCCATTTTCAACATCATTTGAGGCCCCTCCCTAAACTGCAAACTCTAGGATTTCATAAGATGTTGAAAGTGGAATAATAGCGCTATAACAGTCTTGTGTGGAAATGGCCTTAAAGAAATGAGTGTGCCCACATCATTTAACTGTCCTAATGTTTAACGTGTACTCAAGACAAGAGGTAACTGTCAGGACAGAATATGGAGAAAGGAAATGGTTTCCAATTGGTAAGAGGGTCAGGCAAGCCTACATTTTATTACCCTATCTATTTAATTTGAACATCAAATGTATCATATGTGAAGCAGGATTAGACTCGGAGGAAGGAAGTGTGAAAACTGGAAAACAGAACATTAACAATTTAAGATATGCAAATAACACCATATCACCAGCAGAAAACAGCTGAGACCTTGAACATTTACTGAAGAAAGTCAAGGAAGAAAGCATAAAGTCAGGTTTACTGTTGAACATTAACAAAAATAATGACCACAGATGATTTATATAACTTTGAAGAATACACTGAAATAGTTCAAGATTTACCCTATCTTGGCTCAGTCATTGATCAGAATGACGACTGGAGTCAAGAAATCAGAAGACAACTAAGACTTGGAAGGGCAGCTATGAAGGAACTAGACAAGATCCTGAAGTATAAAGAAAGATAATTGAATACTAAAGTTAGGATAGTCCATGCCTTTGTATTTCCAGTTTTCTATGTATGGTTGTGAAAGCTGGACAACGAAGAGAGTTCTTAGGAAGAAAATCAACTCCTTTGAAATGTCAATCTATAGATATCATGGGTCCTACATCAAATCAAGCCTCAACTCCCCCTAGAAGCCAACGGGACTAAACAGACTGTTGTACTTTGGACACATCATGAGAAGACACGACTCACTAAGGAAAACAACAATGCTTGGTAAGGTACAAGGCAGTAGAAGAAGAGGAAGACTGCATTTCAGATGGATAGACTTAACCAAGGAAGCCACAATCCTGAGTCTGCAAGACCTGATGATAGGGTGATTTATGATAACCCTATGAATGAGGGACCTCTAAGTCAAAGTCTACTTGATGGTAGTTAACAACATGTTATTTTGTAATATGTCCAAATTACAATAGCCTCATTTTAGTCATTTTGTGTTCTAGGAAAGAAGAGTTCAGGTTTGATTTGACCTCAGATCCATTTATTTGTCTTTTTCTCAGTCAGTGGTATGACTAGAACTCTCCTCTAGCACCACATTTCAAATGAGTTGATATTCTTCCTGCCAGCTTTCATTAGCGTCCAACTTGCATAACCATATATAGAATGTGGAAATATTATAGTGTGGATGATTTTTGTTTTTAATTATATTTATTTACACTTGAGGATATTATTAAATACCTTCACAGCTATTTCTCTAAATCATAGTTTTCACCTGATTTCTTGACTAGAGTCTCCATTTGTATTGATGATTAAACCAAACTCTAGAAACCCTGTAACTATTTCAGTGCCTTCATTGTCCACTTTAATGTAACTCTTCTGTGGTCATTATACAAACTATGCAGCTTTGGGCTTGCCTTTCTCATCTGAGATTGTCAGCATCTGAGCATCTTTTCAGCTTGTCTGGTTATGTCATTAGACATAACATTACTTGTATTTGCCCTCTGCTTCTTCCCCAATAGCTGGTTTAGTACTTTCTGCTTGTGGGAAGGCAATCTCACCTTCCAGAACTACCACTTGCTTCATTTTGGATAAGATTTCCAAGGTAAAAGACATTTAGGAGTGGTTTACTATTGTTACCTTCTGCACAGGACTAATAACAATTAGCTAAAAGTGCCACTGCTGTTATCCGAGAGATCCTCTACCAGTGTCCATCCTAACACTACCCCCATTGCTGGCCAGTAGCTTTCTCTCACTGTGTTAATGTGTTTGACACATTTAGTTAGGCTCCTCAGCAAAAATCTAGATAGCTATACCATCAACTCTGGTTTCACAGGAACACACAATACCACTACCACAGAAAGGTAGTGCCTTGATGTCTACCTGTGATTAAAAAGTCTCTCTTTATTGTCCTTGCTACTTTGTCAGTTCCTTATCTTTCTAGCCACATTTGATTATAACCTTATGGGAAAGAGCTACCCTTAAATTTTACCTGTTGCAGTTTTATTCTGCCTTACAAAGAATTCACCATACCCATACCTCACCCCCTGGGGGCTTTAACTCCCACCAGTCTTTGAGGCTATGACTATTCCAGGGTGACTGTAAGATTAACATCTGAGGATTTTAAATTTGCTCTCTTTAATTCTAGTTCTGGAAGCAGAGAATAACACAGTCAGGATAACTGGATTTTATCACATTCAAAAGTAACTACACAGTTACAGCAATTTGATACTGGGTTAGTGAGTACTTAGAATTCTCTGTTAGGGAGCTTTAGTGCTGTAACTTAGTGGGGTGTGCAGAAACTCTCTAGCAGAGAATCTCCCTAAACTACAGACCCCAAGATTCCACAGAGCACAGCCATGACAGTTAAAGGCATATGGATCTGCTAAAACCTGTGTAGTAAGGGCACACTCCTTGATATGTAAAACAAGCTCTGTTGCTAGTACTGAAGAAAAAATTCCACAAAGAATAGGAAGCAAGCACAGGAAGTACCTGTGTTATTCTGAGCAGCATGTACATTTCTTCTGTTCTGCATCATCTTGTATTCATTCCCTTCCTTCCGAACCCTTCTTTTGCCCACCACTTCTGATATCTCCCTAATAATGAAAAGATTAAACAAAAGAATTGGGAAGGGAAAGAAGGGAGAGAGATGTTTTACTGGAGGGGGAAAAAACAGCAGAACCTACAGAGATCACAACCATCCACACTCGAGAAAGTTCAGCAATACCTACGAGAATGAGTTGTTCTGCGCTTCAGCCAGACGGAGCCTCTTGGCATGATTCTTCCCTTGGTAGTGAGCCTGGGCCACAGCTGGTGAACTGAAGGAAGCATCACATAGTTTACAATAGTCATTCTCTGTGGCCAAGATCACTCGCCCTCCTGGTTTTGAGAAGGTCCCCTAGACAGAAAGAAAAAGACATTAATCCTCATGCATCAAGATAAGGAAACTGCAGTGAGAATTCTAAAGTACTGAAGGTCTGCCATTGTGGTTAGGCTTAGGAGAAGGAGTTAATATGCACTTCTTGTTATTTAATGAACATTCAGATAATTCCAACATCCCACCCACCCTAACAGGGCCCAACCTACTGACAATGTCACTTGTACTTCATAGTATCTCATTTGTCAAACAACTGGCATGTCTCATTATAGCTTAACACTGGCTAACAACTCTTCAGATGACAATGAAGGAGAATGGCTATACTGTCACTGGGAGATTAGATAATATATTTTGGCTGGTACATGAATGGTGAGACTTGGACTTGAAAGGGCTGCTATGAAGGAATGAGATAAGATTTTCAAGTACAAAGATATATAATTCAATACCAAGGTCAAGGTAACCCATGCTGTAGCATTTTTGATTTCTACATACAGTTGTGAAAAACTGGTTAGTGAAGAAAGCTGATAGGAAGAGAATCGGATCATTTCCGATTTGGTGGTAGAGGAGAGTTCTACCTACAGCATGAACTGGCAAAAAGACATATTCATGAGTTCAAGAACAAACCTAGCTTGAATGCTGCCTAGAAAGGAAAAAGAATAAACTGAGGATACTGCAGTTTGGACATATCGTGAGATGACATGGATTATTAGGAAACACAATGCCGCTCGGAAAAGCTGAAGGCGGTAGGAAAAGAGGAAGACCTCATTATAGTGGATCGACTTAATCAGTCCTGAGTTTTCAGGACCTGAGCGGGGCAGTTGACTAGGGCTCTTGGAAGTCTCTTGTTCATCAGGTTGCCACAAATCAAAGTTGGCTTGACAACAGTTAACAACAAAAACATGTACAGACACAGACATACAAGTTAACAGATACACAGGTACAGAAGACAAGTTCACAGATACACATTCCCACGTACTGTAACCTGTCAGTATCTAGCAAGCTTGATACATTCCCTGCCTGGGACATCAGAATCTAGCTCTCCATAGCTCAGCACACTTTGTGAACCTTAATGTGTATAGTAATGTACACACTATGCGAAGGGTTCTGTCACACCTTAAAGAGACTAACAAACTGAATGTGGCCTTTCTACAATTAGAACTGTTAGAACTAGAACCAGAGAGCATATCCAGTATGAAACTGTCCCCATATAAAAGCAGGGTAGGATTTCTGTCTTTTCAGTGAGGCTGGCATACTGGACTTCTCGGATGAATTATAGCTACTGCAAAAAAATAAAAAATGGCATTCTACTAGCCCATAAGATATATTTAAAGGATATCTCCCTGTGTGAACCTTAAGACCCTCATGGAGGGCTTTCCCTAAGAGGCACCATTATAACAGGCCCATCTGGCGAGGACACTGGAGACAGCCTTTTCAGCTGTTTCTCCTAGGCTGTGGAATTCCTTTCCACAGGAAGCTACTTTCTGCTCTCCTTCCACTGACAGGAAAAGATCTTTAAAATAAAGACCTTTAAAACTTCATGATTAATTGTCTGTGCAGAGGGGCTTTTTTAAGGGGGGGTGTTGTATTTTTATTGTGCTATTGTGTCCCCTCAGGTCATTTCCAACTTATGGTGACCCTAAGGTGAACACACCACAGAGTTTTGATGGCAAGATTCATTCAGGGGGATTACCTTTGCCTTCCTCTGAAGCTGAGAGTATGTGACTTGAAGCAAGGTCATCCAGTGGGTTTCAATGGCTGAATGGGGATTTGAACCCTGGCCTCCAGAGTCATAGTCCAACACACAAAACCACTATCTGATGCTGCTCTCTTTCTTTTGTTATTTACTGTCATGATTTTAAATTATTTTATACTTTTTAAATATTTTTCGTTGCTGTGCACCTTCAAGTCATTTCCAACTTACGGCAATCTTAAGGCAACCCTATCACAGGGTTTTCTGGGGCTGAGAGTATGTGATATGCCCAAGGTCACTCAATGGCCAAGCAGAGAATCAAACCCTGGGTTCCAGGGTCATAGTTCAACACTCAAACCACTACACCACTCTGGTTCATGGAATTTTAATATGATAGCTTGCTTAATTGTGTTTTAAGGTTTTTATAATCAGATTTTTAGGTCTACCCTGTTTTAGCCTTGTGGTGAGTTGTCTTACAATTGATTGATTGAATTTATATGCCGCCTTTTCTCCCAAAGTGGGGCCCAAGGCAGCTTCCAAAAGGTTAAAAAACATTAACAGTATGTAGACAATTAAAACATTAAAAAAACAGAAACTTATAAAACTCACAATAAATTTTAAAAACAGAGAGCATATGAATCTTTGCCTGCCTACAAAAGGAAAGCAAGGAGGGGGCCAGCCTAGCCTCCCGTGGAAGAGAGTTCCACAGGGTGGCAGACCACGAGAAAGGTAAGCCAGAAATAAATAATTCTGAGCTGGTATGGGTGACCTTATCAAAGTCACATACTCTCAGCCCCTGAAAACCATGTGATAGGTTCACCTTATGGTCACCGTAAGTCAGAAAACAAACTGAAGGTACACAACAACAATATACCAGCATCTATTATACATCAAAACGGCCTATGTATGCCAAATGCACCAGATTGTAACTGGTCTTGGAAGCTAAACAAGGTTAGTTCTGATTATTACTTGGGTGGGACACTGCCAAGGAATACAAGGTACTACAGGCTATATTTCAGAGGAAGGCAATAGCAAACCACCTCTGAAAAATCTTTCCTAAGAAAAAGCCCCATGAAATTCCATTCAGACACATGTACATACACACACAGCATCAAGAGAACATAAAGGAAGTGACTTAGTTTGGCAGCTGTTTGGTCCTTACAGGAAAGAAAGTTAAAGATCCCATTCAGAGACATCATAGGGTTTAGAAATTTTATACAGAAGAAATTGTCTCCCCCCAGTGGCTGACCTCAACCATTACTTCAGTTTTCAAAATCCAAAATTCACATTGGTGATCCTTTATTAAACCAGAAGGTCAAAAAAATCTGCATAGCAGGAAAATCCTAACCTGAAGCCAACTGACTGTTCATTACCTTGAGAATAAAGGTTCCATATGAGAACAAGATAAGGCAAACCAAATTGGCTTTAGTGGTATGCTCGCCCGTCACAACATCTACATTTTTTTCCAGATTTTATGGAACAGATCTCATGGCTGTATGGAGAAATGAAATGTTTTTGCTCTCTTTGCTGCCTTTGTGCCTGTCAGTTCTCTGCCTCTTTCAAGGTGATGGAAAGCTGGGATATGCAGACTTTGTCTGTTCAAACACCCTCCCTGAAACTGCAAAGCAAACAAAATACAGACTTGCAATCTGTGACTTCAACAACATTATTACTTCTCTTCTCTTACATGATTTTTCCACCACCTTCACTCAATGAAGAACGCAGTGAGCTTTGAAAGCTAGCATATTATTTTTGTGTGTGTCTTCCAGCTGGAATCATCAATGTATATATTGGATTTTGCTTAAAGGGCAACATACCTTTAGCTGCATGTTTCCAATTTTCTTTCACACCTAAACACATCCCTTTAGATCCTCAACTCTGGTCTTCTGGGTATTTTGGACTTCAGCTCCCAGGATCATTCATCATTGGCCAAGGCAGCTAGGATTTCTTGAAGCTGAAGGCCAAAACATCTGAAGGACTAGAGTTTGGGAATCAGTGCTCCTCAGCCTTTGTTATATCAGATGCTTCTAGGAACTAAAGTCCAAAAGCCCCAACCAGAATTGCTAATAGTCATGGATTTGGGGAGTTGAAATCCAAAATGTCTGGAAGGTTAAAGCTTGAAAACTATGGCTTTAGGTGACCTAATGAGAGCTCTATATCCTTTTCTTCCCCAAGTACTTGAGAGTAGAACTTTCTTGGTATGTGACACAAGGATGCTAACAACAATGACTTCTCTGTATCATGATGTCCTCCTAAACCGAGAGGGTGAAACGTGTGCCCCAACTCATTGTAATGCCTTCCTCAGCCCCACAGACCACCCACACATTTTTTTTTCTTGGAAAGAAATGACTTCAGTCAATTATGACTTCTAGTGTGGTAGTTTACTTCAACACACCTTGACCACCATGAAAACCAAGCAAAAAACCCAGGAACTGAAACTGTAAGTGGACTTGAAGTAGACTTCTAGTCACTTCAGGATACTAATTTTAACCACTCTGGGGCCAAAAGTAGAACAATGTGTCATGCCACAGGTCTGTGGAGATGAAAATTGATCCCCATATCTGCTACAAGCGCTCACCTCACCCTGGGTTCTGAAGGACCATTGCCTCCATGTGATGCCACTGTACTGCAAGCTCTCTCATTCCTGCATCACTGACTACCCTCAACCAGAGAAATTTGCAGATTCATCATGTAATATCGTAAAGATTCAGCTCCTGCCTATTTTGATTCATTGCCTTAATTAAAAGTCAGAAAGCACCTTTTAACATGCCAGGACATAAAGAATTCTTGTATGTACAGGCTCTCCCACTCACTTTACGGGAGAGGAACTCCATGCAAGCATGCCTTGGGAAACAGAGTTTCCACTTCTATTAAAAGAGAACGCAAAGCTTTGTGTGAATCTTGAGTTCTCAGAAAGACCTGGCAACACACAGGCTTTTTGCAGCAGGTTCATTTAACAGAATTTATTTTATTTAATGAATATATATCCTACCTTTCTCTCAAGATGGGATTCAAGACAGTAGAATGCAGGGTATCTTATGTTCTAAGTTACTCAGCACTCTTTTGCAAAATAAATAGAGCCCAACAACTTCACTCTTCATCCCTGCTGCTACTTTGCACCTACACTGCAGCTCAAACTTGCCCATATACGGCAGCTTCTTCAGAAAACAGCAGCCCTAACTGCATAGTCTCAAGTCTGCCTGCACAAGTGTTTTGCATGTGTAAACTGATTTGTTCTTCACCATTTTCTTAAGAGGCCAGTACCTACACAGAAAACAACAGCCCCAACAGCATAGTCTCAATTCTGTCCAGGCAAGCATTTGGCATGGATAAGTTGGTTTGTTCTCCTACATTTTTTTGATAAGCCAATACTTCATACACAGTGCTTGGAAACACTACTTATCCCAAAAAGCCATGTTCCCAAACTCTGTGTGGGAGAGGAAGTAGCTGGAGAATCCAGAAGTTGTCTTCCAACATAGCAAATTTTCCAAGTTACACTCAAAGAAATCACACTCAAAGAAATCTCTTCTTGCAGTCTGAGGGAAGGGCTCTTGAGTTTAGAAACAATTTCCTCATTTGCAGGTGTGTACAACAGTTTAGAAAACTGCCTCCTGGAATCAAAACAGGAGTCCCTCAAGTCCAACAGCAGTGAGCCAGAGACCTCAGAAGATAACAAGCTATCTGTGACCCTTTTTCTTTGAAACACCATGCAATTGTATGAGCCTACTCACGTTCTGAGATCTTCTGGGGAGGCCCTTCCTCTCTGTTCCACCACTCTCACTGGAGCATCTGGTGGGAATAAGGGAGAGGGCCTTCTCAGTGGCTGCTCCTAGGCTCTAGAATGCTTTTCCTAGCAAGGTTGAACTGGCACTCTCCTTACTATCCTTTCATAGGCAGGTGAAGATTTTCCTTTTTTTTTTTTTGGCAGGCTTTCAGGAGCTGACTGCTCAGAGGGATAGGGCTTTTCATATGCTATGCTGTTGATGTTTGTTGTGTTTAATGGTTATGCTTTTAATTCATTTTCATTTTATTGACAGTTTAATTAAATTTTTAACTTTTGTACAATGTGAATTTTTTTAGCTGTTATCTGTTAAACTTTTATAAGCTTTCTTGAGTCCCAGACTGTGGAAAAGGCAGAATATAAATAAATATCAGCAGCAGCAGCGGTCTATTACTGCTTATCATGGAGGCTCTATTTGGGCTGTCACAGCTATAAAATTTGTCTGATTTTGCTTAATGGCCGTTTAAGCTGTCCATTACTGCATGTTGCAACACCATAATAAATCATAGCTGAATCACTTACTATTGGAGAAGACTGTGGAAGGAGGACACATAGGTGAATTACGCATGCAGACCTCAAATAATACAGCCCTACAACAAGAAGGCTACACATTTTTGTTAGCTGTTAAATCAGCTTCTATTCGTTCAGAGTAAGCAAGGGTCAGATTAGATTATTTGTGTTGGTTACAAGGGACATGGAACTCCCTTGTTGCAAAAATTTTATTGGTTATCTGTTCACTTCTAGGCACAATTCAAAATATTGGTTATGACCCATAAGGCCCTTAACAGCTACAGTCCAGACTATCTGAGAAAACTGTACCTCTTCACACAAGTCTGGCCAAGCTTTCTGTGGGAGGGCTTTCTCTGAGTCCCACCACCACCACCACAGGCCCATCTGGAGAGGAGATATGATAGGGCCTTCTCAGTGGGTGCTCCTAGATCTATGAAACTCTCTTCCACAGCAGACTTAGTTGGCTTCCCTTCCTGCTCTCCTTCCATCAACATACAGAAACGTTTTTATCTGAACTAGCTTTTGGTGATTAAGTGGCTACGCAAAAGGGTCATTTAATGGGTGGGTGCTATACTTTTATTCTTCTTATTATTGCATTTTAACATGTTTTTCTACTGTTTGAAATTAGTGGTGCTTTAACAGGATGGTTTATTTAATTTTTTAAGCTTTTTTTTAATTGCCTTTTTTTAGTTGTGTTTTATTTTCATCTATTTTATGAGCTGCCTTGGGTCTCATTTTGGAAGAAAGGTAGGAAATACCAATTAAATAAATTAAATAGCAACCATGAAGAGGTGATCAGGACCATAGTGCATAAGGCAGGTTAATCTTTTCCCTTCCCAGCACTATGGTCTTAATGACCCCATCCCCATTCCTAATTGACTTGGAAAGACAGTGTTATTAGTGCCAGTGGAAATACAGAAATAGAAATATGGGTGGATTATTGGGACCAACACTGGGGGAAAAGAGTACAAACCCCTCCCCTGGATGTTATTTAATCATTTTAAAGGAATTAGACACTTTTAACGTATGATCAATTCACCTTTAAGTTTATACTCCCCTTTTTCTGTAGAGACAACCAATGTAGCTTACAGTAGTACTTTCTTAAGCTATCCAATGTGGAAACTGAGAGGTGGATACTTACTGTGAACGATCACTCTAGAAAGGCTGGAGAAGCAATCCACCAACCAGGAGCAATACCACTGTTGATGGATTGTTCCTTTAGCCATCCTGAGGAGGGCCTCCCCAGCCACCATCCAATGTGACAGGGACCGATACTGTATTTGTGCACATTGGCTGCCATTGTTTCTTTCCTGTAAGCATTCCAGGGATCAGCAGCGGACACCAGCACCGGCCCACAGGCCACCATTTTGAAAAGCACTGGCTTACAGCAAAATGGAACAATTCCATGTGAAATACACTTGGCCCTTCACATTCGCTAGGATTAGGGACACAGGACCCTCACAAAAGTGAAAAATTTGCAAATAACAAAAATTGTGTGTCTGTGGGAAGGGGGCCGAGGAACAGGTGGGGAAAGTGGGCATCCAGGGTCTAAACCAGGTCAGGGAAAGGAGATGGTTGTCATGGTGGTCTTGCACTTTCTCTCTCTTGCCTATCTCCTTCCTTGGGTGTGTGTGGGGCATGGGTGCAGGGTTTGTGGTGCTGAGAATTTGGGCAGAGAACCATCCTTATCTGGCCAGGCAGAAACTGGTAGAGGAAAAGGAGGACCAGAGGTGGGTTTTTAAAGGGCTGTGCAGCCTGATTGGAGTCACCACGAGGGAAGGTTCCCCAAAAAGAAGCACCTGAGGTGGGAGGGCAGGGATTGAAGAAACTCGCAAAAAATCAAATCTGTGAATGTCAAACCCACAAATGTGGGAGGTTGACTGTAAATATATATGTAAATCAAAGCAGAGTGAAACAAAGGGAAAGCATCAAAGCAGAATAAAACAAAAATCCACAATAACCCAGTAAGCCTTCCCTTTCTTTCAAGGGAAGGTGTGCACATTCTTGCACACCTTAAGGCCTTAAACCTTTTATTCTGAGTAGCACTGCATTGTCAGTCCACAGACCTCTGTACGGTTACCTGAGGTGGAAGGGAAACCATCGGATGTGTTGCTGGCTCAATGGAGTTACTCATCCTGGTTGGAGCAGGACAGCTGTTGGCAGCATAGTAATTCCGAAGTTTCTTACTGTGGTTTTTCCCCTAGAAAGAGAACTTGTCAAAAACTGTTGTGAGCAGCAACATCTGTACTCAGTGGGTGGATTTACTATGATAGTTAATGCAATTCTTAATTATCAGTATTACACAAACAGCATATGTGTGAATCTTCTTCATTTTCCATTATGCCAGGGAGGATTTTCATTGGGTTTTTAAGTCTGTCATGTAACTGGCATGATGCAATATTGGGAACATAATACAAATAGGTATGAAGTGGGTGGAACAGGGATCACTTCAATCTTCCACACACACTTGCCATGTTTTTAAGGTTTGGAGAAGTTGGGAATTGCAGCTGGCCAAGATCCAGGGAGGGCAAAAATGGCCATACAGCTTCCAACTGAGCTCCTTAAAATTGCACACATGGCAATGATAGGGATCACTAAACTTCTCTTTATTTTACATACTTTTATAGCTGAGATATTTCTGTCATGTGTTTCATGCTATGCATCTTCTACATTGTTTATCATCTTTAGGATACTTTCGTTCACTCACTGCATCTTACTGACACAGGCTTATTTTACTCTGATGGTCAAGAACACTAGGATAAACTTCTCCAAGCCAGACAGGAAAGCTGTGGAAGGAGGGAGAAGCAGAGAACAGTTAACTCACTCTTGACGATATGCTGTTGTTGTGCACCTTCCAGTCGTTTCAGACTTACAGCAACCCTGAGGCAAACCTATCATGGGGTTTTCTTGGCAAGATCTTGTTCAGAAGAGGTTTGCCTGTGCTTTCCTCTGAGGCTGAGAGTGTGACTTGCCCAGGGGCACCCAGTGGATTTCCATGCCCAAACAGGGATTTGAACTCAGCTCTCCAGAGTTGTAATCCAGCTCTCAAACCACTACACCATGTTGGCTCTCTGATAATATGTACCATCTGAAAATATATACCTCCTTTCAGTATTTGGAATATGTAGATTGCCACCGGTATTCCATAAACCAAGGTGAATGATAGTGCCCAAATTCTGAGGCAACAAAGCAGGCTGGATGACAGCTAAAGTACAGATGACACAGGTCTTGGAATGAATGCATTCAGAAATTAACAAAAACTCGTCACTGTGCCCACTTCGCAGCAGTGAGGCGGGCCAAAAAAGCATATTACACCTCCTGGATTACACCTTCTGCCTAGTAGGCCTCTTCCATGTGGTGAGGAGTCTTTTGGGAATGGGCCAGACGGCTCAGGTACATAGCCCGCAGCTACCTGCTTGAAAAATTTGCTGTGTACTTCCAGGAAAAAGCTACTCTCATTCACTCAGAACTTGATGCCACACTTGTTATAGAACTAGACAGGGGTCCAGTACATTGTCTGGTCAGTTTTATGGGATCAATTTCAGTTACTGAGACCTGGTGGTGTGGACAAGATGCTCGAAGCAGTTCAGCCTACCACATGTAAACTTGACCCTTGCTCTTCTTGGCTGATAAAATCTAGCAGGGATGGATTGACCAGGTGGGTCAAGAGGTGGTAAGCCTCACTATGTCAGGAGGAAGTATCTGCTGCCTTGGAGGAGGTAGTGGTGCACCCTCTCCTGAAAAGGACCTCCCTGGGAGCTATCACCCCCTTGCAAATACCCTATTTCTAGGCAAGGTCCTTGAGCATGTGCTGGTCAGCCAACTTCAGGCATTCTCACAGTACCCAGATTATCTGGATCCATTTCAGTCTGGCTTTAGGCCAGGGTATGGCACCAAAACATCCTTAGCTGTTCTGATGGACAACCTAGTCCAGGAGAAAGATGGAGGAGTGCTACTTTGTTGATCTTCCTGGATCTCTCAGCAGCTTCTGATACCATTGATTATGGTTTCTTACTGGACCAGCTCTAGCAGATAGGACTAGGAGGCACTGTTCTACAGTGGTTCAGTTCCTACTTGGAAGGCCAGTTCCAAAGAGTAGCACTGGAGGACTCCTGTTCAGCCCCATGGTGATTAAGCTGTGGAGTACCACATGGTTTCATCTTATCCTCCATGCTGCTCAATATCTACATAGGGAAGGTCATAAGGGGGTTTGGAGTGGGAGCCATCAGTACAATGATGACACTCAGCTCTACTTCTCCATATCTTCAGAGTCAGCTGAAGTTGTGCAAGTGCTGGACTAGTGCCTAGAGGCTGTAATAGGCTAGATGAGGACCAATAAACTGAAGCTGAATCCCAATAAGAAAGAGGCTCTATGGATTGGCAGTTCTCAAGTCCCAGAACTGGGTAAAGGGCATGTTCTGGATGGAGTTGCATTCCCCCTGAAGGAGCAAGTATCTAGCTTGGGAGTGCTCCTAGAACCATCCTTGTTACTGGAGGCCCAACAGACCCTGCGTCTCAGAGTCCTTGGTGCCATCTTGAACTGGTACACCAGCCACAGACTCTTCTGGACAAAGACAACCTAGCCATAGCAGTCCATGCACTAGTAACCTCTTGTCCAGACTACTGTAAAGCGCTCTACATGAGGCTGCCCTTAAAGAAGACTCAGAAGCTGCAACTAATACAAAATGCAGCAGCTTGACTACTGACTGGAATGTCATACAGACAGCATGTAATGCCAGTCATAAGCAATTGCACTGGTTGCCAATAAATTTCCAGTCTGAATTCAAGGTGCTTGTGATGACATTTAAAGCCCCCAATACTTAGGGAGCATCTCTCCCCATATGTGCCTCCTGAGGATTAAGATCTACTTGCGGGGGCCTCCTCCATGTCTCACTAGTGAAGTCAACACACTATGTCAGGATATGGGAGAGAGCCTTCTCAGCAGCAACACCCCAAATGTGAAACACTTTCCCCCTAGAGAACTGACTGGCACCAGGACTCTTGTCATTTAGGCACCAAGTTAAAACTTGGCTGTTCACCAAAGCCTTCGGGTCTCATTACTGAAACCTAAAGACTGTTATTTATAGTTTTAAAAACTTTTAGATTTTAAAATCTGTTTTAACTCATATTGATCAATACTTTTGCAGTTTATTCACACTGTTTTTAGCCTATTTAACTTGTTTTAACGCTACTGTAAACCACTCTGAGATATTTTGACACAGGGCAGGGTATAAATATTTTAATAAATAAATATCAAAACTGTCATGCTTTGAATACACTAGCATCTGTCTTGTCTCCTACTGGTAGTAGGAATACTTCTGTTATGCTTTTAAAAACTTAAGTTAAAAAATTAAGAAAAATGTAAAAACTCAGATTGCCTCAAAAAACTTTATAACAGTCCTGCAAGGCACAGAGAAATATTATCTCCAGTTTGCAGATCAGGAAGGCTGGGCCTATGGCTTACTGAATGTCACACACTGAATTCATGGCAGAGGTACAGTCTGAATTAGGACTTCCTGATCATATAGCTTAACAATTTAGCCACTGGGAGCACTGGAGTACCGCATCTTCACAGCCAAATCAAGCTGGATTTTCCTACATCCAGGAAAGCTTACACCTCCACTTCCACAATTGTATGAAGAAGGAGCAACCCTTGGATCCTGCAAATGAAAATATCTTTTCACAACTTCCTGCTTACCTGGTAATGAGCCTGGGCTTGCTGTGCAGAATTCAAGGTGACGTTACATAGCCTGCAACATAAAGGCTTACATAGTTCCTCCAGGACTGGGTCCTGCTCCGTCCCTGTAGCGAGGTCCTCATCTTGTGCAAGTGGCAGGGATGGCCCCAGTCCAAGTGGCTTCTGTGGGGAGAGTAGCAAGTCGGCTGTGGGCCTGGTGGCCACTGACATAGGAAGGGGTGGGAGCTTCTCAGGAGGAAGAGGAAGAGGAAGTGGAAGTCCACCTTGCTGCAGGAGAATCATTGACTAAGAGACTTTCTGGCATCCTTCTATTGATGACAACAGACGATGTGTGACCTAAACCAGACAAAGAGAAGAAAAGAAATTCAATGGAACAGAGATCCCATTCAATGGAATGGAGACTTCTATAGCCTCCTTCAGAGAAGATCTTTGAACTACAACACCGAGAACTCCCAAGTAACAACTTTTCCATGGTCTATTTCAAGGAACACAAGGAAGCTAGGCAGTATGTTTTACTAGATGCTTACCAGCCAAGAATTTATTGTTCATTCTAATGGTGCCATATTTAGGGTAATCAAGCTATGCTCCCTCTCAACTGTATCCTCCATGAACTGTCCTAAAGGACGCTGAGACTACTAATTCTTCATGGATGGTATGTCCATCTAAGGCTATTTGTCATGATGGCTCCAGTGTCAGAGACTATATCCTACTTTACTCATTTCCTATTTAAGGGCTTTTCATCAACATCTGGTCAGCTACTTGGGCAGCAGAAAGCTGGAGTGGATCAGTAACAAGGAAGCTATAGCCTTCTAGACACCACTACATTCCCATCATATTTCCTGCTGGCCATGCTACTTACGGCTGATGGTGGTTGTTGTCCAGTAACAGAAGAAGGGCCATCCCTAGATGGGCCTTTCTAGATCCAGCACAGAATCACTGAGTTAGAAAGAATCACAAGTTCCATCTAGTTTAACTCTCTACCATGCAAGAATCTGCAACTGAAGCCCTCCTGAGAGATGTCCATCCAACATCCAAAGGATAAGACTCCACCACCTTCTGTTTGGTCTATTCCATGGTCAAACAGCTTTTAGAATCTGAAAGTCTGTCCTTGTGTTTAAGTTGAATCTCTTTTCTTCTAATTTGAATCTACTGGTTCATATCTCTGGTCCCTAGAGCAGCAGAAAACAAGTTTCTTCATGGTCTACACGACATTCCTTCAGATACTTAAAGACAGCTATCATATTATCTCTCAATCTTCTCCAAGCTAAACATATGATCTAACTCTTTAAGCCATTTCTCACAGGGCTTTTATTATCTTTGTCGCCCTCCTCTCAACATGTCCCAGACTGATCTGAATACAACCCATCAATCATGTATAGCAGCATGACAGGAGTCTTATGGACCTCTTGGTTTTGTTGCCAATTAGAAACTTCAAGAATGTAATTTGATATATACACAGCAAGGGAAAAATGAGAAGCAACAATCCTTTTTGTCAAAAGTATCATCTGAGTGAATGAAACCTGGAATAAGTCAGTTTCAATTAAATAATTAATTACACAGTGTTGTTTGTTTGTTTCCTAGAAATAGGTGGTGTTAACAATGAGGAGTGATGTAGAAAAAGCAGTCATAAGTTATACTGTAAAATCTGACTGAATGTCAATGACTGCACAGAAAATCAATATAACCATAATCCGAGACAACTGCATTCCCAGACATCACTGGATAACTAATATGGAAATCTAATCAGCAATGTAATTGGAAGTAGAAGATGGAAAAGAACCATGCTCTTTACAAAACCAAGATCATGAGTGGACAGTGGCATCAACCACGAACAGCTAACAATATTATTATTATAGTTATTTGTATCCCACTATTTCCCAAAACTGGGCCTTGATGTGGCTCCCATTTTAAAACAATACAATTTAAAAACATAAATCAAAATAAAATTAAACTGTTAAAGAATTTTAAAACCTTTAAAAGAAATAAAAAATATCAAAAATTAGAGTTAAGCTAGATAACTAAATCAATCATCTAAATCAGTAAATCAATCATCGTCCCAAACTATAATATAAATGTCCTGAAAGGATTTAAAGACCAAAAACATATTTTAGTATTCAGCCTAATTGACCATGAACAGAAGAACTAGTGGCATTGTCAAGCAAGAATGCAAGACTGCAGGCAAAAGGAATGAAAAGTCTCAGTGATCACTGAAGAAACTCTTCAAACAGTTAATGACAGACAAGAATCAAAAATAAAATGGTCACAATCTTGAAAACAGTGCAAGCCAAGAGAAGAAAACAAAGATGTAGAACAAGAGACCTCTTTCACAAGATCCAAGAAATCAAGAGAAATTTAAACCAGAAGTAGGTATTCTATACGACCAACAGCAGAACACATTATCTGATCAAGATATAATAACAGATGATAGAAACAATGCACCAAAGAATTATACAGAGGAGATTATACAAAGGATGACAGATTCCTTGGAAGCAGAATCTTCTCATGAAAATCTTCCAGTTTTAGAAAGTCAAATGTAAGCTGCTCTCTAAGCACTTGGGAGATATAAACCACCAGGAAGGAATGGCATACAAACCAACTGAGAGGGAATCCAAATTCTAACAGAAATCTGCCAAAAAATTTGGAAAACAAAGCAACAGCCCATATAATGGAAATGCTTTAAATACATTTCGATGCCCAAAAAGAGGATTCCAGGGATAGCAATAACCACTGGACCATTGTATTACTCCTCCATGCAAGCAAAGTGGTGCTCAAGATTTTACCACAAAGACCTACCATATACGGATTGAGAAGTCCCAGACTTCCAAGCTGGATTCAGGAAAGAAAACAGCACTAGGGATCATATAGCTAACATATGTTGGCTAGTGGAATGAACCAAAGAATTTCAGAAAAAAATCAATCTGTGCTTTATAGATTATACCAAACACTGACTGCATAGACTATGAAAAACCATGAACTGCTATAAAAGAAATGGGTGTGCTACCACATTTGACTGTCATGATGTGTCACTTGTACTCTAGACAAGAAGCTACTGTTAGAAGAGAATATGGACAAACATAATATTTTCCAATTTGGCACTGTGGAATGAGAAAAAGCTACATTTTGTTACCCTATCGATTTAATTTATACGCACTACATCTCATATAGAAACAGTGAATAAAATCAAAAGAAGGAGGCGTGAAAACTGGAGGAAGAAATATCAACTATTTAAGATATACATATGACATCATGTTTCTAGGAGAAAAGAGCAAAAACTTGGAACAACTACTGGAGAAAATGAAAGAAGAAAGTGCAAAAGCAGAGTTTCAGCTAAATATCAAAAAGACAAAAATAATGACCACAGAAGATTTACCCTACTTTAAAATGGATGACGAAGACATCAAAATTGTTAAACATTTTCAATACTCTAGCTCACTCATCACTCAAAGTAGAGCATAGTCAAACAATTCAGAAGACTAGCATTTGGAAGAGCAGGTATGAAGCAACTAGATAAGAACCTCAATTGTAAAGATATATCATTAAATATCAAAGTCAGTCTCATTAATACCTTAGTATTTCTGATTTCTATATATGGATATGAAAGCTGAAAAGTGAAGAAAGACAGAAAATAAATAAATAAATTCATCTGAAATGTGGTGCTGGGACAGTGTCTTTTTGATACCATGGACCGCCAAAAAGATACATAAATGGGCCTGAGAGCAAATCACCTAAACTCTCCCTAGAAGTCAAGCTGACTAAACTGAGCCTATCGTATTTTGTAGAGATCATGAGATGATATCTCTCACTTTATCTCATTATAGTGAAGTTATGGGTGGACTGATTCAATAAAGGAAGCCACTAGCTTCAGTTTGCAAAACCCGAGCAGGGCTGTTAATAGTGAGGTCTCTTGCAGTCCTCTCATTCATAGGGTCACCATGAGTCAAAGCTGATGTGATGGCACAGAAAATTATCTGATGCTTCAACAATGGAGCATGTAACTCCAATTACCTTTGTAGCCCACTTATCCTCCAAGAAGCTGATGGCAGTATACCTGGTTCTCCTCACCTCCTTTTTTATCCTCATAAACCCTGTGAAGTAGTCTAGACTGAGACTTGCTAACTGGCGCAAGGTCACTCAGAAGTGAGTGGGATTTAAATCTCAATGTCCCCAGTTTTAGTTCAACAATATTTACATCACACTCTTATGGCTACGTGTCTGAGTGAATCCCCCTTTGTGTTGGTTAGTGGTATTTATTCTAGTTAAACTTTCTTCATAACCCACGCCTCATATTCAGCAAAGCACAATGTACATCACAAAAATATGACTGTCTGTTTAGAAATGCACCCTGAAACGCTTCAGCTGAGACAAGATGAAAGCTTAGGCAAAAAATGAGATTAAACATAGGCTGCTGGGACAGTTATGTAAACTATTATGACTTGAATCAGAAGAGTCGCCACACAGACATCACATCTCAGAAGTCGAGATTCACAGGAAGATAAATGTTAATGACATATATACCTAATTCCAAAAACAGGTTTTATTATATTCACATTGTCAGCTTCATTTATGGTTCTTATATTGATTATATAATTAGTATACCACGAAGTTTTTAAAAGTTAGCTGTTGGAAAAACGGAAAAATATTATCAATACCTGGTTCACAAAGACAAGAGTTTTCTTTCCACAAGAGCAGGTATGAGCTCCCAAGTTGCTGCTGGACTACAAATCCCATCATATCTGATCATAAGCTGCTGTGATTTCTAAATAATACATTGCCCTTCCCTTCTATAGAGCTGCCTTCCCCAGTCTCTGCCATCCAGAAGTTTTTGCCTATAATGCCCATTGTGACGAATCTGATGGGAGGGGGTCTTGACAACAGAGCCTCCTTGGCAACTGAGAGTGTTTAAGCTGATTGGCTGGTGAAATGGAACCTTGGATAGCCCAGGGAAGGGGCTGGTGGAAAGAGGGAAAAAAACGGTTTTTAACTGTCTGGTGTGTGTTTGAAGAGGAGTGTGACTTGTGGTGTGTTTGGGAGAGGTTGGAGATTTGAAGAGCTTTGTGGGAGAGAGAACTGAGAAATTGGGTGTACGAAAGATAGTGAATGAATTGAGAGAGGGAAAGAGAGAGAGGAATGATGTGCTGTTTATAAACATTGAAATACAAAACAAATTTAAGCAACAGCGTTACAATAAATGTTTGAAGTTCTGTGTTCCATATAACAGTCTCCCAGAATCTTATTTTGAATCCTGGAATATACACGCTACCAGCAATATCATCTTGACCTTAGTGCCAACAGTACCACAGTCTTTGAAAATATAAATCACTGCTGAACATTACATCTGGGAGAAGGGCAGATTTAGAGAAGGCAGTAAAAGGGGAGAGTCCTGAAAGGAAGAAGCCAAGGGGGGACAAAAGTGAGGAAGAGATTGCGTTCTCAGAAAGGGAGATCTGAGGCAGACTCATTTGTCCTGGCCCTGGCTTGATTCAGAGATCTCCCTGGCTGTTCAGTTCGATCACAAAGAGGTGTCAGGCTGGGCAGGCCTTGAGTGTGAGGCTTGGGTGCACCTTTCGCACTTGGCACTGACAGACAGGCGGTGGTTTTCCCATGCATTTTACACCCATCCTTCCTGATCACTAGTTATTCTGGCTGGGGCTGATAGAAGTTGTAGGCCAAAACATCTACACAGACCTGGATGGAGAAGGAACGAGGGTGCTTTAAAAATTAACAAAGTCTATTGCTTTCAACACTTTCCAGAAACCAAGTAAGGGCCAATATACATAGTTCAGTCCTCATGGTACCACACCATGATCAACCATAGATGGGAGGCTACATGTTTGAATCCATTTTGTATACAGTCTCTGCACGTTAAGCATGTATGTGAAAGAAAAAGCCAAGCTTCAACATATTTTGTCTAGACAAGCTAGTTGCTCATATGTGGAAGCAGTTTTGTTGTGAAGCACCCTGCAAAGGTATACATGCAACCCACCCACCCAATCTGAAGTGATACAATCTCAGAATGATAAACTGAGGGTCTCAATGCCTTGCTTAATTAAGACTGGCATGATTTTAAACCCCAAAATAATAATAAAACTAGCAAGACTTCAATCTGACATCTTCTAGCAACACAATACGCAAAGTACTAGCAAACACAGACCAGTTCTGGAAGTCTCTGAGGTCTCCCTCCAAACCACAAATGTAACCACTCTGCTTCAAGCCAGAAGAATGGGATGCAAGTGTCAGTTTGGACTACATATTCTTGCAATGGTTTTAAATATATTTTGGTCTCTTATCCTTGGGTTTTAATGTGGCTTGTAAAATGCAAGGGATATAATACTAGGAATGCACAAGGCTGTTAATTATTTTGCATGCTAAATTAGTATAGGACTTTTATTATTAATGCATGAAACTCATGTCCTCTCAATAGAGCTGCTCACTTAACAAACAAATAAATGATCAGAGAAATTTATAAAGCCCAAGACAGGGCCCACCTATGGCTGTGACAGCTCGATGGGAAAAGTCCTCATCCCGAGGCAAGGCATGCTCACATTTATCATGTCCTCCTTGACAGCTTCTCAAAGCCACACACACACACACCTCATCTTGCTGAAGACAGGTTGCTGGGCTTACACACACACACACACACACAAAATAACCACTGAGCCTGCACACACCATGCGCTGCAAGGCGAAGAAGCCCCTTTAAAAGGGGGCAACAATGCTGGGAAACGTCCCAGCAGGACTTACACAAAACACCTAAAGGGGAACTCAGGGAAAGCCAACCCCACTTTCTCTCAGGGGGATTCCTCCCAAGCTTGCAGCCGCTCTCGAAGCCGCTTCCCGGGCCGTCGATTATTACACGCCCCTAGCAACGAGGACGTCGCGTACCCACCGGCTTCCCGAGCGCTGGAGGCGAAGCGAGGGAGGCAGCTCACCGGCTGCCTCGAGGCGGTGCTCCCCGCGGACGGAGGCGCCACATCCCCCGCCAAGCTTGGCAGCGCCTCAGCTGCGCCTCCCCATCTCTCCGTCCGCTGAAGCGCCGGCGGCTTCCAGCCCTCGTCGGTTTAAAGGGGCGGCGGGGGGAGGCGGCTCAGCGGCATCACCGGACACGGGGCGAAACAGCTGCAGGAAGTGACTGCAGAGCCAAGCCGGGAGAGGAGGAGGAGGGAGAGGAGGAGGAGGAGGAGACTGGGGGAAACTGCCCTGTCACGTCGCTCCCAGGGCGCATGCGTCTTGCGCGCAGCCCCGGCTTTCTGCCTGCGCTCTCTGGCCTTTTCCCCACTGGACTGTTACAGCGCTCTTACTCCACTTTCAACGCCCTGTGGGATTCTGGGGTTTGTAGTTGACTGAGGCCAAAGGGCTCTCTGGCTGAGAGTTCTGAAGGCCCCTCCCTAAACTGCAGCCTCCAGCATTCCATAGAATGTTGAAAGTGGAATATGCTAAACATAGGGTCTGTAGGTATGTGTCTGGTCAGCACCGTAATGGGTTGTTGGTCCCTTCACTGGAGTAGCCCCATGGCTACCATATGCGCTGGGTGTTCATATGGAAGGCTTTGTTAGCTCCAAAACACATCCAGAAATGGTTGTCACACATTTAGATATATCAGTGGCCACTTGTTTAAAACAGAGCCACCTCCTATCCCTATCCTGGAAGGAAAGTGGAATATAAAAGAGAAGTAAGTAATAAGTCAGTCAGTCAGTGGTAGTTTACCATGGTTGTTAGACAGTGATGCCAACATTTTGAAAAGATACAAACTGAAGCCAAGATCCAACGTGGTTGACTTAGTTACAAATGTCTAAATATTGTCTTCTGGATGGATTGCTCCCCAGATCTACATTAAGAGCCAGCAGCTAAACTGCAAACCCCGGGATTTTGAAAGTGGGATGATAGCACTGTTAACAGTCTAGCGCAGAAATGGCCTCCGTCTCTGGCAGCCTCTCGTCTTAGAACCAGGAGCCAGCAGCAGAGTGAAGCTAGGACAGGGCAATCCATGTCTTTGGGCATGAGATTATACACCCATACCTCTGGCAATGAAGCTCATTTGAACAAAGTCTTCTTACATTTCATCAGCACCCCCCTTTCCTCATCTTCTGCCTTGCTAGAAGTTTTTTGGGTTTTTTTGTTTTGTTTTAAACACCATCAACTTTGGGAAGATAACGAAGGGGGAACTGGAAAAAGACAGACTTTCTGTGCTGCATTGCGGTATCTGCAGGAAACAATGCAATAAAACTTGAGCTGAGAAAGAATAGAATTTTGCTCTACACAAACCTACTGTAGCTGTGTGTGCCTGCATACAACAGGCAAGGTAAACAGCGTCTGCTTCCAGAATCCATTACTGGGCACATGCAAAAGCAAAAGAGAGAGAAAAGGGGACCTTACCAGCAACCCTCAGCTTGTTAAAAAGTGGAGGTAGGGGATAGATCTGTACATTAAACCACGAAAATGGAAATCCTAAGAAAAGTGAAGGCAAATGAAAGAAAAATGCTTCCTTGGATGTATTTTGGAGGAAGCTTTCAAGTGGTTTCTAGAAGCTTCAAAATGATTTTGTGTTGTTGCCTATTACATTTCACATGTATTTCATATTTCACATATTGTTAATTTTTAATAAAAGATTTACTGGAAGAGACTATAAGGACCATCAAGTCCAACCCCCTGCCATGCAGGAATACACCGTCAAAGCATTCCCAACAGAGGGCTATTCAGCCTCTGTTTAAAAACCTCCAAAGAAAGAGACTCCACCACACTCCCAGGGAGTGTAGATATTGAACTGTTCTTTTTTTTTTTTCGGAGAGGGGGTGTAGGAACCTATCTCTGTGCTCTCCATGTTACTTCTCCCTCCAGATTTGTTGTATATTTTTTGGCTATCCTGCCCCAACTATAAGAGAGAAGCCAGGTTTTCAATTTCATAGAAATCCTTCTTAGGCCTGGAAAAGTTAATTTTTGGACTATAGCTCCCCAGATTCCCAGACAGCATGGTTATCCATGGATCATGCTGGCTGAGGAATACTAAGACCTGAAATCCAAAAAATAACTTTTCCAAGCTCTTGAGTGAGGTTAATTGTTGCGAGGAGATGCTTCCATGCAGACAATATAGTCGAAGGAGATGAGGTTTATCCTATGTCTTGCGGCAGCAAGAGTTTTTCCACCCTTAACACTAAGGCCATTTCCACACTACACTGTTCTTGCGCTATTATTCCACTTTCAACATCCTATGGAATCCTGGGGTTTGCAGTTTTGGGAGGTCCTTTAAGAATTCTCAGCCAGAGAGCTCCTTGGCCTCAGTAAAGTACAAACCCAGAATTCCACAGGATGTTAAAAGTGGAATAATAGCACTATAACTGTAGCCATTTCCGCACTGGCCTGTTAGAGCACTGTTATTCCGCTTTCAACATCCTATGGAATCCTGGGCCGGCCGGCCCCTCCCTAAACTGCAAACCCCAGGATTCCATAGGATGTTGAAAGCAGAATAATAGAGCTATAACAGGCTAGTGCGGAAATGGCCCGTGTAGGGTGGAAATAGCCTAAATGTGAAAAAGAATGATCATACACAAACAATCTAATTCACTGCTCTCTAATCTGTGCTTCGATAAAGTGATGACCCCTACTTGGATCTGATTTGCTTATTTTAATATTGTACACTAATATCTTGCCACTACAATTATATTTACTTTCAGGAAAGGAGTTCACTTGGAACAACAAGTTCCTAGAAATAATAGGCCAGACAAAGCCAAAATGTGTGGCATTTTTTTTCCTAAATTCAAATCCCAATGTTAAAATCAGGAATGACTAGAGATAAAATCTCCAGAAATGTTGAACCCGGGGGGGGGGTCCTAATGTTTTTTCTGGAAAACACACAGAAATTTCAGGAAAAAAATTAAAAACTCTACCTCCCTTTTATAGACCAAAAGTCATTTTGTTACCTTAGGAACATAAAATTCATTATATTTAAATTAGTTTGGCATAAAGTTATGATGATTGGTATAATAAAAGTAGAGATTATTCAGAATTACAAAAAGAACTTTTTAAAATGTATTCTCTTGCTACAAATGGAGCTAGAATGCCCTGAACTATAAGGAGTACTTGAACTATAAGCAACCTCTTTGATTTTGCCAGTTTGAGGAGCAGACAAAAAAATCGCAATGATAATGGAAGAAAACATCAACATTAATAAAGCAGAGACAATATTTGTCTCCACTAGTTCTCTGTAGAATCAAACATAGCACACTTATTTCCACAAAAAGAACAGAGAAAAGGAAACAAAGACCAGGAACTGTAATGATCTAACACTGTACAAATATTACACAAAGATCTTCCTTTTACATAGTTTAATTTAGAGATCATTTCAGGGCAGTAAATGTACAAGCACCTTGTCTTCTAAAAGAAAATATTCCACCATACATTTTTTTTCCATTTTTCCAGAAAAAAAGCCTTGGGAAAAAATGGGCTGGCATCCTGTCAATAGTTACAAGTTCATGAGTTGTACTTATGATATCATAACTCTCAGGGATTAACGTTGTAAAGGCCAAACGACCCCCCCCCCAAAAAAAACGCTACTATTTCAGCCTAGAGGTACTTCAGTCAAAGGGCTTCTGTGGCTCAGCAGTTGAAGCACTGGAAAATTATGTCTGCAGCACTTTCCTCATTATGGGATGCCTTGAGACAAGCAGTTGTGGGAGGACCCTGAAGGGCCACTCCAGCTGCCTGTTCTCAGCACATCCTACAAACTGTGAGAACACTCAGAAAACCTTCAGTTGAGGCACAGTCAGATGGAAATAGTAGGTTGGGGGGCATATTATCAAACACAGTACAGAGCTCCATCACTGTTTGAGGATGCAGGATCTCAACTTTTTGTTTTTCCCAAAAAATTTCCCCATTCCCCCCTCCCAGGCCTTCACATCTCTAAGGACAACATATGGTGTTTTTAGAAAAGAGGGTGAAAGGAACATCTCGATGTCCCTGATTATGGCTTAGCAACCATCTCTAGCAAGCTTTTGATGTAGAAGAATGTACAGTGAAGAATGAAGAGAGCATAATTTTTCAAGTAATGTTGTTAAATGACCACGAACCAGGTATCATTGATGTTTATAAGACAAAGCACCCATCATGTGACATCTTCCTTTAAAGGACTTCAAGAGGCCACTGAAAATGGTCAGAATATGAACGAAACAATAATGGTATTTTTAACTCTTAGAACTCTTAGAATTTTTAACTCTTAGAATCCCTCTGCAGTTCCCTTGCAGAGAAGCATTTATCATGGTACAAAATAGCAAGCCACTATCCTGCAAGCATTACACAGACACAAACGATACCTATCACTTGGAGTGCTGCTAATATACCACATTAATGGCTGCACTTTTTTACAGAGTTGCAAGGCACTGTTGAGCATTTGATTTCTCCAGTGCCATACTTCCTTCACAGCCACTGCACTCACAGCCTTTTTCCTCTACCTGTCACCACTACCTATGCCACCGTAATGTCACCAGCATAACATAGTGTTACCATCTGTCCTCCTTTTCCCAGACATGTTCTTTTTTTCAGAGCTAAAATTTCTATCCAGGCAGATTTTCTAAATGTCTGGCTTCTCTTGCATGATCTAGACTGGAGAAAGCAGGCAATCAGATAGCAGAGCTCTGAGGAGAAGGAAGCAAGACATGCCAGGTTAAAGCAGAACAAGGGAAGCCCTCAAAGCAAGCAGCCTCAGCTCTGTGGGGTTTCCTGAGTGACTCATCAGCTTCCAGCTGAGGGAGCTGTCAGAAGAGGCAGAGAGGGGGGACAGGGAAGGCTCCTGCCTCTGTAGATAAGATCTGCAGAGAAGTATGCTTGAGCTAGTTAGTGTCAGGAGAAAAACAAAGCACACCTGTAAGAGACTGACCACAAGCTAATTGTATGTATGTATACAGGTAAAGAAGTTTTCGTATGCCAATGTGTTTCACAGTGTATTATTTGCAATGATTTCAGTACACTTCGGTTTACAATTAATTAGATATTGAACCTGTGACCAGATCAATTGTTGATATTATTAAATATTGCCAAATAATCAATTGAAATGGTTGTTATTTAAAGACAGTGAAGGTTAGGAATATTTCCAGCCATCAATGGTTGCTCTTCACCCAGGAGAAAAGTGACTTAATGGGCTGCTTCAAAGTTCTCTCCTGGACCCAGTATTGTTTAACATCTTTATGACTTAAGGCCTTTCCGCACTACACTGTTTTAATGCTATTATTCCACTTTCAACATCCTATAGAATTCTGGGGTTTGTAGTTTAGGGAGGGGCATTTAGAATTCTCAGCCAGAGAGCTCTTTGGCCTCAGTAGACTACAAACTCCAGAATTAGCTTGCTCTGGGATCCATTTATTTGTCTTTTTAGCAGTCCAGAGTACCTGTAGAATGCTTCTCCAGCACCACATTTCAAAGGAGTTGATTTTCTTCCTATCAGCTTTCTTCACTGTCTAGCTTTCATATCCATACATAGAAATTGGAAATACAATGGCATGGACAATCCTTGCCTAATATTTGATGATATATCTTTACACTTCAGAATCTTGGCTAATTCCTTCATAGTTGCCCTTTCAAGTCCTAGCCTTCTTCTGATTTCTTGACAGCAGACTCCATTGTGATTAATGACTGAGCTGAAGTATGGAAAATCTTGAACTATTTCAATGTCTTCTTTAAAGTTTATATAGATCATCTGTAGTCATTATTTTTGTTCACGTTCAGTTGTAAACCTGCCTTTACACTTTCTTCCTTGACTTTCTTCAGTAAGTGTTCCAAGTCCTTGCCATTTTCTGCTAGTAGTATGATATCCTCTGCATATCTTAAATTATTCATGTTCCTCCTTTAAATTTTCATATTGTCTTCCTCTGAATCTAATTCTGCTTTACATATCATAAGTTCAGCATACAAGTTAAACAAATAGAGTGATAAAATACAGCCTTGCCTGACCCCCTTGCAAATTGGAAACCATTCTGTTTCTCCATATTCTATCCTTATGACAGCCTCTTGTCTTGAGTACAGGTTACATATCAGGACAAACTCATGATGTGGCACACCCATTTCTTTAAGAGTGATCTATGGCTTTTCATTATCTACATAATCAAAGACTTTGCTATAATCTTTAAAGCACAGGCTGCTTTTCTTTGGAAATTCTTTGGTGCGCTCCATTATCGAACAGATGTTACAATTGGATCCATAGTGCCTCTTCCTTTCCTGAACCCAGCATGGAAATCTGGCATTTCTCACCCCATATATTGTAAAAGTCTTTATTGTAAAATTCTGAGCATCACTTTGCTTGCATAAGAGATTAACACAATGGCCCTATGGCTACTGCAATCGCTGGTGTCCCTTCTCTTAGGGACTAAAATGACTATCAAGATTTCCAGTCTGTGAGCCATTCTTTTGTTTTTCATATTTGTTGACAGATTTTAGTTAGAACTAGAGTATATTATGTGTCTGTAGTTTGAAGCAGCTCTATTGGTACACCATCTATTCATGGTGATACATTTCTTTCAAGTGCTCTGAGTGCAGCTTCTATTTCACTATCTAAAATTGGAGGTTCATCTTCAGATGGTTCTTCCTTGAATGAATCTGTCATTCATTCATCTCTTTTATATAGTTCTTCAGTGTATTGTTTCCATCGTCTTTTTACTTCTACTTGATCATATAATGTGTTTCTCTACTGGTTGTAGAGCATCCCCACTCTTGCCTTAAATTTCTCTTTGTTTTCTCAGATCTTTTGGAAGATCTCTTGTTCTTCCTTTTTTGTTGTCATCTTCTATTTCTCTTCATTGTTTATTATAGTAGTTTTCCTTGTCTCTCAGCACAAATCACTGAGCAGTGGCATTCAGAATTCTCACTCTATTTCTGTCACCTTTTATTTTTGCTTCTGGTCTGTTCTTAACTGGTTGAAGAGTTTCATCTGTCATTCACTGAGGTTTCTCTTTCTTTTTGATTGCAGATAGTGTCTTCTTGCATTCCTCCTTGACAATGTCCTTGGCTTCAGAGTTCTTTTGGCTCCCAGTCAATTAGGCTTAATAGTGCAAATCTAGTTTTTACGTTAGCTTTAAATTCTATGGGGATGTTCTTCAGGTTATATTATGGCACAATGGTTGGTTTAGTGTTCTTTGGCTTTACTCTAATTTTTCATATTAGCAGTTCATGGTCTATGTCACAATCTGCTTCTGTTCGTTTTGCAGAGAGAATGGAATTTCTCTGTCTTCTGCTTCCAATTGTGATTTGATTTTAATATTGTCCATCAGGTGATGTCCATGTATACAGTCACCTCTTGGGTTGTCTGAAGAATGTGTTTGTGACAAACAAACTGTTAGTCTGGCAAAATTCAGTCAATCACTCTCCTGCTTCATTTCCTGACATTAGGGGGAAAAGTTCCTACAGTGTTTGATTCTGCTCTGTTTCCTACTTTTGCATTCCACTCTCCTAAGATTAACCAGAAATTATGTCTTTGTGTGATCAGTTTCCTCCTGGACTCCAGCACAGAATATTTCAGTTTCTTCTTCCTCTTCTGCATCTGTAGTTGGAGCATGAACTTGGGTTATAGTTATTGATTTTGCTGTGAATAGCCCTGCCAAAACTGGTGCCCACCAGTCTACATTGCATTTAAATAATTCTGCAGGCAAAAGATCAATACCAGGGGCCTTATTGTCCTTTGTTGACTGAATAATGGATTTAATCTCTGATATCGTTACTGGGAACCACCCTGGAAGTAAATTAAAATCTTGTATCCCAGCAACTCTGTCAGAAGATTTTTTCTCATCTTCTTTAAAAAGCTCTAAATAAAACCTTTCCCAACTTGAAGCAGAAATAGGGATGTCAAACATAACTTTTGACCCTTTGAGTCTATTTATGACCAAATGCCAAAAATAAGCTGAATTTGATTGTAATGCCGCTTCTTCTAGATCAGCCCAGAATTGTTCCTGAAACTAGGCCTTCTTTACTGCGATTAATTTTTTGTAATTACTTCTGAGTTTCAGCATCAGGTTCAGATCCATTTGGTCATTCGTGCCATGTGCTTAACGGATACATTTTCTCAATTCTTTTCTTCGTACACTACATTCTGTATCAAACCATGAGAGCTTCCTTTGCTGCTGTTCTTTTGAATTCTGGTTAAATTTTAGAAAAGGTCTCAAATTCTTACATATATCCTGATATGCCTCCAATACCTCACTAATATTGGCTTCTGAGGATGACACTATATTACTCAGTGATCTTCCCTGCGTAGAATTATAGAAATCTTTTAGGTTGCTCACATTAACTTTTTGCCATTTCAATCTCCTTTCTCCCTGAGCTTCCAGCCTCTGGATTAACCATTGGTCTGCAGAAGTCACTATCCTCTCATCAACTTTGGCTACTAAATTTACAATAATGGGTTGATGATCACTTTCTTCTCTGTAGTTCACAATAATGCCAGAAAACTGTTGGACTTCTGCTCCAGTAACACAAATATAATCCAAAGTACTAGCAGAGCTTTTTGAGAAGTAGGTGAAAGGATGTGGATCATTAAAGTTATTACTACCTAAGATCTGCAGACCAAACATGTATGTTATCCTAAACAGGTTAATGCCAGCCTGTTTAGGATAACATACATGTTTGGTCTGCAGATCTTAGGTAGTAATAACTTTAATGATTATAAATATTTTTAAAGCAAAAGTAATTCCATCACTTATTTTTGGGGCAGAAATTTGAGGCTTTGCAAATCTTGCAAAAATTGAAAATATCCAATCCCAATTCCTGCGTATGATCTTAGGTGTTTCTAAATCTACTCCATCTTATTTAGTTAGATCTGAACTTGGGATGGATAGGATTGAGGGCCTAATATACTCCAGGATGGTAAATTTCTGGTGCAGAAAAAGTAATTTAACAGAAGATAGGCTCCCCAAGGTTTGCTTAGAAGAACAAAGGACTTGTCAGCAAGGAACATTTTGGCTACAGAATTTTTCAAATATGTTACTAACCTTTGGTTTTTCACACCAGCTATTAAATCCAAGGTTGCCTGATACTAAAAAGATGGTTAAACAAAGAGTGTCCGATGTGAATGCGCAGTTAGACATTGCTGCCCTAACATCTTGTAGATCAACTAAATGGCTAGCTAAACTGAAATCAGAACACAAATTTGAAAAATATCTGGCATTCCCACTGTCCATGGAAGCTCGCAGAGCCTTTACACGCTTACGTTTTGAACAAATGGACACAATGATGAAATGGGGTAGATTTTGTAACATCCCAGTCCAAGAAAGGCTGTGCATATGTGGTGAGCTGGTGTTAGAAGATTTAACTCATTATTTACTTGAATGTCAGATATATTCAGAGATAAGGGAAAGTTATCTAGCGCCTTTCCTAAGAAAAATGAAATACCGGTCAGCAAAAGAGAAACTTGCTTTTTTAGTACAATCAACAAATCAACATGTGATTAGAAAGGTTGCTGCTTTTGCAGTGAAGGCTGCTAGGGCAAGAGAAAACTTTTTAGAGCTCATACTAGATAAAAAGCATCAGAGTCTTGCAGAGTAAGAGATGGTATTTGTAAATTGTAATTATGTAATTTATGTAATTTTATATGAGAATATGTAATCTACGTTTTAACCTTGTGTTTCATTTTTACTACGAAGATGTTTTATGGTATTGTTTTAATTATGCAATGAGGGCGATCTGTTTTGAAGAGATTTTGGATGTTTTGTTTTTTTGTACTTGTTGGATTGCAATGGTCTTTGGACTGAGCAAATAAATAAATAAAGTAAGTAAAGATTTTGCTGTGTGCCCTCCAGTCATTTGCAACTTATGGCAACTCTAAGGCAAACCTAACATTAAGTTTTCTTGGAAAGATTTGTTCAGAAGGAGTTTGCCTTTGCTCCGAGGCCGAGAGAGTGTGACTTGCCCAAGGTCATGCAGTGGGTTTCCACCTCTTCTTAGATTTTCATTTCCTGGTAAAACACAATACAGTTATCTGACTTCAAATGTCCCATACATATCTACTTTAGCTCACTCACCCCTCAATATTTATACATTCCATTTCTTGTATTACTATGCACAGCTTCCCCAATTAATGCTTCTCATACCCCGTGTTCTTATAATATTTGCTGTGCAGGTTTGGACTTTCCTTTCACTTCTGAGTGCATCAACAGCAAAACATCCTTTCAGCTTGAGTCCAGTTATGTCATTAGCCATAGTGCTACTCATGCTTGTCCTCTGATCTACTCCAGTAGTTTTTGAGTGCCATCTTACCTGAGTGTCATCTGATGGCACCAAAGGATTTACTGTTTCTCCTTCTGCACAGTATTAACAAGTGTTAGCTATGATGCCACTGCCATTATACCTGAGAGATCCGCCACCAGTATCTCCCCACCTCTACTACTGCTGCTACCCAGAACCTGTTTGGCACATTTAGTTTGGCTCCTCAGCAAAAGCCAGTCTGTCATGGTGTTACTCTAAGACAGGGCTTTTCAAATGGTGTGCTGTGACACGTTAGTGTGTCACCTGAAGTGTGTGGGTGTATCACCTACAATCTTGGAAATGTATGTTATGATTTATAAATCATATATTTTTAAAAATATATGAAAGGTTTTCATGAGATATGTTGTGTTCCCATACATTTTGTTATTACAGTTTATTTATGCGTCTGTATCTCTTATAAGGGGTTAGTTTAGCCTCCGGTTTGCTAGTAACACTGAACTACTGTGTTGCAAAATGATGCACATCTAAAAAGTGTGTCACCAACATAACAAGTTTGGAAAGCTCTGTTCTAAGAGGTGGGAGACCTTGAGGTCCACCAGCAGTGCCAGAGTCTCCTTTAGAATTTGGGGAATTATTAGCTCAAAGGAGGCCTGCGAGAGGAGGGTAATGGCAGGATCTTTTCACCTATGTATACCATACTACCCATAGGACCCCAGTTAAAGTTTTAAACAGGGTGTTTTATTAGAAATTAAGAGAAACACACACAAGAAATCAAGCAGTCTCATGAACCATACAGGGCTACCAAAGGGAAATGTGTTGGATAGAGGTTGGATAGAGACAGATTTTGGGTGGATGGGGTAATATTTATTGGTCTTAGAGCAGAAGATTGAAGACAAGTGGCTCAAACAAGACTGTGAGAGCAGTATGGAGGAATGGGAGTCTGGGGTGCAGCATTATACCCAAAGTGCTAGCAAATTACCTGGGCTGGACCTGGGGTTTTATACTCTATTTCCCACCATGAAGGGGGAGTGTTAATGGCTCTGTGACAGGATAAACAAAGGGGGTCCAGAACAGGCTGATTGTCTTACTTTGTGTGACAAAAACATTGATGGGAGTCCTGACAGCTTCTTAATGTCTTGGTTGGGTAATGTGAATGGGGAAGGTCTCTGTAGGAAATGGGCACAGCAGGGGTATTTGCTGCCGTACCTGGGCAGTTTTGTTTACTATTGTTTTGGTTGCCAGGGCTATTGAAAGGATTATTGTAAGCCCATTAACCACTGAGCTTTCCTGCTTAATCTTCTTGACTTTATGACCTAGCTATGCTAAGGCTATCCTGACCTAGCCCATGCTTACAGCCAGTGCCCTCCCTGCTGCATGCTTTTACAGTCATAAGTGTCCAGTTTTTATATGAAAATATTTCTTGCCAATTTTGCTATCCCGCAGGAGAGGGAATATAAGATGTGATAACAATGGGAGACCCTACTAGTGGCACTGCTGCCATCGGCATAGCATCTTGCCTCACAGAAGCATGCAAGGAGCATGTAAAGGAAGAACTAGTGTCATCTGAAGTAGTCGCTTGGTAAATGTGTCCCCTTTTTTGCTTTTCAAACAATACTAGCCCTAACATAACACACAAATAGGAATCCAGCGAAGGTCTACAATATGACAATAAAGCTGGTCTTCTTTACATGGTAATTCTAAGAATTAGTATCATACAGTCAGAGAACTGTAGAGCTGGAAGACACCACAAGGGCCATCGAGTCCAACCCCCTGCTGTGCCGGAATATACCACCAAAACTTTCCTGTCAGACGGCCATCCAGCTTCTGTTTAAAAACATCCAAAGAAGGAGACTTCATCAAACTCTGAGGCAGTGTATTCCACTGTCAAACTGCTCTTACCATCAGGAAGTTCTTCCTAATGTTTGGATGAATCTCTTTTCTAGAAGCTTGAAGCCATTGCTCTGTGTCCTAGTCTCTTCAGCAGCAAAAAACAATAATTAGTTAGAAAATCCACAATAAAAACCCTCAGGTATTTTACACTCACTTTCTAAATGCTAGATACATTCAGATAACTGTTATCCATCCTGATGTCCATGCTTGGCAATTCAACAGCTTGGCATTACTCTGAAAAATACAACTGTCAAAAATAAGAGTCCTTAAGAACATCACTAGATGGCAGTAATCAATTAGGACTGGAAAGGCAAAGAGGCTTCCACATCTCAGAAAATTTATTTCCAAAGGAAGATAAATCCATGCAATGATAGTAATGTATACTTAAGGAGTTAGAAGGGGGCTGAAAAATGTATTAAGATTTTCTTCTTAGAAAAGCTTTGTAGAAGAAGTGACTGATATTTAATTTTGTACAAGTATGCTGTTGAAGTTAAGAGCGAAAGAAATTTATCATATGCCAAGTGGTTATCTAGCAGCTTCAGGGAGATGATCCCAGATGGCATATTGCCCTCTTCAAATCTCATATAACAATATCTTAACTGTAATATCATTTCAGGATTTCACTCAGTGAGACACTATTACATAGTCATAACAGAGCGTAACATTATACACAATGGCATTATGTCTATGCCTGATCAAACAACCTGATCAACAAAGAATTCTAGAAACCAGTCTGCTGATCTTATACAGAATTAATATATGAAATCCCATGGAAGTCAATGGAATTAGTCAAGTCTAGTTTGTACAAGACTAGTTTTCTAGGCCACAACCCAAAGTACATACTTTGGACAGCATTGCATTAAGGAGACTTGTTTCCAAGCATATGACTGGCATAGAGTTGAACACATTTGGAAAACTACATTAAATACAGTTTTGCATATTTATCCTCCAAATCCCTGTGGTTTCAGTATGTCATCAAAAAAAAAAAAAAAAGAGCCTGTTAGAGATTAAAAATTTCAGAACTGAAAAATTATTTTCACATATTAGCTAGCAACATTTTAAAGCAAGCACTCCACCAGCTGCACTTATCTTCAGGTGATTTTTTTGTTCAAAGATGCCCCAAAGAACACTCAAGCATTCTTTGCTCACCCCCAAAGCTATACTCCCTACTTTCCCCAAAACGGACAAAAAAACAGTGGTCAGAAAAGTCACATCACCTCCAGTGTACCTGGGGCATGTGAGTGTGGCTGGTGGTGGGGGAGCTGAAAGGTTGATGACCAGGAGTCTTGGAAGTTTTTCCTTCATAGGGTCATCATAGGTTGAAGTCAACTTGAAGGCAAACAACTACAATAGGCACATTTTAAAAGTCCAGTATTACAAGCCTATGCATATCTACTCAGAAGAAAGTTGTTCTTAAATTTGGTAGAAGTTTCTTCCAGGTGAGTATATATAGTCTAAGTTATATAAAGCTCCCCCTTCCACCACCTCTGTCAATAATTTACTCATAGCTCATTTTGTCCCATGGTAATTGATCTTCAGGAGACTTCCTATCAGAGTTAGTTCTTTCGCTATAGAATTTGCTACCACATGCTTAGATGACATTTTTAAAAGAACAAAACAAATGCATATATAACAGGTATATCAACTGTTCTTATCTAGCTTGGGAGTGGGCAACTGCACAGGCAGTGGGATCAATGCTTCTACCCTGCACCCCTCCCCATGGGTCACACCAGTTCATTTTGGTGTGCTGGAGTGATACATCACTTCCAGCTGCCATTTTAGCCAATTTTTAGCCAATATTTAACATTTCTTTCATGTTTCAGGGAGATCTAGGGACTTTGGAGGGTCAGAAGAAGGAAACCATTGTGGTCTGAGTACATTTGGAGTGATTTTCAGGCAAAGCATCACCCGTAAATCAGCCTGAATTAAAAAAAAAAAGCCTGTGAACTCTGGGTGAGCTTCTGGGGCTACAGTGCCATTTCAGGGCCACACCTAAAGGGTCCCATGGGCCACATTTTGCCCACCCCTGATCTGAGACAACTGAAATGGAATATTAATGATCTGAGGTGACACATCCATTACTTGCTAAGAATGAACAGGGCATAATCTTCATTTCAGTTTCTACAGACAATTGGTACAGATTTGAACAGAACTATTAGACCTCAAAGGCTTTAATTAAAAAAAAAACACTGTTGGCTCTGGCAAAAGAATAAAAGCAGCGTTGGCCCATTCCACATACATAAGTATCTATCATTGCTGTGGCATATCCAAATCAAGAACAATCAAATGAGTAATGGGTGGAAGCCTTAAGCTCTCTCTTCTAACAGGTGCCCCCAGCATGTTTGCCAGCTGTTAAGCATCTAGAAAAAGGCGAAGCCTACTATTTTTAGGCTGTGTAGTAAGCTGCTGTTTCACAAGTGTGATCTTTTGTTTTTACAAAAGGAGCAGCCTAGTATTTTGCAGCCTGTGTAAAGAGTCTTTTATAAGTCTGGTCTTTTGTAATCTTCCATGATTAGATAAACACTTGATATATACATGAGTAACCACTCTATATTCTACTAACTGATGGTATCAGTCATAAGATGATATGTAATTGCGACATCATTGCCTCCCAAACTTGGTGACATCATACAGACATACACATAGTATCTTAGAGGATGAGAGGCAACTGTCCTTGATGACTCAGCATAGAATTATCAGATGTACCCATTTTGTATTTCTATGACAACAAAAATTGGCTGAAATTGACTGAATGTACCCCATCCTGTACCTTCATGCTTGGTGAAAGTCTCCCTCCTAAATGTTTGCCCATCGCATGTATATACTAAAGACATCAAGAATTTAAAACAATGCATAGCACCACATTACAGACCAAGCAATTTTATTTGGCATAAACTTCCATTAACTAAGATACAAGACTTTTTGCTGGTTTTGCTATAGTAGACTACCCCAGCAATCCTCTCTTTGGAGATGGCTACCACCAGTAAGCGTGATTGTTGGCTGCAACCTTTCTTAGACTCCTCTTATCACCTATGTGTGACAGGGGAAAATTCAACAGATTCATGTTCCCTAGCATGGAGACAAAGGGATGTGGTGCATCTGGTGAATATCTACAGTAATACTTGGTACCGGAAGATTCCCAGGATTTTGATTTTTTTAATGGCCACTCAGCTGTCTCACAGAGTACATTATTTTAAGTATTCAACTAGGATATCAGTGTTCAAATCTCTGTTCAGCTATGGGAATCCACTGGCTCATCTTGGGCAAGTCACACTCTCTCAGCCTGAGGGCAATGGCAAACTCGCCCTGAAAAAACCTGTTCAAGTAAACCCTATGATAGAGTTGCCTCGGGGTCACCTAAGTGAAAATAAGGGACACCTAGCAACCCTAGTGTAAGGTATGTTCCTTGAAGGCCAAAAATCTTGTCCTTTATCAACCTGAATGGTGTCCCACATTATAAGTGATGTCACCTATCTGAGGCTTGGGAAGTTTTTTCCTTTTATATAAACTGAACAAAAAAAAAATCCAGTATTTTGTGGCGTCAGCATCATGTAATTTATGAATGTGGGCAACAGGTTAATTTTACAAAGGAATACATGGCTAGATTAACTGAAACCAGCATTTTCATTTGGTATTTAGTTACAGCACAGACTTGTCCAGGTTATCAACCTTCGATGCTCTGAATTCCGGCTGTCCCCGTATCGCTGTTTTCTGAAACGAGGTGAGGCCACACAACAAGGCCCCTCCTTCCACCAGTTTCTCTCTATGGAAGGGTACGTTTGCTATGGCAACGACCATGAACATCCCAAGAACTCCCCCGTTGAACAGCCCTACCCACGTATCCCCCAGGGCGCCTGCGTCAAAACAAACCCCGCCCAACCTCGCTCAATGAGTGGCGCATGCGCCTCAGGCGCCCGGTTTTGTTTATGTATGCTGGTCTGCCTGGATGCTTTCCCAGTGTTCCTCTCTACCCCCCCCCACCGCCCCCGCACACCGTCTCTTCTTCCCGTCAGAAGTCCTCATTTACATCCGGGGTCACGCCTTTTCGCTTCCTGTTCTGGGTGTGTGTGGTTTTTTGTTTGTTGTTTGTTTGGAGGGTGGAGGGAGGAGAGAGTTGGTGGGAAGAAGGACGGAAAAGGAGGGGAGGGAGACGCGGGGCGTGGGGCGGCCACCCGAATGGGAGACCCAGCCGTTTCGGTCTCCGCGCGCCAGCGAGCTCGGCGCGGCTCCGTCAGCTGAGGGGAAGAAAGAGAGGCAGAGGCAGCCCGGGAGCGCCCGCCCGCCCACCCGCCCCCCGCCCCCCGCCCCCCGCCCCCTTTTTCTGTCAAACGCCGAGGGGGCGAGTCGCGCCGCCGGAGTCCTCGGGCGCGGAGGAGAGGGCGACCCGAGCTGTCCGCGCCGGAGGCGGCCGGGAGCGACGGCGAAGCCCCTGAGGGGACCCGCCGAGGGTTCCCGCTCGCCGCCTCGCTGCTTCTCCGCCTCCTCCATTCACACCTCGGTTGCGGTCCCCGCGGAGGTAAGTCGCTCGGTAACGAAAGAACGCGGGCTGCTTTTTTAATCCCTTCCCCTCTTTTGGAATCTGTGGGAGATCTTTTTTCTTTCTTTCTTCCCGTAGAGAACCGGGAAAGCAGTTTGTTGGTGGAGGAGGGAGGTAGAGGCGAAGAAGGAAACGCCTCTTCGGGAGAAACTCACTTGCGGGCGGCTTCTTCGCGAGGCGTTGGAGAGCGCGGGGCGATTATTCCACTGTCGACATCCCACGGAATCCTGGAGGCCCCTCACTAAACTGCAAACCACAGGATTCCGTGGGATGTTGAAAGTCGAATAACCGCGCTGTAACACTCCAGTGCGGAAATGGCCCCGTTTTCGGGCGTTCGTGTTTGACTTCGAAGGGACACCGCGCGCGGGCCTCGCTCGCCAGCCGAAGGGGGTGCGTTGAGGTTCAGGAGAGGCGACTCGGTTTGCAGAAAAGCAAGGCGGTGAGCGCGGAAGGCCCCCGGTGGGCTTTGGTGGAATTCAGGTCGTCGGAAATGTTATTTAGAATGGCCCGGTTAAGGTGCAGTCTTATATACTCATACCTGGGAGTAAATCGTTGAAACTGACAGGCACGTGTAAGTTTGCGTCGTTCTCAACGGGTGGTGTTTGTTTTTTTTGAGGGGAGTCTGTCCACCTCCTGAAAGACCGACAGTCGCATATTCATGCATCCTATATATTGTTTGTTCATCGTTTGCCTTGTTCTTCCTCTCGTTATTTCATTAATGTTGTCCCTTTTCAGCCCACATGTGTGAGGAGCCCTCTCTCACCCCCTCATCTTCTTTTTCCATTTCTGCCCTCTGAAATCCTCCCTCTAGAATTATGTGGTACTCACCTCGTCCCCATCATTCATTTTATTATTACAGTACGCTTTTCTCCCATTCTTTCACTAGCATACTCGGGATGTGCAAATGGTCCCCTCCCTTTGATTCTTACAGTAGCCCTATGAGGTAGGTGGTTCCCTTTCCTTCATGCCTCCTGTGTGCATATCTTAACTCTTCTTTCTCATAAACAGATATTCTTCTTTCTCTCTTTCTTTGGGAAGAAACCATCTCCATTTTTCTCTAAGAGTTCTGTTGTAGTGAGAAATAAGAGATATACACTTCTGTCAGGTGTAAACATGTATACATTTGTTGTGGACACATTCAAGTGAACACATTTAGGGATCTTACTTGAATCACAGGGTGTGATAGTAGAACATGCTCTATTACAGCAAAATCCTAATCATATTAACACAAAAGTAAATCCCACTATGTTCTGCCAGGTTCTTGGTGTTACACATTATGGATATCAAATCCACCCAACCTCACCTGTATTTCTTACATTTTCTGGCCTTCTTAATTTTGCTTTACTCATTCATACGTTCTTTCCCAACTTTATGGCAGCCTGTATGAAGAACTTTATTCTCACCTCTTTACACATAGAGGGTTTGTCCCGTGTTTCTTTTCCTCCTCTCCATCATGTTCATTAAAGGTAGCAGATCCCATTTGATTTTGGAAGTGAAGCAGGGTCGACCCTGGTTACTACTTGGATGGGAGATTTCTAATCATACCAGGTATGGTAGGCTATATTTCAAAGGAAGGAACTGGGAAAATCACCTCTGAGTGTTCCTTGCCTAAAAAAAAGCTATGAAATTCACAGAGTTGCTGTTAAATCAACACACAGCTTGAACGTACATACACACACATCATGTAAGTAAGGGTCTCCTTGTTTTCCCGTGTCCTTTACCTCTTTCCCACCCATGATACCATCCTGTTTTTCTGTCTCCTCCAGTTCGTAGTCTTGGTCCCTTCAGTATTTCCCACCAAACACTCCTTATAGATGAATGAATGAGATGCGGAGAGGTTTCTGGTCCCTTCATGGAATGTTTACTTGGTTGCCTGTGTTGTAAGGCTTGGAAGAAACGATAGAAATGTGTTTTGGAGTGGTTTAAAAACCACACTGTTTCTGACCGCTACCCTTTGCTTTTTGGTGTGTATTTGTATCTCAGCAAGCAATGTAAGTGGTTTGAATCAGAAGATGGAGAGGAGTAGTGTTGAGAACACCTTGCTGCATTTGTTGTTCATTGCTATAATTTAATATTAGATGAGAGAAAGGCTGTTCATGTAAATACTTGAGAAGCTAACCATTTTGAAAATCAGCGTATTGAGTTTTAGAGGTTATCCTCGTGATTGGCTGATCAAAGGCAGAGATTGTCAATGAGTGTGTTTGTACATAGCTTGAAGCAATGCTGCTTCCTGGTTTTACATTTTATTTCTGAGCACCCTGATGACCTGAAAAACCAATTGCATAATTTCTGTGAAGGTATTTTGTGCAGACATCATTGCAGTACTCCAGTGCCAGCAGCATGGTTGTAAATAGGAAGAAAAATCCCTTTAATGCTGTTTCATAAGCATGCTTTACATCTTACAAAGCATGCTTTGTAGGGATATTTGTTTGAAATGAACTGATTGTATCTCTAAAAAAGTTGCATCCTAAAGCTGCCTGGTTAATAACACTGCTTTTGTGGAGAGCAGAAGGGATCTAATAATATGTGGGCTGGCATTATTTAACTTGCTCTCTTGGTGCTTTAATGTATGTTGCTTTGTAGCTAATGTTTTAAACTACCAAAGGCCATGAAGAATGACTTGAGTGCACTATCGTCTTGAATATGGTAATATGTGTTAAAATTATTGTAACATCTGATGTAAGAATATTTGTGTCTGTTGAATAATCTAAGGCGAGGAAAACAAAGGAAAATAGAGTCTTGAAAGAATGTGGGTTAGTTTATTAAGTTCCAATAGATGTGCTCAAGAAAAAAAATCCTGAATATGTAGATACTTTGCACACTGAGGAATATACATTTACATGTGATGTTTTCCCTTTCTTATCACTAAGAAACTACCCTACTCCCAGAGCTACATTAGAAACTGAATTTCTGAGCAAAATCCCTATTGCCTGTGTATGTATCTTCGTGCATGGCTGATCCTGAGTCTATTAAAGGAGGAACATTAAGAGGGGTTGGGACCCAGATTCCTCCCTGAACCACAGGCAGATGACATCAATGAGGAAGGGACCTGATCTTTACATCATTAAATCCCTTGCTGAAGCATTGACCAGAGCTTCTCAGGTTAGTGTTCCTGTTAGAAAAATGTTGTTACTTCTTCACCTTCTCCACATCTCAGGTATCAGTCGCTCAGTGCCTTGAGTGTGTTTGCTGGTGGCGCAGACAGTTTCATTCCTCATTTGCCTACCCTACAAGGGAAAGTGAAGGAAGAGAAAAGTGGACTCAGGAGGCCCATTGAGTAGACCTGACACTGATTCACTCCACTCTTTCAAGTGCCATCTCAAAGCAGAACTGACTTTGTTCCTCCCTCATCTTCCTTTCATAGGAAGTTGGGAGGAAGTAACATGGACTCAGGTATGGATTTGAGCTTATAAATCAGTTGACCTTCTGTTGTTTCTCCTTCTGTGGGGATGGGCCTTTGGAAAGGGTGAGGGGCCTCATTCCAAGGCTAGATGGGCTGAGCCAATGGAATGGATTTAGGCTGCAGGCTGAAGGTTCCCCATTCCTGATCTAATTCATCATTGGTGCAAAAATGTAAATGTGCAGTCAGGAAACTAGTGCAGTATAGATTGGATGGTGTGTGTATGCAGTGCAGTCCTGCCTATGATTATGGAAGTAGATTCCATTGATTTCAGTGACATTTACATGTGTTGTTTACATCTAGGATTGCAGGCATGTTTCCCAATCTTGTGCAGGTTTACTGAGAAGTAAGGCCACTATATTCAATAGTTAATTAAAAAACTATTTACTTCAATTCAATAATTAAGTGTTCATAGGATTGTATACCTATTTGCATTGCTAAAAGGAATTGTTTGCCTACTTATCCATTATCTGAACATGCATGCAGTGAAAAGTTGAAGTGACAAACACGTTTTGAAATTAACAGTATCCTTGGTTTTGTTACACTAACAGAAACTTTTGTTTATGTAAACAAATATAATTCTGAGGCACATACTATTTAGTAACATTTTTGCCCTTAAAAGATACAATATTTGGTGGTTCCTTCTTAGGAATGCCTTTCTCCTTTAGAAAACACTCTGCAGTGTTACTGTGTGGAACACAGTGTCACATCAACAAAAGTGTGCTTTGCCAAGATAATGAGGATGTAGGGATGCAGTTTGACGCCCAGCAAGTGGGAGGACACTTATTTGTTTCAGCACCCACTAATAGTTCCACAGAACTAGAGGGGACTGACTGTCAATAGGGAAAATTTCAGGAGTAAAATCCAATGTTTGGGAAGGGTTAAGTGTCTGCCTCTAAGCTTCCATGGGAAACTTGAGATGGGGTCATTGCACTTCTGTCATAGTATCTTAATTTCATTGCCAAAGAATTTCTAGCATCTATGAGTATGAGATGTTAACTCTTGTGGACTTGTTTGTAACTAGATGTATTAAGTACATTTATATGGAATCATAGGCCAAGGAGTCCATCTAACCCCAGAGTATCAACCCATGGGCTGACAACCACGTGCAACAAGGATCCTTGGTTTAATATCAAAAGCAGGTGGTTATTTGAAGAGTTATTTGCAGGTGATGAACAAGTAAATAGTAATCTACCTGTTTTCCAGCAGGGGGTAGAGCAGCAGACGTGACATTGGAGACAGGCAGATGGCAGAGAAAAAGAAAAGAGCATGGCAAGAAGGGAGGGAGTTAAAAAAAAGTGGACTTGCCTACTTTTTTCTTCCGGTCTTATCCTGTAGTGGCTTTAGCCATGGCCACTGCTGGTATCTGGCCCCTGACAGATTAACCCCAAGGGCATAAGCCCCTCAACAACAACAACAACAACGATCCACCAGTGATGTAGCCCATTTTTATATAGGGCACGGCCCTCCAAGAATTGGGACTGAAGTTTTTCCTAGCTCTGCTGTCTGCACCACTTTAACAAAGAATGCCAGAGCACATAGTAAATAAAGCTTTAGAAACTGTTCCTCTATGTTTTCAATTCCCCCACTTACAAGGCTGCTTCTAGCCATTATGACTGGCAGCCACCTTCAGCAGCCATATGTATTCAGTAGTATTCTTAATTTAGTTCGCAGATAGTCATCTTGAGAACGTGATCTGATGAGTCTTGAGAAATCATTACTAGCTGTAGAGTTGAAACTGCTTCTCTGTTATTTGGGGCTTGAACCAGTTAGAGCAGTGGTTCTCAACCTGTGGGTCCCCAGATGTTCGTGGACTTCAGCTCCCAGAAGCCCCAGCCACTATGGTCAATGATCAGGGCTTCTGGGAGCTGAAGTCCAAAAACATCTGAGGACCCACAGGTTGAGAACCACTGAGTTAGAGGTTTTGGTCATAATTAGTGCATTTTTAGTTCATAAGAATATAAGAAGAGTCCTACTGGATCAGATCGAAGTCCTTCGTAACTCAGCATTCAGTTCCAGCAGAAGTGAACCAGATGCCAGTGAGAAACATTAGAGCAATACATGAATGTAATACCACTCTTCCCTTCATATTTATCAGAACACAGTATAAAGAGACATACTACTTTCACACAGGACAGAATATGTACAGTCAGCCCTCCACATTTGCTAGGGTTAAGGGCGCAGGACCGCCACAATAGTGGGGAAAATCACACATATCAAAATGTGTGTGTCTGTGGGAAAGGGGGGCCAAGGTATGGTGGCAGGAATGGATACCCAGGGTCCAATGCAAGTCATGAAAAGGAAGGGGAAAGGGGTGAGTCAGCATGGTGACCCTGTATTTCTTCTCTCTTTCCCATCTCCTTCCTTGGGTGTGGGCATCTGGAAAAAGTTTGATGCTGAGAAATTGGGGTGTGAGCTGTCCTTAGCTGGCTAAGCAGCGGCTGGTAGAGGAGGAGGGCCAGAGGCACGTATTTAAAGGGCTGCGTAACTTGATTGCAACCACCGGAGGGAAGGGTCCCTTGGAAAAGGAGTGCTTGAGGTAGGGCGGCAGAGACTGGAGAAGCTCACAAATAATCAAATCTGTGAAAGTGAAACCTGCAAATGTGGAGGCCTGACTGTAGTCACTGCAACTAATAATCACTCTTAGCTCAGCCTCCATGACTTTGTCTAGTCTCCTTTTAAAGGTCTCCAGATTAGTTGCTATCACTAAATTTTAGAAGCAAATTCCATAACCAGTTCCAAACACAGTGTATGGAGAGCTACTTCTGTATATTTTTGTCATAGAATCATAGAATCATAGAAATGTAGAGTTGGAAGAGACCACAAGGACCATCCAGTCCAACCCCCTGCCATGCAGGAAAACCCTCAAAGCACTCCTGACAAGTGGCCATCCAGCCTCCGCTTAAAAACCTCCAAAGAAGGAGACTCCACCACACTCTGTGGCAGCACATTCCACTGTCGGACAGCCCTGACTGTCAGGAAATTCCTCCTGAGGTTCAGGCGGAATCTCCCCTCCTGCAGCTTGCATCCATTGCTCCTTGTCCTGGTCTCAAGAGCAGGAGAAAACAAGCCCACTCCCTCCTCGACATGACACCCCTTCAAATATTTAAACATGGCTGTCATGTCCCCTCTCAACCTTCTCTTCTGCAGACTAAACATACCCAGCTCTCTAAGTCTGTCCTCATAGGGCATGGCTTCCAGGCCCCTCACCATTTTGGTTGCCCTCCTCTGGACCTGCTCCAGCCTATCCATATCCTTCTTGAATTGGGGTGCCCAGAACTGGACGCAGTATTCAAGATGAGGTCTAACCAATGCAGAATAAAGTGGTACCAATACCTCCCTCGATCTAGACACCATACTCCTATTGATGCAACCAAGAATTGCGTTGGCCTTCTTGGCTGCCGCATCACACTGCTGACTCATGTTCAGCTTGTGGTCTATGAAGACTCCTAGATCCCTTTCACACGTACTGTTAGCCAACCATGTGTCCCCCATCCTATATTTCTGCATACCATTTTTTCTGCCTAAGTGTAGGACCTTACATTTCTCTCTGTTGAAATTCATTTTGTTAGCCTTGGCCCAGCTCTCCAATCTGTCCAGGTCCTTTTGAATTTTGATCCTGTCATCAGGCATATTAGCAACCCCTCCCAATTTGGTGTCATCTGCAAATTTGATCAGCGTGTCCTCTATTCCTTCATCCAAGTCATTAATGAAGATATTGAACAGCACCGGGCCCAGGACAGAACCCTGTGGCACCCCGCTAGTCACTTCTCTCCAGGATGAGAATCTGCCATTGGTGACCACCCTTTGGGTACGGTCGGTCAACCAGTTACAAATCCACCTGACAGTAGCCCTGTCCAGTCCGCATCTTACTAGCTTCTTTGCAAGAATGTCATGGGGAACTTTGTCAAAGGCCTTACTGAAATCAAGATATACTATGTCCACAGCATTCCCTTCATCTATCAAGCAAGTAACTCTATCATAAAAAGAGATAACATTAGTCTGGCATGACCTATTTTTGAGAAATCCATGTTGACTTTTCGTAATTATCAACCCAACCGCCAGGTTGAGTCATCTTCCCTTTATTCTCCTTTTTTCCATGGTAAAATATCTGAAATACTGTAGTCTGTTTTCCTATGTGAATTGTTCTAGTCTGATTACTTTGGTTTATCTTTCTGTGCTTTCTGCAGCTCTGCAATATATTTTGTAGGACTGGAATGGTATGAAGTATTTCAACAATGAAAACAGATTTGCACAAAAGTTTTGATAGTTGACAGTTTTATTTTTTTATTTGCTTTCCTGTTGATCCTCAACATAAAATTGGCCTTCTCATAGCAAGAAACTAAACTATAATAGGATCTCTCTGGTTATTTCAATATTGCTATATTTGCTAGAGAGTCATTGATAAGGGACTTTGAATTATTTGAAGCTTATAACTCTGTTAAAACAGTCACTCCTATACTCTGGGCATAGCAGTTACCACTTTCACAATGGACTTAGGAACATCCCAAATTGGCAAGTTTGAGTTATGGGAGTAATTGTCTGTCATGGCTTTTGTTCTCCCCATTCCACTAAAGGCACTATGTTTATTTGAAAGTTGTCTGATGATGCCAGGCTTAAATAGCTCAAATGATGGACCATTTTGACATGGGAGGGTGCAGTCATTAGATTCCTATTGGAATCCCAGAGTGGTTTATTCACCACATTCCAGGAGAAAAGAAACAATGTAATGAGAGAGAGAGATTTGATCAAGAGGTAAATATGTATATAGGCAAAATACAACCATGGATTCAAGATCATGTCTTAAGTGCATTCTTACACTGGAAACAGTTTATCTTGTAGGGGGCAGATGGAGTTATGTGAGCTTTTAAAAATTACTCCTACTTAAATAGTATTTGGAACTTTTATCATGTGTTTGTAAATAGGTAATTCAGTACATCATAAGAAACATTTTTTTTCCACTATGCATTCCATAATGCAAGAGAAGTTTCCCTATCGAAATCACCCATACTGTTCTTTACTCTGGTGTATGACTGTCTTGAAATCAACTGTGCATTGAATGCAACAGTGTGTGGTGCAGGGTAAAGGTGTGAAGCTTTTGTAACACAAGTGATACAAATCTTCATAACATTGGGAAAGTCTGAAGCTTTACCCTGTGTCCTCAGTTTCATACAGACTACATTTGATGTTGGATACCAAATAAAGTGTGAAAGGTACTGCATTTTGGAGGGTTTTCAACTCCAGCTAAGTTCTCTTATGCAATGGATGAACTTGTGATTGAGAGGACAGATTTAAAAGATGTTAAGCAGAGGAGGAATATTGTGACTTATTTAGCAATAAGAACAAGCTAATGACAAATCCCCAGTTTTCAAAATACACAAGTAGAAGTTTGAAACTATCAAAATATTCAAGTTAAATAATTCCTGTAGTCCATTTGCTATGTAATCAAATCTGCTATTGACATCATTTGTCAACAGACTCTGTGGAATTCACTATCACAAGATGTTGTGATGACCACTGATTTAGACACTTCTTCAAAAGAAGTAAAAAAAAAAATTCTTGTACAAGGTAATCTACCGGTAGCCTTTTGGGGTGTAGACTAAATGAAATCACAATATTAAAAAGTAATATGATTTCCTTTACTAGTTTCTGAGAAGCAAACTACTAGCGAAAGCCTCATGCCCTGTTATGGAGTTTCTGGACATCTTTTAGTTGGCCACTGTTAGAAATGGGATATTGAAACTGCATTGATGCTTGTTATGATTCAGCAGGATTAATAATTCATTATTGGAATTATTCTCACTGGAAAACTGTAATTGGAATCATTAGAGGAGACATTTTTCTCTGTGTTTGCTTTGTCTTGAAATATTAATAGTAGCGACTCCTCTACAGTTATTTTACATAATTAGCAACTTCTGACTTACTCCATAGTAGAAGTATCTGTGTGTTTAAAAGGTATCTTTGTATGTACTTGATAAAGATTTAACCCCCTCGTTAAAAAAAACCCTGCTTGCAATAGTGTAATATCTGTAACTAAAGGAAAGGGAATAGAATCGACCAAATCTAAGCATTGATTTTCCATACCCATAGACTCCACTCCTGAACAGTCATCTCCAGAATGCGAAATACTAACAGGACAAGAATAGAATTAAACAACTCTAAGCACTAACTTTTCATATAGTAGGAAGATACTGGCATCCTCTGAACTGTCATCTTCCAATCTTCCTGTGAAGTGACATCCCTAGGATGACATAGCTTGTGCATACTTCAGATATCAAAAGGTCTTTTTGCAGCTAACTTCCTTTAAATGTTGTTGTTATAATAAATCTGTAATTCAGCCATTGTCCTTCCTTCAGTTTTTATAAAGGAAAGCTTTAATGCCTCCTTGCCTGCAGTATACTTATGGGAGGTTGTCTCTTTCCAAATTGTAAAGCCCTAATTGCTCCAGATTCTATTTCAAAATCCATTCAGTTTCAGCTTATTCAATACATCTTGTGACAGTTTTTTTTTTTTAAGCGTACAAGTTGAAAAGGCTTGACTGGCCTTGATAGCAAGCCATTTTTCCTGGTTACCATTGATCTCACCCATTTCCCAAGTTCTCTGATGTGGATTTGACTAGGAGGAGGGGCTATCATTTCATGCTGTGTTTCAATTATACTCAAAAGAAATTAGCATCTTCCTTTGTACGTTTGAGTGTCCACAAACTCCATTGTGAAGTGAGGCATGCGTCCTTTCCCCTATGTTCTCTGTGTGTGTAAAAACAAGATACCACTTCTGTCCCTGAATTCTCCCATTTATGGAGAGCTCAAACAATGAGAATATCTTCTCACATCATATTGGGCAACCAGACATAAACATTCACCATTAGGAGACTTGTAGACTCTACTGACTACCTAGTGAGGGCTTTGTTTTGTTCTGGTCCTCTACCTGAAATGTTTGCTCCCAGCCAGTTAAACACATAAATACTGTTGGACAGTCTTAGCCTTATATGATCTACTTCAGTGCTTCTTAATATTTTCTTTGCCACAGAGTCCTTTTAAATATCTTTTGCAACCATGGACCACCAAGACTTAACTCAAGATTTAAAATGTAACTGCATCAAATATTTATTTAAAATTGATCATCAAGGGTCTTCAGATTTGGTGAGAAGAGAGAAATAAGTAAATGCACTCATTATTATAATATTTTTATTGGAATGATTCCATACAAAATCATCATCACCACCACCACCATCACACCTGAGCACTAAACTATGACCTAAAATTATTTGTTGATTTTAGTTAATTAACAAGAAGAGTCATGCTGCACTTCCCTTACAGACTTTGTTATATTGGGCTTAGTAGCTCAAAGTTGTATTCTGAGTTCTGACTCTGTTCTTCAAATGGTTTCTGTGCTTATTTTTAAGATAAATAGGAATGATTTTTCACACAAATATGTTGTTATGAAAGGCATCAATATTTTTATAGCCCTCGTAGATAGCTTGGAAAATGTGCTTATAAGTGAGCCCAGAAATTTGGAAGGAACTATTCCTGAACTGTAGTTTCAGGGAGCTTCTAGCTGTCTGCATGACAGCAAGAAATGTCTCCTGCTTTCTCTCAGCCACTCAGTGTCATTCACTTGCATGTTCTCACTGTGTGCAGAAGTAGCAAGCGCTGAGTACATTTTTTACCGTCAAACAGTTGTTTTCATAACTTGTAAATAGTTTGAGATATTGTAATGAAATTTTCTACAAACAATGTCTATCACCAGCAAAAGACTCCTGGTGTTTCAGATCAATGTATGACCATCCATCTGTCTTCCTTCCATTCATTCATTCATTCATTCATCGTAACTATAAAAGCTCATACGATTTCTTCAAGGCTTCATGGACCTCCACAGACCACAAGTTGCAAACTGCTGATCTACTTGTTTAAAAGAAAATCCATCAAGCCAGGTACAAACCAGTGGTTCAGATGGTCAAGTGTGTGCTGAGAATCAAGAAAGATGGTGCCTGCGGAACATACATAGCCCAGGAATGTATGTTTGGTGCCAAAATCAAGCTCAGAAATCTCCGATGGAAAAAACGTTATTCCAAGTCTTACCCCAATGTTCTTTTTCAGTAGCTTGTGAGAGAGAAATGTTTTAGCTGTTGCTGTTCTTAAAGAACTGGATTATATCCAGAGATTTGTAAGTAAATTCCTATTGATTGCCTGCCCATCCCAGATCTGAGTAGTTATCTTTTACAATGAAACAGTTACTTCTCTGTCTATGCATGGAAGGTGAAATGTGAAAATAAACATTATTTTGACCACTTCAGTACATTCAGTTCAAAATAAACGTCAAAGGCTGCAAGCCATTGCTCACTAGGAATGCTATAAATTTATATTGATCTTAGTAGATTTGAGTGATTTCATATGATGGATTGTAAACTAATTATAAATGAGGACTTGAGGCTACCTTATTGGCTTGTCACAGAAGGTGCAAATGGAAACAAAATGTAGAAATGGTCAATACTAGAGCTCTCTGAACCTTTTTTAAAAGTCCTTTCCTATGGTAGCATTTTCTGCAAAATATTTCTTGTTCAGAAGGTCTCCCAAGAAATGGCAAGAACAGAGATCCAGTGCATCCATATTTCTGTTGTTTCAATTTAGGACTGCAAAGTTAAACATCAGTATTTCAATCTGTGTCTAAGAATAGGAACATGCTGAGGGATTTGAATTATTGAGCCTATGTTTTTGCTGTGTGTTTCATGAGAAGAGAGCATGTACGCTTAAGTACAAGTGTAAAGGGGAAGTGCAAGGTCTGTTTTATTTGAAAGCAGTCAGCTCTAAGAAACAGTCTTGTTACTGGATTGTACAGTTGTTGATATTTTAAGACGCTGCCTGCTTTACAGTCTGGAAGAGTAGAATGCCAGTACACACAAGCATTAAGACTTCAAGCAACGCCACTGTCTCTATGCAACAGATTTGAAGAACCACAAAGGCGGGCTGGCTAGCAACCCTGCCAGTTCTTGTGTTGAATTCTGGAGTGACATGTTTGAGAAGGAAATGAAAACATTTTGTTCTTTCGTCTTACGGTTTGTGATCTCTAGGCAGAAGTGCTGGCATCCAGGGACAATAGTCTTACTCAGGCAAGTATTTTTACCTGCTGGGAAAGTGACTCATGTCCTTCCCAAGACTTAGGATTTGGGGAAATGATCTTGAATCCACCAGCCATAGGCTGATGTTTAAAGTACAGTGTTGGAAAAGGAAGAAGAAGGAGAGTACTGTGTGGGGATCTGTTTTCTGCTCATTATACAATTCCGTAGCAGTACATTACTTGTTAGAGTAGTCATTCCTCATATGAGTTTTAGGAAAAATTAGGTGATAGGATGTTTTGCTGCTGATGTTCAGATTTTATTTCAGTTATGTAACTTGTGGTATGAAGTATAAAAGTGATAGCTTCCTTGCCTGGGGCTCACAGTGTGATGGAAAGGGGATAGTGGAAGGAAATAGCAAAAAACAGAAATTGCGTAGAAAATAATATTGTGGAAGAAGTATATCGTCTTATGTGTTTGAGAAAAAGTTGTACTGAAGTGGGTTTGATTAGAAACTTACAAGGACATGGGCCTTGGTCTGATGAATAGAAAAAGAAGGTTTTTCCATGGAGAGTGAACAGAATGAATTTTGAAAATGAGAAGTCTGGAGGGAGCAGACTTGAGAATGGGATGGCATGCCTATATGTTCTATGATAAAGCAAAAATTGATAAAGAATTTTTGCATCGCTATATCAGAAAATCACTTTTGAAGATACGGAATGAATATAAGAGTAAAAACATAAGGCAGCTACCCATGTGGGTATCCCCTCAAGAAGCTTTCTTTGGAAGATGGAAGGAATCAGAGAAATGGCTGAGATACGAAGACATATTAGAGAAATCAATGACAAATGTTTATAAGATTAAATCAAGAGAAAAATTGGAACAGGAAAGATCGCCATTAGGCTGGTTTCCTTACAGGCAGTTAAATGAGAGATTCCAGATGGACTTGAAAACTTATGGAATAGAATCCAAAGAAAAGATAAGAGTGATTAAATGGATCTTTGACAATCCACCTCATTTGTTAGCCCATGTATATCAAGAAACTATAATACAGGAAAGACAGGAGGAGACTGTGAAATCTGCAATATTTTGTGGGTGCAGAATATTGGACATTCAGTCCAACTAGACGAATGGGAACAGAGTTGGAGAAGGACACAAACATTTACAATGGCTCAGAATCTCAAAGAGAACTATTTCAAATTGTTTCATAGATGGTATATGACACCAGATAAGTTAAAAAAGATTTACAATACAGGTACGGGAATGTGTTGGAAATGTCAGAAAGAGGTGGGAACAATATTTCATATGTGGTGGTCATGTCCCAAAGCAAAGAAATATTGGAGTGAAATACATAAAAAGATGTGTGAAATACTGAAGGTTCAATTTGTGAAAAAACCTGAACTTTATCTATTAAACATGACAAATGTTCTTGAGAATACTAGTATTAAGAGACATTGGAGATTAATACTGTATATGATAACAACAGCTCGAATAGAATATGCCAAAATGTGGAAGTCTCAGCAAATACCCACAATTGAACAATGATGGAGGACGTTTATTGAGAACAGAAATGCAGACATTGTCTCTCAGAGATTAAAGGGGAAATCGGATGATCAGATAAAAGCAGAATGGCAAACTGTAATGGGTAATTGTTGGGAACTGCCAAGTGAGAATGTCTGAATTATGGTTGAAATTATAGTGGAATAGCTGTAACATAACAGGAGTGGACAAGAGAAATGCAAGATCAAGCATGAAAGTAAACATAGAATTGTGATACATAATTTTTATATGTGAATAGAAATTCAGGAAATGAAAACTAGATCAGAGTGGAAGAACAAAAACATTACATGTAAAAGTACAATTTAAGATGATGTTTTTTTTATTTGTGAAACTTAATAAAATTATAATAAAAAAGAAAATGAGAAGTCTGCATATGGTGAAAGACTACATGAGATACTTTGCAAAAAGAAAAACATGTACCCTCCCTGATCCATGAAGAACAGTCAATAACAACATCCACAATTGGGCAGGCAGTGCCTTTATGGAGTGCATCCCAAGCACCACAAAAGTGTAAAAGCTTAAGGCTCTTCAGAACTCATCATGAGACTACATGGTTCAAATAGCAGATTATGGGGTAAGAAACAGAAAAATCCAAAAACTGGACTTGATGTTGTGGCCATGCAGTCAACAGTTATCTCCAGATGGAGATTGCAGGCTGCATGAAAGCCCTGATAGGTGGGCAAATATTAGATTACACCCTGCAGTGCATTCTGGGGTGAAGCAGTTTCTGCTCCGCACAAAGAGGCATAGGTCTAGCAAAAGTTGAAACAGAGGTTTCAAAAATAAATACTTGAAATTAAATATGTTGGCTTGGATCCTAAAATGTTAACCTGCAGAAGTTTATAGGAGGAAACTTTTCCATTCTTTCCTTTCTTTGGTCACTATCTGTGTCCTTGGAAAAGCCTGTCCAGATGTTTGGGAGTTCTGTTGACCAATGTGAAATTGGACATAGGAGAAGTGATGAGGGAGAGGATAAACAGCCAAACTGAATGATACTCCCAATGTTGGGTACTTTCTTTCTCTCCCAGAACCCCCCCCCCCATTGAGATGTGAAGGACCAGACCCCCCTAAAAAAAAGAAAAAATAAGGAATTCTTTCAGAAAATTCTTTTCCCACAACATTTCTAGTGGTGAAAATGGAAACTATATGGAATACTAGAAGTAAAGAGAACATTTTTACAAACCATTTTCTCTTTCAGAGTGAATGAAATGCTTTTTCAGGCAAGGTTTTATCACTCAAAGTGTTATATTTTTTTCTTATTTTTTTTTGCCCAGGCAATGAATTAGAGAATAATTAAGTACTGAGTAATAGTTATTGTATATGTTGTAAATAAAGACTCAAATATGAGATTCATTTCTGCACTGAGGGATTGCAACTATTGTCATGAGATGGTTATAACTGGGTTGGACTAAGTGTTCTTTTGTTTACTAAAGAATTGTGTGTGTGCACCTTCAAATTCCCTGTCAACTTGTGATGACCTCTTGAATTTCACTGAGAGGTGGTTTTACAAGTTCCTTCCTCTGAAGTATAGCCTACAGCACCTGGTATTCTTTGGCAGTCTCCCATCCAAGTACTATTCAAGGCTGACCTCGCTTAGCTTTCAAGATCAGACAGGATCAGATGCCTTTAAGGAATTAGCGCAGGGCTTTCTAAACAGTGCGCAGCAGCACTTTAGTGTGTTGTCTGAAGCGTGCAGATATGTTGCCTGCCATCATGGAAATGTATGTTAATATTTATAATTCATATATTTTTAAAAATATATGAAAGCTTTCATGAGATATGTTGTGTCCCGGTACATTTTGTTACAATTTATGTTATGTGTCTGTATATCTTATAAGGGTTTGCTAGTAAAACTGAATTACTGTGTCACGAAATGATGCATGTCTAAACAGTGTGTCACCAACATGAAAAGTTTGGAAAGCTCTGAGTTAGCGGTTGTCATTTCAAACCCTACACCCATGACTATTAGGTAGAAGAAACTATGTTATATGTGCTACACATCTCCTAAAATCAGCTGCACAGTTTGCCTTTTACATTCGCAGGTTTAACCTTCATGGATTTGATTATTTGCGAGTTTCTCCAGCCCCACCCCTGCTGCAAGAGCTTCGTTTCAGGGGAACTTTCCCTCTTGGCTGCTCTGATCAAGCCACACAGCCCTATAAACACCCACTCCTAGTCCCCGTCCTCCTCCACCAGCTGCTGCCTGCCCAGCTAAAGATGACTGGCATCCCAGTTTCGCATAACCGCAAACCTCCTCTTGATGTCCTTCATGTCGAAGGAAGGAGATGGGCAAGAGAGAGCAAGTATAGTTTCCACCATGCTGACCTACTCCCTTTCCTTTCCGTGACCTGCTTTGGAACCTGGGTGCCTTTTGTGCCCACCATGCTTCAGCCCGCTTCCCACAGAAACATACACATTTTGATATTTGGAGTGTTCTCACTTTTGTGGGGACCCTACGTCCCTAACCCCAGCAAACCTGGAGGGCTGACTGTATTCATAATTTTGCTTATACAGAACTAAAGCATTTGTATTGTGAAGCTGCAGCACTCTGCCTACTTGCTTACCTAGGAATAAGTTCTTTCAAAATGCAGTAGGTAAAATTCAAAAATACATGTGGTTAGAGCAGACCCATAGAAGTTAATAATACTTCAGTTACTCCCATTGATTTCAGTTAGCTTAACTGAAGTATGATTACTTCTGTGTTTATCTCAAGAAGCTTTGCATCTGAATAAACATGTCTATAAACGTGTATTGTTTTTTATTGTTTTTAAGTTTCATAAACATTCCAAATATCGTCATCATCATCGTCTTTATTTATACTCCGCTTTTCTCCTTGAAAGGACTCAAAGTGGCTTACTATAATTTAAAAGAGAATATAGTTAAAACTATAACGTACAGAAGTTAAACACACATTAAACGAACAATATTAATTAAAACAACATTAAAATACATATTAAGAACAACAAACAAATGACAATTTAAAAACCAGCACCTTTCTTCATACTAATTACGTGTTAAATGCCTGCCGAAATAAGAATGTCTTTGATTGTCTCCAGAAAGCAGTACAACTTTGATGCTTTTCTAAATTATGTATTTCATGATAAAGCAGTAAAACAAATTTAGATTTGATGAGAGAATAAATGTTACGTATATTTCACCTTTTTCCCCAACATCCGTCCTATGTGTGAAAGCATTGTTTGCATCTATAGTAGCAAAGTGTTTCAAAAATGAAGGAGAAACTTAGTTGCTGTTTCTCTGGCTCTGTTAACACTTAAAGGAGAATGTTGATTTAGCCTTCGTTTTTAAAAACCAAGATATTCAAGACAACTGTGGATAACTGGAGATTTCTGGCTCTGGGTAGGACAGTCTGCCAAATTGTTGAAAAATGGCCACTCCAGTTAAGGACTGTGCATTCCTTTAAAAAAAAAATCTCAGGCAGATGCTTGTGAGGCATATCTTCTCTTTCGATGCTGCGACATGCCATTGCCCTCTTACTGTAGCATTGTCACACCACTGAGGCAAGAGTAGCAGCCTCTGCCGAAAATCTTCCCACTTTGGACTCTTAGAACAATTGTCATTTCCAAGGAGCACACAAATAGCTGTTTTATAATCCCCCCCATGCTTTTGAAGTAAATGCCAGAAACCTCCATTTTATAACTGAACCAGTTTGCAAAAGAAAAGATAACAGCATAAAAAGGAACCATAGCATGGAGTGTCTCTTGCATGTCCAAGAGCTTCTTTTTCATATTGGTCTGGCAACAGCAGGTGCTGCCTTGCTACCACCATTCCACCTCGGTAGAGGTTTTAGACAGCAAGCAGTTAGATTGCTTACGTAGTAGTAATTTAGGCCCCATTTGTGGACAAAGTCTGGTTGGTTATCTTTTTTAAACTCCTATCCTAAATTAAACAATAAACTTTTAATCCCTGTTTTTGACTTCCTTTTTTAATGTTCTGTATATTGTCTATAACAGTGGTTCTCAACCGGTGGGTCCCCAGATGTTCGTGGACTTCAGCTCCCAGAAGCCCCAGCCACTATGGTCAATGCTCAGGGCTTCTGGGAGCTGAAGTCCACGAACATCTGGGGACCCACAGGTTGAGAACCACTGGTCTATAAGATGGTTAACTGAATTCCAGGCTTCCTCCACTTATTTGAAAGGTTAGGGACCAGAACACTGTCAGAAAAAGAACTGGTTAAAAAGCAGATCCTGTGTACTGTACTGTAGGGAGCATGAAGGACTTACAGAGACTCACTTGGGACCAGCTGCATGCGTGCTGCTTGCAGAGTTTCTCAGGCAGGTTGGCAGCTTTTTCCCCCTCTCAAGTGAGCCTTCATAGGCAAGAAGAACTGATGAAAGTGCAGAATTCCTGTCAAATTAGTGGAACTTCTCCTTAATTTGTAGGCATTGAAAGTTGTCAGATAATGGGGGCATCAAAAGGCAGAGGCTTCCTGTATATGTACTTATACATCACTTTTTTATCACTTGGTCAGGCAAATGAGTGATTACAGAAGTAAAAGGTGGGCAAAAGTCTGTTTTCTGGGCTTTTTTATGGAACTAGAAGAATTGGTAACCCACTTTCTTAACAGCATTGTCTTAGAATCATCTTGTCTTAGAATCAGCATTAAGACACTATGCTTTATTTGATAGCTTAGCCAACTACTGCTCTAACAGTGGGAAGTAAATTTTAATTTGTGTGGTTTTGATTCAGAAGAAAATTTATTTGAATTGTGGATAAGCTCTTGTGTACTACTATAACAAGAAATAAAAGGGAGATTTAAGAAGATTTAGTCCACAGTTTGAGTTTCTAAGACCTGAGTACAGTTGTTGATGACCTGGGCTTACAGCGTCACCATAATTCAAAGACAACTTGATGGCAAATGACAGAGTCCACGAGCAGTAATGTTGGAGGTTTCATTTGTATTTATAATAATCATTTTCATCACTTCAGTAAATCATCTGTACGGAGATTTTGTTAACAAGTACATTTATTTCAATTAAACCATAAAGTCACAGAGTTTGAAGGGGCGTCATGGGGCATGAAATCCAGCCCCCTTTTCAGTACAGGATTTCCAGCTAAATTATCCCCAGCAGGTAGTTGCTCAGGTTGCTTTTGAAGATGGCCGAAGGAGGAGACCCCAGTCCCTCTCTAGTCAATTTGGTTCCATTGCCAAACCATTGTTATTGTCAGTTAATTAATAATTTAGAACAGGTGATCAACTATATTAAGGTTGTCATCCCATTAATATATTTGTGTGTTTTCAATCCTCAGCCATATTTCTAATGATTCACTCGAGCACAAACAAGAAGAAAAATTGAGGCGGGGACAGAGAATTGTGAAGGTGTAGGAATGTTTAATTCTCAGTGGCTATCAGATTTTTGATTTGCATCCAAACAGTTCTTTCGTCTACATTCAGCCTTTTGAATGTAGCCTTTATATTGTGTGGCTACATGCCTTCAAGACATTTCTGATTTACATTGACCCTAAGGCAAATCTATCACTGGGGTTTCTTGGCACAATTTGTTCATAGGGGCTTGCCATTGCGTTTCTGTGAGACTGAAAGAATGTGGCTTGGCCAAGGTCACCCAGTTATTTTCCTTGGTCGAGCGGAATTCGAACCCTGGTCTCCCAGAGTTCAACACTCAAACCACAATACTGCCCTGGCTTCTTGGATGCAACCTAGTAAAACAAAATAACAGGATTGTAATCTAATCTGGTAAGGAAACTCCTGCTCTCATTTCATTCAGTATTCAGATCTCCCTGTCAGTTTTGTATATATTGAATACCTGTTGAAACAGTTTTTCTTTTTTTCTCCTTTTTCTAGGTTGGTCACATTGATCAAGCATTTGACGTTTATCAACTCTGTGAATCTTGGAAGTAAAAAATGCTGAGTATAGTTGTAGATTTGGCTTTCTGCTGTAAAGGTTCAAACCATATGGCGTCCCAGAGTTGAAAAATAGTTCATGTCAGTGATGTTCTTGGTTTATGTCAGAGACCTACATCTTTGCATGGTACGACAAGTGAATACTACAGGACTTTCAGTGAAGTAACCATCATGTGAATTAGGAGTCTGTGTGGGATCTGCCTGATCCAAAAGGACAAGAAATTGCAGGTAAGTAGAACTTGTTTTATTTGCAGTTCTTCATTTGCGTCCACAGATTGGCAGAGGGCCCTACAGAAGATTAGTTACCTTGGAAATAAAAAGCTGAATCCAAATACTTCATTTGTGTTTCTCCTAGGTGCGAATTGACAGGCATGTCATGTACTGCTCTTATAAATACAATCTAATGAGTAGGAATTTTTTAAAAAAAGATGCAAGGAGATGTTTCATCCTAACTTAAAATGGGGGGGGCGAATGCACCAAAGTTTTAAATGCTGTTTTCAAGGACTCCTTTGAAGTTGTGATACTGTGGCAACTACCTTACACTAGTTGTTAACAAAGAGGGGGAAGCACAAAGCTAGAGTTACTTTGTAGTTCTGTGACAGAGGCAGACAACTGTGGGAGCCTAGGGGGTTGCATTAGCCCCCAGGAGACCTAGGGGTCACTCCTTCCACCTACTACCTACTACCAAAAATTAATTTATTGTCCCCAGATACCATCCCCCACGCACTCTAGGAGGTGTAGGAGGCATTTTGCTGTGTTTTTAGCCCACAATGGACTATTTTAGGCCTTTTTTCCAAAACTGGAAGTGGTCAAACGTCCCTTTGGGTTTATTTCAGGTTTTAAGTTGGCCTTTCCTGGGCCTTCAGTGGCCCAGAAAAATACAAAATGGGGCAAAAATGACCTGGCATCCCAAGGCAACATTTTGAGAACAAGATTACTTTAGGGGGATTGCCAAAACAAAAACAAAAAAGACCTCTAGGAGCTACAAAAAGGGTCCTTGGGGGGCTGCATGTGGTCCACAACCTTCATTTTTCCCACTCCTGCTCTTTAAGAACAAAGCCCATTCTTTTAGTTGGCATGTGGTAATTTAGGAAGCACTTGGAAGTAACACATGGAAGTTAACAAGTAGCATTATATGTAATGCGTTACAGGCAACAGTGGCATATTTTTTAAATGAAGGTAATAACTGATGATGTTTTCCTTTTTTTTCATGTAATGAATAACATTTACTTGTTACTCTGTTTGCTTTAGAGGGATCAATTATATCTGGGAAGCATGAGACAAAATCCCTCCCCACCCCAAATTTTGTGCCCTTTTAAAAATATATATTTGGGTGGTTTTGTTTTGTTTTTCAAAAACGGCATTTGAAAGCAGCCGAAAAGAATGAATAATCCAAGAATACCTTTTGATTCTGCTTTTTCTGTTGAGTTAGAAATGTTGAATGTTCACTTGCAGTTTTTGTTGATTGAAGTGAGGAACAGACTCCATTGTGTTTGTTGGAATGGTTTGTACTTAGAAGAGGGAGGCTAAAATACTTCTTTTCTCAATATGTTAGCATTACTGAAAACACCAAGTTGTGATTAGAAGAGTCACCTCCTGCAGGCAATATTGTTGGGAGTAACCAGTGTTCAGTGTAGTTTCAGATAGTGGCACACTGATCCACTTAGTATGGTTGCTGTATACTTCTCTTGAGTCAATATGGTGCCTTCTTGTTTAAACGATCTAAATGTATGGCTCTTCTGTGTATCCTTTTCAGATTTTTGACGTTGCAGTATTTTTTTGCTTCTAAGAAAAAAGGAGAATGATAGACAAAAAAATCTGGCTTTTTAAATGCCTGTAGTGAATGCTAGCATTTTTCAAACAAGTTTATGGTGGGCCACTTGTTAGCAAGAAATCACAATACACTCAGTCTGTTACAGCTCTGAGCTTAATGGTAATTCAGTAAGCATTGTGTAGTTACTTGAGAAAAACATGAAATATTTGTGTATGTATTTTAGTACATTTTTTTCCACTCTACATGATGGAATATTTGTTGCCTTATTTGAGTGTGCACATGCAGCAGTGACATTATGTGGCCTATAACCAGAGGTATAATACATACTGTTACCCTGTTTACTGGGGGTCCCATGAGGGACACCTAAATGCGCTCACAGTTAAACAAATTGGGGAAATTAGTCAAGAGCACAAGCTAGCAATACAAGAGTTAGGGCAACGCAACGGAATCTTTTTCCCAATGTCTACGGGGTCAGGCCGAGCCAAGAAGCACACCAGGTTATGAGAATAATTGTGATCTTTATTAAAATACAGACAAACTGTATGCAACACAATCACACAGGGAACTAGAGAAAATAAAGGTTTGAGTGGGACAGAAGGAATTTTAAGAGGGATTATTGATTTGGGTGATACAACACCTGTCCTGAAGCCCAGGTAGATCGCTGCGAAAGTTCGAAGATGCGTAGTCTCAGTACATGGGACTGAGGGGACAGCTCGCCCAGCACAGTAGCGGCAAGGCGGGATGGAAATCAGGAGCGATCTGAAGAAGCTCACCAAGTAAGGGGTTTTTATAGGGAGAAATGTGACCACAGGCCATTCCGCAGTTGGGGAAAACATTGAGTTTCGGGCTAGAGACAAAGCCTCGAAAAGGTCAGAATTTAGCATGATTGAATTAAGTCCAAATTGACAATGGAATGGACAGTATGCAAACGTAGAGTGCTTGACAGGTGAGGACACTTCTAATCAAGCTGCCTGCTCGGGGCAGGGAGTTCTTTTGTGAGTGGCGTGCGTACATAATTGTGCACTTGCCCGTGAGCTCTCCTGAAGCGTCGGGACAGCTATTTCTGGCCAGCCTGTATTGTGTGGAATATTACACCAATTATCAGCCGTGCCTGTCTTGCGAGCTTGTCTGGTGGCCTTGCAGACACGTGGAGAGGGGTAGTGGAAGAAAGCCAAATTATTGATATCAAAATGATATCTAACATTATTTCCAAAAGCGGGATGGCAATGGCAATAACAATACACATTGGATTAATGCACTATACTTATTTGGAATACCTACTTTGGAACTGGGGAATAACTGGTTTGAGCATACCCATTCAGAACCCAAAAGCATCACCTTCAGATTTTTGTTCTGAAACTTGTGCACATTTGTTACAGAACAGAAAATGTCTCAGTTAGTATACTTATCCCCTGCCATACTGAGGCGGTATGCTTGTGCATATCAGTTGCCAGAGTATTTAAGATGGAGGATGTTGTGACTGTCATGCTCTGCTTCCCATTAGCAGCTGTTTGGCTGTTGTGTGAATATAGAACTTGATGGGTTCTTGATCTAATCCAACATAGCTTTCTTAAAGAAGATGAAGATTGGGAAATTAATATTTTCCAATTGAGGAGATTGAGGAGATGAAACTGGCATAAGGAAAATGGTAGAGCCAGGGATTGGAAAGATGTGTCCTCAGGAAAACTGGGGTACTGGTGAAATGATGGACTTGTAGGGTAGTGGCAGTGGTGGAGTTTTAAGAAAAAAGAGATAAATGAAGTGGGGGCAGCTGTGTTTAACTCAGAGAAAAGGAAACTCACTGGACCATACTTATTGGTTGACTGCCAAAAACTAAAAAAATTTATGGATGCAGACCATCCTCAATTGTGTGCATTTAAATTCTAATTTACAAATAGACATTGGACTTGAACCTCTTGATAGACCACCAACTGTCACTCTGAAACATCTGAGGGAAAGGATCTTGGATAGCAATAATGGAAGCTAAAAGATGCCAAGACACTCAAAATGTTGATTAAAAATAGATTTAGATGAGGAACATCACTAAAGGGGCTTCATGCCCTCTCTTAAAGTTTCCTAGTACTGTTCAAAAATGGTGTATTCAGCTGAGATTTGGAGCAGGGAGCATTTCGCAAGATTTTTAGCCAGCCTTCCCCAAGCTGGTATTCTATAGTAATGTTTTGGACATGAAATTTTATGGTCACTCACCATTGGCCATGTTATCTGCAACTGAAAGGAGATGGGCTGCAGAATATTCTGGTAGATATTAGTTGGTAAAGACTTTGTCTTGAATTTGCTTCTTGACAACCTTCTTTGAACATAGAACTGATGCAAGTGTTATAGCTTGCTTGCTGGATACCAAAATAAAACTGTTCTCCTTGCCATGTGGAACTGAGCTCTGGGTCTCAATGGACATTTTACCAGAGTCTTCTCTACTAGTTCATTCTCAGCAAAACTCAAGTGTAGGACTGTTGAATAGGAAAATGCAAGGGCGGATCGATCCTGGGAACTGTGAGTTTGGCAACAGTAGAACAGAGAAATTTGCTTGTATGGAAAGATAGGAAATAGTAATGAAAGAGAGAGCTGGTGTGGTATAGTGGTTTAAGTGTTTGATTAGGACACTGGGACTCCAGGATTTGAATTGCTATTCAGCCATAGGAACCTACTGGGTATCCTTGGGCCAATCACACACTCTCAGCCTCAGAGGAAGGCAAGGAGAAATGCCCTCTGAACACATCTTGCCAAGAAAACCCTGCAATAGAGTCATCATAAATTGGAAATGACTTGAGGGCACACAACAACAAGAGTAGTGAAAGCCAGTCAAACCCCAGGTTTCTTCTTGGAGCTGAGATATAAAAACATGAAGGATGCTCAGACATAGAAAAGGAAAAACCGCCTAAATTCCTAAATAATTATAGGGGGTTGAGACAAATTAAAGAGGCTGGACCCAGGATGGATGAGAGGCTGAACACAGGATGGGTCAAAACAAAACAAACAAAGGTTTCAGTTGCTACATGGAAGGATCAAAGAAACTTCTTGCTGCTTGATTAATTTCTGTCTATTTAGGCTTAACACAGTATTTAAAATAAAAGAAGTCTTTTTATGTCTTAATAAGGTTAGACTTTGCTGACCTCTCCAGGAGGTTGAAGACTGGTGACTTAGAGTATTCCCTCCCTTCCTCCAACCCAGTGCAAGGATACCTTCATAGGCTAGTCGGCTGAGTGATAAATGGCAACTAGGCTAAGTATTTGCATGATTTCCTTGGTTTCCAGGAAATACAGCAGCTCTCCAGGCTTTGTCTTTTGGAACACATGTATTCCAGATAATAAATCCATGATACGCAATATGCATGAACTGTGAGTGAGTATGTTGAGAACTGTTCTGTATTACAATTCCTCTGCTATGAAAGATTTGCAGTTATATCCAAGGAACTACTCTGACTTTGGAAGGATGCCTGTTTTAAAATGTTAGTACAAATATTTTGTTCTGTGGCTCACTAAAAATTGTCTTCACAGGACCTCTTCAGGTCACCAGAGCCACAGTCCCTTCTGTTCAGCAGATCTGGCTGCCAGCTATCTTTTAAAATGGCTGTGATTTTACATTCCTACTTTCAAAATTCTAGCTTCCAGGGACACACTTTGATGTGTCAGCAAAATAAACATATACGCATTCTAAGTACAAACAATCACTTACAGTTTCCTGAAGGAGAAAAGTACAAATTCCAGCTGCTATTTTCATCTAAAAACTCTAAAATGAGATACTTGAATTTTCTTCTTTTCCCCAATAAAGCATAAATGAATTTGTTTTCGTTTTTGCCAAGGAAAAGATAGTTTGCAACGGAAATTTTTAAAAAGACATGTCAGCTCTCCTGTCTTGTGGCCAAAGTGGATAATGCTAGGAGATCAGTAATCAACCTCACAGGCTTTGAGGCATTGAGGGGGCAGTGTAGGTCCAACAGATGTGCGTGCCCATACAGAAAAAGGTAAATGACAAAAAGAAGACCAAAAAAAAAACCCTGCCCAATATGTTACTAAAAAAGATTAACTTAATGAATAGTTTTCTTGCATCTGTCTTAGAATGGGCTCTTTGTCTTTTAACTTATTACATCGCACACTTCTTCCAAAGGGTTTAGGATGGCATGTAAATCTGTCTTCCTAACCTTTTGTCTTCATAACCAACATGAAAGGAGGGTGAATCCAAGGGCGAGACTTATAAAGTGATGATTTGAACCTGGGTTGTTGTCTGGCATTTGCCAGTACACCATATGCCGACTTCCTTCCCACCTTCTTTTTTTCAAGGGCATTGCAGGTCAGAAGGGTGCAGCAGGATACAAAAAAATGGTACATAGAGAAAAGGTTGCATACCCTCTCCTCTAGCCCCAGTGATAAGGTTAAAATCTCTCCCTCTGTTTTCCTATCCATGGGAAAGGGAAGGAAGTGGAACAGGGCCTTGGACAGGAAAGCAGCTGTGTGTGTAGGAAGGTTTATGTGACCCTGATTGCAAAACTCAGAAAAATGTTACATTGTGATCCAAGCCACAGGCCTATAAAATCAATAATATTAAATATATTAATAATATTAAAAAGAAGGCAAGAAAGATTCCCAGAAAAATTGGAGACATATCATGAATCTCTTGTGTCATATATAGTTTGTCAGTCTGGTATTTCCTTGTTATAAGGGAAACATATTCACTATACAAAGCTAAATATTTTAAACAAAAGTACCATTCCCAAGAAGGTAATAAGGGCTGTGTAAACAGTGCACTTTGCATAAGACAGGTATCATTTTTCTAAGTTTGTATATGAAGAGCTGCTCTGGGATGGTTACAATTTTCTGAATGGCAAACTTTTGTAGCGGAAATCCAAGTCACTTGGTGGAAAGAGTAATAACCTTGAGACTCACTCCCAGAAATCCTTTGCAGAGAGCAAGGGGTTTTGTGTTAACTTAAGGGTACGGAAGGATTAAAATAAAATATACTGTGAGCAAAGTTCAGAAGTTTGTGAATCTTGCATATGTGCACACAGCCAGAGGTTTCCTGGGATAGCAGAAGACCTAAATGTCTGAGAGCTAATAGGTTTGTGCCAAGAAAAACACAACAAAGTTTTCAGGTCACTTTGCAATAAGCAGTTTAGAGGGACTACTCCCAGGAAGAGTATCTAAACCTGCTGTTATGCTCTGAATTGTTTTGTAGAAGATTTGCTTCCTTCTAGTTATAGCAAAATCCTTACAAATAACGTTAGTCAGAAATTCTCAGGAGGTGGTCCTTTTCTGCACAATTGGAAAAGTGGCTTTCTGCAAAGTGGAGAGGGGAATAATCTGGCAGGAGTGAATTATCAATGGCTGTAGCCAAAGATGTATCATGGTGATCTGATTGCAGCCCAACTTTTATTCCACACATGCCACATGGCCAAAGCTATATTGCCTCTTGCTTCTGGAAAGAATCCTGCATACCTGAAAGTCCTGCCTTCCCCCGGCTCCCGTAAGTCTTGTCTGTGACACTCAAGTATTTGAGAGCAGTAGTGCCATGGGTTTTTTTCTTCTTCTATGTGTCTGTCAAGTGTGCTATATACTCTTGAACTTACTATTGCAAATCTGCCTCTGCTTCAAGTTCCTTTGCTATACAACTGAACTGAGCTGTAGCTGGTGTGATATCCTTTATGTCAGTGGTTCTTAACCTGTAGGTCCCCAGATGTTTGTGGACTTCAGCTCCCAGAAGCCCCAGCCACTATGGTCAATGCTCAGGGCTTCTGGGAGCTGAAGTCCAAAAACATCTGGGGACCCACAGGTTGAGAACCGCTGCTTTATGTAAAAGGTGATGAGAGAGAAAACAGTTAGAAAATCATTCACAGTTTCTGCACTGATAAGTGCTGGAAATCTGACATTACTGGAAAGAATGGGGAAATCAGACCTTATTGTAAGAGATGATTCTCAGATAGCTAACTAGTTTTCTTATCTTTCTTTAGATTTTCCTGCAGGAACCTACAAACTTAGACTTTTGATAACTTTTAAGAGAAGATATTTACAAAATGCCTCCAAGACCATCATCTGGTGAATTATGGGGCATCCATTTAATGCCACCAAGAATCCTAGTGGAATGTCTCCTACCAAATGGTATGATCGTGACTTTAGAATGCCTCCGTGAGGCCACTCTGTTAAATATTAAACATGAACTCTTTAAAGAAGCCAGAAAATACCCTCTCTATCAACTCCTTCAAGATGAGTCATCTTACATTTTTGTAAGTGTTACACAAGAAGCAGAAAGAGAAGAATTTTTTGATGAAACACGGCGACTGTGTGACTTACGGCTCTTCCAGCCCTTTCTAAAAGTTATAGAGCCAGTGGGCAACAGAGAAGAGAAGATTCTCAATCGCGAGATTGGTGAGGCGTGCTATATTCATTTATTGTAAATATTCATAAGTGTGTACTGTAGCTGTGGGGAACTTCCCCAAACAGCATGTAGAGGCCACATGGACTGCCAAAAATGCCAACAAACAAAAACAACCCAAAATCCACTTCCAGTGCTGAAGAGCTGATATTTAATGTATGAGTGAGGGACATGAATTGAAATCTATTTAAATGAGAATTGCTGCTCCTGGAGGCTTCCAGGAGATAATCATTCCTCTGGGGTGGGGGAATGGGTAGTCTACAGAGGTTGTGAGCCACAAAAATAGTCCATTTCCACACTACACTGTTACAGTCCTATTATTCCATTTTCAGCATCCTGTGGAATTCTGGGGTTTGTAGGGCCAAAGAGCTCTCTGGCTGAGAATTCTAAAGGCCACCCCTAAACTGCAAACCCCAGTATTCCCAGAGGATGTTGAAAGTGGAATAATAACACTATAACAATGTAGTGCAGAAATGAAATTTTTCCTCCACCACCACATTCAAACTGGCTTTGTAAATTCTGGAATGCTGCTATTGCAACCATGAAAATGGAAGCCTACAGGGAAGATCATAAATGAAGAGGGCAAGAAAAAACGTTGCTTTCCTGTCATCCTGTTCCCCATCTACTCTTATGCATTTAGCAGCATTCCATGTGACAACTTTGGTCAGAACCATGGTTTACCTTTTTGTGTGAGCTGAGGAGTGCCCAGCTTAACCACTCGTTCCCATCAGGCTCAAGCAGAATGTCTTGAAATGGTTGTTTTCAAGGTCGTGTCTGGAGAATCAGCTTTGGTGTGGAAATCCCTCAGAGATGAGCTTTGGAGGGAGCTAGTGGAGAAACCATGCTATTCAAGACAGGAAGAGTTGAGCTTGAAGAGATGGTTTTCAATAGGATTTTGGCACCTAGGAAGAAGAGTGTTTGCTTTTTCTAGTCATGTATCAAGAACTATTGTTTTCTTTCTTTGTTTAGGTTTTGCTATTGGCATGCCTGTCTGTGAATTTGACTTGGTTAAAGATCCAGAAGTTCAGGACTTCAGAAGAAACATTCTTAATGTTTGTAAAGAAGCGGTAGATATGCGAGATGCTAATGCACCCCACAGTAGAGCATTGTACGTCTGTCCCCCAAATATAGAATCTTCACCTGAGTTGCCCAAGCACATATACAATAAACTTGATAAAGGTAAAAATGAAAAAATACTATAGTAATTCAGTGCACTTGTCAGTTTGGTATCTGGGTGAATGGGACACTACTTCAAGAGTGAAATGTTATGTGTGCATCCAATATATAAAAGTCAAAGTTTGTCTGTTTGTCCATGTTAGGCAGAGAAAATCTCATATGATTGGCTGTGTTAGGTGAGAAGACCTCCTGTGATTGGCTGCCTACCTAAGAAGATTCTGTGGAATCTTGGGGTTTGCAGTTTAGGGAGGGGCCTTTAGAATTCTCATCCATAGAGTTCTTCGGCCAAGCAGGTTGTTATGGAGATGAGGCCTAGCACCAAGGGGAGAGCAGTGTATTCCCCCAGGGACCTACCCTCTGTATGTTAATGACTCTGAATATAGATTGGATTGAAGAATATGGGGAAAAGTTACAGGTACTGGACAAGACAGTTTGGGGAATTAGAGACACAGGATTTCAGATCTTTCTAACAAGTATTACCTATGAGAAAATAAAATCCCAGGCAGTGCCGGATATATACACTAGTTTCCTATAAGCAAGGGCAATGTGTTTAGTACAAATAGATTTGGGGGGGGACTAGCTTTCTTAAAGTAGTCACTTTTTTCCTAGTTGCAAGATTTTATTCAAGAACTTTTGTATCGTTGGCTGCAGTTTGCATAAATAAATTACTATTGAAGCAATCTTGCTGAGTTATCTGTAGTTTGTTGTTTCAATCATAAGCATGCATAAGTTGGGCAGAGTGCTGAATTGTGTTGGAATGTAATAATTTTCCCTTCTCCCAGGAGGGCATTTGGAGTTTGCAGAGGGGGCTACCAGATGAGACACAGCTTTCTCTTTTCTACATTTTATTGTATGGATACAGTCCCTGATGTTACCTGACTTAGTTTCCTTCTATTCCAGGGCAAATAATAGTGGTGATATGGGTTATTGTCTCTCCTAACAATGACAAGCAGAAATACACCTTAAAAATAAATCACGACTATGTACCGGAACAAGTAATTGCTGAAGCAATCAGGAAAAAAACACGAAGTATGTTGTTGTCATTAGAACAGCTAAAACTCTGTGTATTAGAATACCAGGGGAAGTATATTTTAAAAGTATGTGGTTGTGATGAGTATTTGCTAGAAAAACACCCCCTGAGTCAATATAAGGTGAGTATAATCTCTTTCGTATTTTACAATATATTGCTGATTGTTAGAGTTTTTTGTTACAGATAGATCAGTGCTTGATATGGAGATACTTACATTTAAAAAGTGCAAAAGAGGAAGCACTGAAGCCATTTGGTCATTTGTGTGTATGAAAGAGTGAGGAAGGATGATTGAGCACGGGTGTGTGAGAGAGTGTGTAGAAAAGATCTGGTGCATTTTAATGAACAGTGCTAAAGTTTTTGGTACTCTGCTTTTGTTATGTTTAGCATACTGGTACCCGATAGGCTAAGTGTTTAAATAATTCATATTCTCTTTTAAAACAGATCAGTTATTTCCCTATAACTGAAATTATGATCAGATGGTTACAGGCAATAAGCTTTGTGGTATCTTGTGAGAGGTATGCAAGGTGCAGTTGGACAAATCTACCCCATGTGAACTGAGTCTAGATTTAAAGACTAGAACAAAAAGGAGAGGAAGGAACAAATCAGTATCCTAGAATCCTAGATCCCTATGGTCTATTATGACTCTGCAGCACCCAGAATATCCAGATTCTTAGTGTCACGCTGGCAATGTGATCGGTATTTGTGCAAAAGTCTTTATTACTAAGCAGTGTTAAACCCATTCGTTAACATCTATTACAATTTTAAGAATTTGGCTATAACCCTAATATATTGAATATTAGCCTCATTGAACTCAGCGGTCTTACTGCCCAATATACATTTCCTTGAAAATAAATAGGGAAACTTGTCTGCGAACATGAGTAAAAAGCCACACTGGTCATGTCAGAAAGAATAAACCTCTAGAGGTTGTGGATCCTGTAGATACTTTCATTGTTACATCTAATCGGACACACAGATTTGTGTGTCAGAATTGTACTTGTACGTGCAGTCATAATGTTTTTTAAAATAAGTTCATGTGGAGGTGATATTGCTAAATAAAACTACAATTTGGGAATAACTGAACAGCGCTTGCTACCAAAAATACTGTAGTCTCTTCTTCCTTCTTCCCCCATTTCCCAGTGTTGCTTTCTTTTTCTTTCTTTTAATAATAAAAAACAGAGGATAGGAACATCCTGCTTTTAATAAGGAAACACTCAGTTTGTGGAGATAAACTTTCATTTACATTGGACCAGTACACGAGGGCGATATTGGGTTTTGGAATTCTGTGTGAATGGAGTAACCTGCCATTATTGCAACATATGGATGTTAGTGTTATTAGAAGCTTACATTATTGTGCCTACTTGGCTTTAAATAGCAAATGGTTAACAATCCTGGCCTTGTAATCTTTGCAATTTAGCAATGGTGCTATACAGGGAAGATTCAGAACAATAATTATGTTTCCCATATTTATTTCAGTATATCCGGAGCTGTATCATGCTTGGTCGAATGCCCAATTTGATGCTGATGGCTAAGGAAAGTCTTTACAACCAACTGCCACTGGATACCTTTACAATGCCATCTTATTCTCGGCGTATCTCTACAGCTACGCCTTACATGAATGGAGAAGCTTCTGCCAAATCCCTCTGGGCTATTAACAGTAATCTTAGAATAAAGATCCTCTGTGCCACCTACGTAAATGTAAATATTCGGGACATTGACAAGGTAAAAACAAACTCTCTCTGTATGTTACTTGAATGCATATGATGTGTTGCTGATGAGTAATTCTTAAAAAATACTCTGGTTTCTATATTTCTGCATTACCAGCTGGTCTCACTAAAATTTGAACTGCATCTGGCTGTGGTCTGTGTGGTCAGTCTGGTCAAAAAGAACATCCTCTCTTAATCAATAGGAAAATAATCTTTGTGATCAAGATGGCGGGCACACCTGTCATTCAGGGTTATCCACTTGAAATGGTCTCCAAAGTCTGAGCATGTTTATATGCAGGCTCACTTTCATGAATTGAGATTAATTTGGTAATAGATTATTTTGACCAGGAATTTAAGAATAGGTTTTTGCACTTCTTTGTTGTTTGGTCTTAACATCAAATTGAGTCAGCTGCAAGTATAAATGGATTTTTATTTTTGTTTTCCAGTTTTGTTATCATTAAGCAGTATTTTTGCTATGAATGTGACCACCACTGTTGCCAGAGGGGCGGGGGGGGGGTTCCTTTAAGTAACCACACGAAGATCACTTGCTTTATTCGGAACAAAAAAGTACTGAATTACTTCATGGCAGTCTCTGAAAATAGCTTGTGCCTCATTCTTTGTGAAATGAGTACTTACCATGCAACTCATATATTTTATATACCTTTTAATATACTAGTTGTAGTTATGTTTCTTAATGTGTTGCTTTTAGATCTATGTCCGAACTGGTATATACCATGGAGGAGAACCATTGTGTGATAATGTGAACACTCTGAGAGTACCTTGCTCCAATCCTAGGTAAACAATACCTCTGAAACAATTAAATGAAACTAGTGCTTAAAAACCATGACTGGTGTCTTGTTGGTGAGTTACAGTGGCGTAAGTTAGACTGATGCCATCACTGCTCACATTTTGGGGTTTTGCAGAAATTGGAATTCTGCTCTGACCACACAGTGACCAAAATGCCCACTTCAGGTTGCCTGTCAACTTATAGTGACCCCATGAGTTTCACAGGATTTTCTTAGACAAGGAATACTCAGTTCTTTCCTCTGAAACTTAGCCTACAGCACCTGGTATTCATTTACCATCTCCCTTCCAAGTACTAACCAGGGCTGACCCTGCTTAGCTTCCAAGATGAGACAGGATCTGGTGGCTTTAGCATTATCTACTACTAAATGATGTATGGGCAAAGATTGATCAACAACTCTAAAAATATTCTGTACTTTTAAAAGGTAAAAAAAATGAAAAATTTTAAAAATGCTCTTAATATGCTGCTTATTAAACATCTTGTTCTAAGAATGTGCAAATTTTCTTCATAACTGGGCAGACTAAGCTCTGTCTTTCTTTTAAGACGTTAAGAATCAGCTTGATGAACAGCAGCAGCAAGATGCATCAAGAGTATTTCTAGGTCTCTTGCTTCTAGATTTAGGCTCTGGTCCAGTAGGAGATGTATTTGTATTCAAGGTATGTAATGCCAATGGGAAAAGGCAAACTGTCTGAGAAAACTGTCAAATACTCAACAGCCATGAAAGTTTCTCAGTAGCCAAATGCTTAATCTTACCTTCATTGATCAAGGTGTTAGAGACCTAGGTGTTGGGTGGAGGGTGATTAGAAATAGTTACCAGTTTCAGTTGGTTGAAACCTGACTTAAAGCCTGCTTGCATCTATAAGGGTAACATGAGAAAAGACTTGCTGGATCAGAGGAGATGCCTATTTAGCTGAGCATCTAGTTTCCTACAGCAGCCAACCAGATATTTATTGGAAGTCAAGGAGCAGGGATAAGAAAACAGTAGCCCTTCCTCAGCCCTAGCCTCTGAGACGCTGGTATTCACTGGCATAATACCTCTGAACCTGAACAGTTCATTTAGTTCTTACGGATGACCATTTTTAAAGATTTCTGTAGTTGTTGTCCCTTGTCATTATTCATGTATTAGAGTGCCCCCTGCTGGAACTGCAACCTCATCTCAAATAAGGCTCCACTTCAGTGTAGCACAGGTGCTCTTTAGTCAGTTACTTTTTAAAAATCCATAAGCCTGGAAGCATGTTGGTGGGTAATATTTCTTCTCTCACTGGAATGGATAGGGAAAAACTACTTTGTTCATCTCTAGACTTTTTGTAGTTGTGTAGAAAACCCTGGCCAACATTAACTTTGCTATATTCAAAATGGAAGTTTCTTTGGGAGAGCCTCGGTGTTTTGCTGAGCCAACAAAGGTAGAGGATGAGAAATAACACAAGCACTGCCTTGTTAGAACAAGCCAAGGATTTGAGCATGCATGACCTTAGAAGAACTAGTACATACAATGTTCAAGAGACCTTTGTTCAGATAATTGCTTTACAATATGCTTTGTAGCTTTCCTTCCCTGCTCTGCTTAAAAGTAAGCGTGTAGTTCAGTTGTTTTTTAAATGTAGAAGTATCGTCAACATTCATACTAAATTTCAATATTCAAAAAATAGTTTGTTACCAAAACAAAAACAGAATGCCAAAGACACAGTTTGAAACAAAGGGTTGCTTAGCCAAAACAGCACTAGCAGTTTTGTATTTGGGTCAAATTTTGGAATAGCGCCCCTTTTCTGTCTCTTGCAGATGGAATGAATGGTTGCAATATGAGATGCATATTCTGGACCTTCCACGTGCAGCTCGGCTTTGCCTTTCTATCTGCTCTGTTAAAGGTAGAAAGGGTGCAAAGGAGGTAAAGTTCTTAATAGCTATTATAGTCAATTGAAAATTAGAGAGAACAATGGTTTAAATTTATTATTCAGTCTTGTACTTGCATAGATCTCTAAACTAATGGTAACATTTGTAACTTGCTTTGTGATCCCATATGTGAGTTTAAAATGTCCCCCTACCTTTAATTCCTTTAAATCTGAGTTTGCACCGTGCAGTGTGTTACTAATAGTTGAGACTAAACAGTGATTATTTGCTCTTTTTAAGGAGCACTGCCCATTGGCGTGGGGGAATATTAACATGTTTGATTACACAGACACTCTTGTTTCTGGCAAAATGGCTCTGAATCTGTGGCCTGTACCTCATGGGTTGGAAGACCTGCTGAATCCCATTGGAGTCACAGGATCAAATCCGAATAAGGTGAGATGATGGTGATAATATAAGTAGACATTTCCTGTCACTTTTTAGCTTATTTACAGACTATGTTGAATCAGTGAATTTTACTTAGAATATTTCTCTGCACTTTAAGAAGACATTTTCATAACATGACAGCCTTCTAAGGATCATCTTCTAACACATCTTAGTGACTATTTCCAACTTTTAAAAATACTTACCTTATCTATAGAATGATTTTTGAAAAAAATAATATTCGTAATTATGCTTTTCTTTTTCTTAGGAAACTCCATGTTTGGAATTAGAATTTGATTGGTTTAGCAGTCCTGTAAAATTTCCTGACATGTCAGTAATTGAAGACCATGCCAATTGGACAATATCTCGAGAACTAGGGTTTAACTACAGTCATGCTGGACTGGTAAGGGAATTTTTTTCTTCTAGGTTTTGTTGTAAAATAAAAAGATGACAATCCTAATGAGATAGACCAGGACATAAAGCCTCCACCTCTAGTTTTGATACCATTTAGAAACAATTTGAATAACATGCCCATTGTATGATTGACATGATGTATGCCTTTGTTTTACAGAGCAATAGACTAGCTAGAGACAATGAATTACGAGAGAGTGATAAAGAGCAGCTCCGTGCAATCTGCACTCGAGACCCACTATCTGAAATAACTGAGCAAGAAAAGGATTTTCTTTGGAGCCACAGGTATGACAGCTCTAGCTAAGCACCTTCCAGGGTGATGTTAGATCGCAAGTGAGTCTGTGAAAAGTGGGAGTATAACCATAGGCATACTGAAGCCAGTGCTCCCAAGTACTCCCTTCTCTTCATTTTAGCTGGGAATGAAACCGAATCAGGTTGAGTCCAGATGGCTAAATTCCTTGAGACCAAACTACTAGAACATCTCCCATGTGAAAATTTTAAAATAATCTGATATATCCTTTTTATGCATGCTGAGACCTTTGAAGTAAATACTGAGAAGGTTTCTAGTGAAACAACCCCCTCTCACATATGTGGAACTCACTGTCTCAGAATATTCACTTTATTTGTATTCTGAAATTTATTTGAATTCTGAAATTTTATTAAATACTTTCCAGCACTATTCTAACTCTGTTGCTGTTTTTCTGTTAGCCGTTTTAACAGGTTTTATGCTTCTAACATAATATAAAACATAGTCATAGACTAAAGTAAAGCCCCGAAATAAAAAAGTTTTTGTGTTACAACGAGTACACTAAATGGTCTTGTATGATCTGAAAGTAATAGAGGCTTTTTTCCGATATGTCTCTTTTCTTTTTCTTTCAGGCACTATTGTGTAAATATGCCAGAAATCCTACCTAAGCTGCTTTTGTCTGTTAAATGGAACTCAAGAGATGAAGTAGCCCAGGTAATACTTTGTTTACAGAACAGATTTTTAAATAAGCAATTATTTTTTAAAATTTCTACAACAGTTTCAATATAATAAATTCCCTAATGGAGGTAGTATGGAAGAAAATGATGAAGATCTGCTTCTCTTCCTTCTAGAACATTTATAGCTGGTTAGGCAATTGCCAGGAGTTGAACGGTTGCATTTGGCCTCCATGGCATCTTAGAGGACTGTATTCCCCATCCCATGCTGTGCCTCTGAGTCTCTGAAAAAAACTTTTTTAAAAAAAATGGCTCCCATGTTCCTTAGAGGGGAGAGTGGTAGCTGAAAAAAATCCCTCCCAAAATTTTTTTGAAAAAGAAATAGATGTACTGAGGTGTCCTGGGTTCCACAAAAACAGCCTTGCAGGGTGGTGTGTGGGCCACAAGATATACTTTCCACACCCCTGATTTAATAATGGAAATTTTTATGTGTGCAGTAAAACTTAAAAAAAGAGAAAGTAGTACTGCTGCAGTTTTCCCTTAGTTAAGTTATGGCCCATAATTAACATTGGAAATTGTGACAGCTTAGATGGCTGTTAGACAGGGCTGACTAAATTCATTGATGGTAGATTTATAAGTGGCAGTTAGTCATAATAGTTGGATGGAACCTCCGTGTTCAGGAATAGTGTATCTCTAGATATCAGGTACCGGAGACCAAAAAAAAAGGGAAGGCTAGTATCTTATGACTGTGGAGAATACTGGATTAGGCTGAATTTGGCACAGTACAGCGTAGCCATTCATGTAGCAGTGATGGATTTTGATTGTTCTGTATTGCCCAGATGTATTGTTTGATAAAAGACTGGCCTCCCATCAAGCCTGAACAAGCAATGGAGCTTTTGGATTGCAATTATCCAGATCCAATGGTGCGAGCATTTGCAATTCGGTGTCTGGAAAAATACTTGACAGATGACAAACTCTCTCAGTATTTGATTCAGTTGGTACAGGTATAGTATTCTGTTTTAATCAACAAAGTCTTTATCATGTATGCCCATGTTTGAACATTTTATGTTTAAATTAGATATGCCTGAGGAAGAAAAGAGGATTTAGTAGGTGTTTTTCAGCGTAGAAGATGATGATCAGGTTTCCCTGAAAGGTTAAAGGTCACCATACATACTGCATTATTTGGCTGCATGATAAAAGCTGTTGTCTTTCCCCCTCCTTCAGTTTTGCTGTCACTGCTGATTGTTGGATGAGATGTTACAGGAGCTCTAAACAATTAACAGACATCTCACAATTTTAATACTACAAACTAAATGAATAAAGCTGTGTTCCATCCTGCCTCCACACCTGATAAAAAATGTAAAAAATATCATGAAAAAAATTGCTAGCCAGTCTGTGCACTCATACATAGATTTTTTTTTAAAAAAAATTAATTTCATATACTTAAAATAGTGGTACAGGTTGAGCCTCCCTTATCCAAAATGCTTGGGACCAGAATTGTTTTGCATTTTATTTGTTTGTTTGCTTTGTGGAATAGCCTTGCATCTTGTGTGTTGACTATGTGTGTTGTGTATTAGACAGGAAGCTGGAAAGACACTGACGATCTGTGAAATGGTAGGAATCCAGGCATAGTCTCAGCACAAATCCATGCCTCCCACCACTTCACAGATCCTTAGTCTCTCTTTTTTGGTCACTAGCTGCCTCCTTCTAGTTTTGAGGCAGCAGCTGCTGTGGCAGTCCTTGGATCTGAGAGACGAACAAGCAGGAGTGCTGTAGCTTCCACCCTGAAGGTAGAAGCAGGTGGATGACACCAAAAAAAAAGAGAGAGAGAGAGAGAGAGACACACACACTGAGGATCTGAGAGACAAATGAAGCAGGAGTGCCGCAGCTGCCATCTCAAAGGCAGAAGTAGACAGCTGGCAGCAAAAGGTTTCAGTTTTCGGAGGTTTTTGATTTAATATTTTCAGATAAGGGAGGCTCAACACGTATAAGCAAAATCCACTATTGTGCTATATAGTGGGACCTCAATAGCCACTAGAGTTTGGTTCCAGGACTCCTGTGGGTACCAAAATTTGTGGATGCTCAAGTCCCATTATGTACAATGGGGTGGTAAAATGGCATCCTTTATGTAAAATGGCAAATTCAAACTTCACTTTTTGGATCTTACTTAAAAAAGATTTTCAAGCCGTGGTTAGTTGAATCTGTAGATACAGAATCAGCAGATATGCAGGTCCACCAGTACATTCACCAGAACCAGTCAAAACCGAAAATACCACAAAAATGTGCTACAACTTTTTGAGTTTACCAGCACTCTTTGTCAGGCTAGATGGTAAATAAGTACAGGGACAGGCTATTAATAATTTAAATTTCTCAGAATGGTATACACTTTATAAATTTCACATAAAAGGACTATTTACATGGCAAAGGTTACATTTCCAAAACTTAAGCCAGTTTTTAAAGTCTCTTGCTTTCAAACCATGCCTACAGCTATGATTCGATGGCAGTATTCTCAGGTTCCTTTGGTCCTCCATTTGTATATTTGTAGAGCTCCAGAAGATGAGGGTTTGCTTCATCATTTGTTCCCTATATTCTTCATTAAGTACTAAATTTTTGAGATCTGTCTTGCTTACACTCTACTGTGGGTCCACGTGCCTTCCAAATCAGTTGTCAATTTATGGAAACCCCATGGTTTCATAAGTTTTTCTTTGGCGAGGAATACTCAGAAGTGGTTTTTGCCAGTTCTTTCCTCTGAAATATAGCTTACAACCCCTTGGTATTTGTTAGCGGTCTTCCATCCAAGTACTAACCAGGTCTGATCCTGTTTAGCTTTCAGGAACCGATGGCCTCCGGTGCCTTTAGGGTATTTAGACCTCTACTGTAATACTGTTCCAGAAAAGATTTTCTATCTCCTTTCTGATACTGTCTCTATAGTAACTCACAAGGTTTCTCTTTTGCCTTGAGAGCAAAGAAAATTCAGGCAAGGTTAATTACTGATATTGCAGTTGATAGTTCTGGGGATTCTCTTATCTAATCGTAGCATTGTCATTTATGATCAAAGTGTTGTAATCTTATTGAACTTTTAATGTATCCTAGATCTATATGTTATTTATTCCATCTTGCACTTTTTATTGTATTTATTTGTTTTGCACGCAAATAGCCTATGGCCTAAGCATCAATAAACTACTACTACTAAAAAAAGGGGGAGTGGAAAATACAAAAGTCTAAAAATTAGGCCAGATGGTGTAACCATGAGCTCTGCAGTGGAATTCATTCACAAAATGGAGACTGGGGACTAAAATCAGTCACAGTTCGTTGAGTTGGCATCAGATTACATGGAGATTCCAGAGACAGCAGAAGTTCAGAGAAAACTTGACAGTCCTCATATAAACAAAGCTAGAAATTAATTTTAGGTGGTACAGTAGATAACAACAATAGAGTTTAAGGATGTGAGAATTGGAAGAGAGAGAAATGTTTTATGGGAAAAGAAAATATTCTTTCCTCCTTTTAAGACCAAAGACCAAAACAAAAAACAAAAAATATATTTTTCTTAAAGCAAAATTGATATTTATGGGGGGGTCAAATTCCCATTGATCTGAGAACAAGCCTGATGATCAGCAGGGAGGTTACCTTCATGTGGGCTGTGGTTATGTGTGGAGTTACTTGGAAATAAGAGCTCTCTGTGAAACCTATATGGGAAAGAGATACTGGAAATAAACTGTAGTCCAAGAACATTTTTCTGCCCCTTCCTAAGAGATAAATCACTGGAAATGCAAGGAAAGAAGTTCTGACTTCCTTGACTCCAGATGGCCTGTCTGTGGGACATGTAGTGGAAAATATACAGAAAAAAATATAAGCTTACAGTATGAAACTAGTACAGAAAATAAAGCTCACTCTTGGGGTGGGGGGGTGGGGAATTACCTAACACAAAGACAGCAACGCTGTTTATAAAACAAAGCTAGAAGCTTCAGGCAGAGAAGTACTAGCTTACCCATCACTTGCAGTATGCCCGCTGTATATGCAGGTGTTCTGTTCCAAGCCTCCCCCCACCATGTAAAACAAAAAACGTTAGTATTGCATCCCATTGTAGCCAGTAGATGCAACATGTGCATATGGCCTGCATCAGTGTGGGCATGCACTCGTCACATCCATTACCTATAATGGAATGCAGTGTTTTGTGCAACCTCACATTTGTGTGTATGGAGGTTGCACCAGAACAGGGCACACTGTAGATTTTGAAATCTGACTTAACTTTCATGGCTCATTTACTTATTTATTTTTTAAAGGATTAGATTTCTTAAAGGTAAGCTGTGAAGCGGGGACAGTCTACCCTAGGCCAACACTGATCAGTTGAATATCCTGAGGGCAGTGTATACTCACCTCACATAACCAGGCCAAGAACAGTGACATCACTTTGACAGTAGCTAGAGAAATAGACCTGAATGTCAATTACAGTTCAGTGTTCTTGCTTCATCTAGGTTCTGAAATACGAGCAATACTTGGATAATCTGTTGGTGAGATTTTTACTCAAGAAGGCACTAACCAATCAGAGAATAGGACATTTCTTCTTTTGGCATCTAAAGTAAGTTTGGATTTCAATTTTCATACATGTCCTTCTATTATGAAGGCACAAGATTTTTACCATGTTGTGTGTAAGCAGCTGTTTAAGTTTTACCTAGTCTTTTTCAAACTGTGTTTTCCATGGCTGTAAATACTTGATTCATGTTACTAGAATTTTTTGTTTTCATTGAGGAAGATAGCTTTTCAGTTGCATCTTGGATTTTAAATCTTACCAGTGTTTAAGTAACCAACACAAGATAGTTTATGCAAAATATTTATGTTTGTTTATACTACATTGGTTTAGGGATAAAGATTATTATAGTAGTGTCAAACAGTTAGAAACCCATCTCTTGATATACATGCAGAGAAAACTCTGTTCTTCGGTATGTTAAGACCAGTTCCCCAACTAGCACAAAACTGAGTGTACTGACCTTTCCAGATGCCATATAGATTTCTTTCCCTGCCTTCTAATGGAGATTTTTTAACAGGCTGTCTGAGTGAGTGAGTGAACAAAAATTTTCCTGACAATTGCTTTATTAAAAATTGTCTATAAATGATCTCTATTAGATCTGAAATGCACAATAAAAATGTGAGCCAGAGGTTTGGTCTGCTTTTGGAGTCCTACTGTCGAGCATGTGGGATGTACCTAAAACATCTAAGCAGGCAAGTGGAAGCTATGGAAAAACTGATTAACCTCACAGACATCCTTAAACAGGAGAAAAAAGATGAAACACAAAAGGTAAATCTGAGAAACAGAGTTTAAAATTTAAACATAGCTGAAATAAGAAAACAACTTCTTTTATAATCGTTTCTATTCTTTGTGACTTCTCATTTAAATATTCTGTTCTAAAGACTGAAGCTAGTCACAAAACACTGTTGCCTTTGGCACATGACCGAGTCTTTAAATGTTTGGATGTTGTCATCCATCAGGTACAGATGAAATTCCTTGTGGAACAAATGAGGCGACCAGACTTTATGGATGCATTGCAAGGTTTTATATCTCCTCTCAATCCTGCTCATCAGCTTGGAACTCTCAGGTATTGTCTTTGGTAAAATTTATGACAGGCATAAATGCATCTGGAACATTTCCAGTGGGCAGTGATTGATACAAAGAGGCTTCACAGTAGTTTCTTTTTGTAGAAACTCGATGAGCTAGTGACATCAGTCCCAAGGCACCAAAACAAACTAGTTGTCACTATTATTTGGCCAGTGCTGTTCTAGGAATGTGTCTTTTAGCTAAAATAAGTCACAGTGGTATATTTTCTATTCTTTGTAATTGCATGATAATTGGAGAATGCCATTTGGCAGTGGTGACATGTTGGTCTCTCTAAAGCGTCTACAAAGCATAATCATTTGTGTCAATTTGCTGCTTCAACAAGTGTATTTTCAATCTTCTTGTTTCACAGGCTTGAGGAGTGCAGGATTATGTCATCTGCTAAGAGACCATTATGGCTTAATTGGGAAAATCCGGATATTATGTCTGAGCTGCTGTTTCAAAACAATGAGATCATCTTTAAAAATGGGGATGGTAAGGAAGCATATTTTCATATAATGTACATGTTTTTCCATTCACCAGACCATTTTATCCATCTCTTTTCAAATTATGTCTGCCAGTATTAAGATCTATTGAACGAAACTTGTATGCAATACCTTTCTTTATCCACAACTTGCTTTTATTTGAAATGTGGGCAGTTACTTTTAAAAGTAATTAGTTGCTGTTATGGCACCAGTACCTCCTGGAAGTACTGATTTGTCATTACAGTTGCAGATTTTTAAAAGGAAGCTTTTGCTTTCCCCTTTCTGAACAATACTGAAAATAGTTTCTTTTTGGCAACTTACCTTAAAAATCTGAGTAGTACTGGCCATTGACTGGTAGTGCAAAACAGCTTCCTCCCATCTCAACTCAACAGCCACAGCAGAGGATGAGGCATGGCAGGAGCCAGGACTTGAACCATGTTGTATTCCTCCTCCACTCTTTAGTGATGCTACACCCTTGTAATTGTAAAAGTAACTTTAAAAGTTGCAGAAAAGTGATACAGTCCCTAGTTTTACAATTGCTTTTGGGAAAAAGAATTGGTCAAAAGTAACTGATTATTTGTAATTTATTTGTAAGTATTCCTGAAGTAAAGTGTAGTTATTCTGTAGTTCTGACTGTAATACAGGAGTGTGCATGGGAACAAAAGGCAGAATCTAAACTGAGAGCCTTCGCAAATGACTTGGCAATTATTCTTCAGAATTCTTTGGAATCAATAATGAAAGTACAAGGGATAGTAAAAGAATTTGGAAGGCTGGCTGACTTGAAGATTAACAAAGAGAACTAAAATATTGACTAAAAACATGACTACACAGGATAAAAATGAGTTAAATGGTTTTAAAAGTGAAAAGAAAGTTAAATACTTAGGCATTAATTTAATAGGAAACACATACCAGTTATATGAAAACAATTACGTAAAGACTTGGAGAGAAATCAAAGAGGATATGATAAAATGGCAGAAGTTAAATCTGTTGTATTGGGAAGAATTTCTACAGTCAAGATGAGTATACTCCCAAAAATGATGTTTCTTTTTCAAATGATTCCAATTTTAACAAAAGAAACACCATTTAAAACATGGCAGAAGAATATTTCTAAATTCATATGGAGAGGGAAGAAACGTAGAATAAGATTTAAGATCCTGCAAGATGCTAAAGAGAGAGGTGGTCTTGCACTAACTAATTTAAAAGTTAATTTCACAACGACATGTTTTATCTGGATTTAAAAAATGGATAACCTTAGAAGATAATAAGCTTTTGAACTTAGAAGGACATGACCTAAGATTTGGATGAAATGCTTACCTGTGGTATGAAAATTTAAGGTAAATGTGGCTTTTAACAATCATTGAATTCAGCGTGCCCTATTAAAAGTTTGGACTAAATATAAACAGAGACTATGTCCTGAAACACTACTGGATTTCACCACAAGAAGTCCTGTATAGAATGGAAATGAGGACCAATCAAACATGGTTAATTTATTATGACTTATTAGTGAAGTGAGGCCAAAATTACAAGATGAAAACATTAGAACAGCTTCAAGAAGAAGAATATTTTCTACAATGGTTATTACACAAACAATACTATTTACAATTTTTAGAAGACAGAAAATGTAGAGGTTTTGAGAGGACGAAATTGGATTTGGAAGTTTTGCTATAATTGAACTGGAAAAAGAACAGGTAAAAGAATATATGATTAACTGGGCAAAGAATTTTGGATATACAATAACTATGAATCAATGGGCAAGATTATGGACAAAAGAAATTAAAAATATATTTTGTTATGATCTACAAGAAAATTATTATAAAATGGTGTTTCGCTAGTATCTTACTCCAGAAAGACTTTCTAAGGTGCATAAAGAAATGAAAAATACATGTTGGAAGTTCCTGGGACATGTTGGATCTTTATATCATATGTCGTGGACTTGTGAAAAGGCTGAACAGTTTTGGAAGATGATAGGATTCAATTCAAAAAATTTTGAAAAGCCAGATCACAAAATCCCCATAATTGTTTTTATTGGGAATTCGGCAGGAAGATTCCAACTATGACAAGCAGACAAAGAATGATTCAATATATGTTACTGGCAGTATGATCGGTCTACATAAAGTATTGGAAGAATACTCAAATCCCAACCATAAATGAATGGTTTAGCAGGTTAATGACAGTTGTAGAAATGGATAGCCTGACAGATGGGCAAAAAGGTTCAAAAGAACAGAAGCTTGTTGGCAATTGGTTTTTACTTACTAAGTATCTGAAAGAAAATGAGGGTGAAATTAGATTTTGTGTTTCTGAAGTTGCTGTTGCTATTTTGTTCTGTTTCGTTTAGATACAGGGAATTTACAATTCGCACAAATACGTTTAAGAATATTATAGATGACTTTAGCTTGTTACTATAAATTATTATTTATTTTTATATGCATATACAATATATGAAGTAGGTTGTGAAAAATATGTTTTAATTTTAGATTTAAAATGTTAAGTATTGATGTAATTCATATTAAAAGTATTTCATATTGTACAGAATTATTTTATTTTGTATTATAGAATTAAGATTATGCAACAAACGGTATTTTAGTATTTGGTGTTTATCTTATTAAACTAATATATACAGAATACTATGAGTGATAGATAGTCAGGGTGGGACCACCTTTTAATTATGTGTTTGTATTTTTTTTCTTTCTTACTGTTTTTTTCTCTTTAGTTAGTTATCTATTAGTATAGATAGAATTTTAGGCTGGTTTATTATGGTTGTATATTCCTTTGTTTGATTACTGTTGTTGACTTTTTTCATATATTATGTTGTGTTTGGCATTAGGTTGTTTTTATATACCCAATAAAAATTATTTTTAAAAAAGGAATTCCTGTCATTTTCGTTCCCACTGCAGCTGCTGCCCCCCAACTAGAAGACATAAGTATTTTCAGCATGTGTCTCTAGATTAAAATGCATGCCTCCTTTTTTATTTAGAGAAGGTATCCCATAGCCCTAAGTTGACTCAAGCTTTTTGTCAGGCATAAAATGTGTTTTCCTAGAGTGAATGGCGATGTTCTTGTATGGATTGCTTGTCCCACTTCTTGCATGGGCAGGCTGATTTAAAACAGCTTTGTGTATTCCATATTCTGTCAGAGATGCCATTTTTAGTCTTGATCCTGCTTAGTTGTAAGGAGCAGGGTTTTGACAACGCTCTGCTGATTTTGTGTAATACAGACTGGCATATTTTACTTTCTTCCCTCTTCCATTTTGATGACTTTAAGCTGGGGAAGGAGTTAGTGGGGCAAAAGAAGTGGAGAGAGAACTTCTTTGTTTCTTGATCACTGCAAACCTGCATCAGGCTGCCACAATACAAAATGTTCTGCTCATGTGGAAGCAGATAGCCCAGTCCTGTTGGATTATTTTGTTTGAGAGAAATGACACAACTTCTTGATTTTGTTATGGGATGAGATAGACACAGATGTGAGTATACCTCCTAGGTCATGCAAGTCTGGGGAGCAAAGTCTGCACGTTGCAGTAGAACTGTCTCTTGCATAGGAAAGGATTCAACCAGCCTCAGAAGAAGCATCTAGGTGATCTTCAGAACAGGCAAGCCATTTCAGAGCAGTGTTATCCATTCTGTTTTGTGAGTTCAGAGGACCTAAAAATAAAGAGAGACTGAGGTACAGGGGGAGGACTGAAAAGGCAGTATGTTCTGTTCTTTGTAGAAAACTCTTGTACCTCATATTCTGCCACTGGATTTGGCAGGTGCTGGGAAAGGATCTAGGTACCACAAAGCTGAAAGAATGGTGAATGACAACTTAGATGAAGATGGCCGCACTCTGCTTCTTCCCAGGGACTGATCCATCTGTTATCCAAGTCCCCAAAAGGGAATAGTTTTTGTTTAGCACCAGCCTTTCTTCATACAATCTTAAAATCTATTTTAATGATATAAGCAGCAGAGTCACGAAATATAGTACAGTGCCCCTCCAACTTCCATGGGGGTTTGGGGCACAGAACCCTTGCAAAGGTAAAAAAAAATGCTAATAACTCCTCCCCCTCCCAAGTGAACACTCGCCCTCCCATTCCCTTCCATGTCTCCGCCCCACCAATTCACTTACGTTTTGTCCAGGCACACTGCCTTCCTTCCAGGCACCCTGGCAGTAGGCAAGTGAATGGGAGGGGGCAGCTACATGCTCATTGAAGGCATGTGTGCCTTCCCTCCCACCCCAATTCACTTGCTTTTTGCCCAGGTGCACTGTCTTCAAGGCACCTGGGCAGTCTGCAAGCGAATAGGAGGGAGCAGCCATGCGCCTGGAGAAGGCACACTTGTGGAGCAGCCTCATGCCATGTGCTTGCCCTTTGCCCAGGTCCGTGGAAGGAAGGCACATGCTCCCAGGCAAAAGGCAGAGGAACAGGAGGCAAAGAATGGGAAAAGCAAGCGAGTGCCTCGTGAATAATCAAGTTTGTGAACGTCAAACTCATAAATGTGGAGGGAGGACTCTAGTGAGAATCAGAAACATTCTGGCCAAAACTTAAAGTTTATGCTGCTGGAGTGAAAAATGCCATTCTCACATTTATGGGAGAGGCTCTAGCCCAGACAAGGAAAGTTGAGCCATCCAGCTGGTGGCAGTACAGCATCCAGAATGCCTGCGGAACGGATGGGAAGTTTGTTCCCCTCCCAGTGGACCATTCAGTAATCGTCTTGACTCTCAGGGAGAGGCCGAGCTGTGCCTGGGTACCCGAGTGAGATGTATGTCCCTCCATTGCTTCCTTTGTCTTCTGTTGTCACATGGGTTAATGGCAGGAACTGCTTGTTCAAGGAAGTAATTGGGTGCCTCTTTTCATAAGCTTGGAAAATGGACAGCTACTTGCACAAGTTGGTGTGGCATAAGCAAAGTTGATCTATTTTACCTGTAGGCTTGAAGCAAATTAATTCTTTCATTTCCTGAAACTTTATCATTGGTTTGCCTTAACAATTTTGTCCCAGGTTGTATTTTCTTTTTTAAATGCCAAAGGCAGAGTCAAAAGCAATGCCAAAGTACAATAACCTATTGTGCAAAACTTTGATCTTTTGAATTGAAAACAAGGTTGTTGAAACTGTATTCGAAAACATCACAAGATTTACATTTGGTTCCATGTTTTCAGATCTACGTCAGGATATGCTCACACTTCAAATAATTCGAATTATGGAAAACATTTGGCAAAATCAAGGCCTTGATCTTAGGCAAGTATTCATAAATTGTGTTGGTGTGCTCCAGTTTCTGTCTTTTGCTATGTCTGCCTGATTAAGTGCCTATTTGGATCAAGAATTTGCAGCTAATTTTAAATCTCTTAGTAACAGATAATGCTACTTACTCTATAAACATTTTGGTTTTATTTCTGTATCTTTCTAATTAGCCTCATTGCAGCTTAGCAATGAAGATGCAAGAAGTGCCACAGCCAAGTATCATTACAGTTTGATTTACCTATGTCTGTCATACTCTTGAGATGAGATCCGAAGAGCCAGTTTCAGCATATCCAAGTGGATATTTGACACTGAAGAACAGAATTCATACCACAAATAGCATTCAAAACTCCTTTCTGTTTCCAAAATGGCTTGTTTGGCTTGGAGGATTGCTGCTCCAGAAGCACAAGTTTAATGTTTACCTTGGTCTGCTGGAACTAGTTATATAATTCTTTAAATCTGGTCCTTGGCGGTTTTATATTCAAAGGGCATGACTTTTCACTGGCTTTCCAGGCGAAAGACAAAACTTGACTATTACTCATACTGAGATTTCAGTGCCTTTTATGTCTGTGTATTCTGTTTATTGGCCATCTTGTTGTCTTAAAGCATGCCCTCTGTACTGAAAAGAACTTTCTCATATTCCCTTTTTAGGATGTTGCCTTATGGTTGTTTATCTATTGGTGACTGTGTGGGACTCATTGAGGTAGTAAGAAATTCACATACAATCATGCAGATCCAGTGCAAAGGTGGCCTTAAAGGTGCATTGCAGTTCAACAGTCATACCTTACACCAGTGGCTCAAAGACAAAAACAAAGGCGAAATGTGAGTCAAATTTCCTTTTCAAATTCCTCCCCTATGTCCTTTATTTACCTGCTTCTCACCTGTATGAAAGCTAAAGATCTTATATGCTTCCTCTGTTAAACCATAGTATTTTCATAATTGTTCGGATGTTAACGGACACAGTTCAGGAACCAGTTTCAGGCAGGAACTGGTTAATTCTTAGATGAGCATTTCAATGGTTTTCTTGGATGAAAAGTTACCCTGTTATATCACAAACTGCTTTTGAAAATCTGTCAAGTTTACTATGCTGTGCAATAGAGGAAGACACTATATTTCATAAATAAGCCCTGATGGGTGCATGGGTTTAGTTACATGGTTTTTTGGACAACATCTGAGATGTTTAGTTGTTCTTTACTTGAGATGATGCCACACAATCCACACAACCTTGTAATTTATGCTAAACCTGTTTGCAAACATCATTGAATCTAGATTCCTTTCTGATATACTCTATTTGTATAATGACAAAGGTGTAGAAAGTTCCAAAAGCAATTGATTTTTTTTAATTTAATTTTTATTTTATTTTATTTTTTGGAAAAAAATCAAGCAACAGAGAGAGCCTCCTAAAGCTGTGCATCATGGAGCAGCAGACATAATATCCTAATCTTTAAAGTTGCCCCACTTCTTCAAATAGGTCTCTAAACCTCGTTTTTCCACCCAGCTGTAATACATAGATTTCTACTAACTGGCCTGCAGAAGTAGGTGGGATATATCCAGTAGCCGATAAGCAAGTATAGGCTTTTTGAGAGTCCACTCTTGCATGTTTTTAAATTATTACCAGAACCATTTATTGAACATGTAGTCTGTTCTTTTAACAAATATTAATACAAGTATAAATATGAATACCTGTACAGTACTGTATTGTGAGTACCCAACAACATGACAAACAACTTCTACAGTATACAGTTGACTAGACCAGGGGGAAGAAAAGAAGTCCACAAGGTCCTCCTGGCATAGCGGCAGAAGGTGGCCCTGATTGGCTTCTCTTGCCTGTTGAGACAGATGACTCGGCTGCCACAAGAGATAAGTGCGGAATGCTCCGACTTCTTAGATGCTGCCTGGCTGGGGGTGGGGAGTGTCTTTGAGCCACTGTTACTGATAAGGTGATTCCTGAGAGAACATTCACCAAGCCAGAAAGAGCAGGAGCAGCCATCTTTGTTAACTTTCCATTCTTGAACCAGCCACCAGCCCACTACAGAGAGAACTCAGTGTTCTCACTCCTCTAGCAGCAGCAGTAGAGGCTCCCACTACACTGGTGAAGTTTCCTTCCTTGCTTTTGCTGCTGGCTGTAAGCTTGCCCCTGCTGCTGCTGCTACTGGTGGAGTTTTCTCAAGAATTTCAGCACCTGCTATGGCAAAGTGTTGCAGCTCTCCTAAACAAATGCAGGAGCACTATTCTCTTTTACATCTGGCAACCTGTGCTTCTCCATGGTACTCTTTTGTTACATCTCTTACCACCCCGCACTTGAGCATTGTCTAGTAACCTATCCTGGTTTTGTAAGATGATTAACAGCACATACAGTATACAGTACACAGACTGAATGAAAAGATCCTTTGCACAACACTTTTGCAACCACTTGTGTACTCCTTTTTCCTCTCAATCATCTAAGCCCCATCTTTTTGTTCAGTCTGTGTACTATAGAGTTCATGGTGCTATCATGTGCTTACACCATAATACAGTACAGGTATTCATACGTATAGACTGGGTTCTGCATTTTGATGATTTTTACAGTGCTCTGGTTCCTAACCTGTCAGATAAGCAGGGGATGCGTGTAACATCAGAAGTTACTGGTCCTCATTGAAGCAAGCATTTTTTAGCCATCAATACTCATGAAAGAACATATTTCCTATTGTCCAAACAAACCACTAGGTAAGAAAATAGAAGCTTTATTGGGTCGAAACCATAGAAGCTGAAGGGCTTAAGCTGCATTCTGGTCTGTTTCTAGTTTTTTTCAATCATGCTGTTAGTTTTAATGTTTAAAGCCTGAGTCCGAATAATCTTCCCCACTACAAGTTCCTCAGTAATTAAGGTCTACCTGTGTGGTCCTGCTAAAGGCTCCATCATGTGTGTAGTCTAGATTAGCCTCACAAGAACTTGTTTTTTTTTTCCAATTTTCAAACAAAAAGTGTCCTAGTATGTTTTAAATAAAAAATAATTTCTCCTGTTTCTAAAATGTAATGCTTACAATATTCAGCCATATTGTATACATTTTTTTTTCATGGAAGCATGTACTATTATATTTTTGATAGATATGTTTCTCATAGGTATACTTTCTGTTTCTGATAGGTATGATCCTGCTATTGATTTGTTTACACGCTCTTGTGCTGGCTATTGTGTAGCTACTTTCATATTGGGAATTGGAGATCGTCACAACAGCAATATTATGGTGAAAGATGATGGGCAGGTAAAATAATCACAGTGTTTCTTTGGGTCTGTATTTGTGCAGTATAGTAATTTTCAAGGTTTCTGTTTCTGGAAACATTTTCTACATTTACTGTAGAACCTCTGAGCATCTTCTCTAGAACTGCTGTGCTTTGTGGAGGGGCATTTGACTAGAGTAAATATCCACACTGGAAACAAGCAGGGCTTCTTAGACATAACTGCCACGACCCATAGGAATTGAGAGTGCACCCAGTATTCCTTCATGACTGTGGAAAATTTATAGCAGTGGGCAAGCTGTCCTTATGGAAAGCTTCCTCTTGTTACTGATTTGTTTGTCAAGGGACCCTGAACAAGCTTCTAAGAAATCCCAGGGCTCCCTAGAATTGATGTCATATGTGAATAATTAATTATGCTGGGTATTGACATTTAGGTTGAAAAATCGGAGCAGACATTGAAATAGCAATTTTCTCTTTTGCCTTTTCCAAGAAACTAATAGCCTAAAAATGTATTTTTCTTCAAAGCTGTTTCACATTGATTTTGGACACTTCTTGGATCACAAAAAGAAGAAGTTTGGCTACAAACGAGAGCGTGTGCCATTTGTTTTAACACAAGATTTCTTGATAGTGATTAGTAAAGGAGCCCAAGAATGTACCAAAACAAGGGAATTTGAAAGGTGAGCTGTCCTGTAAGCAAAATATTAATTATGATAAGCAAATTAATCAAAGATAGATCTTTAATTATATTTTATTACAGTGAAATACTGGGGCCATGGAGGAAATAGTTCTGATAGGAAAATCGTATTTACTTGCATTAAGCTTTCTTCAGCAAAACTTTTGCACATATAAATGTAAGCAGCAATGACAAGGCTTACCATTCTATTTTAATAGAAATGCTTTAATAGAAATGAATAGTTGGAACACTCTCCTACTATGTTATAAACAAAACTCCTGAGAAACATGATCAAAATCCAGAGGGCTATTGAAAGCTACTGTATGTGTACATAGGAAATTTAGTTTCCCTACATGCAGCTTTTCCAAAAATCTGCTCTTTGAATGTCAGTACCAGATGTTTCATGAGATGTTTTCCTTCCTATCAGAAAGGAAAACATGAATTCACTCCCCTATGCGCCAACATAAAACCTTTTTTTGGATTCCAGCCTACGTTTAAAACATTGCACATTGGCATTCAAGTGGTCGTGAGCATATGAAACATTATTATTATTATCATCATTTATTTATATAGCACCATTTATATACATGGCACATCATAAATAAAACAACCAAAAACCGTGGGACCTGCCAAAGGCATACAGTCTGAAATATATGGATATACATACAAACACAAAAGAAGGGAAGGAATAATAAAACTATAACACTTGGGTCTTATTACCAGAATATAATAAAGGACATAATCATTGCTTCCTCCACCTCCTCAGATGACTCTGGAATGCCTGTCTCTTGTATGTCACAGCAGTGAAGTAAGGTAGATGTTTGCGTTGCTTTAAGTCCTTAGCGCACAGAATCATATTTAGCAAACTAGCTATTGACACACAGAGAGTATCCTAGAATGAGACATATATAATAAGGCAAAATAAAGGTTTTGTTTTAAATGGCTTACTGATTGTTGGAATGGCTGCTGTGTATAGGTGAATAGATTCCAATTTGTAGTTTGAAAGGCTTTATGTATTGCATCTCCAATAATTCGTACTTTTAATACTATCCTCATCTTTAGACTACAGTAGTTCCCCTAGACTTGACATGGATGGTTGAAAAGCACAGATAACACCAAATGCTAAATTTTTACCCCCAAGCCAATCAAGGTGGTGAGGGAGTGAGGCAGCTTCTTCACCTGGTGCCTGCCTGCCTACCTGCCTTCCTACTGGGGTATAGCACACAGCCCCCTCTCTGAGAGGCAAATCCAGTGGGGAGACTAGCTGTTTGGCGCCATGTCCTTCTCCTGGCCCAGAAAGGAGTATCTGTCTCCTCCCGCAGCCAAGAGAGGCATGTGGCTTTGCAGGGCCAGGTTTCCCACACCTCTCTCAGCTGCTGAGAGAGGCACGGGGAGGAGCCGTGCCAGGCTTCACATACCTATCTCAGCCAAGGAAGGAGTGTCCATCTCACTCTTTGGCTGAGAAGGGCAAAGGAAGCCCAGCTCAGCCCAGCTGCACAGAATAAGGACCCCAGCTGGCGGCAGGAGCCATGGCCCTGGAGTGGATCATGGGTACGTGAAACCCATGGACACCAGCCGGGACCGACTGTATTTCTTTCTTGAGAGAAATCTATGTAACTGACAGTATGGCGGTACAATAGAAAGCATTGTGCGCATCATTTTTGTCTGCCCATGAAAAAGATTGTTTCTGTTATTGCTACGTAACAAAGACATTTGGATAGCATTGTGACCTTTTTAACTAAAAAGGGCTGACTGGCATCTGTTTAGATATTCATTTTTTGTTGTGTTGATCCTCAGGCATTTTTTCTAAATTTGATAGGGTGGATTGGGAACAAAACTTACTTTGTTTTCTCCTTTTCAAGATTCCAAGAAATGTGCTACAAGGCTTACCTAGCAATCCGACAGCACGCCAATCTTTTTATAAACCTCTTCTCCATGATGCTTGGATCAGGGATGCCAGAACTGCAGTCTTTTGATGACATTGCATATATTCGCAAAACTCTTGCTTTGGACAAAACTGAACAGGAAGCACTTGAGTATTTCATGAAACAGATGAATGATGCTCATCATGGTGGCTGGACAACAAAAATGGACTGGATCTTCCACACAATCAAACAACATGCCTTGAACTGAGACAAAAGTAAAGACAATGGAAAACTGAGATCCCCTTTTGTGACTGTTCCTCTGCACTGCTGACTGGCAGTAAGGAATTGCAATTTGTGTTGTAATTGCACAAACCAAGAGCAGCATTTGAACTTGCAGAAGATTAAAAACTCAAAGTTATAAACCAGGTTTTGGAAAACTAGAAATCACGCATTTCAAAATTTAACTTTCTTAACGTGTACAGTCGTGTTATGCCTTAAGTCCACAAACTTTGAACTTTTGTTTATCTTGGTTTGTTTAATTAGGGAATCTGTGCCAGCATTAAAATCAGTCTTTCACATGTTCCACTTAGCCTGGTGAAAATTGGATGAATGTCAGTTGCAAAAGATTGAAACAAAGGAAGGTTTCATTCGGGAGAAAATTCCTGAATCAGTTTTCATCTCCCATGTACTCTGCTCAGTAAATTATAGGAGATGGTGCCTTTATAATGTCAGATGTTATTGATGGATTTAAGAGTAGCAATCCTTCTCAGTTTTTGACTGACCATCTAGTTTTTGACTGACCATCTAGTCCTTAGGAATAGATCTTAAGATTCTGCTGGACAGTATTAGTAGGATTTTTAAAGTACCTCCCTTACCACCTCAAATGTCTGGATAATGGGGAGGATTGGGTTTTGTGCAACACTCTGCATTTTATTTTTTTTTCTAACCTAAACCTCAAAACATTTTTCATGCATGCTTTCCAGAGTCTAAGAGGTGAGTTGTTAGAATTAAAGATTATTTTTATAAAGGTTATTTATATAACAGAAACTATTAATATATAATATTTCTTTACATTCATTTGTCCATTTTTCTGTCATTTTAATTCTATAGACCACTTCTCTGTCTAACGGCCTGATTGCATAAGCCACTAAAATTGATGCAATGACCTGTAGGATCAGGTTTTATAGGCCCTGTGCTGGTCCAGGGTATTATGTCCATGTATGTTGACACTTGACTCTAGAGCCATTGCAGGTACAGCTGTCCTACAGATCCTGCATGGCATATTTTCCCTGCATCTAGGGGACTTGCTCAGCTCTGGCAAAAGCAGATCTAGGGGCTTTTAAATGACATTGGGCAGAGCTATGTAGGTGTGCCCCACTTCATGTGGGTAGGGTGCTGCTCGGTTACACTCCTGCAGCAGCCCTATAGAAGCAGGCTACTGCCTGCTATCCCAGTTCACTTGTCCAGAAGGATGTTCTGTTGAATTCAGTGAGACTTGCTTCCAAATAAACATATTTTACAATCAGTGTATCCAGGCTCTGTTGATGAAAACAGCCTTTCCCAACTTGAGAACTACTGGACTATAAATCTTGTCCCCCTCAACTAGCACAACTAATGATTGTTTGGTTTATAATAAAGGTTTTCAAACTCTGATAGTGATTTTAAGTTAAGCATCAAATATTTGATGAAATTCAGTTTATAAAAGAAAGCAAAAAAATGGATTTGGCAGCAGATCAGACACTTCAAGTCTGACATACGGTATTCTAAGGATGAACACCTGGAAGGTATTGCCGCCTTGCAAAAACAGGAAACTCTTTCATTGGCTTCCAATACCGTTGATTAACACAATCAGAAGAGAGACTCACATGGATTGGGAAATAAATAGAGGAGAAGCAGGGCCTGTATTTCCTGACTCAGTGGGAGCACAAGCAAACTGGAGCAGCTTATCAGAAAAACTGTACTTCTACTGATAGTTGCATTTATTGCCATAGAAAGTTCTGGCTGTGGAAATCCAAGCAAGAAGATAAATTGGTAACTAGTACTTTTGCCAGTGTCAGCTCTGCTAGTATGAGATCCTTTAGATCTTTGTCCAAACAGTCTCAGACAATATATTTTTAAAATGATATCCTGGGTTATCTTGTTGATTCCTAACTTTGCAGCCCATTTATGTCTCAGTCCTTTTCCTTGGACTGTTACAAAGGGATTTCTTAATCATAATTACTGAGAAACAAGATATTTTTTCAGCCTGATCACTAAATAGTCCTTGTACTGCAAAATACATGGTAATCTCTAGTATGCAGAGCTAACCAACCAATATTTTATAATTGGGATGGAGTGTGTGTGTGTGTGCGCGTGCGTGCATGTGCAGACATGCGTGTGTGTACATATATATATGTGTGTATCTCTGTGTAACATGAAACTGATAAAATTGGCGTAATCTAGCAAAACATTTTTGTTCCCTCCCAAAAAATCAATTGTAACACCAAATATTTTGAACCCTGGATACACAAAGGTGCCATTTCTTCCACATTAATGTTGTCTCACTTGACTCATAGAATTTGAAAATGTTTTAGAGATTTGGTTAATTGAATGCACTTGCCTTTTTTCCTATCCCTCAAATCTAGGTATTACTCAGAGTGCAATACCAGTCGGAATATAATGTGCGATGTTAGGTATTAGAATATAAACATTACAAATAAATTTGTATAGACTGTAAATGGGTGAAAGGTTCTGTTTCTTGAACAAGCTAAACTTTTCAGTTTGAGTTTCATTGCAGAAGTACAGAGTTGGCTTCTGTGGAGGTAATATGACTGAATCATAGCCAGCTGTGGTGAGCAGGCACTGATCTTGAATACTCATCTAGATGCAGATAGAGCTATCAGGGTTTGTAGAAGCATGCAGCAAGAGTGGTGAAAATTATGAAGTAGTCTGTGAATGTTCAGATCCCTGTCTTGAAGTTTAAACACATGTGTGCGTCCAGAGCACAAAGGACAAGCTTGTGTCTTAGGCCTGTATTTTTCAAAAAAGATATCTTCTCTTGTCACATGTTTGAACCTGTGGGTCTTTCAAAAGCCATTTCTAATAGGGTGTGGGGTGAAGAATGTGTTGCTCAAATGTTACATCAGAGATATCTAAAGCTGCTCTTTGGATCCCAGTCAGTGACCTTAAAATGTAGCTTCTTTGGTAATAAAAAGGATGAAGGAAGAGGGAGAAGGGGAAAAAAGAAATGTGGCAGCACTTTTAACTAGTTTTTATTTTCACATGAGCTTTGTGGATATAAACTCACTTCTTCAGATGCTGTACTGAGTGGTTTCTTGGGTGCATTTTTAAGAAAAATCTTCATATGCATACTTGTGTGCCTTCGAGTTGTTTTGGCTCTTAAGAAAAACATATTACTGGGTTTTCTGGGGCTGTGAGTGTGTGATGCACCAAAGATCACCCAGTGAGTTTCCATGGCCAAGCAGGGAATTCAGCCCTGGTCTTCAGGTTCATAGTCCAATGCTCAAACCACTCTCTCGTATGCATTCTTACTGTCAGGTTATGCTTGGCAAAGTTTTATAGCTTTATTGATTCTGTCCACTAATAAGGAACACAGTACATTATTTTATAAAAACATAGGAAATTTCTTCATACTAACTCTAGACTAATAGTCCAGTTTGGTACTATCTGTATTGACTAGCAGAATTAGTCCTCCAGGATGTATCTGGAGGAGAAGTCAAGGACCGAACTGGGGCTTCTGCATGCAAATCGTTTGTTTTATTGTGGAACGACAGCCTTTCTCAACCACAATCCATCTTGAACTAACACAGCAATTGTAATCTGTTTTATTGCCAGAATTAGGAGTGTCTTTAGTTATGAAATGTTATTTCTACTGTTCTGGTTTTCTAAATTCACTTAAAAGATCAACAAGAAATCTTGTGTCATCACAAAAACCTTTCTGAAAAGTATTCATGGCATTTCTAAAAGAGAAAGGAAATTTTGCTTTTCTTGGCTGTGAATGAATATGAAGCTGAAAGAATGTGCATTGTCTGCTGAAGATTCAAAATCACTACAAGGCTTGTCAGAAAATAACAATTCAGTTCTTAGATCTGTTTTACTAGGTGTACAGGATACATCTTTTGGGAATATTTTAGTCATATGTTCCTGCATGGGAGCAGGTTAGATTAGAGAAGCCTTGCAGTCCGTTCCAATTCTGTGACTTTGTGGCAAAGAGAAGAGCCTCCTGCTAAAACTTGATATTCTATTGACTCTAATCTGGTGATTTTCAGATCCTATGGGCAGATACAACAGTGCAGAAGTTGAAGATTAACAGTGTAATAAGCACAAATTCAAATAATTTTTTTCTTTAAATCTTATGGCCAAAATTCACTTTTTAGTCTCCATTATTTCCGTGACCTACTCCAGATGACACTTAAAATTGATGTTACAATAGTGGCCCCTCAACTTTTCATAAAATCATAGAATCTTAGAGTTGGAAGAGACAACAGGGGCCATCCAGTCCAAACCTGTGCTATACAGAAACACACATCAAAGCATTCCCAACAGATGACCATCCATCTTTTGTGAGGGTTCAGGCCATGAAGCCCTCATGAAAGTAACAAAAATGCAAATAACTCCACCCCACCCAAGTGAGTGCTCCCCCCCCATTCCCTTCCAGGAGTCCCCTCCAACATTCAATTGCATTTTGCCCAGATGCACTGCCCTTCCAGGTGCACAGGTGATAGGCAAGTGAATGGGAGAGGGCAGCCATACAACCAGAGAAGACATGCGCGTAGGGCTGCCCCCTGCCGTTCGTCCAGTTCCGTGGAAGGAAGATATGTGCACCCAGGCAAAAGGCAGAGGAATGGGAGGGGGAGAAGGGGAGAGGCAAGTGGGCATCTCGCAAATAAAGTTCGCAAAGATTGAACCCGGGAATGTGGAGGGAGGACTTTACTCCCTTTTCAACCAGTACCCTTCTTCAGGAGGATATTCTGAGAAGTGCAGATCAACTTCTCTCCAGCAGTAGTCTTTGCCGTATCTTGACTAAACAGACCATTTTTTTTTCCAACATTGTGCCAGCAGGGTGACTTGCCACCAGGTTCTCACGAAACATTTTTGAATATGTATTACACTTGTGCTCTGAATATGGATGGTGACAATATTAATTGAAGGCATTTTGGTAACATCAAAGCCACTTGGTTTGGGATTACACGAAAAAGGGCAAAACCCCAGGTACTGTATAGTATTGAATAAAACTCTGATGTAAGTGTATGACTCGGGACAGAATTGCCCTTTTGGTTTGTTCTTTGTTAATGTATAGCTGTTTTCAAAAAATGTTTCCTAATATATTCTTTCTTCTTATTACATGCATGTTCAGTGTTGAAACTCTTTATTTCTCTCCTGTACAGGCTGCAGACGAGGACTGGACTCCCATTGGGGAAAAACACAAGGAAAACATTTGTAATGCATTTTGGTGTCTAAAATCTCTTTAAAATGCTCTAAGAGAAGTTATCTTTGGCTGGGATCATGCTGCTTTAAAAGTCTTCAAAACCTCCCATTTTAGATTTAACTTCAAAAAATAAAGAATCACACTTTGAAAAATTACTGTGCCAAGATTACTTGGTTTCTGAATCACAATTTCCCATGGGAAGGTGGGTTGTGTCTTTTTGAAGAAAAATTGGTAATTGGTTGTTCACTTTCTTTTGAATAATTATAGAATAGGAAAGCATACAATTTTAAATCGTAAAAGTTTTTAAAAAGTAATTATATATTTTTTTTCAATTACTCATACATTGTTAGGTATAATAACCTGTTTTGCCATTTACTTACTTTCAGAGAAAAACTGATGGAGATTGAGAGTGAATGTCAGAAAACAGTGTGTTAAAACATCTGATTCTTGCCATTGTTAGAGCAGAGATATTCATTCTCCACTTGTATTTGAAACTATTGGAATGTATCCATGCAGCATTGTATCCATGTCTACATATTTTCCTGCATAGTCCATTGTAACTGGAGGTGGTTAAAAGCGAGTTTCGTAGTTCTTCAGCTGTGTCGATTAACTCTTTTACAGTTTTGTTTTTATACTATTACAACTGCAAATTTAACAGTACAAGGCTATTTGAAGGACCACTGCTTCATGCACGACCCTGCTTATGAGGTCCTGTTTTGTATTTATCCTGCAGCGTGCAGAGTCAGTCCTTCATGCTGGGTCTGGCTCCTCCCTTGTACTTCACAGACAGGGTTTCTAAATCTGTCATTCATCCTTACCACCCTAAAAAGTAGGGCTGAGTTCTGTCCTGCCTCATCTCACCAGGAGAGGGCTTTAAAGGTTCCAGCTAAAATTGGATTTGGATCATGCATTCTTTTCATTGGTCAAGAGACCATCATTTACCTGAAACTTTACCAGCCTGATGGGATGGTGAGTCTCAGCATGATGGTGACTAAACACAGCTCTGAGCTCTCCACTAGTGATGAGGTGGTTGTAGGCTGTATGATTGGGAGCTTCCCTCACGGTGCTGAGAAAGATTGGACTGCTGACCCTTTCTGAAGGACCATAGTCAGATCCTAGTGGTGCCACAGTGAGAGCTGACTAGCATGGCTTCAGCCACATGGGTGAATGTGGCAGGTGCTCCTGCTTCTATCCTTCCCTTGCTAATCTGTGGTCAAGAGCTCTTCTAGGAGTTGTGTAATTGGATTTCCGTCATAGCCAGGCAGGCTATGGGGTCCAGAAAATCATGAGATGTGAGAGAAGTGGCAGCAAGTCTGTTAACTACCCAAGATGGTGGGTGGATTGAGCACCGTAAGAAAAGGTGTGAAAAAACACGCAAGCCCAGTCAATAGCTCTCCCACCCTCACTGACCCTCTAGTAGCCAGAAGCAGATTAAACACTCTAGGAAATGTCACTTCTTCTTCGTGGTCTCTGTGCCTCATACATTAGGAGCTTTCGCGCCTGCACGGTAGCGTTCGGAAAATTCTAGAGCTCGTTAGCTTTGGCGGGAACCCCTCCCCCACGTCGGTACTGCGCATGCTCCTCCCGCCGACTAACGGTCTCTCCTCAGTTCTTTCTTGTCCGCCTCAGCGTTCAGAAGGTTCTGCTTGTTGGCTTGCTTGTTGGATTGTTATTTCGGTATTTTCGACTTCGGATTTGGCTTTTTGACTACCCCTCACGGATTTCGGACTTGACTTGGTAATTTTCTTGATCAGTTTGACCTTTTTTCTGGCTTGACGACGATTTCGGATCTCGGACTGTGTTTGGCGTTCTTTCTGGCCTTGCCCTCCGTTTATGTCGGCTCTTTTCAAACGCTGCGCCTCCTGTGGAAGGAAGGTCGCTCTCTCCAACCGACACTCTAAGTGCCTGATTTGTTTGGGTGAGGGGCACAACGTTCAGGCCTGCTCCATTTGCAGAGAGTTTACCCACCAGACTCTCCGCAACAGGTCGGCAAGGCTCAAGTCCCATTGTTGGGAGGAGTCTCTTCGTGCAAAGGGACCCGAAAAGATGGCCGAGAAACACCCGTCATCGTCTTCTTCTTCTTCGGCAGCAGCGGCGGCTGCCGTGCCCTCGACCTCGTCGACATCGGTACCAGGCTCGGTACCGATAATGAAGTTGCCGAGGATACCAAAGGTCTCGGCAACTCGGGCACGTGAGGATCCTGCGGGCTCGCAGGCCTCAACCTCCTCCTCCAGGCCATTGACCGCGGCTCAGAAAAACGCCCAGCCACTGAGGGCCTGGGGGAGAAAGGAAAAAAGAAGAAGGAGAAACAACACTCTCCATCGAAGGTGGTGCGACCCCCGACTCCACCACCCACCCAGCCCAGAAGCAGATTAAACACTCTAGGAAATGTCACTTTTCAGAGTCGTCTTCAGGAGGGGAGGGGGGAATGTGTGAAACATGAATTGTCAGTGCCTCCCCCCGCCCCAAAGAAAGATAAAAGAAAAATCCAAACATGTCTGTAATACCATTTCTATTGTGGAGGAGGGGTCTTTTTCTGTTTCTCCAGAGACAGGAAGTCTGACAAATAGGAAGGAAAGTTATCCCCCATTATCTTCTACTTGTATTGCCCCCTATTTGTTTGAATCTGAGCAGTTTCCTGTCTTTCTATGGAAGGTGGGGAAAATGCTAGGCATGAATGCTAATAGGTTTTTGGTACGGTTATGCCAGAAATCAAGGCTAAGCAGAAGGATTATGTTGTCCCTTTCCCTGAGGTGATTGTGGAGGGTACGGAAGAAGAGTCGACTTATCCTGGATTGCAAGGGCAACTCCAGTTTTTGCTAAGCAGTTATATCCTTTGTCACCTGATGTGATGGAGAAATTAAAACTAACTCTTATCGATGCCCTGTGGCTGGTTTGGCATCAGGTTCCTTTTTTCCTAAAAATGGAGGTGACAGACTTAAAAATCGAGAATATAAGAGGCTTGATCATTTTTTACATAGGTCTCATGAGGCATCGGCTCTTGCCATTCAGGCTGCTTCTGTGACATCATTGCTTGCCAGAGGATCTATTTGTTGGGGAAAGAATTTGCTTTCCCTCATTCACAAGGAGGAGACTAAGCTCCAACAGAGGTTTAATAAATTGACCAGAGTATCTGTTTTTTTTGGCAGATGCCAGTTTGGATTCTGTACAATTCATGGGACATGGTGGCAGAAGTTGCTGCCGGGTGCCAACTTTGGCTGAGAAATTGGAACATAGATAATAATTAGTCCAAAGCTAATTTGACTACATGCCTTTTTAAGGACTCTAAATTATTTGGTGAGGCATTGAATGAAGTGTTGACTGAGACCAAAGATAAAAAGAAAGTGTTACTATTTTTGACTGAAAAAGAAAAGAAAAAAATCCTTATGGCCTGGAGCTCAGTCCTTTTGTGGGTTTAGGCCCAAGTTTTAGCAACAGGAATTTAGGTCTTTCAGGCCAATTTGGGGCTCATCAAAACAACATGCTTGACTGCAATCCATTGAATTCAATAAAGACAGCTCTACCTCTTCCAATAAACAAAATAGAAAGCTCAATTAATCCTTCTGACTTGGGGCAGCTCTGTGTAGGAGCTCATCTTCTACATTTTGCTCACTGGTGGGAGCATACATGTTCTGATGCTTGGTGGGCAAGACTGCAAGGGAGGTTATACCATCAATTTCATAAAAAAGTCCCCAAATTTCTTCCTTCAGTCTCATGGTCCCAGGTCATCAGAAAAGTACTTCCCAATGGTTCAAGCAATTGAACATCTGTTTCAGATAAGGGCTATAGAGCCTGTTCCCTCTCAAAAGATTTTTGGGTTCCTATTCACTGCTCTTCTTGGTCCAAAAGAAAACAAGGATTGGAGGGCCATTCCAAACCTTCACAGCGTCAATCACTTTGGTCAAGCAGAAGTTCTACATGGAAACTTTTCAGTTGAGTCTAGAAGGGGCACAAGAATTTTCTGAAGTCTCTCAACCTCCAGGAGGCATATCTGAACATTCCAGTACACCTGGTGCACAGGAGGTACCTCAGCTTTGCTTACTTGAAGGGCCACTACCAGTATAGGGCCTTGCCATTCGGTCTGTTGGGTTCTCCACAGGTGTTTATGAAGGTGTTGGTGGCATTGGATGGTAATCTGAGGTTGAGAGGAGTGTGTATATACCCATATCTGGATAACCCATTGGTCCAGTCACCTTCTTTGCAGAAGGGCAGGGAGTGCAGATTACCATGGATTGTCTACGGTATCATGGTTTTGTTATCAACAAGGAAAAGAGCCACCTGGAGCCAGTTCAATGCCTCCAGCATTTGGGAACTATTATAGATATGTTCCTACATAGTCTTTCTCCCGGACAACAGAAGGGAGAACCTCCAGACTCTGATGAAGAGAACGTTGAGTCACTCCATTGCGTATCGAGCAGTATTAGCTAAACAACTGGGTTTGATGGTGGCTTGCTTGGATTCAGTTCCTTAGGCAAGGTGTCGTCTGAGGGAGCTCCAGTGGTTCCTTCTGCCATACTGGAATGAGATTGCTCAGAAGCATCAGCTGAAATTAGTTTTCCTCCAGCAGTGTAGTTATCTCTGCATTGGTGGCTTTCAGGGGTGTTGAAAAGAGGGATGCCCATCTGAGACCAGAGGAGAGTGGTTGTCAAGACCAGTTTGTAGGGCTGGGGACAACATTGCAATGGGTCACAGGGCCTGTGACTATCCAGTGAGAGGATACTCACTATCAACTGGTTCGAGCTGTGGGTCGTGTATTTGGCACTCCTCAGTTTACAGTCAGAAGTTCAAGACAATCATGTGTTGATTTGGAGGGACAACATGACCACCAAAACCCACATAAACAGGTAAGGAAGGATGTGGTTGATTTCAGTGAGATCACACTTACTGCATTGGAGGGAGGCTCACCTTCAGTCGCTCAGAGGGGAATATCTGAAGGGCCAACTGAATTGTCAGGCCAATTCATTGAGCATGAAGAGTCTGGACCAGGGGAAGTGGGCTCTGAACTCTGGTGTTTCAAAGGATAGCTCAAGTGTTTGGCATTCCTTTGGTGGATCTTTTTTGCTTCTCTAGACAATCACAGACTGCTTTGGTCTCTATCAAGAGTTTGGACAGAGGAGGCATTCGCTTTTCATGCTGTCATAGTAACTTGGCCAAGGGTGTTGTGCTATGCCTTTCCTCCAGTAGTGATGATGTCTGAAGTGTTAGAGAAAGAGTCTCCACTAAATGCTTGTACAAGTCTGCTTGGAGAGCCTTTTGTAGATGGTGTCCGTGTAAGGGGGTAACCCCAAAATCAGCTTAAGGGGGGTAGGTTTTGGCCTTTCTGCAGGTGGGTTTGCATAAGGATCTTAATACCAACACTCTCAAGAGACACGTTTGGGTTCGATTTTGAAAGGTAAGTGTGGCAAACCAGTAGCATCTCATATGCACGTGCAGACTTTATTGAACAATGTGGCTTTCCTTTGGCTGGGAAAGATTTGACCAGTTCCCTTTGTTGAGGGAATGGTTCTGTGAGCACTGTTGAAGACTCCTTTTGCACCCTTGAGATTTGAACTTACTTACATTGAAAGTTTTGGCTTTGGTGGTAATTATTTCAGCTCACAGTCTCTGAATTGGCGGCCCCTCAGTGCTTTAGCAGTTGTGTATATTTTACAAATGTCCAGTTGTTCGTAGGCTAGATCCTTCTTTTGTCCATAAAGTTAGTTCAATATATGATCAATCTCGGGAAATTGTTCTGCCTCCTCTCTTTTTTTTCCAGATCCCAGAGCACAGATAAAAAGTTGCACAGATTGACAAGAAAGCTTGTCAATCAGATTGCCATGCTGTGAGTGGAGTGTGTTCCATGCCAGTTCCAGAAGGTGTTCAGACACACTCCACTCATAGCATGCCCCTCCTGTGGCTTTCAGTACAACAGGTACTCTGTTGGAGATTTGCAAAGCAGCCACTTGGACTTCCCCTTCGTCTTTTGTCAGACGCTATCATGACAAGTTTTCTTCAGCAGATGTCTCCTTTGGCAGGCATGTTCTACAACAGGTTGTGTCTTTATAGTTGGAAGGTTGCCAACCCAGATGGTGAGGTGACTGCTTGTGTAGGTCCCAGCATGAAGGATTGCCTCCTCACACTGCAGGAATTGGTACTCACCAGGAAAGTTCTGTTCTGTAGTTGTGTGGAGGGAATCTTTCCCAGCTTGGTTGGTAGAGTTTTTATGTGTTCAGCTGGTGGTGGCATGATCTTTTGATTTTGGTTGTCCAGCGCTTTGCCATACCATCACTAGGAAGGTACAACTCACCCTCCCTCTTAGAGTGGTAAGGATGATTGACTAATGTTGGAAGCCCTGCCTATGAAGCATTAGGGAGAAGCGAAATGCAGCATGAAGGATTCCCATTCCACAACAACTGCAGAAGAGGAATCTTCACAATGAATACCAGTATTCTGTTCTCTGTGATAAGAGGTACATTTTGGCAGAAGTGTGGCATAAAATAGATCTCAAAATATTTAATTTCACTCCCAAAGGAGGTTAGGTGGGGGGGCCCTTCTCCAATGTGTTTTAGATGTACATTGAAAACATGTTTATTTTACCAAGAATTCTACAAAGATTTTACTTTATTTTCACATTGCCTCTTGTGGATTATTCTATTTGTGTTACTATGTTTAATGTGGTCTCTCTTTCTCTGTCTTTCTCTCTCTCTCACACACACACACATACACACACACACTCACAGTGTAATGTTTTAATTGTTGTAAAGTGTATTAGCAGCTCTTTTGCAGAGGAAGAATTATTTTGCTTACTGAAATCTAAAAAGATGGCAAACGACCCCTCAGACTAGATGTTTTTATCAGATTTCAAGCATACAAAGAATTGTCCAAGCAGAATTCGGTAAGTGAAAAATTGCATAACTTGGTTGGAATTCCATTACCTAAAAAGCCCAAGACCTTGTAGCCACCTGATATAACACTGATAATTGTTCCCTTCCTTGAATGACCTTGGAGAGGTTTGTTCACAGTTTGTGTAGCATCCACTTGATGCTGGGGAAGCGTTGTGTTAGTGACACATGCATCTATAAATGTGGCTTAGACATGCACATATCTCTGTTTGGACAGGATGTGGGGAACTCTCACCCTTTGTGCCCTATCCAACACCCCTGTTGGCTTCTGATAAACCCTGGTAGGGGTGAAGACATTTGTGTTATGTGGTCTTGATATTCATATGGGTCCCATCTGTGGAAATCATTTATTTTCAATCAAAATTGCAGGGCATTGTTTTTGCAAGTGCTGTGTTTCTTTCTTAATAGAAACTATTTAGCTAAATTTACACTGTATAAATGCCCTTCTCCATCACTGATTATGAATAAATGAAATACACTCTTACCTACAAAATAATCAAAAATAGTTTTGGTGTTAAATCATATAGGTCTTCTTCATATTGTATATTATTCTCTACATAGAAAAGAAAGGTGGGTAAGAAAATGAAAGGTAGCAATTTTAAAATATTTGGCATGGTGAGATGTGTTGAAGACCTGATACTATATGTCCGTGTTACAATGTTTTAAAATGTAAAGTTTTTAATCTTGTTTGCTGTGCTGTTCAAATACCAGGCAAAGATTAGCCTCTGACCTACTGTAGTTCATGTTAATCAACCACTGTAAATAATCTTTTAACAGTACCATACTGTATTACATCATGTTGTGGGTTTTAAAAAAAAAACACTTTTCCTTTTTGAACATCTTAGGAGTATGAATGGTTATTTTTAAGAAATAAATCTTTTTATGACTGGTACATTTTTGAGAGTTCTGCAGTGTATACACACTCTCCTATACTTATAACATGGAAAATCTTTTTGACCAAATTCATTTTCTCTTAAGTGGTTGACCTTGTGAAGCTGCCTTTATAAACGGAGCCAAATCTTTGGTCCATCTACTCCAATAGCATCCACTCTGGCAAGAGTTCTCTCAAAGTTTTAGACAGGGATGGGGAACTGACAGACAGTTAGGGGGCTGCATTGGCTCCCCAGGGGACTCTCAAGAGCCACCCCCTGTCAAAAGCATTCATTCTTCCCTTTTTTTGCTCCCAAATGCCCTCTCTGGACCACTATAGGTCCAAGAGAGGCCTTTTTCCCCACAAAATGTGACCCAGAAGTCAACTTTCAGGTCACTTCGTGTTTGGAAAAAAGACCTCTCCATGGTCTGGAGGAGGGAAGGAGGGAGGGAGGAAGGAAGGAAGGAAGGAAGGAAGGAAGGAAGGAAGGAAGGAAGGAAGGAAGGAAGGAAGGAAGGAAGGAAGGAAATGACCATACAGATTATGCTTTCCAAACCCTGATGTAGTCAGCGATCCTTTAAGTGTCAGATCTTCCGGTTCCCTGACTAAAGGGTTAAAGTTTGAGTCTTGTTCCTCTGCTGCGCTCTCATGGTAACGGGCAGGTCCAACTGACCCAGCCAGAGTGATAAGAGACATCTGGCTTGTCTCAGTTCCTGTGGGACACCTGGGGTTGTTTGGAAAACATCCCTATGGTAGCCTATAACTGCTGTGGGAAATCACTCACTGCTCTCTCGTTCCCTTTCATCTCCCCCGTTTGCCTGCTTGCTGTTTTTGCTCTCCCTGTCATGCTGTAAGAGGAGAGAGAAGCGCAATGGATTTTACTTAGCTTTCTGATGTCTTTATGTTACTCACCTATGTTACTTAAATAAACACTAGTTTAGTTTTGCATCCATACTTTGGCCTCAGCTCTGGACTTGGTTCGTTTTTGAACCTGTGCTGGTTTTTTGGCGTCTGCCTGTTTTGGAGCGCAGACGTTACGTGGGCCATGCTGGCGTACAGCATGTCCCCTGGAATCCACCAACAGGTAGATGGCTGTTGAATTGAACCTTGGATGTTCTACATGCAAAGCGTATGCTCTATCACTGAACTACAGCCTTTCCCAAAGAGATAGGGTTTAAGGAATAGCTATGCAGCATACCCAGGAACTATCATATGTTATAGGAAATGGCACAAAAATTGCTATAGTAGAAAAGCACAGACACCTTTTACAGCCTTCATTTGGCACAGCTGGAACCCGTACATTAAAACCAGAGTTCTTAAAAATTAAAACAGAAAGCTGTGCATGAAAATAGCCATCTAATGCTGCTGTTAATAGATTTTATACTATAGCTCCTTCAGTTAGTTTCTTGTGGGAATGTGGGCAGCTGTCTATGAATGCTAATTTTGGCCTAATTAGCTTGTGAGTCTACCTTTAAAACGATATGGAATCTGGTGTGCAAAAGTGTATACCTTAGGCATATTAGTGTGTGGTTCTTCCATTATAAAGGAGGGGAGATACAGTCAACCTTGCCTCCCTGTCTGCTTTTTTTGTAGACCCCAAGGTACCTCTGCCAAGCAAAATCTGCAGCTGCTACCTGTATTATTAAAATCACTAGGTTTTCCTTTCCTGTTGCACAGATTAGCAATGGAAGGGGAGAAACATGCGCTACCATGTGGCCTTGCAGAAGTCTTGGGTCTCACTCTACCATCTTCATGCACCAGGATGCCACCAACTGAGGGGGTGGAACTCCAGTAGTGGTGGAAGTGTTTGGTCCTTCAAGGGAGCTAACTTGGGAGTTAATGCATGCTCCCAAGTGCCACAAAGTTGCCCATCCTTTGGTTAGACCAAGTCGTGTCTTGAAGCTCTTGTTCCATGAAGGATGATGACTGGATGATCCATCTGAGGCCAATATCAGACTGAGGTGTAACTTAGGTTTTTTTTATATTCAGGCAAATAGCAGCACCAAGAAGGAGACAGTTTCCATCAGAAAATGAAAACAAGGGTCTCCATCCTAGCACCACAGTGCCAGTCTGAACTGGGGAATCCTGAGCATCATAGCTACTTTTTCCCCACAAGCAAATTAAAGAGTCAGAAGATCCAACTGCAAGTCTTCATTGTCTCATCCAGTATGGCCTACATCACATGTATCTTGATTTAGAGTCATCCATGGTATTTTTCAAAACTTACTGAGTTCACTTTGGTTTGCTTTTAAACGTAATATATCAGTTACTTTTTAAATTGGCTAGTTGCTCAGTGTTAAGCTTTTCAACTTACTTGGATAACCAAATAATTTGGCAATTATATCTGGATGTAAATAATTTCAAAACTGAAATGCAAACACAGAAAAATTGGAGGGAATAATCTGAATTTTAAATGATGTTCCAGTCATGAGCGAGAACTTGTGTGCTACTGAAGAGCTGTTCTAAAAGAAGAAAAAGAACAAAAGCAACATAGTAAGAATATTTAAAGCAGGCTTTTACTGATAGAATAAAAAATTGGGGACTATTATTTTAAACCTTAATTATATACTTTAACATACAGTGTCATTTTCATAAATTTTATGTCCAGTAACATTTTACAAGATTGTATCTTGGACAATTAACAATTAGGATAAAGTGACTAGATGTTCTAAATTTATAAAAGTTTCTGAACACCATAAATACTATATACAATTACCATTCATTTACAGGTTTAGCTCAATTCCTTAAGCCATTTTGTATTTCATAATATCTAAATTGTATTTCTGACTCAAACTCTTAAAAGGGTTTCCAGTTACTGAAATAACTTTTCATCATTTTATTTGTTCTTTCAATTTGCTAACCCATTTTTTCCATTTTCACTCTTTCTCATATTTGTAGTAATTAGCTTTTAATATTATTTCCACATTTGGTGACTGTTAATATTTTGTCTGCCATAAGTAAATTCCAAGCTTACACCTGATATGAAATTGATTCCCCTTTTGCATATTCTAATAATAACCGGATCTAATCATATCTCTTAATGTAATACATTTAATTGTGTTTACTTTCCTCCCGCCAACATTTGTACCACCTCAGAATGACTCCATCGTATTAGGTATGTACTTTTTCTTCCTATTAGCACCAAGAATGATTGCTTAGAAATCCAAGACAGTGGGGCAGGAGTAAGATACTATGTCTCTATAATCACACACGGTTCTTTTTTATCATTGTGATAAATAAGAGGGTTGGGGTTTTGGTGAAGATATACTGTCATTTTTATTTTGGCAGAGTATTTTCGGGAAATTCTTTTCAAATATTCCTACATTTGTTCCCCTTTAAATTTAGGGGCAGGGGAATCATGCAACCCTCCAAATGATATAAAACTGCAAATCCTAGCAGCCTTAGCTGGGATTGCCAAATGCGAGGAAGGCTGGGAACTGCTACCTAACATTTGCAGGGCTGCACGTTTGCCATCTCTGCTTTAAATCATCAGTAAAATACGTTTCATACATTCAGTTCTAAGTAACAAAATCCTCATTTATTGGATTCCTTCACACATAATTCTTCATATCTTTAAAGTTTCTCTCAGAGTTCTTGATGCTTTTTATCTTTCTATGTAACTAGATAATTGACAGTGATGAAAGTGGGGCGTTAGGTGTTCACTCATCCTAACCATGTCCCAGATATCAAGTAGTAATATAACAACAAGCACTGCTTTTAAAGTGGCTTGAGTAGGAAAATTGTTATGTAACATAGTACAAGCATATACCAGTTAACAAAGCCTCTGATAAAGATCTTTTCTATAGTCTTTTTATAACTTCTGCCCCCTTTCCATCATCTTCTATCTAGTTGGAAGTCTTTTTAGCAGGATAAGCACTAGGAGGAAGATAAAGGAGGGCTAGAGAAATACAAACATTCAGTGTCAGGTTGCAGCAATATGTCTGTAGCAAGCAATGCAATAAACAAAACTTGAACTGACAAAGAGTGGGATTCTACTCTAGCTGACCCTGAACTATAACCATGTGTGCCTGCCTACAACAGGCAAGGTAAACAGCAGTTGCCCCCAGCATCCCTTACCGAACATCAAAACAGAGAAAAGGGGAACAGATTGTCCTGCCTCACCAGCTACCTCCGGAAGGTTTTTACAGTCCTCCCTCCACATTTGTGCATTTGACCTTCATGAATTTGATTATTCAAGAGGCAGGTGATGCCTTCCCCCCTCCGACTCCCTCATGTTTTGCCCAGCACAGAGAAGGAAGGCAAGTGTGCCCGAGCAAAGGGCAAGGGGATAGGGGGAGAAGGCACACTCATGCCTTTCCCCTCTGCCTCTGGTGCTCCACCCTCCCGTCCCCTTGCCTTTTGCCCTGCACTGAGATTGTGGGCCAAAGCAAAAGGCCAGAAATGGGGTGGGGGGAGGCACCTGTGTGTTTTCCTTCTGCCCCCCACTGCTCCCCTTGCCTTTTGCCTGATGCAGAAATTGTGTGCTGAGGCAAAAGGCAATGGAGTGGGGTGAGGGGGAAGGCATGTGCACAGTTTCCTTCTCCCCTCCAGTGCTCCCTGTCCCATTCCCTGGCCTTTTGCCTAGCACTGAGATTGCGCACAGAGGCAAAAGGCAAGAGAATGTGGAGCAGCCCTGGGAGAGAATGGGAAGGAGGAAGTTATTCATGATATTTTTTCACTTCTGCAAGTGTTCTGTGCTCTGAACCCTTGTGAAAGTGGAAGGGACACTGTGAAAGCTAGATCTATACATCTGGGCACCAAAATGTAAATCATAAGGAAAGTAGAGATGGAGTAAAGAGAAAGAAATCCCAGAATGGATTTTCAGAACTCCTTGATGCACTCTCTGGAAAGTTCAAAATGTATTTGTTTACTTATGCAAAGTTTACCTCACCTGGTTGTTTCATTTTACATGTGCATATTGTTAGTTTTGGATTAGAAAAAAAATGCAGAAACATGTTGAACTGCTCTTCTTTTTTGTGATGAAGGAAACATCCCAGCTCTTTCTGTGTTATTTGTGCTTCTGGTAACAAACTCTGTGCCATAGAAATGTCAGGTGCAGTGCCATCATCTCAGGCATCAATGTGCTGCATGAGTTCACCAGCCTAGGTATATATTGACTTTATTAACTGAGGTGTCCCTGTAATGCAAACTGTAGCTAGATTTTGGCTCCAGACAAGCATTTATTTAGATTGAGTCTTGATGTTTAGATAACTGCTAAATATTTATTTACTGTACAAAGACAAGGAAATCAGTAGCATCCATGAAACTGGGAAAAGAATTTTCTACCAGAAGTTTTCCTGGACTACTGTCTGCTTTGTCACCTGCACTTGCATCAAAGGATTCCTGGATTCCTTTTTGTCTTTTAATCCTAAAACAGACTAAGCCAGCTATCTCTTGAGTACTTGAGTGCCATATGCAGCAGTCACCCTGCAGTCAAAACAACCGCCAGAAATTTAGAACTTCAGTTCCCAGAATTCCCAGCTAGTGCTAAGGGTTGTTGGGATTTGGAGTTCAGAACATTTGGAGGCTCAAAGCTAAGAACCTAAGAATTTACATGAGAATTTAATACACCAGAATCTGCAGCAGGGGAGGGGGTCTTTATTTCTGCCACTTGCACCTGTAGGTAGGATGGAAGGTAAGCTATGTACATAAACTGATAGCTTCCAAGGTGTGAAAAGCATGCGTGAAACCACCATAACATGCTCTATCATATAGTCAGAAGCTAGAATCCTATTGGTGTCAGTATTTTTGAACATTGCAGAAAGGGATATCTCCTGCTATCAACTCCCCTTAGGCTAGATGTGCAATAGCAGCTAAGGTGTTTCTACATGCAGTTCCATCCATCAAGCGCCACTGATCTGCAGGAGTGCGCCTGCACATTTTGGAGCTGCGCTTGCCCACCCAGAAGAAAAGGAGCAGCCATGCATTGGGAACAAAAGCTACTCTTTCTTCCTAAGTGCACATGGGTAGCTAAAACATACCTGGGCACTCACCTGCAGTCGATTTATGGCCAAGGGGGGTGGAACTGCATTCACAAACTGCACAGCTGTTGCCCATCAGGAAAGAAAGAAGGACCAGCCCCTGTCCCCTAGATCAATACTACTCAAGTTGTCTGTTGTGGAGGATCACCAATTCCTTGGTGATTTTCTATCCGAAACTTTCCAAAAATGGCTCAAAACTATGGCAAATGTGGCAGTTTTGCCTGCAGTAGCCCAAAGACCTCCATGTACTTGAGAAGTGCCCCCCACCACAAAAAACAGCTCAAAAATAGAAGTAAGATAACATCATTTCCCGTCATGTTGGAGATGCTGGTGTGGCCTGGGGGAGACATGGAAATGAAAACGGCCCCTTTGCCTACCACGGTTGCCTACCCACAGGCTATAAAATTAGGCCCCACGCTCAATGGCTATGAGCCTGATGGGAATGAAGGTAATAAAGTTTGCTCCTACATCTGAAAATACAAAACATTCACCTTGGAAAAATGTCAGGTCATTGCATCGTTTTTCAAAGTAATATTGTTGGCCCTCTGATTGTTCCAAAAAGTAACATGTTACTTCCAAGCTCTAGAACAAGCCAAATGGATGGCAGTAATTCTGGATTAATTTCACAGAAAGCTGCTGTATAGAAAGGTAACATAAAAAGATGCAACCCTGCTGCATAAGACTAATAGTCAAACATACTCTTTCCACAGTGATGATCAGTCAGGTATTTCCAAAAAGCCCACAAATAGGGTTTGAAGGAATTAACTTTTCTATTCTGTGGCATACTGCCTCCAAAATGACGTTTCATATTACGAATATTAACCATCACCTGGCCTGTTCTTTCTGAATATGTCTGATTTCCTTTCCTTTCCATATTTTGCCAATGAAATCCACATTTTTTTATTTATTTAACATGATTTTCAGGCTGCCTTTAAGGATAAGACCCTCCCAAGGAGCACCCATAATGAAATAAACAGTACAAAACAATATCAGTGGGAAGGGTCTAAATCAGTTGATCTTAACCTGAGGTCCAGGGATCCCTGGGGGTTTGTGGAGCCCTGCTGCTGGAGACATGCAGGAGAGGGAAGATGAAGATACTGAAGGAGCAGTTTTAGCACCAGCACCCCCCAGCTAGGTGTCCCTGGTGAAAGGGAAATGGCAGCAGACATGTGCATGTGCCCAAACTATGACTCTGGAAACCAGGTTTTGAATCCTCACTTAGCCATGGAAAGCCACTGGGTGACCTCAAGCAAGTCACATTTTCTCAGCCTCAGAGAAAGGCAAAGGCAACTAATTTTGCCAAGAAAACCCCCATCATAGGTTCACCTTAGAGTCACCATAAGTCAGTTTGCAAAGGGAAGATACATGAAGACTAGAAAGAACCTCCCCCAGTCAGTGGCACTTTGCTGTTATGTGCTTTTAAGTCATTTCCAGTCTATGGTGACCCTAAGGCAAAAACTTATCATGGAGTTTTCTTGGCAAGTTTTGTTCAGAAGGGGTTTGCCTTTGCCTTCTTCTGAGGCTGAGAGAATGTTATTCACCCAACATCACCCAGTGTCTGAGCAGGGGTTTGAATCCTAGTCTATAGAAGTCTTTAATAAATAAATAATTATTTGAATACTTAAATTTCAATATTTAAATCTTGAGTTAACTCTTGGGGGTCTCTAGCAACAAATTATATTTACAGGGGGGCCCTGGTAAAGAAAAGGTTAAGAACCACTGGTCTAAATCTATGGCCCATCTGTTTCTTTGGCTGATCTCCATGTTCTACTATTATTGGGGGATAAAAAAAAATATGGCAGCATCTTCAACTGACTTTTATTTCAGTATGAACTCTCATGGATATAAATCCACTTCTTCTGATGCAGTACTGAGTTGTTTTAAGGCTTCAGGTATAAATCATATTTATACAGTTGGGAGTGGGATAGAATGCAATAGGATCTGGAAAGATACAAATAATGTCCCTTGCCCTGAATTTTCAAAGGGCTGGGTGATGTGTACAGGTCTTTCAGATCTTTACAGTGGTCAGTGTCGATGTGTGAAAGCAATAAATCTGCTTACCAGAAGTCAAGGTTCAAAACTCTAAGAAGATTCCTTTTATTATATGTGCAATAGTGAGAATTCTTGTATTAATATATGAAGTGTTGCATGAAACCATTGTCTTTCCTCATAGCTCTTCTGGAGAATTGGAATATGTGAATATAATTCAATTCAGCTGTAAATTCCTTACTTTATGTCCAGGAATGTTGAAATGTTCTACAACTGTTTGTCATTTCTAATGTCAGAGTTGTATCCATTAACCATTAAGTACTGGGGGGATTGGTTGTTTTCTCTCTTCATGCATAATTTTATGAACCACTATCATAGTCTTTCCCACCTACCTACTACTTGACTTTTTTTCTACACTAAATGGCTCCATTTTTTAAAAAATGGATGACTAAGAAGTAATGTTTATTTGTTTGATTGGCAAAAAGCTATTTGTCATGAGTCTATAATGCAATTTACAGTGTGCATCCCTTCACATGACGGCATTTGAAACCTGTTAGCTTGTTTGTAAAGCCTGCTATTTGATTAAAGGAAAACAGCACTGCGACATGGAAAGGAGAGTCTGAAGTAACAAGGTTTGTATAGACATACTTTGCTAATACAGTAGATTAGGTTCCAGACTACTGCTATGAAGCAGTTATTACCTTAAAGTGAATCATAGCTCTTTTTTTATTTGCCAGTGCATATAAAAGCCTAAAAACATATTTACAATATTAAATGTGAAATAGCGCTAGGCCTAAAAAAGATGTAAAAATAATAAATAAAAATATTGCCAGAATACAACACTGAGACACAAAGTACCTGAATGCCATAAACAGACTGAGTGCAGGTAACAAAATGGCTCTGCACTGTATAACTGAACAGTGCTGTATTAGTGAAATGCTCTAGCAAAACACCTTAAAGCAACCTGTGCCTGTACATGCAGCCTTCTCCTGTCGTGAGTTCAAGTGTGACAGTTTACAAAGCCCTCTTCCTGCATGGTTCTAGATCAGGAGTGGGCAACTTGTGACTCTCAAGTGTTGATGGACTACCAGTCTATTGTTGGAACTAATAAACCTTAGATTTTATACAGATACAAGAAGGTATTATATGCCCTGTTTTGTTTAGTTACATCACAAGTTCATGTGCCATCAAGAGGACTCTCCTTAATCTGCAGCTTTCAATCCAGCTGCCCAAGCAGAACAGCCACTTGGCTTGTCAGGGCCCCACTGCATCAACACACCACTTCCACTGTAGACTTCACTCATTCAATGATGGAACAGCTGTGCAATTGTTTAGCAACAACCTGGCAATCTTGGCTTGCTTAGCTAATTAATTAAATCTAGCATGCTCTGCCGTTGTATTCACACAATTGCTTCCTCTCCTAGATGAAGAAAGGAGCAATAACTGCATGAGTCATCTCAGAAAAGACAGCCTAGTCAGAACCCTTGGAAAACAAAGTAAACTTTATAATGCAAATTGAGGTCAGAAGAAATTTCTGAAATGATTTTATGTCTCTTATTTCCTGCCTTGTGTGTTTCATAATGTTGAAGCTTTGTTCCATTTCTTTTGATCCATAAAATCTGGTTTCTGCCCTCCCCTCCTATCTAGACCACCGAATATATTGTTAGGCTTAACCTTGGGTTCCCAAATTTTGTTGCACTACAGCTCCTAAAGTCCATTTCCCTTGGCCATGCTGACTGGGCTTCTGGGAGTTTATATTATATATTTATATTATCTATTAATACTACTGTTATGTCCTAAAGCTTACCTGATGTGATCAGAGTGGACATCAGTAGTGTCTATTCAGAACTTTAGGGCTGCTCGTATTGCTTGGCATGCTGCCCTCTTGACTTCTAAAGCTCTCTCTGGCTGGCCTGACTGATAGACAGCTACCTGAACCTGAACTTCTGGCTCTGTCCCATCATGGTCTAACAATAAATCACAGCAGAAGAATCCATCTAGCAAACACCTTAGCCAGCGGCGTGCCCGAGCCTCTTGCTCTGCATCCAAACCTGGATCTGGATCCACCTGCACAATGACCCCAACCAGGGCCACTGGAGTATAGTAGATGCAGTTCTTCAGCTTGTGTAGCATTTCCGCTAGTCGGTCCAGTTGGTCCCAGGACTTTAAGAAGGGGGCTCTACACAGGAAGAAGATGAGCTGAGAGTAGATTCTTTCTTGTTGCCTGGAACAGCCATTTTCACTTGAGACCTGGGTCCTTTCAGGCCTTTGGCTTGCTGCTTGATCACAGCAGATCACTGAGCTGGTCACATGGAAAGCTGGTATGGGGAATTTTGCAAACACTTCTTGGCGGAAGTCTTCCACCACCGCTTGGCTTTGCAGCTCCCCAAGCAAGTGAACATTGCCTCCCATCATAAACTGAAGGGTCACAAACTCCAGCTCCAGCTTTTCTTCAAGGGGAAGGTCAGATCTGGTGACAACTGCCAACAAGTCCCTGACTAGCTTGAGACCTGCTTCTTGGCCTTGACTGTCTTGTTCTGCCATCTTCCCCTGAGCTCTTCCCACTTTCTCTGTGACTTCTCCCCAAGATCTCCCAACCTGCCTCAGAATCTTCTTGTGGGTTCCTGTTGCCCACCCCCTGAACACATCCTGGCCTGCTCCAACATGCTCTGCATTTCTCATCAGGGTTTCTGTAGCTGGCTCAATATAATCTTCTCCTTGTCCTCCTTGAAGCTGCTCCTTGATCTTTGGCCGGGCTCCTCCAGCTACATCCATAATAAATTCAAAATCCCTCCCTGTGTCATCTGGGACTTCTGGCTGAATAGCTCCATCAAGCACTGTGATCTCTTCCTGTGGTCTTCCAGCCTGCTTTGGGATATTCTCTGGTTTAGTTTCCTCCACCTCTGTGATGAGCTCCTGAAGCGTTCCATTGAGCTCCGTGATGTTCTCAGCATCCGTCTCCTGCTCTGTTACGTCCTCTTGGATTCCTCCCTCCAGCTCCATTCCCTTGAGGCTCCTTCCTCCCCAGATACTCCCAACTCTGAGTGACTTCTTGTTACCTAGACCTGTAGCCCCCCTTGTGTCACAATACACACTGACCTGACTCATTCAGTACACATTGACTTTGATTCTGGTTAACCTTGTGAAACTCACAGTGCTATCCTTTTAACATATGTGGCTGCTACTTTATTCTTTGGAAGAATAAAAATGGGGCTAGTAGATGGATGTTTTGATAAATAATTTAGTCAAGATGCTGACAGAAGCTGAGAAATGATGGAACATGTGCAGTGCATAAAGGAGTTGCATATTATCAAATGTACAAGGGGAAGTAACTGTATCTATGACCAGCCAACAACTGAGGAGAGAAATGTACATGCGCTATAAGTTCAGCACTGCACTAGAGTTGGTTCAACGAATAATACTATATGATCTAGTGCAGATCTTTGGCCTATCAAGGATCTGGAGACTGGATTGAGAGTTCTGTTTTTTTAAAGGGGGATGGGACAGCAATGATAAACTTAATTTAAAACAGGAGGGAACAACATGTGGCTTGCTGAATGTTGTTGGACTGAAACTTCCATCAGCCCTAGCCAGAATAATCGGTGGTGAAGGATAATGGAAATTGCAGTCCAACAAGATCCAGAATTTGTTTATGCCTGCTTAAAGAACTTTCTTTTTTAAAAAAAGGAATAAAATCAGTTTTTAAAAAATGGCTAGTTAGAGCTGCTATGTAACTGTTATCACCATGAACTGGCCTGGCCTTTGGTACCCTTTAGATATCGTTTTGATATCATAATTCGGCCCTGCTCTGCCACCAGCCAAGTGTTTGTGAGGCCACCGAACAAGCACGAAGCTAGGCATGGCTACATTTGTTTACACCAAGGCAAGCCAGATACTGCCAGATCTGCTTTAGGGGACCTCCTGAAACAAACACCTTCATTACGGATGTGTACTAAAACAAAGAGACCTCTGCCCCGAGAGGGCACCCTGGCGAGCTAAGTGCTTAACTGCCGAGCTAGCCGCATCTACATACTGGCCATACTATTGTCAATTGAGTCTATAACTCAATCATGTAAATTCTGACCTTTCGGAGACATTGTCTCCAGTCCAAAACTCATTGTTTTCGCCCAGGACCAGACTAGCCCACCGTCATGCCTTCCCCTAATAAAAACCCTGAACTCCGAGAGCTCCTCGGACTGCTCGGAACGCTCGGATCTCTCACTGGAACTTCTATCTCACCTTGCTGCCGCTGCGAGCTCCCCTCGGCTGCCACACCGGGTTTCCTTCTCTCTTCAATTGGGTTTCCCCAGGACTGCGAGATTGGTGACGTATCACCCATTCCCCTAAAATTCCCTTTTCTATTTCCAGTTAGCAGTGTGTTTGTGTTTCTCTTAATAATTGTTTAATAAATCTTATTGCCAGTTTGAACTATTTTGTCTGCTCACTGACCCAACGCTGTATACATAGGGTAAAATATCCCCGCTAAGTTACCCTGCCTCTCGTTAGCCAAGAGAGTGCTCCAGCTAAATTCCCCATCTTTGTTTAATTTGTTTTGGTTGTTTGGGCGTCCCTCCCGGGACCCCCAATTCACAGGGTAACAGTAACTCTGTTCACTTTAAAAGTCTGTTCACTCAAAATATTGTAACTCAAGATTTTGTAGGGCTTTATGATCACAATTACCCTTTGATTACACAAGTGATCTTAGGGAAAGAGGGAAACAGTTGTTGAAATTTTGTATCACTGGCTAGTTTTATTCCACCCCTTGAATTTTCGTTTGCTTTTTTCAAAATTTAAGTTGTGTGTTCTTCTGGCAAAACGAACTCTGGAGTATTCCTTGCTTAAGAAGACCTTATGAAATTCATGGGGTTGCCATAAGTCAACAGGCAACTTAAAGGCACACATATTCTATCCAGACAACAGTAAAGAAGCACATTTATATGCCAGCATGTTTGTTTTCTGCCTCAAAGATTCTGCAAGTCATAGTCCAAAAAAGGTAACTGCTCTGACCTGTTTTTGTTTCTTCATTATGAAAGCAGAATTTTGTGTGTAGTGAGTACTTGAAAACAGTATATAGTGGGTACTTGAAAATAATGAAAACTTACGTGTTTCTCCAGTTCACCTTAAATTACCTTCTTATTACATCCTTCAAAGTAAATTGGAAAAATATACTGTAAGTTTTCCTTATTTTTAAGTACCCACTATACTTATTAAAATAATGGCTAAGTCAACAATAACTTGACTAGCGTTAATGTATTATAACATGTATCATTCTCAGAATTATTCTTCCTAAATGCTTAGTGATGATTGCATTGTAATATGCTGCTATTGTTTTTAGTCTACTTTTTGTATTTGTTTTATCATGGTATACAAGATTTAAATTATTGGTTCTGGAAAACAAACTTTGCTCTTTTCCCACTTCCTAAATATATTTTGGAAAACAAACGTTGCTGTTTTCCCCACTTCCTAAATATATCGTTGTTGCTGCTGTGTGCCTTCAAGTAATTTCCAACTTACACTGACCCTAAGGTGAACCTATCACGGGGCTTTCTGGGGTTGAGAATGTGTGATGTGTCCAAGATCTCCCAGTGGGCTTCCATGGCTGAGCAGAGAACTGAATCCTGGTCTTCAGGGCTGTAGTCCAATGCTCAAACTACTACATCACACTGGCTGTTTTCCTCATTACAGCATGTGCCTACAGTAGCAGACCCCATCTGATCTTGGAAACTAAGCAGGCTCAGCTCTGATTAATACTTGAAGGGGAGACTATCAACAAATACCAGGTAGTGTAGACTATATTTCAGAGGAAGTAACTGGCAAAACCACCCCTGAGTATTCCTTGGATTTCCATAAATTGACATGAAAACACATGCACAATTACAGCACAAACTTGTTTGTTTTTTTAATACCTTCTCTTGTTCTCTGTCTCTTCCTGTTCATTGTCTCCTCATCAAATCCTTATTAAATTGTCCTTATCAAATTAAGTACATCCAGTCATTCAATTTATACTATTTGCAGTGAGGCCAGAATCAGGGTTCTTCACTGTAAATCTCTGCATGCAGAATTATGTATCAGTTGTGCTACATGATGCTTGTGTTGAATACCAGCACTGCTCAACTGAACCAAGACATCATTGACACTAAAGAACTGTATAGAAGAGATGAAAGAATAACAAATTAATTCAAGAAAGAACCATTTGAAGATGAACCCATTGAAAGTGAAGTGGAAGCTGCATTCAGAGTGGGTGAGACAAATCTGCAGGTACAGATGGTATACTAGTAAAGGTGCCTCAAGTTACAGAGACAGACTCTTTTCCAGTTCTAACTAAAATTTCAAAAAATATGGGGGGAGACAACGGTCTACAAATTGGAAACATTAATACACATTCCAGTCCTCAACGGGACATCAGGGATTGCAGTAATCGCAGGACCATCACATTAATTTCTCATGCAATCAAAGTTATGCTCAAAATTCTATGACAAAGACTTCTGCCATATATCGACTGAAAAATGCCAAATGTCCAAGCAGGTCTCTGGAAAGGAAGAGGCACTAAGGCTCATATAGTGAACATACATTGAATAATGAAGGCCATCGAAGAATTTCAGGGGGAAAAGAAGTCAGCCTGTGCTTTACAGCAAAGCCTTTGATTATGCAGACCACGAAAAACACTGGATCACACTTAAACAAATGGGGGTACCACAACATTTGATTGTTGTGATGTGGAACTTGTACTCAGGACAAAAGGCTCAATCAGGACAGAAATAGAATGGTTTCCAATTGGCAAAGGGGTCATTTTGTCACCTGTTTAATTTGTACACTGAACATATATGTAAAGCATGGTTAGGAAGGATGCATGAAAATAGAAGGAAGGAACATCAACAACTGAAGATATACAGATGAGGACATACTACTAGCAAAACCTGGAACAATTCCTGAAGAGAGTCAAGGAAGGAAGTGCAAAGGCAGGTTTACAGTTGAACATTAACAAAATAAAAGTAATGATGACTGATCATTTACATAACTTTAAAGCAGACAATACAGGCATTTAAATGGTTCAAGCTTTTCATAGGGTGGTTCAGTCATTAATTCAGAATGCAGACTGCAGTGGAGAAATATCAGAAGACTAGGACTTGGAAGGGCAGCTATGAAAGAACTAGACAAGTTCCTGAAGTGTAAAGCTGTATCATTGAATACTGAAAGTTAGAATTGTCCATGCCATTGTATACCCAATTTTTATGCATGGTTGAGAAAGCTGGTCAGTGAAGAAAGCTGACAGGAAGAAAATCAACTCCTTTGACATGTGGTGCTGGATAAGAGTTTTTACGGATATCCTTGACTGCTAAAAAGATAAATAAATTGGTCCTAGAGCAAATCAAGCCCGAACTCTCCCTAGAAGCGAAGATGACTAAGCTAAGACTGTCCGACTTTGCCCTATAAAATGAGAAGACATGACTCACTAGAAAAAAACAATGTCTACCTCCACCCTACGCGATTATAGTGCTAGTATTCCACTTTCAACATCCTGTGGAATTCTGGGGTTTGCAGTTTACTGGAGCCAAGAGCTCTCTGGCTGAGAATTCTAAAGACCCCCGGCTAAACTGCAGACCCCAGGATTACATGGGATGTTGAAAGTGGAATAACAGCACTGCAACAGTGCAGTGTGGAAATGGCCAACAGCATTTAGTAGGGTGGAAGGCAGTAGAAGAAAAGGAAGACTGGATTACGGATGGATAGACTCCATCAAGGAAGCCAGGGCCCCGAGTCGGCCAGACCTGATCAGGGCAGGTTGGGATAGGGTGACCTGGAGGGCTCTCATCAGTAGAGTCCCCACGGGGAGAAGTCGATCTCAGTGGTAAGGCCCCCATAAGTCGACCTGAGGGCAGCTAACAATACAAGACGGGGGACCTGCAGCAGGTGTTGCGTCATAAGCAACACCTGCCGAAACCCCCTCGTCTGCACGACCATTACATCTACAGGGCCCTCCAGTGTTCATCCCGGCAACCCCAGTAAAAGAACTGCTTCCCCGTTCCGGACGGGCGCCACACGGCTACCCGGCGCCCTCCCACCGCCGCGGGCGCAGACGAGGCCTAAATGGTTCGGGGGGCAGTGAGGCCGCGGCCCCTCCCCCTTCCCCTCAGCGAGGAGGGGGCGGGGAAACGCCGCGCCTGCGTCCGTCCCGTTCTTCTCTCCCCCTCTTCCCCGCCGCACGCCTCGTCTGTTCCGGCGGCGGCGCGCGTGCGAGCGAGCGAGTGTGCTTGGGGCGCCGCTCGCGGCCTGCTGCTCAAGGTGAGTCCCGCGGCGTGAGGAGGGAAGGGCGTCGAGTTGGCCGCCTCTCTCCCCGCTCCCCGCGCGCCGCTCCCCTTCCCACACCGCGCGCCGGGCGAGGAGAGCAGATAAAATCCCCGCCTCGGTTTTGTGCCTTTTTCTTTAGTTTTATCTCCCTCGCAAGCCCAGAGGCCGGTCGGGCTCGTGATTCAGCTCGTGCTGAGCCCGCCTCCTTTTCCCGGGGTGGCTGCCTCGGTGACGCTCGTTGGACGCTGATTCTTTTTTGGCTCTCTTTGTGGCGAGGACGATTCCTCTACCCCAATCCCCCTCCCCCTCCCATTATTATTATTAATGATGATTCAGTGGTTGGGGTGCTTCTTATCTTAATCTGTCTTCTCCACCTAAGGCTGTAACCCCTACCCGGGAATTGTCATTGAAGTCAGAGGGCCTTCCTTGAGGGTAACTGCAGCCAACCTTGTACTGTAAGGATCGAAGATGGATAACTGTCTTTAAAAGCCTCAGCGCCTCCAAAGCCTCAAAGGTACAGCAGTCCTGTGTGCTCTTTACTCGTGGGCGATTCTTGTATATTTTTTCCACCTAAGGCTGTAACCCCCATCTGGGAATTGTCATTGAAGTCAGAGGGCCTTCCTTCGGAGTAACTATAGCCAACCTTGTACTGTAAGGATCTAAGGTGGATAATTGTCTTTAAAAGCCTCAGCGCCTCCAAAGCCTTAAAGGTACAGCAGTCCTGTGTGCTCTTTACTGGCAGAAGAAACCACCAAGTGTAGTGAGGTATATGTGATTACTCGGGAGTAAGGCCTGTGTCCAGAGGTGCATACTCTGAGGTAATGGGGCATAGGAGTGCAGACTTGATACACAGCGAGGCTACCGTGCCTGGAAATTAAGCGCAGGGAGTGGGGATGACAAGGTCTGCAATGATTCAAGATGCCTCCTCCAGAAGGAAGAGGAGCTGTTAATGACACCCACCCTGAGAATAAGGAAAGAGGCAGGAGAGGATGTAGGGTTGTCCACTTACAAGCTTGCCCGAAGACAGGAAACGTCAAAGAGCATCACTGGTTGAAACAGGCTCTGAATTATTATTTTTATATTTGTTTCTTTTCCAATGCCAGCTTGTCATCTTCCTCTTCTTTTCTTCTGGCCCTTTTAGGGAAAAGGCATGTTTCTGCCAAGGTTTTGTTGTTGGTTTGAGTTTTTTTTAGTGGAGATTTTTTTTTCTTTACCCCATCCCAGAGTATAGAATCATAGAATCATAGAAATGTAGAGTTGGAAGAGACCACAAGGGCCATCCAGTCCAACCCCCTGCCATGCAGGAAAACCCTCAAAGCAGGGTAGAAGAGTAGAAGTGCTCATAGGAAGATCTCTGTGATTTTCTGGGATCTGTAATGGCCAGCATCAGTTACATCTTTCTCCCCCTCCATCTTAAAAAAATAGGGGCTGCAGTTAGAATAAGATAGCTTAGCCCTGATGTGGTTGAAATAGGCTGTGCCACTTCAGATTGTCAGTGTGGATTGTCTTGTTTTCTCCTACCTTAAAAATTATTCCTGCAAGCGGGAAATTGGTGTACTGGCTGGAACACTTTTTTCCAGATGTGTTGGCGTTACTTGCCCACAGCCATTTATGTAAGCATCTAGAACTGTGTCCCTATAAATATTTCAGGATGGAAGATTTCTGTGCCTTTCAGGTATTGTTGGGCTCTAGTTTCCATTAGCACCACCTAGCCTGGCCACTGGTGAGGGATTATGGGAGTAGCAATTTATCATCATTTGTGTATAGGTTCTTCACTCTTGACTTGGAGTATTCTGAAATATATCTCAGAACTATGCTGAATATGTAGATCAGATTTGAATGTACAATATTAACAGGAAGAATGATTTTTTTTCCTTCCAGTCTTAGACAGCTCCCATCCCCACTCTTTCCCCCTCTCTCTCTGGGAGTACTTGACAGACTGAACTTCTGGACCAAGCACATCCCCAAGTTCCATTTATTGGTATCTTATGGAAATAAATCTGTTCTAGGAAGGAAACTAAAATCCTAGATTGTGTTTGGTGTTAAATATATTGGTTGTGATTATCTCTTTTGTTTTTGTTTGTTTTGCTGAATGTAGCTTACATATTGTGATATCATCCTAACCCTGCTTAAATGAGTTCCTTTGTCATTTTAAGTAACATCCCCACACACCCTTTCACCAGTTACTGTGCAGAGGTCAGTTTGGATAACCTCTATTGAAATTTTATAATTTAATACAACAAGATAAGTGAAATTACCAGATATTCTAAGAAGCTCTTGTTTCCTTTAACTACTTATTTTTCTGCAATAGTATATATTGTGGTGCAATAATTTTTTAAAATTGTCTAATCTGTGTGCTCCTTTGTATTGGCAATATGGGTGGAAGTAGTTTGATTTTAAAAAACACAGATTTTATAATTGAAATTGCATATAAGGTAAACTGTCCAGAAAACCACAGTAAATAAAACTCCTATTTGAGTTTAAATAACGGCTCTTCCATCTCAGAGTTGGAAAGAAGATCTTGGTTATTCTTTTGTGTTTACTTTGTGATAGTATTAATAATAAATGGAAAATAAAAATTGTAGAATGAGCTATAGAGCGAGTCCAAATTGAAACACTGTGCTGGTTATCTTATGATCTAATGTGAAAGACAGAGAGAATGTGAAGGATGTATAAAAAAAAGTTTATTTTGGCAAAAAATATGTGGCCGCCTTCAAGGGCTGTTAAAAGAAAAAGAGGAAGGACTATACATATGTAATATTTATAGACAAGGCATAAACTGAAGAAATACAAAAATATATGTGTGCATATATTAATATTTCACATTAAATTAGATATAAAATATGTCAAGAAATGATAAACTACATAAAATTGTGTACATAAAACAATACCTATCAAACATTTGAAAATTGATCTTCAGATTTTTTTTAAGTATCTCCAAAGCCTGACAAGTGTGTATCAAGATCATCCTAATCATAACAGCCAGTGAGGCAGTGAGCTTAAGAAAATCAAAATTTTAAAGTAGATGGCTAAACTCCAGGTCTACTTTTAGACCACAAGGACTAGAGTACTGACTGTAAATATCCAATCTATTTTCCTTCTCAACAAAGTCCTGTCATTCGTCTTTTTCGTCTGATAACATAGAATATTAACTGTGTGGCTGCATGACCTTTTCTTTGTCAAATTGGAAGATAAATTGACTACTTAAACTTTAATTGCATAGGTTTGTCTGCTTAAATTAGTTTTAGAAGTAAGCATTGTAGTATGAGAGGAAGAGATGTAAGCTTGAAGGAATGAGTGAGTAGAATACAGAGTTTCGCCAACTTTCAGATACATCCTACATTGTTTTAAACTTATTTCCCCCATCACGTTAAAAATGTTGTTGGATTATTGGCAGGGGGTAGAAAAGTGGGGAGCTGTACTTTCAGGAATTAAGATTCTGTGGCAAATTTTTTATGTGTGAAAGGATAGAAAAGGCAAGGGGCTAACATTTGAAATTCTAGAACCTGATAATTTAGGTTGTTTTATTGGATACATGTACTTATCTCTCTCTCTGGGTAATGGCAGTAATGAGCTCTTGTGTAAGGAGGAGTTGATAGAAAAATGCTCATCCAGAGTTCATCGCCTACCTTCGAGGGCACTAACTCCTGGTGACTGGTGATTTTTGGTTTTGCTAGGAGCACACACAATTGTTGTTTCAACAAAATAACTGCAGTGAGCCCAAAGTCAGGAATGATTCACAAGGCCATATGGACTAGCTGGAACTAGGCTGAGATAATCTGAGCCTACGGGCACATTGAAGTTGCCTGAGAAGGATCCCAAATACAAATAGGCTTCTTTACAGTGCGCAGACCTGCCTTGTTCTTCTCTTGGATAGCAACCTTTCTACTGGTTGTGTCACATTTAATATGGTCATAGTTCTGTTCAAAAGTTAAACAGTTTAGGGGTATAAATGGAAGAATGAGCGCAAGCCCAGTATCCTTGCAGTCCTCCGCACATACTGAGGGGGTTGTATCTGTAGCAGAAACCATCTTTACTTGTGAATGCCATAAGCTCCATTTGTAATTGAGAACAAATGGATTTTGGATTGTTTTGAACAGCATTGGTTGTCCACACAGATAGAGCAAACGCCTACTGCAGATACTCATTCTGAAATACATTGAGGGCTTTAGAGAAGAATGACAGCATTGCTTTGTGAGTGAACAGAATAAGGCTTAAGTTAAGGTGGAACAATCCAGATATTTCCAGAGATGTACCTGTGAACAAATTTGGTTCATTAAGTCAGGAACAGGTGACTTTTGATGCTCCAGATAGTTTGATCTGCAACTCCTGTCTGCTCTATCCAGCATGGCCAGTGCCTGGGATTGTGGTAGTTGGAGGCCACAACAACCCTGTCCTGCAGGTTGTTAAACTTAGATATATCAGGGTTTGTATTTGCTTTTTTTGAGAACAAAACTGTTTTGAATGATCACACCACTGTAAAACATAAGGTCATCGAGGACTTTAGCACAAAGGAAAGCAAGAGCAAGGTGACTGATCTGAACATCTGCTTGTTTTCACTTATAGAAGCAAAAGTCTCACTGTGATCTACATGAGACAGGTTATCCTATCTCTGGTAAATTACCTGTTTCCTGTGTAGAAGGATAGTGTTGTAGTTGTTCAAAGATAGTATCTTAAATGGTCCCCAGCAAGCAAGATAGTCCATCTACCATAAACCATGCTGACTGCTTCACTTTGACTTAATAAGCAACAGGCCATTTAATAAATTTGTCACCTTTTTAATGCCACATATGTTGAAAAATAAAAAGCCAGTGTGGTGTAGCTGTTTGAGCACTTGGTTGTGACTTTTGAGGCCAGAGTTCAAATTCTTCCTTGGCTGTGGAAACCTACTGGGTGACCTTGGGTAAGTTACACTGTCAGCCTCAGAGGAAGACAAAGGGAAGACACCTTTGAACAAATCTGGACAAGAAAACCCCATGATTGGGTCAAATTAGGGTCTCTGTAAGTCAGAAATGAGTTGAAGGTACACAATAATAACAAAGGTTGAAAAGTAGAGCTGTAAATTGACTAAAGAAATTTTACCTCATTTAGATTATAAGGATGTGCTCTAGCAAAATACTGTGATTCTTAACTAAAATCAGAGATATGGAACACACCTTGCAAATTCAAAAACAGTTCTGTTGGCTTCTGATCTTCTGGGCAAAATTCAGAGTGCCCTAGATGGCCTGGTTCCAGGATCCTTTAACAACCACCTGTTTTTCCTTGTGAAGATTAGCGTCTGAGATTTTGCTCCAAGTCTTTCAACCTTCTGAGATGAAATAGAAGATGATAGGAGATGAGGCTATTTCAATTTTGTGACCTTTTTCTGTGAAACTCCTTGTCTTGAAAGATAACTTCACCATTCACCAAGAACACCATTCTTTTATTTTTCTTGGTGCCACACAGGAACCTTATTTGCCCAACCTGTTAGATGTTGGTGATTTTATAGTGGCATATGTCTGTGTTCTGATTTGTTGTAACTTTTTCACAGTTCGTTATTTTATTGTAAAGCATACTGTAGGCCCATATATAACATGAGGATCCATTCTGGGACCCTTCACATTGTATGCTTTTTGCAGCCATTTGAAATCATTTTAGAAGGCAAGCATGGTAGTAGATATAATCTTAGCAGGTTGTTCCTTCTGTGTGAGAGAGCAGGGAAATATATTGTTATAATGGAGCGTTGGATATGTCTAGTTTTTATTAACGCAAACAAAAAAATTAATCTGCTGCCTAGTTAGTTGGGTACTTTTTAACAGATTAGATTAACCAAATTGCAGTCCTGCTAAAAACTATGTGCTGAACAAGTGTTTTCTGATCATCATAACACAAATATACCTCAGTTAACAAAGCCTCTTGACAAAGAAGCTCACTTTTACAAAGCCTTTTTGCATCCATTCTCTTTTCTTGTCCTCTTTCTAGCTGGAAGATTTTTTTTTTAGCAGTATCACCATTGGAAGCATGATGAAATACTGCGGACCCTCCATATGTATGAGGGTACAGTTCCAGGAGCCCACACAAATAGCAAAAAATGCAAATGATTGCATCTCATATTATTAAATGGCAGTGATGTGTGTGCAGATGGTTCAGCATGGATCTGTTCATGTCATCACCATTTTATATATAGGATGCAATGCTTCGCGGTCACTTGAAATTATAGATCTGGAGGTTGCATATACAGAGTGTCCCTTTTAGAGCTGGCAAAACATATCCTTTCAGTGTCAGTTTCAGCAGGATTACTTCAGTAAACAATGCAGTAAAAGCTTGAGCTGGGAAAGAAATAGAATTTGCTCTCGTCAATGGCCCCTGTAGCCATTAGTACCTGCATACAAAAGGCAAAGTTGCCTCCAAAATCCCTTACTAAGAATGTGGGAATAACAAAACACAGAGAAAAGGGAAACGCACATAAGCTATCTCTCCAGGTCCCCCTACATCAGTGGTTCTCAACCTGTGGGTCCCCAGATATTTTTGGACTTCAGCTCCCAGAAGCCCTGAGCATTGACCATAGTGGCTGGGGCTTCTGGGAGCTGAAGTCCACAAACATCTGGGGACCCACAGGTTGAGAACCACTGCCCTACATGTTCAAAAAGTATAAATCTCTAAGTTTGGCCACCAGAGTGGAAATCGCAAGACAAATGGCAGATAATGAAAGGGGGAAAAAATAATCTCTGCATACATTTTGAAAGATGTCTTCAAATGGTCTTTCTAAAGTCAATTTTTTTGTTGGTTAGTTATATATGGCTGGCCTGGCCTGGCTGTTCAATTTCACATGTACATATTGTTAGTTTTGGATAAAATGTTAGTTGAAACTGTTACTCTGTTTCTTACCACGTCGTTTTTTGCCTCTGGTATCAAATATTGCATTAAAGAGGTAATGTCAAAGAAGACGTCTACTTTCTTAACTGAGATACATCTATACTTGTATAGTGTTTTAGAGCAAGGGTGGGGATCCTTTGGTCTCCCAGATGTTGATGACTCCCATCGTCTCTCACTATTGACCAAGTGATCAGGCTTACTGGAATTCAGCTACATCTGAACAAGCATGGGTTCTCCAGCCCTACTATAAAGCGTTCAGTGTTCTTCATGTGCATAAATATTTCTTTAAGGAAAGTTAGTATTTTATTATTCCCACACTGTAGATGGCTCACTTGCCTAAGAACATCTAGTGAGTTCATGGTATAAATAACAGTCAGATCTCAAGAGTTTTCTAATTTGTAGTCCAGTCTGATACCCATTATGCTACACCAGTGCATGGCACATAGGAGACACTAGAATGCCTCTCTAGCTAAATTGAATTTTCCTGTTGAAATGCTTCAAACAGCAAGAGCTCTTATTTTGACTTTAAAAAAAAAAAGCAGACTTTTTGTATTCTGGCATTGTTTACGTTGATTTCCAATGAACCCCTGCCCCATTTTTTCAGTATTCTTGTAGTTTGTGAACTAAGAAATAGGATTCTCCCCACTGACTTATGGGAGAGTTCAGATTCTGAGAAGTTCTCTTTCTCATTAAATGAATTAAAGAACAGATTTGCTTGTCTTTATACAGCGAATGTGATGACTGTTCTGATCATCTGTCACACTTAGCTTTTCTTTCAAAGCAAGGAGAATGGAAGCGGTGAAGCCTTTACCTCTCCCGGATCCTCTTCGTGCTTACTAATCTGAATCGTATATGTCATCAACTCTGCTACATCTCTGTATCTGCCAAAGTGTTCAACATTTATAAATACATCAAGGTTAAAAAAGGATAATTTGTACATGTTTATACAAATGTGTACGTGCTGCATAAAGAATTCCAATCTGAATTAAACATTTGGATTTGTTTGGGTGGTTGTGTTTTCCCCTTTTTAGATGTTCCCTCTGTTGTCAGAAGCTATGTAATCAACAGTCCTTCTGTTCTCATGTCACTTGCCAGTAATGCAGAGTCTATCTAATAAGTTGGAAGAGCAGATTATGGATACCTAAGAATCCACAGCGCCTCTACTTTGACTGATTTTAATCATATGGCAGAACAGTCTTGAAAGTGGTGTGCAGTGTTTTTTATCTGGTATGTTTCATTTTATGTTATTAAGTGTATTCTGTGTGTTCTAAATGTATTTTAAAATTATTTTAAACTGTTTTAATTATCTGTTTTTAATACAGCTAATGTTTTTTTTTAACTTTTGTAAAAGAACGCTTTTAGCGAAGGTATTATTTTAAAAGCTTATTTCTTGAGTTCCTTGGCAGGAGAAAGGAGGGATATAAATGGAATTAAATAAATGCTGACCTCCCAGAAATTAATTAAACTTGCACAAAACTGGCATAAATGTGTATTATGAATAATGTCCTAAAATGTGTAGATTTGTCAGTTAGGAACTGGGAGCCATCTAGATGGGTTACTATGCTGGCAGAAGAGATGCTTTTGGAGATTAAATAGCAAACCATTAAGGGAATCACGTGTGGGTTTCAGACTGGTGGCATATGAGACCAAAAGAAAGAAGCATTTTGTTCCAGATGATTTTTTAACACTGCTGAGGAACCCAGGTTTGTTTTGCCACAGCTACAAAGAAATAAAAAATTTTTTTTCTTTTTTGAACTTTTTATTTTTTGAAACTCAGATTGACAAATATTCTGGGAAGGCCTTAATGAAGGCTTTGATTAGCTAGCTCTTTTGTCTCCTGGAGCAACATGTTTTGCTGTAAATTTTAAATTTAAATAGTTTTCATAGAATTCATGTTTATTGTTCTAGATAATTTATTTGCCCTGCTAAACTAAAGCACACCAGTACCCAATGGGCGTGTTTTCATGTACAGATACCCGAAGGGAAAGATGTGAAATTTAACAAATTTGTTGCTGTAATTTCCAGCATGCTAACTCCTGTATATCAGCAAAAGCCCAGTTAATTAGATATAGCTTCCAGCCTCTGAAATATTGGCCTGAATCCATTTGTAAATCCCAACTGGACTAAATCCATGGGCACTTACTAAATCAACATTTATATAGGTTCGATTGATTCATTCAGTCTACTCTAATTAGGACTAATGGTTGGATTCTGACCTCTGTGGCTGACAGACCAGATTCCAAAAATCCAGGTCCTCCCTGCAAGCGGAATGATTTCCTACTAGTGTTTCATCAAAAGACAATACTAGATCTTGCTAGCAGTCAAATTAGCCATGTTGGTACATGGCAGGGGATGGCTTAACTACTGATTTATGTTGTAGGGCGAGCTATCTGTGTCTCTCCAAATTAGCAGAAAGAGCATTAACAAATAAATTGGTCTTTTGGTGGCTTCTTTTAGTTCTTTTAGAAGGAAGCAAAATGAATGAACATCCAAAGAAGAGAAAAAGGAAAACTCTACATCCTTCTCGTTATTCAGGTTAGTTGAAATATATATGTTTGCTTACTTCAGTGGTAAAAAAAAAAATCTATATTTTCTTCTGAACACAGCTGTTAAAGATGGTCCAAAGTAAATTTTGAGATGGATAGTAAGAGTTAACTGTTTAAGTTGGGGTGGGCAGATGCACCAATTAAAAAAAACAGGGCTAGGAGCTTTAGAGGCCACACACTTGTGGTCCAAGGTCTTCATGCAGCTCAAGGACCATGCTTTTCCCATCCCACATTTAAGCCAAGTACTCATTTGGATGTATATCTTTCTCTGCTACACTATTAATTTAAAGTGTAAGTTTATTGAATCTGTAAAATGTATATAAACAGCCAGTGTGGTGTAGTGATTTGAACATAGTCTATGACTCTGGAGACCAGGGTTCAGATTCCTCCTTGGTCATGGAAACCCCCAGGTGACCATGGGCAGATCACACTCTCTCGGTCTCAGAGGAAAGCAGTGGAAACCCCACTTCTGAACAAATCCTGCCAAGAAAACCCATGGTAAGTTCGCATTAGGGTTGGTGTAAGTCAGAAATGACTTGAAGGTGCAAAACAACAACAGTAACAAAGTATATGAGTTATTATGTAGACAGGCATACCTCGCTTTAACATGCTTCACTTTAGAGCACTTCACTGATATAGCGCTTCTCAGTTATACAGTACAGCAGCATTTTGTTACTTGCACTATGTCTACAGCATTTTTGCACTTCATGTCTCATTATTGTATTCTGGCAATATATACTTTTTACTTTTCCATCCTTTTTTAGGACTACTGCTATTGCACATCTATTTTCTTAGGTTTTAATATGCATTGGCAAGGGGAAAAAAGACTGCGATTCTGAAATACTCACTTTATCGCAGTGGTCTGGAACCTGGCCTGTTGTATTTGTGAGAGATGCTTGTTGTGTATATATAAAAGCTATCATCCGTGTAATTTATCATTCTCTGTAAGATTGTGGGACTCAATTATACAAGCAATCTAGTGAATGTACATCTCTGTGTGCAGTATGCAGCAGTGAATGATCTGGTGTTTCTAAGGAGTATTGCTCCTGCCAGCCTTTGTATCAGATGACCAGTCAAGAAGACAATGGCTCCATGCCAAAGTAATAAACTTGCTTCTAAGAGAAAGGTGCTGAACAATCTTTTATCTTGCTCCCTTTAGAAAACAAGATGACTGAAAGTGAATAAAAATAGGAATTAGAGACACTTCCAAAATTTCTAACAACCAGTCTACCCATCTTTTTGCCCTATTAGTAAATTATTTTCTTAACTTTGTTAATCCATAGATTTCATGCATTTCAACATAAAAAAATCCATTTGAGGCCTTGATATAAGTATATCAAGGAAATATAGATGGCTGTATACATTCTAAATATTGTTTTACTATTAATGATACAGAGGCTGAGAATCCTTCATTAGGGAAAAGTAATATTAAAGTTATGTAGCAGAACTATAATGTATCTTCTCTCCTACCCCCCCACCTCAATTTTTAGCTGCTGCAGCCTCCACTCCTTAGTCATTTAGTGGCCAGTGGAGAACAAGAGGCATAGAGAAGCATCTGACTGTGTTCCAACAACCAGATGCAGAACAATTACATCATCTAGTGAAACCTCCATAGGAACATAGTCAGATGCTTTTCTAGTGCCACCTGCTCATTAACCTTAAATGATTATGGAGTGGATGTTGTAACAGCTAATAGGAAAATCCTGAAGGGCTTTTGGTCATTCTTCAAGGTATGTTGGTAAAGAATTCCAGCCTCCACAAAAAACAAACAAACAAACAAACGAGTTACAGTGATATAAGTTAGACTTACGCCATAGTAAGTCACCAACAGGACACACTAACAGTGTGTCAGTTCTGGCTCTTGTGCATTACATGAAAAGGCAGCAAAAATTTTGGTGTGGCTCTATTGATGTGTATATTGATGTTTGTTTTCTTTCTTTGTAGATTCTTCTGGGATCCCAAAATACATAGACAATAGTGGCATATTTTCTGACCACTGTTACAGTGTGTGCTCCATGAAACAGCTAGACACAAAAGTTTCTGATAATCGAGGTAAGGTTTAGCATCTTGCTATGTTTATTCACAGTTATGTTGCTGGGGGAGGGGGGAATATGTCTGGGGGACACTTCCTATAAACCATATGGTACTTGCACACAGTTTCATAGATCCTCCTTCCTGCCATCATAGCACATATGGCATATTATAGACTCTACACAGATGGTGTAAGCACACCGTAAAAAGGCAATATGTTAGAGTGTATCAGTTCTTTTCAACTTTCACTTGCTTTTCTTATTTATTGTACACAGGGTGCCCTCTGATTATATGAGGATTCTGTTGCAGGAACCTCTGCATAAGACAAAAAGCACAAAGTATCACATCCCATTATTGTCAGTGCATGCAGCATACACGCAGGTGTGGCAGCGTGGGTGCATGCCTGCCGCATCTGTTGACTATAATGAGCCACAATGCTTCGTGTGACCTTGCATTTGTGTTTGCGGTAAGGGAGGGCCCACTGTACTTCAGTTTTTGCTAAATCCACCTTTGTAAGCATGGCCTAAATCACAATTTTGTTGGGGACCAGTGGGTAGATAATTCATGGTAGGCAGCCAAGTCCATTTTGTTCACTGATGCTGACAAGTTCAGACAGAGGTGATATGTATGATGTGTCTTTGATGTTAAAAAATTAAAATAAAAAAAATCTCTGTCCCAATACAGTCTGGTCTTTTTGGTCCATGGTCAAACTTTCATCAACAGTATGATTGCCAAGATTATATTTTAACAATGAAATATGAAACTTTTTAATAAGGGAGTTTTTCAGATAATTAAGGATGCTCTTCAAAATAAACTTCATCCCTAGTATATTCAACTGAATTTACTGAGACTTACTTCTGAGTAACCATGCATAATGTTGCACTGCTAACAACATGCCTAGGGTTGCATAGTTGCATAATTGAGTACTTCAGATTGCTGTGTGAAAATACAGATTGGAAGGACTTGTTAAAATGTCTTTAAAGCAAGGGAAAAATCTGCTAGTCAGCTTATAAATGCTATAAGACCATATATATAGGAGAAAGTTTGTTTCAGTGAAGAGATAAAAATCAAGTAGTCTTCCAGATGTAAGACTGCAGCTCCCAGCTGCCCAAGCCAGCATAGTTAACGGTGAGAGATGCTGAAGGTTACAATTCACCAACATCTGAACGGTTTCATGCTTCCCACCTCCGTAATGGACACATGAATTTCTGTTCAAAAGAAATCATCATAGCCCTGGCAGCTCTATTTTTCCTTAAGTAGAAAATAATCAGTAATACAAGACTAGTTGACTTTCCCTGCACCCATCTCCATGGATTCTTTCCATGTAACTATGGCCACAAGTCCAACAGAAGAATTAAAAGACAAAACATTTGCTATTTCTTCTCTACCTCCTTAATATGCAAGAAAAAGATCCTGAAAGTTTCCATCCTCAGCACAGTTCTCTGGGAAGAAGCAGACTGAGAATTACTTTTGAGCAAGTATACACGTATGGGGACAAGATTACTTAAGTAGGTCTATAGGAGAATCCTGTTCGTGTTTATTCAGAAGTCAATCTCACTGGGTTCAGTGTGCATATCCCTTTGAGTGCTTGGTCTGTTGAACTGAACTATTTAGCATGTAAGATGGTTTGTTACATTCGAATATGAGTTCTTCTTCGTGGTCTCTGTGTCTCATACATTAGGAGGAGCTTTCGCGCCTGCGTGGTAGCGTTCAGAAAATTCTAGAGCTTAGTAGCTTGGCGGGAACCCCTCCCCCATGCCGGTACTGTTCACGCTCAGCCCGGTGAGCAACGGTCACTCCTCAGCTCTTTCTTGTCTGCCATAGCGAACAAAAGGTTCTCTTAGTGTCTTGTGCTTTCTTGGACGTTTCTTATCAGTTTTGATTCGGATCTCGGTTTTTTGGCTAACGGTTTTGGATTACGGACTACTTCTGGTATTTGAACCCCCTTCCCCCCCTTCCTTCTTTCTCGGACTTCGTTTTAGTCTATGTCGGTGCTTTTTAAAAGCTGCGTTTCTTGCGGGCAGAAGGTCGCTTTGTCAGACAGGCACCACGAGTGCCTTTTCTGTTTGGGCGAGGCCCATAACATCCAGGCCTGCCCTGTTTGTCGGCAGTTCATTCATCAAACCCTCCGCAACCGCTCAGCAAGACTCAAATCTCATTGTTGGGAAGAGTTCTCGCGAGCGCAGGAACTGCCTGAGGCCCGCGCTGGGATGGCGGAGAAATCGACACAGCCAGCGACCATTCCATCATCAACGGTGTCGGCGGCTGCCGCACTGTCCACTTTGTCAGTACCAGGCTCGGTACCGACGTCGAAGTTACCGAGGATCCCGAAACTATCGGCTCCTCCGACTCACGAGGAACCTGCGGGCTCACAGGCCTCAACCTTCTCCAAGCCCTTGACACCGGCCCAAAGGAAGCGTCCTCCTACTCAGGACATCGGAAAGGAGACGGAGAAGAAGAAGAGAAGGAAAGAAAAGAAGCGTTCCCCTTCTAAGGAACCTTGCCTCCCGACACCTCCACCTACCCAGCTCACTGGGGATCCAGAAGAGCACTTGGACCACCAAGAGGTCCTCGAGGTGTTGGATGAGGAGCAGGCCATGGAGGTCCTGCCCTCGGAACCGCCTGAACTAACAGCTGCGGTTACCCCGCCGAGTCACCATAGATCGGTGGACCGCCGGGAGGAGGATGTGGCCTGACATCAGCCTTTGCCCAGTCGCTGGCCAGCCTCTAGACGAAGCGAGTCCTGCTCTCCCAAGCACAGGGCCAGGCTTCCATCTCTGCACCACAGGGAGATGTCCCTTGAGAGAGTTGGCTCTCAGGACTCAGTGTATACCTCCACCTCCTACCTCGGTAGGTGCGGCCAGGAGCACCTCTGGCGCGAGCATCTGGGGTCCTACTACTCCTACTCCCTGTTGTACAGGGACAGTTACCACCCGGACTTACGGTACTGGTCACCTCGGCACCGATCCCACTCGCCCTCCAGGGATGCCTACCGCTCCCACTACGAGAGGTTACCTAGCCGCTCACCCTCTCGCCAATCACCCTCTCCACGCCATCAGAAGCCTAGGGAGCCCTCACCCCACTACAGGGCAGTGTCGCCTCCCCCGAGGACAACACCAACTGCAATGTGTGCTGTGCCTCAGGCCACCTTGGCACAAGCGACGCAGGCGACTACGTTGATGACACAGGCTGTTCACTGCCCTCGGCCCTCAGTGGTGCCCATCGAAGTCACACCAACCCCGACCACGACATCGTCTGCGGTACAGGGAACGTCTGCTGCACCAATGGTGACCTTGGCTCCCCCCCCAAGCCATCTGCGGAGAAGTCAGTGGAGAGGTCTCCGTCTCCTTCTTCACAATCCTATGAAACAGATTCAGACCCAGCAGACTTGACTCCATCTTCTCACGAGTCACCTCCACTGGCCTTCGGAGAACCGGGACCAGAGTCAGCACCGGAGGACGTTCGGCCATTCTCCGCGATCCTCCTCCGCATGCCCACGGCCCTCAGGCTGAAGGTTGCGGAACCGGCTCCAGTGGCGCATGATCCCGTCTTTCAGTACCTAGAGACGTGCCCGCCATCCACTGCACCGCTGCCTTTCTGCCGACACTCTTAGATGCCCTGAAACACCCGTGGGCAAAGCCAGCCTCGGCTCAGCCGATTCTGCACTGGCTTGAGCACCTCTACAAAACCCAGAGGGAGGACGCGGAGTTCCTCTTCAGTCATCTGGTCCTGAACTCCATCGTGGTAGAATCGGTCCAGACCAAGGGTGGTAACAGAGCGCACACGACCCCGCCAGACCATGAAGGCCGCAAGCTTGACAACTTTGGCAGGAGGTTTTACTCTGCCTCCTCCCTGGTGTCCAGAATTTTGAACACAATGGCATGTCTTGCTGCATACCACCATAACCTCCTGGACCAGTTCGCTCCGCTCGTCGCCAACCTACCGGACGACTCCCACCCCAAGCGCCACACAGCTCTTCAACGAGGCTGTGGTGGTCTTGAACCAGCAGATCGCCTCCTCGAGGCATGCCGTGGAGGGTTATGGTGGGTGCAATTGCCTTTCGACGACATGCGAGGCTGCATTCGTCAGGGCTACAGGAGGACAGCCGCAAGAGGATTGAGGACCTCCCCTTTGATGACCAGGGACTGTTCCATACCTCGACTGATGAGGCTATGGACCATCTCGTCAAGGCCCGACTAACGGCCAAGAAGATGGGCATTAACCAACCGCCTCAGTCTTGCTGTAGCTTCGGCTCCCGGCCATCGTGGCGTAGGTCCTCCTCCTCTTCCACATACCAACCGCGGTCCCCTCGATCGACTGCGTCCCAGCTGTTCACTTTGTCTGCTACACGAAGACCTCTTTGAAGACGCCCATCTTCCTCTTCTAAGAAGTCCTCGTCTGGGACGAAGTCTCGTTTTTGACCGTCTGTGCAGGTCGCCACCGATACCAACCTTCAGCCTGCCAGCAGCCCCAGAAGATCAGCCAAGCTTGGCCAGACACCTCACCCGAGTGGCGGAACATCACCATGGACTCTTGGGTGCTTACCATCGTCCGTCTGGGGTACGCCATAGAGTTTCACGATATTCCACTGTGAGGAGTCTACTACTCCACCCCGGCCAGCTCAGCTCTGCTGGAAGAGATCCAGTCCCTACTACAAAAGGGGGTGATCAAGGAACTTCCGTCTTCAGCCAAGACCACCGGCTTCTTCTCACAGTACTTTACCGTACCGAAGATGGATGGAACCCTGCAGCCCATCCTGGACCTCAGAGGGGTGAACGACTACATCCACCCCAAAAGGTTCAAGGTGGTTATGCTACCCCCGATCCTGCCCTTCCTTCGACGACAGGACTGGTTCGCCTCCATCAATCTTCGGGATGCCTACTTCCACATTCCCATTCGCCCACAGCACAGATGATACCTAGAGTTCGCGGTTGACGGCACTTGTTACCAGTACGGGGTGCTACCATTCAGACTCTCGACCACACCCAGGGTCTTTACCAAATGCATGGCCTCCGTGGTATCGTTCCTGCGGACGAAGGGCGTCTCAGTCTACCCCTACCTGGACGATTGGCTCTTGGTGGCATCCTGCAAACAGAAACTTTACAGGGACATACATTGGACGCTTACTCTTCTCACACGTCTTGGACTCCGGGTCAACCCAAAGAAGTCCCATCTCGAGCCCACGAGGGTTCTCGACTTCATCGGGACGACCCTGGACTCGGTATCGGCGAGGGCGTACCTATTGATAGTCTGGGCGCGGATGCTCCATCAGGCAGTGTCTACCATCTTCCATGCCCTGACGGTAACAGTGAGGAGAATTCAACAACTCCTCAGGTACATGGTCTCGACAACTGCCATGACCTATCTCTCTAGGCTTCGCACACGACCACTTCAGCACTGGTTTGTTCAAGTCTTCGATCCACTTTTGGACGACCAGGCTTGCCGCTTCCAGCTACCTCGACAGATGCGCCAGTCCCTGCTGTGGTGGCAGTCTTATAGCCACTTCTTGTTGGGCAAGGCATTTCAGGAGCAGAATCCAAAAGTCACGGTAACGACAGATGCTTCCCTCTATGGCTGGGGAGTGCACTGACGCGACCTCAGAGTCCGCGGCCGGTGGATCGGTCACGAGACCTCCCTCCACGTCAACGCCCTCGAGCTGCTTGCCATCTCGAAAGCTCTACGGGCATTTCAACACCTCATAGCAGGCTGGATGGTATCGATCCTCACGGACAACACGACGGCAGTCTGTTATGTCAGCAGGCAAGGGGGGACCCATTCGACCATCCTCCTCAACATCGCTCTAGACCTCTGGGTATGGTGCATCTTGCTCCGAATCCATCCAGTGGTGGTTCACCTGGCTGGGCAGGAGAACACCACAGTGGACGCCCTCAGCGGGGACACCACTACCCATCACGAGTGGGCCCTCTCGACCGAGGCATTCCAGATGATTTGGGATCAATGGGGCAAGCCGACAATCGACCTCTTTGCCACCAGTCTCAACGCGAAGTGTCATCGGTACTGGTCGAGGGCCGGCCACGATCGCCACTCCATCGGCGACGCTTTCCAGTTTAGGTGGAATGAGGGATTCCTCTATGCTTTCCCTCCATTCCCCCTCTTGGGCTGAGTGATATCGAAGATCCTCGCGGACTGGGCAGACATCGTTCTCATGGCACCGTACTGGCTGAGGCAGCACTGGTTTGGCCCCCTGTTCCAGGCCACCCACGGACGGATTCTCCGGTTTCCGACGGCACCGGACCTCCTGTCCCACTCCAGCAGTCTCGTGCTTCACCCAGACCTGCCACTCCTGGCCCTCCATGCCTGGAGGATATCACCCTAGACGACCCTGTCATCGGTAACGTCTTGACTGCGGCAAGAAAGGAGTCGACACGCCGCAATTATCACTACAAGTGGTGGCACTTCGTTGCCTTTGCCGAAGCGCGACAGGAGCCGGTATTGCCTGTCAACCTGCCTACCGTGCTCCACTTCCTTCTACATCTCCAGGAGCAGAGCTTAGCCTTCCCTTCTCTGAAGGTCTACCTTGCCGCTATCGTGGCGTACCAACCTCCATGATCTCCATCGCAGCTCTCTTCCGTGATGCTACTGTCAAGCAGTTTATGAAGGGCCTGCACCACCTCATCCACCGGTATCACCACCGCTACCACCGTAGTCGTTATCGTTGGTGCTATCGCAGCTGACGAGATCGCCCTTCGAACCCATGGCGACCGCAGACGACAGGCTGCTCACCATGAAAACTGCCTTCCTCGTGGCTGTCACCTCTGCCAGGCAGGCGGGAGAGCTGACTGCCCTTCGGTCTGATCAGCCATATCTCGTCTTCCATAGAGACAAGGTGGTCCTTCAGCCTGATATCTCTTTCTTGCCGAAGATGGTGTCTGACTTCCACCTCAGCCAAGACATCATCTTGCCAACTTTCTACCCTGACCTGACTACACCATTGGAGCGATCCCTTCACTTCCTGGATGTCCGTCGTGCTTTGGCATTCTACAAGGACAGGACTGCCTCTTTTCGACAGACCCCGCACCTCTTTGTGTGCTATGGCAGGCGTCAAAGAGGCCACAAGGTGTCCACCCAGCACTTTTTTAAATAGGTGGCCCAGACTATCAAGCTGGCGTACGAGCTGGCCAAGAAGTCTCCGCCAGCCTTGCTCAGGGCTCATTCCACCAGAGCCGTGGTGAAATCTGCAGCCCTCCTGCGCGGAGTCGACCTGCAGGAACTCTGCTGTGTGGCGATCTGGTCCCAGCCATCGACCTTCATGCGCCACTACAGGCTAGACTGCCGGTCCCGTTGAGATGCTCGGTTTGGATGTGCTGTGCTAGCTTCTGTTCTCTAGGACCTGACCCACCATCCTACAGGTAAGCTACACAGTCTCCTAATGTATGAGGCACAGAGACCACGAAGAAGAAGAACAGGTTGCTTACCTGTAACTGTAGTTCTTCGGGTGGTCATCTGTGCCCTCATACATGCCCGCCCAACCATCTCCTCTTTTTCAGGTCCCTTTTTCTCGGCGGACCAAAGAACTGAGGAGTGACCGTTGCTCGGCGGGCTGAGCATGCTCAGTACGGGCATGAGGGAGGGGTTCCCACCAAGCTACTAAGCTCTAGAATTTTCCGAACACTACCGCACAGGCGCGAAAGCTCTTCCTAATGTATGAGGGCACAGATGACCATTTGAAGAACTACAGTTACAGGTAAGCAACCTGTTCTTACTACATGTTAGCAGTTGATGAACAGTACTGTGAAGGGTTTTTTTTTTTCTTTTGAGCGCTTGCAAAACATTTTATTTATGAATCACTAATCATAGAGAGGGCCCAAATTCAACCTTAGGGAGCCATCTGTCAAAGGCTCTCCCTGGTGATTGGCTGTGTTTCAACTGTGGAGCCACAGTTACAAATGACAGGAAATGAAAATGGGATTTGTGTTGAAACAGCTCAAATCTGAAGGGAAAAAAGAAGCTAAACATTGGTGTCTGGGATTGACCTGGAACATGTAAAGCACCATTCTTGACGGAGGCAAGACTGGTCTCCAGTTGTCTGAGAAAAAGGCTGGCTTGGACTAAAACTGCTCTGCAGCTCCCAGCACTTATGAGTGGCTCTTCTTTCTCCATATAATCAAGAGGCACCAGATTGATGGGGGCACTGCTACACCTACACTCAATGCTGTCAAGTGGCTCATTTTCAAAGCTAGAACTGGAACTAGAACTGTCAGTCTTTGGTCCTTTGTGGGCTACCCATGTGAAAACCACTGAACAGAAGGCTGCAAGTCCTGCTTTGGTCCTCCCAGAGCTGGATAGACCAGGCACACCATTAAATCTCTTGGACAGGAAGAATACAAGAGCACCTCCTGGTGAACACTGCTATTGAGCTATTCTGTAATATCGGGCAGCTATTTTTATTTAGCTATTGGGGGAGTGTAGTGAGAGGGAGAGGGTTCTGTCCTCCTTTTCAGGATGCTAATCTTTCAAAGGCAGCATCTTGGAACTGAACAGCAAAGGAGAAAGATCATATCATACCTTTTGTATTTGAGTTGTGCTGTGTTTGGAAGTCTTTATTTTGCAATTGGCTAGGTTTTTCTCTTAAAGGTATGATCAATATAAAGTCATACTATCCATGTGCAAATAGATATGGAGAAAAAGATTCTTTATTTATATACATATTTTTTAACCTGCTCTGCAAGTTTCTTTGTCAGATGAAGCCAGAATGGATTTCTTATTATTTTTAAACAACATGCTATTACTCACCCTGCCACCTGAGGGAAGGGTGCAGAATAAGCTCTTTGTGTGCGAAAGTCAGCATGGTGTAGTGGTTTAAACACTGGACCATGACCCTGGAAACCAGGGTTCAGTTCCCTGCTTGGCCATGGCTACTCGGTGACCTTTGGCATGTCACACACTGTCAGCCCCAGAAACCCCCATGATAGGTTCACTTAGGATTGCTATAAGTCAGAAATGACCTGAAGGCACACAACAACAACAACAATCTGATACAGGGTTACCAACATGTGAACTGATATAGGATGACCACCAAAGCATTCCTTTTCTCAACAGGAAGATTTCATAATACAGTGCCCACCACAGACACTGATGAGGATGGCAGTCCGGTGTATGCTGGGATTTCTCAGTGGAGTGGGACCCAGAATAATGTCATGGGGTCATATTTCATGGATCCTAAAAAGAAAGGTAAATAAGTGGGGTTTGTGCCAAATTGCTGCACATGACTGAGTTCTGGTTGTGTTTACATTCCCTGTTTTTAATAAAGAATAATGAACATCCAAGAAAAAGCAGTATGTTAGAGTTGTTATTAATAAAGTCCTTTATTGAAAGGTTTTTTTTTTAAAATCTTGCTGCTTGAGATCCACTATGACTTAATGGTATTTTGCTTAGATAGGAAGACTCTAGTTCAGTCTCTGCTCAGAAAGTGACCCTTAACTGATCTCTGTCATGCAACCCTACCTTATTTTATTGCAGGAGTGGGAACTACATAGCCTGCACCATGTGTGCTTTGTGGTTCCTATGAAGTGTGGGTGGTGGAATAAACTGTGGGACTCAGGGAGCCTGGCTGAATTCCACAAGAAATACTGGAATAAAATAGGAAGTCAGAAAAAGCTGACTTTAGTGGAACTATAGCCCTAGTAGCCCAAGAAAGAACATCATATTGGAGGAGTGCTGTTTCTGTTATAGCCAGGGTAGGCAAACAGCTCCCTCTAAGGGCCAAGGGGAGGGCATTTGGAGCATCTCTCCCAGGCCAATTTAGGTGCAGAAAAGTCATCTTCAGAACCAGAAGTTGCTTCTAGGCATTTCCTGCTCTGCCCCTTCAAAGCCTAAAATGGGTCGGGAGTGGCTGAAAAATGGCAAAAATACCCCTATGGCCCCTAGAGAGTATTCGTGGTAATTTGGGGCAAAAAATGAGGTTTTTCCTGCAGCAGTGGCAGGGATACAGTCTCCTAAGGGACTAATGTTGCCCCTAGCCTCCCATAGTTTCCCACTCCTATATTGTAGTATATGCTACTGAGTGTGCAAATCGCATCTGTATTTCTGTTGTTTATACTCAAATTCTTTTAGGGAGATAGGCCAATCTTTCCCTCTTTGCTGGCAGGAAGAAACTGAGGCTGCATTATTTCCCTGTAAATTATATAAAGATATATCCAGTACAAAGTCAGCTTGTGCATTTAGTGAACTGATAAATTTTTATCCAATAGATTAAAATGGGAAAAGGAGGCAACAGAATTTCTGACTCTTGTATAACTTTGGTCTTGCTTATCACCTTTTTATAGATAAACCTTCCAGCAATGGAATTTTCAAAGACAGGTGTGAATCACCTATTTTCAGTGACAGCTTAACTGAAGAGGAGAAACCACTGGACATTCAAACGGTAGAAATTTCCACTACAGAAGTGCAGGCTGTGGAGGTTCATGACATAGAAACACAGACCATTTCTCCAGAGAAGGTTGAAGCAGAGGAAGCTGAGGAAATCCCAGTGGAAAGCTGCAAGGTGCTTGAGAAGAATCCACCATTGAATGTCACCATTCAACCAAAATGGCCTTTGCTACGGGCCAATAGCAGTGGCTTGTACAAATGTGAACGATGCACGTTCAACAGCAAATACTTCTCAGATTTAAAACAGCACATTGTTCTGAAGCATAAGACATGTCCTGAGGGCAACATCTGCCGGGTGTGTAAGGAGAGCTTCTCCTCCAAAAAGGTGCTCATTGAACACTTAAAAATCCATGAGGAAGATCCCTACATTTGCAAATATTGTGATTACAAAACAGTAATGTTTGAAAACCTCAGCCAACACATAGCAGACACTCACTTCAGTGATCACCTCTACTGGTGTGAGCAATGCGATGTCCAGTTCTCCTCCAGCAGTGAGCTGTATCTCCATTTCCAGGAGCACAGTTGTGATGAGCAGTACCTTTGCCAGTTTTGTGAGCATGAAACTAGTGACCCAGAGGACTTGCATAGCCATGTTGTGAATGAACATGCAGGCCGGCTGATAGAGCTGAGTGACAGCTACCACAGCAGGCAGCAGCAAGGGCAGTATAGTTTGGTCAACAAAATCAGCTTTGACAAATGCAAGAACTTCTTTGTGTGCCAAGTTTGTGGCTTCCGCAGCAGGCTTCATACCAATGTCAACCGGCACGTGGCAATTGAGCATACCAAAATATTTCCCCATGTTTGCGATGATTGTGGGAAGGGTTTTTCTGGCATGCTGGAATACTGCAAACATTTGAACACTCACATGTCTGAAGGGATTTATTTGTGTCAATATTGTGAATATTCCACTGGGCAGATTGGAGACCTCAAAATTCACTTGGACTTCCGACATTCAGCTGACCTGCCTCATAAGTGCACTGATTGCTTGATGAGGTTTGGCAATGAAAAAGACCTTTTAAGTCATCTTCAGATGCATGAAACTGCTTGATTGTTGTAGTAGTGTGGGTTTTTTTCTCTTCATGTAGTTCAGAATATTAGAATTTAAGATATAATTTCCACATGTGTTATCCCAAAGTCAAATTACAAATGAATCTTCCCTTATGTCACTGTGAGACAGTCACTTTAGCTGCAACCACAGTCCTACTGTTGCTCTACCTGTGTCCAGTTATAAACCACAGTGAAAATGGAAAGCATTGCATTGATGGGGCAGTGATATCACGGGGCAATGTAAAGTGGTGATTGGAGACACCAACCTGTGCACACCCACCCACCCACCCACCCAGTCTGTGGCATTTTCTGTTCATTCAGATAATGTTCAGGGTATATCTAAGAACTTAAGTACAACATTTCATCTCTAGACATTTTGGATTTGTTGTTCAGGTCTTCTGCAACTAAAAGCTAAGCGTGCTGGCAGAAACAATTTGAGTTTACTGATTGGAACAGAATTGTGTATGTCACTTAATCTATTATTGTACAGTTGATTTCTGAAAACAACCTAGTATAATGTCCTTTTATTATCTATGTGGGAAATAAAAATAAATATCCAAGATAAAGGTGTACATCATTCATATTCATAGTACTGTTATTAAGTAAGCACAAATGGGCATATGAGAAGGGTTATCTTGATGCTCAAACTGAATTAAAGACTCATATTACTTTAGATGCCATATTAGTAGATTTCCCTTCCCCATGCTAAAATCCACATAAGTGTAATACTTTTATTAGAGGAAATCAAGGGTAACAGAATGCTATGAAACCTTTTGAATTCTTTGGAACTTTTCTCAATGGCTAGATCAGAAACACAGGGGAAGAAAGAAACTGATGCTAATCCATGGATTTCTGATTATGTTAAGATGCAAAGTGGGGGGCACAACATTCAAATCAATTTCTCTGTTTTAATTTGGTATTTTTCAACACATGTCAAAAATTCAGGTACTCATAGAGAGTCATTTATACATATCAGGTTTAAACGTTCAGGGGTAATATCTAACTTTCAGCCAGAAAGATTGGGAAAAAATGTGTAGAACTTTAGATAATCCAATTTGAGGGTTAATATGAAGCTGTGCTTTCCTCATTGATTCCATGTATATGTCAGTTTGAAAAGCGGATTCTATAAAAAAAAATCTGTTGTCACTTTCCTGCTTCATACCCTTCCAGTAATGCTAATTGCCCCTCCCAGTGAGTGTCATACTTCCATGACTCAGCTTTCTTCCTTTCAGATCTGGGTGCTTAGTAAGGTGCATTATAGAGTTCGAGACAGACATTCCCCTGTAGCCAAAGAACGTCAGTGGTGTGGTTAAAGCACTTCAGACTGCAAAGATGCCAATGTTAATTTGAAGAAATTGGGGAAAGCTTTTAGAAAAGGAGTAAATCATGCAGCTGTATGGATACTGTTGGACTGTCAGTCCCAGTATCCTTCAAAACTGCTGGCAAGGACTGCCAGAGTCCGACACCACCTGTATTCAGAATCTAAAATAATTACAGTGTTTCTGAATTGCTAATAAAACAGTTTCTTTGCAATTGTTGTTACAAGAGAAAATGGAAGTGCTTGTTAATAGTTTACAGTGAAGTTCTGAAATTAAGCATGTGTTGGTTTTATACTTCTGAAACAGATGAAGCCAAGTGCCTGCATCTCCGTTCTATTTAAGCCTCGAAGGTAGTATAGAAAGATATATAAAATATTACTAGTACTATCTATATGCTTTGTAGAAGCAAGCCCCACTGTGTCAAAGAAGTCTTACTCCAAGGGAAAGGTACATAGAATTGCTGTTTTAAATATCCTATTACACAAAAGATTTTGTCTCTGAATAGAATTTGAACCCAAAGCTTTGAAAAACTGTTTACAGACATACTTGTCTGAATGCAAAGATGAACATGTGTTATGCTGGGCAGTATCAAGCAAGATGAAACATGGGGTAGGAGGGCTTTTTGAAACTAAAATTGGGAATTTTATTTATTTATTTATTTATTTATTTATTTATTTATTTAATTTTATTCTTCCTTTCTCCCAAATAGGTAATTTACATCTTCATTACATTTTTGATCTGTGGCTGAGAATACTTAAAAAAAGATCAGTTTAAATCGGTACTAAGAATTTGTATCAGTATTAAGAAAAGAGAACAAACCAGCCTAAAATGTACCATTTTTAAACTTGCAGACTTCATGCTCACTCACAAAACATTTTAGCCCTGCTACTGCTGTACGTAATGGCCCAAGAAACAAAAGTTTCCTAGCTCAATTTCAACAGCAAGGTTCAAGCCTGAAGCATGTAAAATTACGGATGCTAGGTGCCTTTGCGTATGAGTACCAGAAAAATTTTGTATTTTTTAACTTTAAGATTCTCAGTATACTACAAATTGAAGGCAGGGAAATCTTGGATCTTTAAGAGTGCTTTGAGCAGAACTTTTTGTTCTTAGAAATTCAGCCTGTAAGTGAATATAAATGCATTATACGCTTTGTGACAAGTTTTATGAAAGTTTTACGTTTCACAGTGGGAATTGAATTTCATATAATAAAATCATTTCATCTGAATAATTTACAGTCCTGAACTTTACTATTTAAAAGAGAACACATTACGCTTCTATTGTACCACTGTCATTAGAACACGAGGGATGAATTTGCAGTGTCTTAGCAGTGCAAATCTAGGCACATCTACTCAGAAGTAATCCCTATTATTTAAGACCACACATTGCTATCACTGCTTTCATCAAGAAAACGGCAACATTAAAAACATTCTGGGTGCTGGTTACCTATTCTTAAAACCGCGATCTCAGTGCTAGCAATGCAATCCTGTATGTATCAGTGCAGAAATAAAGGGCATTTCAACACTACACTGTTATAGTGCTATTATTTCAATTTCAACATCCTATGGAATTCTGGGATTTGTAGTTTTCTGAGGCCAAAGAGCTCCGGCTGAGAATTCTAAATGCCCCTCCCTAAACTCCAAACCCTAGGATTTCATAGGATGTTGAAAGTGGAATAATATCGCTGTAACAGCGTAGTATGGAAATGGCCAAAGTCTTATCAAGGGGTCTCTCATAAATACACACTTCTCCGAACTTGGAAAAGTCGTGTTGACTTACAATCATCAAGAGCACTGGCTGTGATGGCTCCAGGATTCGGACTAGTTCAATTCATTTTTCCCACGTTCTCACATTTCTGCCTCTATGGCTTAGGGAGCGCCTAACTAACGGCACCCACGGAAGCGGTCCAATGACAACCGGGAGTAAACTCTGAAATGCATCGCTTCCTATCTCTATGCCCAAAGCGAGCGTTGGGATGGAACGTCTACGACAGCGACTCTCCGCGGAGAAGCAAGGGAGGGAGGAGTCAGCTTTGGCGCACGCGCAGAGGAAGAAAGAAAACCTCGAGGCCCGTTCCTCCCTCCCCGAGTAAAGATGGCGGGATGCGCGGGGAAAGGGCTCGGAAGGGGCGGAAGTGGTAGCTGCTCCCTCCTGGTTGGGTAGGAGGGAGAGGTGGGAGAGAGCGCCGAGGCGAGAGCGGGAGAAAAGGCGCGAGTCCAGCCGGCGTGGAGGCGCCGCTGCCAGGTGAGGGGGGACGACGGGTGGTTGACCTTAGGTGTGTAATCCGTTCCTTCTCCCTCAGTATGACCTTAATTGCCTCCCAGGTGAGGAGAGGAGGTGTTTATTTGCCTGAAAGTGAGGAGGGTTTGCGCTTCCGTCGGACGGGAGAGAACTTTGGCGTGGGTTGTGTAATACCACATTGGACTTAGTTTTAGACGAGGGCTGTATAGTTGCTGTTTTCTGTACAGACCCTGCCATGTTATTTGCTCTGATTCAGCCCGTCCCCGCAACATGAGCTTCAGTATTTTTAACATAACTTAGTAAGGCCATTTCCACACTACACTCCTATAGCGCGGTGATTCCAGGCGGCCCCTCCCTAAACTGCGAACCCCAGGATTCCATAGGATGTTGAAGGTGGAATCATCGCGCTATAAGAATGTAGTGTGGAAATGGCCTATATATAGTAAGTATAACCTTAGTCTCTTTGGTGGCTGGAAATGCCACAGCCTGCTCCGTCCACTCCTGGGAAATAACTTCAAAAAAAGAGTAAATGAAACTGATAGTTAAAGGACCATCCACAAGGCGAACCCAAAAGTACTTTAATAGGAGGAGTTTGGCAGGTTGGCAAACCATTTTCTTTTTCTCCTTAATCTTTCTTTGAGAGCCCTTTTTTGGAAAGCTCAAAAGCGAACACCGTTGTCCTGGCTGGAAACCTGGCTTAGGAAAGATTCCACTTAGTTGGGATCAAATTGGGACAGGTCAGCTATTTTCAGGCCTTCAGTTAAGGGGCTGAGTAGAGTTTGTTACCACAAAAGCAGTAATAGAGGCTGGCAGTGTTTTAAAAACTGACCAGTTGAACCTTGCTTGACTAGGACAGAGCTGCTGGCTTGGAATTCTTAGGCAAGATTTGAAACGATCAGACGTCCATTTATTTATTTGGCTATGTTTTGTTATAGTTATATCTTGTGTTTCCTACAGCTTAAGGCAATATATGTAGCTCTCCTGCTGCACACAAACATTGTCTTCATGACATCCCTGTGAGGTAGGTTAGGCTAAGAAAAAGTTAATGGCCAATGGCCACACAGTGAGTGACATGACTTGATGGGTACTGGCACATGAATCTTCCAAATCCCAGGCCATAACAGTAGTCACTGTGCCACACTAGCTCTGACTAATTGCCACCATAAGGTAGTGACTCCTCTTTAAATTGTACACTCTTTACTGGGGAGAAGTATGTTAGCAGTTGCCAATGGTCCCTATTCCTCTGACTAGATTTCTTAATCCATCTGAGTGGCTCTTATTTGTAGTTTTTATAGTAAGGTGACACAATCTGTATTTGCTACTGAGGTCTCTGACTGCTGGGGTCTCTGGCTTCTCTACAGATACAGATGCTGTACATTTGTGAACTGAAGGTAATGCTTCAGCTGTCTGCAAAAATAGACTCTGGATCATAGAAGCTTGTATTCCAATAAATGTGATGTTTTTTAAAGATGGCACAGAACTTTTTGCTGTTTGAGTTTTGCCTTTCCAATGTTCATGAGTTGCAACTCCCATCAGCCTGAGTAAGCACAGCCAATGGTAGGGAAATCTGGGAGTTGTCATTCAGCAACATTTGGAAAGCCATGTTTTGCCCACCCGATAGGTAAAGGACTGGGTTTAAAAGCAGTAACAATTGTTCAACAGCACATGGCAGATACTGTTCCAATACAGTCCATTTCTTGCAGAGGGCATATGCTGCATATAATTAAGAATGCATGCAGTCAACAGGCACACCCAGGGCTTTTCTAGGTCAGTAGGCCCATTAAGAGTGAGAGTATTATTACTATTTGATGTTCAGTACTGTTGTTTGCTCTTCGCTTCCTTCCTACCTGAAGAAGGTTGATCACGAGCCAGTATATTTCATTCTGTATGTGACACTTTAGTTAAGACCTTGCAAGTGTTACATAAAATATACATCTCTATAAATATGACAAAACAATTCAAGATTACTAACATTTTAAGTTTACATTGAAGGTATTTTAGATGAACAAATTTCAAATCTGAAGGAAACCGGGATTACCAATATGCATAAATTAGTGTTTTATATAGGGAATAAATAGCAAGAGTGTTTGAATGCTTCAGTCTTGAATTAAGACTCCAGAATTGCAGTGGAATACAGTGTTTTGTTTACTATGCAGAATTTACCTGATTTCATAAATCTAGTGTAATTTGCTGTTTTGTCTGTTTCACTGTATTTAATTTAATAGCAGAGTTTGAAACTTTTGTTATGCTTATTAATACATCATTGGTTGGTCTATGATTTTGTTGATTTATAAACCTCTTACTATATCTTAAAATATTTCAAAACATATTGTGGAAAAAGATAATGATGTATTATTATGTTACATGATAACAGCTGCAAGACTGACTTATGCAAAAAAAAGAGGAAAAGCAAAAAAGCCCTACCATAAATGAATGGATAGAAAAATTAATGGATGTGAGCTAGATAAATTAACATTTTTATTAAATGATAAACATGTAATGTAATGTTTTGCTATATGGCAACCTTTTTTAGAATATGTTTTAAAAAAGGAGGAACTGATTATTGATTTTGATTAGATTATAGAACTCTTGTGTGGTATTTAATGTTAAAGATAATCAGATATATGGGAAAGAAAAATGGAAAAGGCGTGAGAGGAATAATAATGAACTATTTTCTTTTTTTCTGTGCTAGTGTTGTATGGGAAGTCAATTTTTAATCTTTGTGAATATAGAAAATTTTAATAACAATTATGAGCATAAAATATTTCAAAACAGTTTGCTGTAAAAGTAAAAAAAAAGCAAAATGAGTATTAAAATATAAATACTCATAAATAACATACAGATCTTAATTAAAACACTGCAAATCAAGAATCCAGAACACTAACAGGTCATAAACTGGGTAGCATAATCAGTCAGGGAATCACCCTGGCTAAAAACAAAAAGTTTTTAAACAGGTATCTAAAGAATGCTACAGCAAGCCAGCGTGGTGTAGTGGTTTGAATGTTTGGACTATGACCCTGGAGACCAGTGTTCACTTCCCTGCTCGGCCATGGAAATCCACTGCGTGACTTTGGGTGTGTCAACAACTCTCAGTCCCCAAAAAACCCCTGTGATAGGTTTGCCTTAGGGTTGCCATAAGTCAGAAATAACTTGAAGACACACAACAACACAACAAAAAAGAGTGCTACATTTGACATTTCCCAAATACCAGCAGGGAGGACATTGGTGAAGACCCATTTCCAGGTTGGCTTCAGATGTTAATCTGCGGATCACAGTACAATCGGAAAGACTGCCACAAGTGCTCTTAGCAATTGCACAGGTCTGTGTCTTAAGAATATGATCTGCCAAGTAACCTAATTCCAGGTTTTTCAGGATTTTATATGACAACAAAGAGATCTTGAACTTCCTCTGATAGCTAACAGGCAGCCAGAACATTTGTTTCAATTTCAAAATAAGCTGTGCAGAGTGCGATGTACCATTCCGCATAATGGTAGCCACATTCTATACCAGCTGCAGCTTCTGGACCAAGGATATGAGTAGTTGCACATAACAAATACTGTAGGAATCTAAATGAGAGATTATCAGTGTATGGACTTAAGTGGCTGGTTATCCCTGTCCAAGGACTGTAGCAAAATCGATAATTTGTGCCCCTTGCTGTAGAAATCACTCAGACCTCTAGTGGCACTGGTAAACCCCAGAGGCATCCATCTTGCATTCTTATTATTTCTGAGGAAGTCCCTGTCTTTCTAAAATAACACAGTTTCTGTACTAAGGAGTCACTCACTTCTAGAGTCTTCATCTTTTCAGAAGTGTCTGTCTGTGGGCCCTCATTCAAACCCATCATTGTGACCAGTTGACAGTTCAAAATGTTGATGGCCTCCCCTGATCCAGATTTCACAAGGTAGCAGTTGAGTTCTGATGAACTCTTTCTCCAGATCTCATGTCTGCCCCAGTGGTTTCATAATAATGTTACGTAGCATCAGGGACAAGATAGTACCCTGCAGCCTCCCATGGTACAGCTGCCAAAGTAGAGAGGCATGCTCACTCAACACTGATTTCTGGAACTGGTCCTGCAGGATGAATGGAATGACTTTAAAATGGTGTGCCCATCTCCTGGAAATGATCCAGAAGAATGATATCATCATTGTTATCAAATGCTGCTGAGAGTTTAGATTAATTTTCTCTCAGGATGGCATTCACAAACACAACCAAAATGAGTTCTATCCAGAAACCACAGCTGCACCCAGACTTGCATATGTCCACTAGAACATCTGCAATTGGACTGCCGCTACTAACTTACACTTCTTGCCTAAAGATCTGCAGGGTATTAGTGTCCAAGTAGTAGTTAGTATAAACCCTCAGTTCCAACATAAGTTTTTTTTTTTTTGTAAATACCCGTATGTGGTTTTCTGCTTCACAAAAATAAGTTTACTCTGAACCACTTATATTTCAACACTGCATGCCAGGGTTAATTCACACATTACTTTTTCACCTGGGTTAGAACAGGTTCAAAATGTTTAAATGTAGACATGCTGCTGTGTGTTGAGGTCTCAGTATATATGTTTCCCCATTATAAGGAAGGAATCTATCATGAGAAGTGTGCTTCACATTTTACTGAATAGAAGCCTAGCCTTCTATAAATGTGCATTCACACATACCTGAAATAAAGATCTCCCTGTGGCCTTTTAAGGTACTGTTGAAACTGCACTTGCAAGTTTAATGTTCTTGAAATGTGTACAAAATTTCCCAAGCAAACTGCACTGGGAAAGGCAGCAATGGGGTATTTGTCTCAGCTGTCATCTCTCCTGCTGTCACTGCCTGTTGGGAGGAGACATCTTGAATTGTCTCATGCTTAGTACACAAGCATTATGGGAGGATCTCGAACTTGCTATCATTATCTAGGGACATTTGTCCAGACATGTTTCTTCTCATGGTGTGTGGAGATGAGATCATTTCAACTGATTACAAGTATAGGCATCAGACCTGTTTGTTGAACCTGTTTTGATTTGCTGGGATAGGTAGGTAAATTTGATTCCTACTAACTTCTCTACAATTTACTTTTTTCAGCTGCATAATGGCAGATACCAACCCATCTCCTTTAAAACACTTTGTGCAGGCTAAGAAGAAGATTACAGCCATTTTTGAAGAGCTGCTGGATTATGTTACTGAAGGAACACATTTTGTTGAAGGTTGGTTTTAATTGGTGGGGATAGGAGATACGATGTTCTGCAGTACTAAGAAGATGTTGAGAGTCATATTTCGTAGCATTGATCCAGCATTATCTAAGAAAGTTTCACTGTCAAGTGGTGATAATTATACTGGACAATCCATTCTGTCTGGCTTGGAGTATTAGTGCAATATTAGTGCCAGTATGGTAATTCAGGAGAAAAAAATGTTGGTGGATATTGTTTTGAGGCACCTGCTGAAATGGGCCGATCAGTTGTTTTGTCATTGCATGATACTTGCAGTTTGCCCTCTGACTTCTCAACATGCCTTTTTTCCCTTACTTTGTCCATCCTTCTCAGGCAGCAGGGTAGCAGCCCCATTAATTGCCATTGATGTCACGGAGGGTTTGGGCCAACTTTGGCTATGACGTTGAGTGCATTTGATGTCAAATTCAAGCAGTGAGGTCCTTAAACAATTTTTGATAAACTTAGCTTGTTTGTATCAAGGATAGGTAAAGAGTGGCCCTGGGGTTATTTTCGGGGTTCCCAGCCCCCTCAGATGTGCCTGGAACACTCTTTCCAAGAGTTGTGATTCACCTTTTAAATAAGCCACAGGACTCACCTGCACTGTTTAACATGAAAAATACAATTTTTTTTCAGAACTAGAAGTGTGCTGTGGTGCCCTAGAGGACAGAAAAATGGTCTACAGACTTTTCAAAGTTGCCCAACTCTGGTTTAAATATTTTATATATTTAGTGAGCCTTCAAGAATTGGTGTTTCTGGAGCCTTCCAGTTGAGACAGACATAGAACCTGCATGGCTTATCAGCAAAATAAAAATAATGCTGGAAAATTCCCAAGTTTTTCTCTCTACAGGAGAGAAATATAGAAGGCACTAAATGCCTTTCTCCGTGCATAGATGAAAATGAATGATAGCCTGTCTGCTTCATCTTTGGAGTCCTAGATAGGAATTGAGTAAAAAGATACCGTGTTGTCTGGGACTGCTCCTTGGAAATCATGCTGTGAAGTAGGGGTGATGAGGAAGTGCGAGGTCATGAAGATGGGGAAATTAAGATTATTTTGGGAGGACTTTTAGGCTATAATAGACTCAACTTGGCACTCTTGTTAATGTTCTGAGCAACTTTATAGGAAGATGAGTAAATTTAACGTATTATTGTGTGCGGGTCTGATTCAGTAGGTCAAGGTTAATCTGCTGATCAGTGGAGTACTATGTTGCGAGGCTTGCCAACAATGAGCCTTAGTGATAATAAGGCACAATAGTCTTAAGAGCAAGTTGAGTTGCTGGGATGAAAAGCTGTCTTCCAGCCCCTCCCCCCTTCCCCCTCCCCAAAAAGTTTGCCATAGAATGATAAAATGCTGCTTTAGGTAGTAAGCTGTTAATATGTCATTTTGTAATTATCCCATCTGATGACAGAAACATACAAAAATCCAGAGCTTGAACATATAGTCACTGAAGATGAACTGGCAGAAATTCAGGCATATAAAAACAAGTTGGCCATCATTGGTGAGGTTCTTGCACGAAGACACATGAAAGTAGCTTTCTTTGGCAGGTAAGAAACATTTTTTTTGTTTTTGTAAACACATAAATGTGTTGTTTTGGGGCACAATCCTCCCAGCACATGCTGATGAAATGAATGAATTCCAATGAAATGAATGGAGAAAAAAACTGTGATAATGGCGCTTAGCATTTATATAGCACCTTTCAGTTTGTCAAAGCACTTCACATCTATTATCTCAGCATTCCTTAAGAGAAGTCTGTAAGATAGGTCACTATTGTTTTTGTTTATTGCTACAGTGAGGCTACAACCTTTCAAAATGTGCTGTACTCTTTATTTGTTGTTTTTGTTCATAGTTATGCTTTTAACAGCTTTTTATTGAGTATATTTTTTTAACTACTAGCATAGTATATTTTATTACCTACTAGCATATATACCCGGTGTTGCCTGACATTTTATTTTCTCATACGCAATACTTGTTAGAAAAAATTGAGACCTTGTGTCTCTAATTCTCCAAACTGTCTTGTCCAGTACCTGTAACTTTTCCCTATATTCCCCAGTCCAATCTGTATTCAGAGTTATTAACATAGAGAGGTTGGGTTCCTGAGGGAATATACTGCCATCCTTCTTGCTGCTAGACCAGTGGTTCTCAACCTGTGGGTCCCCAGATGTTTTTGGACTTCAGCTCCCAGAAGCCCTGAGCATTGACCATAGTGGCTGGGGCTTCTGGGAGCTGAAGTCCACAAACATCTGGGGACCCACAGGTTGAGAACCACTGTGCTAGACCTTACCTCCACAGCAACTGAACTGTTCAAGATAGACACAGTTGACTGAAGCCCAAGAGCTCTCTGGCTGAGAATTCTAAATGCTCCTCCCTAAACTGCAAACCCCAGGATTCCATAGAATCTTCTTAGGCAGCCAATCATATGAGGTCTTCACCTAACACAGGCAATCATATGAGGTCTTTGCCTAACACAGACAGACAGACCTTGACTTTTATGTATTAGATAACTAACTAAATACAAATTGAGCATCCCTTATCCTGAAATCCAAAATACTCCAAAATCTGTCCATATGGGTGGCTGAGATAGTAACACCTTTGCTTTCTGATGGTTCAGTGTGCACAAACTTTGTTTTATACACAACATTTTTGAAAAATATTGTATAAAATTACCTTCAGGCTACGCAAAACATAAATGAATTTTGAGATTAGGCTTGGGTCCCATCTCCAAGATATCTCATTCTGTACGTATATGCAAATAAAGATATTTCAAAATCCTAAAAAATCCAAAACACTTCTGGTCCCAAACATTTTGGATAAAGGATATTCAACCTGCATAATTTGTTAAATATAATTAAAAAATATATTTCTAAACTTTTGTATGATGTGAATTTTTCAGCGGTATCTGTTTTAACCTTTGTAAGCTTCCTTGAATTCAGACTTGAAAAACGGCAGGATGATAATAACAACTGACATCCTGTTGATTAGTGCCAGCTAGAGTAGACATATCCAATCAGTTGTTGAATGTTAAGTCAAAACATAGGTAACTCCCATTGAAAGAATTAGTCTAGTCAGGACTAACAACAGAATTTAGTGATAATGATAATAATACAATTGAAGAACTGTGAGTTGTTCAAAGCTACCTGTTGAGGTTATGGCATAAGTTAAGTTTGTAGTGCAGTCTGTTTCACAGTTAACATTCATTTTATTGCTGCTTGTGAGAGATTAGTTGTTCAGTTAGGAATAGAGGAGTCTTTCCGTGAATGAGACCATTGTACATCTAGACCTGTATTGCAACTCAGATTGGCAGTGGCTCTCCAGGCAGGAGTCTGTCCTAGGCTTACCTAGAAATCTCTGGTGGTCTTGTATCCCAAGTACTATCCAAGCCCAGCCTCGCTTAGCTTCTAAAATCCGATGAGATCAGGTTATGTTTGGAGTTGTCTTAATCAGTTTGTCTTTTGTGTCTCTTCTTCTTTTATTCCACTGTCTGTGGAGGATGATAGTGGAGTGACAGGCTGCTTCTCCCCCTTCCCCATGGGTTATGCTTTTGAGTGAGGAGGGAAGCAAGTAACATAACAACTTGTGTGAGTCTCATTGTTACACTTGCACAAAACCAAGGATCTCTAACATTTCTTCCTATACCTGCTCCAGTTAGTGGTAACACATGTTCAAAAGCTTGGGAGCACAAAAGCAAAATGGATTACCTGGAGACTTACTCTGAAATTGGAGGATATTACTGTCTTAACAAATCTCTAGAAGCAAGGCTGCATATATGTAGTAATTACCCCAGAATGTGGAAGAATAACACAGGTGTGCTGTTGGAATCATAATTCAGCTTCCAGAGATACTGCATTCACTTAAAAATAGTAGCAACTTTGTAGCTATCATATTTGTGAAATTGTAAGAGCTAGTAAGATCTTGGCTGACTTGCTGAATAAATGTAAAGTTGTTGAGATTTCAGTGCTATGCCTCACACACTGTCCCTCCAGTGATTAACAAATCCACAATAAATAATGCAAAATAGTACAAATGATGGATTAATGCAAAATAAAAGAACTCATGCAGATGTGCTCACTTTTTGTCATATAATGCAGCTGTTCCTGGAACAGAATTTCAAATGGAGTTCTCCACATCTCTACCTAAAATTACAAGGGTTGAAAGTGTGTTAACATTGTCCTCCTTTCACCTCTGCAGGACCAGCAGTGGAAAAAGTTCAGTTATCAATGCAATGTTGTGGGATAAAGTGCTCCCAAGTGGCATTGGGCATACAACCAACTGTTTTCTCAGTGTGGAAGGAACAGATGGTGATAAGGCTTACCTCATGACTGAAGGCTCTGATGAAAAGAAAAGTGTCAAGGTATGGCATTCCTGTGGCTGATAAACTCCTTTCTGGAAGTCCTTATTAAATATGTCACATGTTTATTGTTTTGTGCCTTGAAGTCATTTCCAACTTATGGTAACCTGAAGGCAATGCTGTCAGGGGGCTTTCTTGGCAAGGTTTGTTCGGAAGAGATTTGCCTTTTCCTTTCTCTGAGGCTGAGAGAGAGTGACATTGCCCAAGGTCACCCAGTGGGTTTCCATGGTTGGGAGCGGGTTTGAACCATGAACCATGAGTCATAGTCCATTGCTCAAATCACTATACTGTGCTGGCTCTCTTAGCACATATTTGTACTGCTCACTTATTCTGTAGTGGTTGTTCATTAATTTTAGGAATGCTTTGTTTTAAAAATAGCTGCCATCAACTGCTGATCCACAGTGTGTTTGTTCATTGTGGTACAGGACTTTAAGTGTGGGAGATTGACTTGGGTTGGTTTTTCCCTGATATATATTTCTGGAATTGGGAAAGGGGCCAAAGAAGGAAGACACAAACTTGCAGAACAATTGAGCAACTTCCTGAACAGTTGAAGAATCTGTAGAATCTAGAAGTAAGAAAATGTGAGTTTGATTTAGTCACGTTGAGTAAAAAGCAGTTCTAATATTTAGGACTGTGTGTGTGAAAGGTGATAAGCAAGTAGAACCTCTATTACAGGTTAGAAGTCCACCCTTCATTCCATATTGTAACAATGAGAAGGTTAATCCAGGTCAGGATGGTTTCTCTCTAGGTTACTCTTGTCATAGATTGGCAAAAGTTTCTGACTGCTAGTTGTTTCTGACTGCTAGTTGTTCCTTGTTTTTGGCCTAAATCATACTCTAGAAATGTGGAAAGATTGTAGTAACCAGAAACATATTTCTGTGTATTAGGAATGAGTGCTGTTAAGTTCTAGTACTGAAAAATGTGTTCCTGGGCTCAGATCCTATAAATCAGAGTGCATGATTTTCCCACCAGTTTCTTATTGATGGATCTTGGAGGTTATAGAAAGAAAAAGAGATCCTGCAGGCCTGGCGCTTGCCCTGTCCAACGCTGAAGACCTGCAAGTAACAGGCTCAGTCAGGAAGTGGTATCTTTCAGTTGTCATTCCTTCTTAGCGAGCATTGACCTTTTTCTAACACGTTGATTTCTTTGCAGACTGTTAATCAGCTTGCTCATGCCCTCCATATGGATAAAGACTTGGAGGCAGGGTGTCTGGTCCATGTATTTTGGCCGAAGGCCAAGTGTGCCCTCCTGAGAGATGACTTAGTGTTAGTAGACAGGTATGGTTATTTATTTTTCTTCAGTGTATAAATGTGGCACAGGACAATAGCGCTTCCTCCAAACACTGTTACCTTCTTGCCTTTGCTTTCCTCTTGAAATGCTAAGCTCCTGCATGCACATTGGCTGGGTGACAGCTGGAACAAGAGGAAGTCCCATGACTGAGCTTTAAAAAGGGTATCTTGTACTTGGCTGAATTTTAAATTTGTGCTTGCACAACAGAAGTAGAAACAATGCAGGAGCAGTTTCTGCCACTTTCAGGTTGTCCATGCGTTGCTTTTATAACATGGAAGACTTGCCAGATAGGTCAGGAGGAAGGCCTTCTTGAAAGGAGCTTACAGAAAAATGTTTGTAAAAAGGGACAAATTCCAAAATACTCTAGTTGGCATCTTTAAAGTCTAGCAAATTTATTATAGTATAAACTGTTGTGGCCTAGATTCTACTTGGCAATAACTGCTGTTGTTTAATTTTTATCCAGATTGGTATGCATTTTCTTTTCACTATTGTCTTTGTGTTTTGTATTTTCCTAATAATTTGTTAACATGGCATATTCTTTCCAATAAGTCACTTAAGAGATTTTTTTTACTTCAAAAATAATTACAGACTCCAAACCGCTGTTTTTTGTCACATGAAGAAAGCAGTTTAATGGGAAGTGGTATGTGTGGGAGTACAGATTTGGAAGAAAAAGAGTGTTGCACAGTAAGATCCAAAGGCCAAATGAGTAACTGGAGACATGTCACAGATTGCAGACAAAGCCAGAGTCATATTGGAACAGGAGCATGCTTCCTATGCAGAGAATGCTTACTCTGGTTTGGATCATCAGTACATGCTTCACAATATGATGGAACCCAAAGCATGTCTCTGTCCCCAGGAAGTATCTTTCTTATTGTCCAGGAAGTGAAGTTCACTGTCTTCCTGTGTACCTGTGTGTATGTGCCTTCAAGTTGCTTGCTGACTTATGGTGACCCCCATTAATGTCATAGGCTTTTCTTAGGCAAGCAATACTGAGAGGTTGTTTGGCAGTTCCTTCCTCTCTAATACAGCCTACAATACCTGGTGCTTGTTGGTGATCTCCCATCCAAGTGCTAACCAGAGCTGAGTCTGTTTAGCTCTGAAGGTCAGATCGGATTTTCCACAGCTGCAGTTTTTTCCTGGCCCTGTTAACTGTTGGGCTGGTCCATTGTTGCTTTGGTCTTAGGCAAGTCACTTTATCCTGGTCCCTGGCTACCTCACAGGGTTGTTGTAAGGATTATATGGTAATGTCTGTGAAATGCTCATATGTCCTAAAAGTGCTGTATAGTACATTCCAGCATGAAGCAGTCCGCACCTGTTCTGATGCTGCAGGAATCCAGATTCTGGCTGGTAATTAATGGTTTTGTGTTAGGAAGTCAGCAGTATGTGCTCTTAATTCTTGAAGATTTCTACATGCATGAGCATGTCTAGGAAAATCTGGGGATCTGATTACCCAAAAGTGTTTTGCAAAGAGGCTCTGTGTTTGATTTTTTTTTCTTTTTTATTCATGTCTTAACAACACATGGCTTTGGATAAAGGAGGCACTAACTGTGTAGGTGGTTCTTTGAATGATGACATTTGCCCAATAGAAAGTGAATTTACAGTACATTAAGATTAAACAAATTGTATTCTCTTATTGGCATTGGGAGCTGTCTGGTGGCTGACGTGGGTTTGCACAGCAAAGGCATAGGGCACCGATCCATGTATTTTCCTAGCTGTCATGTGAGAATACTAATGAAAACACTAAATTTGTATGGTAATATCTCAGCTGCATAAGGGAGATATGAACAGTTTTTGTGGCCAAACATACACATTCTTTTCTCCTGCATTTGCGTATGCCTGAAAGCACATTAGCTTAATTTGCAACAAAGCCATGGTGGCTGGGAGATTCTGAGAGCTGCACTCCAAAACCCTAATTTTTCCAAGCTTCTTGTTTCATCTAAACCAAAAAACGGTTATTAACAGTTTCGGAAAATGTCAGGATATTAAGCTAACTTCAAACCATGATTTATTATCTCTTGTTTAAAAGTTGTTAACCATAATTTGCCAGTTCAGATCAAATAGAAACTGTAGTTAATGGACAGTGTTCAGTTTTGTGTTCTGCTAATGGGTTCATGCTCAGGGGCTGTACTGCAAGATAAAAAGGCACGTTTCTACCTTAGCTTAGTAAGCTCTTACAAGTTCTCTGTGTCTTAATAAGCCTAGCTATGGATTGTCATATGCTACTTGTTCACATTTTAAATTGGAAGGATGTTGCCATATTGCTAAATAACATTCTGACTTTATTCCCCAGCCCTGGCACTGATGTCACTACGGAGTTGGACAGCTGGATTGACAAATTCTGTCTGGATGCTGATGTCTTTGTTTTAGTTGCCAATTCAGAGTCAACTCTCATGAATACAGTAAGACATTATTGTTTAAAGGTGCTGTTTGTCTTCCTTCCCTGTTACCTTTCTTCAGGACAGTGAACATGGACGTACCTGATTTTAATAGCTGTGTCAGATTGGATAGAGATACTGAATTGGAACAATTGAAGGGAGCTGAATAACGTCTGATTCAGAGATTACCATACTTCTATCACAGAAATCTACTATTTATTTTTTTTCCTTTTTTGGGGGTCACTTGGGTTTTTTTCAGTGTGCTTGTTTTGATATTAAAATTACTTATGAAAGTAGTATAAATTAAAAAAAAATGATAGCAACTTTAGGTGGGAACCTTTTCCCATTATTTTATGACCTTTAGCTTTCATCACTTGGCATTCTTTCTAACACTAAAAAAATGCTGTTAACTGTGATGAATGTCCAGAGCTGTGTCTGGAATACATAGAGCTCTCCTCTGCTGTGTCTAAAAATGGACAAACTCTGTTTGCCCGTGTACATTTACTGTTCCATTGTGGCCAGTATCTAAAGGAAAGATCATGGTATAATTATGTTGTGTACTTTGCAAAAGCTGTAGGTAAAATTTAGATTAATGTACGCCAATATAAAGGACAGTTTTCGTTGTTCCTTTTCTGAGGCAGTTGTTCTAACAACACTGTCAGAGTGGCTGGACCTGCTGTATCATTCAGTGGCCTATTTGGCTTAATGATGCTGCGAACTCAGAAATAATTATTGAAATTACAAAATTGCTTGTCAGCATCTTCAAAGCACTTGGATTTTTACCATGGCTGCTGAGAGATATATTAGAAAAGGTCTGTGTGTTAATTAAAAATTCAGCAATATCTGTATTTGAATTGAAGTTACAAATTAGAGGCCAAAAGTGGCTTTGGTGTTCTTGTTAATTTAAAGAAATGAATTATTTAATATTTGAGTGGTGAATGGATAGGAGGAACAATGTAAGAATTGTACATCTATGGGCAGCCAGTGTGATTCTTTGACATCTTTTGTTAGGGTAGTTTTTAATTTTTTTTGTGGAGATTTCAAAGGGTGTGTGCATTCCCTGTTCCAGCGGGATAGGGGATAGAGGAGGAACTCTTAAAGTCACCATCTCCATATGATGGGGCATCTCTGCTTTCCATTTTTGCTGTTGCTGTCTATGGCTGCTTGAGGAAATAATTCAATGGAATTGCTCTTTCAGCAAGACTGATGTTGTGGCTTTCCTTCTATCTCCTCTCCTTCTGCTGTAAGAAGATCCTGGAATTAATGTGCCTTTAGGTTCTACCTTTTGCACAACTGTCTTTTAAAGACTCAGTTGTACATTTTGTACCCACCTTTTCCCCTTCATTCCTCTTTTCCTTTTTTTAGGAAAAACAGTTTTTTCACAAAGTAAATGAGAAACTTTCTAAACCAAACATCTTCATCCTCAATAACCGTTGGGATGCTTCTGCAGCAGAACCTGAATACATGGAGGATGTGAGTTACGATCCTTATGTTATCATTCCAGAGGACGAGTGCAAATGTGTCAGATCAGTATTTAAGAAATAGAACTCATTTAAGAAGTCTGTTGAGATGAAGTAAAATCAGGGGTCATCGTTCTAGGATAAGCCACCAGTTGGGCTATCCATATAGAAATGTTTTTGCACAGCAGTCTTCAAGTAAAAGTTCATTATGCTCTTTCTTCTGCTTAGATTTTTCAAAAATCTAGAACCATGTTTAAACAAATGGCAAATGACAAATGTAATGGGAGGAAAAACTAGCCCTTTTGTGGATTTTCACTGTAGCTTTTTTTTTAAGCTTATGTGCTGTTTGGCCTTCAGAATGTCTGAGGATATTACTGTCATTTTGTGTGTGTGTGTTAATCTGCTGGAGTTGAGGAAATTTTTTTCTACGACATTGCACTTTATGAGAAACACAGTGCTAGTGTCGAAAATGGCAGTCTTTAAATTCTAGTTGTAGAAGTAGTTTGTGTCCTGATGACATCACACTGTGTACTTTCAGTGTTCCATAATAATGACTGGTATGGGTGGGGGATCCTATAATGTGAGGACATCAGGCACGAAGATTTAATATATATCCCAAAGGTAGAAGGCAGAAAAAAAATTGTGTGCTCTGTTTGACAGCAATCTCTATGTGCTTCTGCCCAGAGAGACTGTATCTTTATAGCTGAATTCATCAGTCCCTTTCTGTAAATTGGTGAAAGAGCATCCTGACATGCCTCTGCTATCTTTCTGCAGGTGCGCAAGCAGCACATGGAGCGCTGTCTGACATTCTTGGTAGATGAACTCAAAGTTGTGGATGCTTCGGAAGCCCAGAACCGAATCTTCTTTGTTTCAGCAAAGGAAGTTCTTAGTGCTAGAAAGCAGAAAGCCCAGGGCATGCCTGAGGGAGGTATGTGCGTAAGAGATGTGGGGTCCTCTTTGGCCACTGTTGTGTTTCTTGGCAAATCACCTTTTTAAAAAGCCTTAAACTTTAAAGGGAAGGCATTTTCTATATAATTGCTGGTAATTTATGTTCATCGGTTCTGTTTTTTAGGTGCTGCACTTGCTGAAGGATTTCAGACACGTTTTCAAGAGTTTCAGCATTTTGAGAAGATATTTGAGGTAACTTTTCTGAGCATCTGAATCAGCTGTGCTTTGTGGGTGTGGGGTTAAGGATATAACAGTGGCATTTCCATATCAGGGCCAATTTAAAATGTTACAGCCTCTGTAATGTATCTAACCCCAGTGTTACTTCCACCATAGTGAACATCAGCACAAGTAAGCACTTCTTGGTGACTTTGATGCAAGGACTGTAAGATTTCAGATTAAATGTTATACCATATATTGATTATTCTGCAGTGTTTTTTAAAAGAATTTTCCCTTTATTTAGTGAGAATAACAGGATATAATTACTTAAACACCCACACCATATTCCAGGATTGTCCTTAAGGAGATACTTAGACTGGGCTTCGGATGTCTCCTTTCATCCTGGGAGACTAAACCCAGAGGGAGGTTCTGCATTCAGATAACTCAAAGTCTCTAATTCATTCATTCTCACTAGATCAGCCAAAGTAGAGGGGAGGATTACTTGCATGAAGCACACTCTAGATCTTTTCCTGGGAACAGACTTCTGGGTTTGAAAATAGCCTTTTTTTTCCCCATCATGAACATTTCTAGTAAGAAGTAGAACTGGATGGATTCTTCCTTCATATTAGTGGTTCTTACCCTTTGTTCTCCGAGACTTCAGCTCCCAGAAGCTCCAGCCACTGTGGCCAGTGGTAAGACATTCTGGGAGCTGAAATAAAATCATGAGGAGGACCAAAGATTGAGAACCACTGCTTTGTATAGACTCTTATTGGGCAAGACTGTTAAAGCGCTGTCTCACAAAGGACTAGACCCTTTTTGGATCAACTCAAATTATTTTCCAATATCTACTGTGTAAGTAATATACACATCTGAGGCAGGGGGACACAGTGTTATTCATGCAAAGCATCAATAATGCAGCAAGCACACACTGAATTTGATTAACAAACATCTCAAATTTGAGTTGATAAGAACAATTTCCTGCTGAAACTGGTTGCTTGAAACTACTACACCTTAATATTAAGCCATGACCCAAAGTCTACTATTTATGCTTCAACTGTGAGACAACTGTTTGCAATTACTGTAACTAAACATGGCTTCTTTCCAACATGCTTTGCAAGTAGGGAGTCCTAGTATCAATGTTTGGCATCTGCATTTGAAAGGGTTTCTGGTAAGAGATGGGTAGCAGGGAAGGAACACTACCTGAAACCCATGGAGAGATATTGAAAGTTGATCTACAGCAGGGGTGAGGAAAGTGTGGTTGCATCAACCACCAGCCCTCCCCCAGTCCAAAATTATTTTGGTCCACAAATACCCTTTTCGGGCATGGGGCAATTTCACCACTTTTTGTATGAAGGGCCCATTTTAAGCCCAGGAAAATCGTTTTTTTTCTAATAGGAGGTGACAGAGAACAAGGCCAGAAAGTTAGCAAAAACTATCCCCATGCTTCCTAGAGAAAGTTTGGAGGCAGAAACATTTTTTTTAATTTAAACATTTATATATGAGAGGAGGGTGCAGTTGTTCCCTCACTGTTTGATAATTAGCCAGTCCTGACTAAGAAGATACTGAGCTAGAAGGGCTGTTGGTCTGATTTGAAATCTATGGTCTCAGGTGTAGGTTACCCAGACCTACTTTCTGAGATTGTTTTAACTCAGAGGTGAGCAAATTACAGCACTCCAGATGTTGCTGTACTGCATAGCCAATGGTGAGGAGTGCTGAGAGTGAAGTGCTCAGTTTGTTCATCCTGTTTGCACTGGAATTGCCAGTTGCTGGTTCCAAGACATGCTTCATATGCAGTCATGTGCTCTCTGGCTGCATTATTTTTGGGAGGAAGGGCAGATTTTGGTACTGTCTGCCATATGTTCTGATAATATTGATGATTGAATTTGTCTGAATCAAATTCCTACCTTTATATTTTCTGTCTCTCTTCCCAAGACATTACTAATTTTTCTACTTCTTGTAGCTTTCTACTACGGATTTTCTGATTGTGTAGTGCGTGGGGGTGAGATCATAACACTTTCACCTTCTGCCTATTTGCTTGTCTGGAATATGACTCTCCTACACATCTTGTCTAGCTCTAACAATGTGCTGTTTATATTTGAACCTCTTGCTTTTTCATTGCTGATTTCTAGATCTGCTTCATCGAGGATCAAGAAGTTCCTCTTAACTGTTATGTTGCATTTCCTTTTCACTTCTTTTTATTTTATCATTCTGCCATCAACTGGAGAGAGTTAGGACCATGACCCAAACCCTGAGTGCAGTAAAACAAGATATGAATATCTGAGAATTGTCACTCTTTCTCAAATGGGCAAATAGCAATTACAGGGCAGAGTTGCTGGTTAGATTACCTGTGGATATCTGGGGACCCCCTTTGAGGAATGTTAGTCATGGTAGTTGCATAAGAAAAAATATCTAAATATGACAAAACTTTCTGTTAAAGCACTAACAGAAAGGCCATTTCCACACTAGACTGTTATAGCGCTAGTATTCTACTTTCAACATCCTATGGGATTCTGGGGTTTGCAGTTTAGGGAGGGGCCGGCCAGCCCCTAGTGCAGAAATGGCAAAAGTTTTGTCATATTTAGATTTTTTTTTTATGCAACAACCAGGACTAGCAATTCACTTGAAATGGAAGACAAGATAATCAAAGGAGCTTAACCAAGGTCCTGAGTTTGAAGACATACACCATAGCTTGCTGATCAGATTCTTTTACCACTTAATTAATGGGAGTGACTTCAGCATTATTCATTTTGGGAGTTGAGCATCGTTTCTGTTTTGTTTGTTTGTTATATTTCTATGGATTGAAGGTGGCATACATAGTGCTTGTATATTTGGGGACAGACTAAACACTGGGATAAATATCCTGCATGCAGAAGACTCTGATTCAGTTCTTGGTTTTCCAGTTAGAAAGGACCCAAGGAGGTGATGGGAGAAATCTTCTCCAAGACTTACAGAGCTCCTGCCAGTTATGGGCAAAGTTATGGGTTAGATGCACAATTTTACCTGACATAAGGCAGCATCTTCTGTTTCATATAAGCTGCTGTCCAGTTTCCAGATTCTTGCAACTGTGACTAGTGGGCTTAATTCATGTATTAACCAAAGGCAAAGCTGGATGTGCCACGGCACACATTCCCAGGGGAGCTGAAACCAGTCACAGCTGCATGACCAGAGTACATGTTTCATTACACTTGCACATTAAAGTTGTACCTCGTACCTAAAACTGCCATGTGTACAATAACTCTTACTGGGAAATAACCACTGAAACCCATTTGGAAATGCAGAATAAACAATTAATGCCAAGTAGATCTACATTAATCATTAATCAAGTGGATCAACATTAATCATAATGCTTTGCTTTTTATGACTTTACTTTTGCCCCTCGCACATTACTGTAGCTGATCTATAATGGAGAATAATTTATTGCTTTAATAGAGTTATGATTTTGTTTTCATTCATTCTTTGTTCCTTTTGCTTCTGTTGTCTCGTTCTTACCTCATTTTTTAAGTTGATTTAAATAGCTGCTAAATGCTTTCTGATGTAGAAATTCCAGATTATGTTGCTGATGGAATTGCAGTAATGTGTGTTGTGGCTTGGGCCCCTCGCAGGAGTGTATCTCGCAGTCAGCAGTGAAAACCAAGTTTGAGCAGCACACTATCAGAGCTAAACAGATCCTAGATACTGTGAAAAATATTATGGACAGCATAAACGTGGCAGCAGCCAACCAAAGGTAGGCCTTTACTGTTGTGTTCACCTTGTTTAGCTAAGCTGGAAAAGGTCCCTGGGTGGCACTGACCTTTCTTCCCTTTATCAGGACATACACAGGCCTTAACCCAATGCTGGCAAGAGGTGAGTACAGGATCTTTCTGGTTTGTCCTTTCAAATACAGAAGAGAAAGGTTTTGGCTCTTCCCAGGGATGCTTTGGTGTTACTGAGATCTAAGACTCCCAAACAAATGTGGAAAAAAATTGTCTCTACATCTTGACTATTCACTGTCTATCCAAAGCTCATGCACAAGCATCCAAGTGAACAGCTGGACATCAGTGTCAGTGATATGTTGGGTTGATAGGCACATCTTTCTGCCCTAATTTAAGAATAGATGTTTAAGTGGGGCCAGCAGACTTAAGTCTGAGCCACAGTTCTAGTAACAGAGAATTCTGTGCAGAGTGCCACACTTGTATGAACCAAAACTGCATCGATCTCTAACTGAAGGGTCAGCATTCACAAGTAGACTGTGCATTAGCTTAAGATGAGCATTATAAGTGCTCCATTGTCTTTTTCTTTGAATGGAGCTTTTGTTTGTGTTGTAGACTTTGAAAGAGAAAGAGAGAAGATGCAAGGGAGGACCAGATTCTCTGTAACTTTAAAAGTTTATAGAAGATGGAATATTGGTGGGTCCACATTTTCCATGTAATGGGGAAAAATCTGTACCTACTGAAATCCCCCTCTATGACTGTCAACAGTGCAGGATCCCCATTATCTTCTTCTTCCCTTATCATGGTATTACCTGGTCAGAGCAAAGCAGGAAAGAGATGGACATATATGGTACCCAATTAAAAAGTGGTGCTCCTGTTGGAAATCAAGTAAATTGGAGGCCAGAGCTTTCTGTTCTAGTTTATAGACTTGTGCTGAACCTGCCCAGCCAGGGTGACGACAGCAATCATTTGTTCAATTGGCCCATTCCACTGTGATTTTAGTTTGATCAATATGCAGATACAGGCTGAAGGTTGCCTTTCTGCAACTTTAGAGTCCATTCAATGGAAGAGCGAGAGGAACAAAAGGACAGACTGGAATTTGTACGAAACCAGCTGAACCTATTAACAGAGGATGTAAAACGGAAAATCAAAGATGTTACAGAGGAAGTTGCAAACAAGGTAAGTTGTAGAGTCCTCAGAAATGGAATACTTAATGAATGGAATCTTGGGATAACGTTAGTGATCTTTTGAAGGCTTTAGAAGGTATCTACTGCTGGAGTCTTTTATTGAAATCAGTAAGTACTCATCACTTCTGGGAATAGAGCAGAATGGCTGTGGATAGAAACCATGAGCTGGAATTCACAGAGCAATTTAAGACAGCCGCCTTTGTCTTAGGCCAAAGTGCTTTGTCTCATGTTGAATATGGCAACTGCTATTAAACTGGCCACTAGGAGTTCTAAGGAATGGTGACAGACTGTAGAATGGGACAAGTATCAAATGCAGAAGGTCCTAGGTTCAGTTTGTGGCATTCTAGTTGGACAGTCTTGTTCAACAACCTTGGGATTGGCCTGTCTCGAATGCCAGAGAGCAGATGTTAGTAAGAGTAAACAGTACTGGGCTAGATGGAGCCAAGATCTAACTTGGTATAAGGCAGATTGATAAGTTGAAGTTGATTGAGATGGTGTATATAAAGGACCTTGAACATTTCCTGCACTGTTTACAAGCATTTATGGGCGAGTGGCGAAATTCTCCAAAATTGCATATAGTTTTAAAATAACCACCACATATCTTTTCCTTTGACCTTTTTTATGCTGCTTTTGTCCATTACACATTTCATCTTTTCCAGGTGTCTTCAGCCATGACTGAAGAAATTTGTCGACTTTCTGTTTTGGTTGACGAGTTTAACTCTGATTTTCATCCATCCCCACAAGTCTTGAAACTATATAAAAGTGTAAGTTCTGCCACAGGGGGAAGTTTTTATCTGTTCTGTTTCCTTAGCGTCCTAAATTTTTTTGCAGTATTTAACATACTAACTGCCTATTGGTTAGAAGACAATGTATTTTTTTTGGTTATTGCTTTAATACAAATTTAATACAAACGGTAACAGGAGGACACATTATATGAACTCATCTGTTCTCTAGGATTTAGGAAAGAGTAATTCTTCATTTTCATATTTACTTGGTTCACATGCTATAAAGAATCCTAGGAGTAAAACTGTTAATCTTAAGGAGCTCTGTAGAAGGAGCAGGAAACTTTTTGTGCCCCAAGGGTTGCCCTGGCTCTGTGGAAACTTGAGAGTCACGTGTCACTGATGAGTGTGGTCAAACTGCAAATTGTGTAGTGTTACAGTGGTGTTTTCTTCATTTTCAGTCCCCGGACACACCACGGAGAGCTTCAAAGATCTGCTGCTAAAGATTAATACAGATCCTCTGCTGAAAATAAACAAAGACTTCTGGAACAGCATTTACTCTAGGCTTCTGCTACCTTAGCTGTTAGTTCTTCACTCAGTTAAGCTAAGCATTAGTGGGTTCTGCTGCTCTAAAATGCTTAGCAGGTGATCAGAAGTTCATTTTAGAGGGCAGAAGGAAACTGGAACATAAGGGCAGACATTGGCCACATTCAAAAAGTCAGCTTAGAAAGAAATCAAATTACGTAATAAAAAATTAAATACAGGCAGTTAAAGGAAAGGGTCCATACTAATCGGAAAATGGCACAGCTGATTATGAGAGGCTTTTGGGCCAGATAGTAAAAACTTGTGGGCCAGATTAAGTGGAGCCAGAGGTTTTCTATCCCTGCTCCTTTTTAAAAAAGAAATTGAGGCTTTTATTGCTTTTTAATCATTTTAATAATGATCGTCACCACCCAGACTCACACACACCTTTGCAACACTGCCTTCCCCACCCTCCTTGGTAACTCTAGACATGCTCCTAACTATGACTGGCACTACAACATCCAGTTAATTTACATTTCTAGGTACAGACAAGACAACATATAACAAATGAAGACTGGTAGCAGAGGAGACACATTGAAAAGGAGAGTGTCAGCTGTGACGCAAACATCACACTTCGAAGAGAGGGCAGTTATGTTTTGAGGAAAGGAGAAATTTGTCTTTGGGGTAGAAAAGAAACAACTGCATGCCTGGCATCACGCACACTACTCCACAATGTTGCTCCCTTGTTCAGAGGGAGACTGTGCATTACAGTTGCTTCCACTGTGTCAGTGAATACAGCTAGAGAGTGATAATATTAATGATCAGAGAAGTTCCTTTAAGAACTGCAGCTGTGTGAATTGCTACCAAGCCTAAAATATTAAACACATGGAAAGTGGTTGTATTATATCAGGACTGTACATGCAGAATAACGTAACATCATTATGTTAATAACTTATTGTGTTTATATGTTAAGACTATTTCTGTGGAATTGTAAGTGGTCTAATGACATGCTACTGGCCAGTCATCACTAAAATTATTAAAAGTACTCAATTCAAGCCACAACTTAATGTGCCATATAGAGACTAGAAATCTCACATATGCAAATACCAGAGAGAACAGTAGGAGGAAATTGGCCTGCTGGCTGCTGTTAAGCCTGCATTTGGGAACCTTTTTAAACTTCTGTACCATTAAGAAGAGTGAAGCAAACCCCTCAGGCAGCAGTTTTTCTGTTTCAGCAAATGGTTATTTGGCTATTTACTTTATGATTGCTATCTTAATGCTAAGGAGAGGGACTTATGGGACTTCCTGCCTCAAGTACCAGAATAATTTTGCTAGCTTTGAGTATGATTCCTCTTGGAGGGGGCAGTATTTTGCTTGCTCCCTCAGAGAGCAAAATGTTTGGGCCATCCCTGGTATATTTCTTCCAGTGGAAGGGACATTTGGGAGGATTTCCACCAAATGAAAGCTTACCAGTGTTCTTTTCCTGCCATCATGCAAGTGAAGCAGTTCTGGAGTTGATGGGTTTACATTACCATGCAGTTAGGAAACTAAAGATGGGTATAGAAATGAGGGGTGAGGGAACATGCTGTTGCTTGCACTTTCTGTGTCTGGGTTTTAATTTGTGAACCTTGGATGGACTGTCTCCTTACTGCCTGCTTTCTCTGTCAAATGCTAGGAACTCAACAAGCACCTAGAAGAGGGCCTGGGGAGGAATCTGGCTGACCGTTGCTCCACTGAAGTCAACAAGTCTATGCTTCAATCACAACAGGAAATGATTGGTAATATTTACTCTCAGAATGGCTAGATTCTGCCTGCACTGTCGCCTTCCCTCCATCATCTCTATTTGCGTATTCGAGTGGGGATGTGCTGGCTACCGTACTTCAGATCCATCCTTCTTAGAAACAGTAGGGCTGCCTCATTGCTTATTCCCTTGTGTGCAGTTTCAGAAATAAGCTCAGTTATAACTAGAGATTTCCCTTTTTCTTTTCTTCTGGCTCAGACCTCTTTGTCTGGTAAGCATCTATATGTTTTGTCATATAGATGTACTCAGTTCTCTAAATTTGGGGTTCCAAGGACACCATCCTCCCATTGCATGAGCTCATGCTGACATTCTCATTTCGCATCTGATTACAGATGCTTCTCTGTTTCTGCTTGCTCCCCACAAGGCAATGGCCATATGGAGAGGGGCATCAGGGGTTGTACAGTAAGTCAGGGTGAGGAAATGGGCTAATGTTCAGTGTAGTGCAGAACTACTATACTACACTGAACAATGCAGGATTACACACATGATTGTTTCAAAACTATTTGTGTTTTTAAAACTGATCTTTTAAAAACCAACTTGTTTATGAAGATCTTATGCCAATAAAAATTCATGCATCAAATCAGTACATGCTGAATACCAGACACAACCACAACTCGGCGGAGCATGGTTTGAAATCAGTATAACTTTGCTTTTAATCTGCCTGTTCCCTCTTTTAGAAAATCTGCAGCCCCTGTTGCCTTTAGATGTCCAGAATAAACTCCACGTGCTAGTTCCATGCAGGAAGTTTGACCTCAGCTATGATTTGAACTGCCACAGTCTGTGTTCAGATTTCCAAGAAGATATCGCATTCCGATTCTCTCTGGGCTGGACTGCCCTTGTCAGCCGTTTCCTGGGACCTAAAAACACTCAGAGGGTCCTCTTAGCTATGGCAGAGCCAGCGTTTACAGTGAGTACTTCAAAAAATTTCTCTGTCTGGCTTCAGCTTGTTCTGCCCCTTGCACAGATGAAACCTAGTCCATCAGGTACAAGTAGCATCATCAGTGTTAACTGTGGAAATCTTTTGTGCACAAGCGCTTAATTCCCCATTCACCTCCATAGCAGAACAATTACATGACTCTGTGTTTGTGTGATTGTGTATGTGTGTCCTCAAAGGTGCCTCAAGCAGTTGTGGCAGGAAATCCTGTTCACTGGAGTACCAGCTAAAGAACCACACTGGCTGTTTTACTGAGCTATGCTCAGTTAAAGTAATAAGAGAATAAAAATGTGTAGGGCAAAAATGTAGGGTTCAAATTGTGTGCAGAAAAACATTTTTTCTTCAGTATAGCCTTTGCAAGAAATTACAGTCAGCCCTCCATGTGTGCGGGTTTCACGACAGATGATTTGCTGTCACCTCTGCTGCCTCCTTGTGTCATTTTTAATAGGGACTGCAAGCCTCGTGAGACTGAGAAACTGCAAATGAGGTTTGTAAGTCCCTATTAAAAATGGTGTGGGACAGTAGTGGGGGTGGCAGTAAGCTCCACCAGCCACTCACTTCTGCTTTGTGAAGGAACCCTGATACCTCAAAGGAATGCATGGTGGGCTGAATATGGTGATCATACTTTTTTGTGTGTTAAATATGGTTTGGAAGGTCCTAGAGTTATTCACGGTTTTTCCACTTTCATGGGGGTCCTGTGTCCCTAACCTTAGCGAATGTGGAGGGATGACTATGTATTAAAATTTGTTAGGAATTATGTCTTGTGTTGTTTCAGATCACACCGTTGCCCTTAAGTTGTTCCATCCCCCCAAACTTTTCTTTCAGATCATACACATATTAAAATATAAGATCCTTATTTAAAACCCAGCTGTTCCCCCAGGTAGATTTGTCTCAGACGTTTGCATCCTTCTCTCTTAGATTCCTCGGTCTCTTGCCTCCACCCCTTGTACCACCAGTGTTCCAGCTCTGACACCAGAGAATGCGTCGCAGGAGGAGCTCATGGTCTCTTTGGTAACCAACCTGGCATCGCTGACATCCCGGACCTCCATGACAGTCATCATTGTTGGAGGACTGGTGAGTACCACAACCAAACCTGCTTCAGTAAGTACTGAAAGGAGGACAGCTGTACTGGCACATTACCCCCTTTCTACATCTCTTCTGAGTTTGGCATCAGATCACCTGATCTGTTGCTTATGGCCACACTAGAACACACTAGCCCTGGTCTGCAGTTTTTATTTATATATTTAAAACTTTTTAAAAATCTTGTTACTCCAGGCAGATTACAAAATTTAAAAAGAATGAAACATTCTACATACAAGTGTTCATACAGGAAGTAATGAACTATTTTTTTAAAAAAAACTTCAAAAGCGTGTAAAAACCCAGCGACATCTACTTTCAATCAAATGCTTCTGAGAAACAGTCTTAAAACAAAACACCTACACAGAGGGGCATTTGAATCTAAGAAAGTAATTCCATAGCCTGATTGCTATCACAGAAGAATGTTGGATCCTTCTAGCTGCAGATTTAGTCCTTTGAGGAGCGTGGTCATTTCTGAAGATCATAACAGACTGTGGTTGCTTCTACGGGAAGAGGCAGTCTCACATGCTGCAATTAGATATTTTAGTCTCCTAGATGCACTTTGTCCTGCAGAGGGGGCACATTGGCAGGGCTACAATATATGTCTTTTACAATTTTGTCACCTGCACAATAGTAAACAGTTTCTCCAAAATTCAGTTGTTCGTTGCTCTGTAATTCCCCCCCTCCCCAGTTAAGTGACTTGCCATGAGACACTTATACACTGTAATACACTGTAATTCTCACTGAGGTTAGAAAATGCTCAAGAAGTCACACCATGAGTTCTTGTAAAAGTTTGTTTATCCTAGTGGATTAGGATCTAGTTTCCTACCTCCAAGGAATGCTTTCTGTTTTCATGTGTCTGATCCACATGTTTGGTAGATCCTGTTCTGACCTAGGAGTTCTTTTGCAGATTTGGAGAACTGTTGGCTGGAAGGTCATCTCACTTTCTTTGAGTATGTATGGACTGCTGTATCTCTACGAGAGACTCACTTGGACAACCAAAGCCAAAGAACGAGCCTTCAAGCAGCAGTTTGTAAACTATGCCACAGAAAAACTGCAGTTGATTGTCAGCATTACAAGTGCAAACTGCAGTCATCAGGTGCAACAGTACGTCTTCTCTGTTTTGTGATTGAATTTCTGTTCCAGTGGGAACTATTCCTTTCACACTTAATGCTCCGCCTTTCTGCACATACTGCTCAAAGGAAGCTTATAGAAGGCCCCCAAAAGATGTGCTAGGTATTGAGACATGCTTCCATTTCTGAATGTGAAGTTGAACAGCAATCTTTCTTTAATGATATTGAAAGATTACATCTCCATCCTGGTCTTTACTTTTCTTCCTTTTTGGTTTATCCAGACTCTCTTTTTACCCTTCTTGCAGTTATCTTTCCAGTCTCTTATTTTTTTAAAAAATGTTCATCTATCCATTCCACTGTGAACTGTAAAATGACAACTCAGCAGCATTTTGTATGACCCTCTAGATTTTGTGGGACTCCATCTTCCCTTGGCTACATTAGCAATGGCTACTGGGAATTGCAATCCAATAGTATCCCATTCATGATTCCCACCCCTGGCCTGGAACAAGGGAAGTGGAATCTCCAACCTATAAATCTAATGGAGGCCATGAAGGGTCATGATCTAACCTATGATGTTCCTGGGAGATGCCCAGCAATACTCAAAGCTCTTTCTCCCCATCAAGAAAGCTCCACTGTCTCCTCAACTTGCCTGCCCTCCCTATGTAATCTCTAGTCATTGGTCCCTTCTGTTGCGAGCCTGTCTGAGTCTCCTTTCTTGCATATTTCCCCAGGTGGGGAAGAGCAAAGGAGAACAAAGCAGGACACCGTGCACTGCACATACAAAATTGGTGGCTGAGTTCCAGTTAGGATTCAAATGAAAGTTTCTCTCCCCCTTTCTTTTCCACAAAGGAGAGTAAAACCAGGTGCTGTCAATTGGGCATGTTAAATGTACTGAAAGAATCAGCCGTGGTGTTTGCAAACTTAGCTAACAGAGCATTGACCCCTTCTCTGTCCCCTAGCTACAAGTTCTAAACATTTCAAGCCCTTATGGTTATACCTGGGATAACTGAAGCCCCTGTCAGAGCTGCTGATGACGAGTAGCAGCTCTGGGTCCCTGTGGCTCTGGCTGGAGATGAGTCCTGCAGCTCGAGAGCTCCCCCTGCTGCCATGGACCAAGCAGGCGCGGACGTCCCTCTGCCTGCTCCTTTAGGGCAACAGGGACCCGATTCTGAGGATGGTTTGGAGCCTGTGCCAATCAGCCCACAAACAAGACAGAGACTCAAGAGAGCAGAGCAAAGAGAGGCTTCCTTGATTAAGTTTAAGAAGCGGTGACCGAACACACCTGTGCCTGGGGCTATCTAACTGCCTGCCTGGAAGCTTCCCTTTGCATGTGGCAAACTTCTTTCAAGCCCTCCTCTTGCCTGTTCCTTGCTCCCAGCACCTGATTCCTGCTACCTTGAACTGATCTCTTGACCCTTGGCTTTTGGAACTCTGACTACGGCCTTTGCTTGACGCTCTGGTAAATGAACTCCCTTGTGTAAAGTGCTTGCTGTCTCCTCCTGGCTGGACTTTGCTGGCTCTCACACTCCCTTCTCTGGGCTGGCTCACCGCCCAGGTCTCTGACCTTGACAATACCCCCTGCACCCCTGGGGTGGAGAGTACAGACCCACACACCAATGTGGTTCCCCCACGCCTGACCTTGAAGAATTGTACTTTAGCTTCAAACAAGCAAGTATTCCTCTGTCAGAAGGTCTTGACTTCTGTTAATATTGTACACTAGAATTATCACATAGATGTGTTTGGTATACAAGCATGTCTGTAAGTGTCTGAAATAAGCTTGTAAACAAGCCACCACTTATTTGAAATAATGGAAGAAAAATTATGTGTGTGTTCAGCCTTACTGACAGTTACTACGTTTGTCACACTAAGATTTTAGAATTCAAAGTCTTTTGAATTTTGTATTCCTTCAAAATTCAACACCAAGGAAAGCTGAATTCTAAGTCTAAATTCTGAGATTACAATAAATTTTGTAAAAATGCTCTATTGTGGTATAAATTGTGTAATTGGTCCTGCAATTCAGATTTTGGACGTCTTTTTTAAAAAACAAGGTTCCCGAGGAAATAAAGAAGACCAGGATCTGTTCTTTCCTCAGTGCTATCATGATAGACCACTTTTGTTTACTCTTGCATAATGGCAAAGAATAGGAACTGTGGCAGTTGTGTTCTTGTGCCACAAAGTATTCTTAGACCAAGCACTTGGTCATGTATGCATATTTAATTTTTTTGTTTCATTTTGTTTTACTTTTATTTTATTTTTCTCTTGATATATTAAACTTTTCTCCTGATGTGGGAGCTCTAAGCAACTTACAGTATAGGATGCTGCATACAGAATGCACAGGTATCTGCAGAATTCTGTAGTCTACAAAAGTTAACTGTTCCAAGCTCTGATACAGGGGTCATGCTAAGCGCACCATCTTGTTGCAGTTTGCCATTGGGAGCTTCCAAAGAGAAACAAGTTGATCACTTGGTTTTTATTATTTTCTCTTAGGGAGATGGCCACAACATTTGCCCGTTTGTGCCAGCAAGTTGACATCACTGAGAGAAAGCTGGAAGAAGCGATTGCAAGATTGTCTAAAGAAATTACTCAGTTACAAAAAATCCAGAACAACTCAAAGCATCTACGGTAAGTAGTCATAGGAGACCTGCCTTTGCAGTAACTGGAATTAGCTTATCATAAAGAATGCTTGGCTATTAAATGCCAAAACTGTTGTCTAGTTAATAGATAAACCAAACAGCTTTTTCATAATTGGTTGGAGTGCTTTTGGGCATCATAAATTAAGGACACGTATTCAGTCAGGCAAAATGTGTATGTGATTGATTTGGGGGGCCATTTTTATTTCACCGTAAGGATTTATTTCAAAAATCCACATATCACCACAAAGCATAAAAATAAATTCTATAAAATTCAAATCAAAGATAAAATAACAAATGTAATAAGCTAAAAACATTTAAATGCCTATGGAATGGAAGTAACTTTTCCTGGTGACCAGAAAATAGTAGCATGGGTGGCAGGTGAACCTATGACAGAGGAACAGACAAAGGGATGCCACCACCAAGAACATCTTTTGTTATAGAAGGTCTTCATAATTTGGTAGAAACAGCTTCATCAGATAATGTTAAAAACTGAGTAGTTTGATAATGGAAGCAGATGCAGTTTCAGATGCCAAATCATTTAAGATTTGACATTTAAAGCCCAGTAAAAAGCCCAGAATCTTATTGGTAATTCCAGCTGTTACTGAAAGGTGACAACAGTTAGTGAATGGTGTTTTTGTACGGTGAGTCAACCCATACATAAATTCCATTGATTCAGTTGGGTCTGTTCTAGTCAGCATTACCAGAAGGACTCAGGCCTTTCAGTTTGACCTCGGTAGTTTAAGAGGTAATCCTTGGAACTCCCTTGAGAATTGATGTCGTTTAGGCAAGATAAAATATACCAGAGAAAATGCTGGCCATCCTGTAGCATGTACCACTTGGAGCTGCTGAACCTTCAGAGGCACTGTTGCACAGGCTTTTCTGAAACATGCGTTACCTGCTGTGCCCATTCCTTGGTGGCTGTATTTATTGATACATTTATAAGCATGTTTAGGTCAGCGTACAGTCATCTAAACATTCCGTTGGTTACACACTATTTACATTACACTTCTGGGCATCGTGGAGTTTAACCTTGCCTTTAATTCTCTTTCTTTCTGTTTTCTACTACTGAAGCATAGGCATTAAACTCCCTGCAGTATAAACTGCCATTTCAGGCATCTTATATGTGGGTGGCTCTGAAGAAATAATAGTTATTTAAGGAATATGTAAAAGCTACGTAAGGCAGCCATGAAAACAAACATAAGGGCACCTATGTGGGTTTACAGTTTGGAGAAGCACCCTTTTGACCCACAGTTCCCAGAAAATCCAGCTAGTGTAGCTACTTGGCTATTTTGGCTGGAAGATTCTTGAAGCAGCAGTTAATTTCTCCATGCTCTGGATTCTGTTTCAAGTGCCAAAGACTGTGGGCCCTGGTTACTGTTATCAGTGGCTGAAATCTCTTAAAGGGCTATTCAAACAGGACCCCCAAAAGGGCTGCATGCAACTCACAGATCACACAACTCTCAATCTAGTTGCGTATTTACTTCCTGTAAACAAATCACACACATACCCATCACACACCAATGTCCTTTGGGCAGTTTCAGTATATGAGGCCTAACACATCTGTTCTCTGGCTCCCAACTTCCTGCTTATTCTGTACTGGTCTACTTGTGACAGCACTATCACAGGTGTAAACTACACTGGGTTGTATTCAGTGGTAGCAGCTTTCCAAAGCAGGTTTGCTAGAGAGTGAGGAAATATAGCTGAGATGTCATCTGCTTCCTCTTTCCATTCCTATCTTGTCAGTAGTGTGACCATCATTGAAGACAACCCCACTGATTTCTTTTTGGGCTTGAGAGGGATGGTGGGAGGTGGTCCATTTCACAGGACACTAATCACTCCCTCCCCGCTCCCTTTGTTTTGTAGGAAAAAGGCCATTCACCTTGAAAATGAATTTGATTGTTTTACCAAGGATTTTCTCCAAAAGAAGAAATGAAAATAAGTCTTCACACATTTCTGATGTTGTGGGTGCAATTTAGAAGATGATGATTTCATACCACCCTTTTCAGTCACATGAATTTTTCAAGCCCCCTTTATCCCCATCCAGTGTTGCCCGGCTCTCTCCTGAAACTTAGTTTATGAACTGTGCCTGAAAACTAGGGGAGCTAAGCAATATTTATTGCTGGGGGGATCAATTTTGCAACTTTCCATAAGAGAGAAATAACTTCTATTTATTGGCACATATGGAGTTTATTTGGAGATCTGTAAAAATAATAAATGGACAAACTTGCTGTATTTTGTATCACTATCTACCCAGAGGGTCAAGCTGTTCTGGCATCCAGGAGAAGAAATGAATGAAATGGCTGTCCATTCATGTTCTTGTGTCAAAGTCTTCTGTTAGCTGGAATTTTCTGTAGAAATGTGAACTGCTGGCTTTTTCCAGGACTCCAGGAGAGCTGAAGTATAGTGATGACAGATTTTTCGAAGGGGTTTACCAGGTTCAAAGGCACGGAGTATCAGTTTGGCTGGGTGTTGAGTGCAAATCCAACTTTCTCATCTGGCTGAAAGGGATGAGACTTTCAGTTTCTGCCCAGATTTTTTAAAAGCTTTAACATGCAGTCAAGTAGACCCTCGGTTAAAATTAGCTACCAGATTGTTTTAGCAGAGTAGCTAAATTGAGATACTAAGTAGGTGCATGAATTCTTTTCCCAGTGAGTAGTTCTTTCCTTGAAAGCCAAAGTCATGGCACATTGTATGTTAAGTTGGAATAAGGGTGCTAAATGTGTGTGCCATCATGAAAGTCCATGCAGTAGTGTCTAACCACACAGACATCCACATCCTACTTTAGCAGGTGTGATACACTGTTTTGAGGTGTCCTTGTATCCAAAATTCATGTACATCATCAAGTTCAAGTACTTGTAGGCCACAACACTAACTGTGAAGCTTCTGGATTCTGTCTAAACTTTAGATATTCTTCAAGCTCTTTAGTGTTAGGGATGTAGATCCTAAAGACTTCCAAAGGTGGTAGCTGTTTCCTGTATGACAACTAAGAGGAGAGACGAATGGGGTGTCTAGGGTTGCATTTTCCCTGCCTCCCTCCATGTCTCATCTGAAACAGCACAGAGGATAGGTTTCTAACTACACAGTTAAATATGCATGTTACGGACTAGGTCAATATAGGGAGTGAGCTGTGGTATGGGGAAAATGCCGGAACAGAGCATGCTTGTTGACTCTCTGACTCGCCTGTTTCTACCCAGACAAGGGATTCTCTGAGATACGGACATGTTTTTTGCTTTGGTATTTTTGCTTCACAATCTTTGCTCAGTGATTTTCTGTCCCAAGCTGTCACAGAAATTTAAATGGCTCATGTCTCTATACCTCGTAGGTAAAGACACGAAATGTATGACCCTGTAGATGTTTTTGGGCATCATCCTTACCATTGGCTGTATTGACAAAGAAGTTGGATTTCCTAAAATGTGCAGGTCCCCATCTTCGCAACACCTGTGAACTACTGTTAATTATGTATTGCTTTTCAGGAAGTGCTTGAGGAAAATACGAACATGCATGTTTTAAAAACACAAATGTGAAGTAACTTTAATTATGGAAAGAAATCCTCTTTCTTATAGTGGTGTTTGATAATGAGAGCTCACTGACTTTTTCAAAGGGCTAATAAAAAAAATGCTGGGTTCCTAATCTTTTTCACAATCACAACTTGAACGGTAAGTTAAAATGGTGGAAATTGCAGATATTTAATCTCTGTGTTTCTTTTAATATTTGATGTAGTCTTATGCTTAACTTTTCTCATGCTTTCTTTTAGGATTTTACATTACATAAGGAGAACACTACTTCCCTCTGACCAAAGCTGTTCCGATAAATTTGTTAAAGTCATTCAGCAGTTGGATTCTGAGATTCTGCTGGTGACTGTAATGTATAAAGATGTGATTTACATTAGGCCAATCTGTTCTGTAAACTGGAAAAACGCAGTGGCAAATGTTCCGCCAAGAGCATTTTAAAACCTCATTACTCCATGAGAAAGTTTTTCCCCTAAGTTGATCAATTTACTCTTGGAAATCATAACTAAATAAACTTCTAGATTTCTTTTGGCAGCAAAGTGTCCTGAAATGTTTACAATTTTATTATTTGTTTGTATGCTACCTTTCTCCCGGAATGGGACCCAAGGCACCTTCCGATTATAGGCAATCATATACTCAAGAAATTACTCTTCCTAAGTCACATATGCACAATTATATACTTAAGTTTATTTGTAGTTCTGTGAACTTGAGGGTTTCCTGAGCATGCTGATAGTGCTTTCGTGGATAGAGGTGGCACTGTGTCACAACATTTGGGAAATGGTGGCTATGATTAGTGTACACAAGTGCAACCAGTTAACAATATTATATGGATGTGTAACCTAAGAGTTACACATTAATGACTGGTTCATATTGTCAATCCCTACATATTCCCTAGTTTAGGGGATACATAGGGACCATGAAAGTCCCTAATACTCACTGTGATCTGTTGCCCGATCAATTAGGAAGCAGCTGGCTGATGTTTCCACCCACTGCATATGAGCAGGAGTTCTGAAAGGGACCTTGCTTCTGCCTATCACACAGATTGCTCACAGAAAGGAGTCAGATTCCTAATAAATGGGAACAGACAGGCCTGTTATTCATAGCAGCTAATGCCCAGTCAGTGAGAATTCAGGCTGGGAAACACTAAGTAGCAATGTAAGTAAGATGGTTATGCATTCTTAACTGCCCAAGCAAATTCTGGCATGATTCTTCCTGTTCATTTCTTCCCACCCTTAAACCCAGCTTTCAGCTTTCTATCCTCACAGGGCTCTCCTCTCCTTACTACCTCCCCTTCCAATTGTTTTCTTTGCCAGCCTTGGGAATTTCCATGTCTTCTATGTGTTAGATCCTCTGGTGCTATTTTTGCTGCAGAGTAGTAGCACTCATATCTACACACTAGCAATCCAAAAAAATAATGAAATCTGCAACAATTTTAGTACTTCACAGTGTTCCAGTTTCATTTCCTGAAGAATATCTGAAGGTAAATGTTAAGTTTTCTAAAATAAATTGAGCATTAGTTGCAATGAAGATATTCAAGGATAAAAATGGAGTCCTATTTTTTTTTTATTTGTTTGAAGTAAATATCTCTAAAGCTGGTATTTAATTTCACCATGAAAACAGAGCAAATGTTCAATCAGAAGTGATTAAGAGGATTGCAGACTCAAGGGCCACATGAGAGCCTGGAGGGCTACACCTCACAAACATACCTGCACCCCAAATGCCCTAACTAAGTTGTATATGAGACATGGGGGCATGTTATTTGGTCTTCGTGGATCCCAGAAGGTATTTTGAGGCAAATTTTTTTTTTGAAGAAATTTGTTTTGATCCCTGGAAGGTTCATGGGCCTCCAAATCTGGTAGGAATGTCTCTAGAGACATGTGGCCTGCAGACCACCCTTTGCGCAACCCTACCCTGGAAGAACACAACCCAAATAGAGACTGTGAACAGGTAAAAAGAACTACTCACAGAGCACAGCTTGGATTAAATAAACTTTTACACTGTTGTCAGAATAATTCCTCCGAGTATAGCATGAAACTGATTAGATTTAGGAAGGATAGAATACAGGCAAATGGAAGAGTATCTCTTTTAATCTGGAATGTGTCAGTTTCTAGAATGCTCATTTCAAAGTATAATAATAGCTCTAGTTCTCCGTTAGGATGCATATATAAATGTTTGTGTATGTGCCATCAAGTTGCCTGTTGACTTGTGACAACCCCATGAATTTCACAAGGTTTTCTTAGACAAGGAATACTCACAGCCAAGAATTAATTTCTTATATTTTGCAGGATATTAGTAATTTGTTCTATGAAAAAAAAGGAAATGTCATGATGCACTTTTGGAATGTCCAGTTCTGACAAATATAATGACCAGCTACTTAAGGCATACTTTAATGTTTTAAAAAACTCTCTCATAGGAAGTCACTTTTCTGAAGAGGTAAAAAAAGAGATGAACTACAACAGCCAGAAAAATCCTAGTTAAAAGCAATTGTTTATTGGTTACAATGTCAAGTCAGGCAACATCTTTCACTGGACCACTGTACAAGTACAAAGGAAAGCTTATGGGGGTGGGGGGAGACTATAAACAGTTCATAGCAAGTGATTTTACTTCCGCAGGGAAAACTTTATATAACGGCACTGTTAAGGAACGAAATGGTACAAGTCCCTGGGTGCTTTGATTTCAATTAGGTTAAAATAAAAGGATTAAGACTTTCAGAATACACAATCAAAAAGGCAGTGCAGAATCACTTGGTACCTGGAAATGTTTTGGAAGGTTTTCCTCAAGAGAAACTGGCAACAAGTGAAGATTTTAAAAAACCCACGCACACACATTCTGGATGGGAAAGGCTGGAATAAGTAATTAGTAACAGCAAAAGTAAAAAGAACATCCATTTTTGAAAACAACTTAATGCAGTTCCTTTGGGGTGACAATGCAAGTATACACGTGGAGATGTCTCGCAGTGAGGAGGAAACCAAGAGAGCACCATTGTGTTGTAAAAACAAAGGCTTGAAATCTAAGATGCCCATATTAGTCAAAATCAAACATGGTGTGGCACAAGGAAGGTCAGGCACATTTCAATTTTTTAAAATCATTTATAAATCATTATTAACACTGTTCACAGACTCACCATGACATCACTGAGCATTTAACAGTCTTGCATGTATTTTACACAACTGGTAATTGACTTAGGGGAGGGGAAAGACTTGCAGTGTTTCAAATGTGGGAGCAGTAGTCTGGGCAGCAAGAGTGCCAAACTATGGTAGGAGGGGTAACCCACAGTCCATAGATCTAAAGGTCAGAAACTGCTACCTGGTGTTTCCACACACATTAGTGCTTTTCTCTTACAACTGTAGCCATGCACATTACAGAGCCACTCATGAGCCCACTACTTTCAGGGGAACTTTCCAGGAGGCAAGGGGCCTGCATTCATAGAAGGCAGGCCAATAAAACACTGAAAAGCCCCAGTATGCATTCAGATCGTTGGATTCTACCCACAAGGGGAACTGGGCACAATAAACCCTACTGCAGCTACATAAGTGGGAGATGCTGGCTGAGATCCTACACGGTGGCACGTAGCACAAGAGTTCTGCATGCACAGCTCCAAGCAGGAGACCAAGATTCACCATGTCCTTTTGATAGCCCCCTCCCAATGACCATTTTGTGGCTGGAGGAGAGTGGCAGGTCTGGCTGTGAGAATATAACTAGATGCAGACACTGCACATCTTCCAACATGATCCACTGGGGTCTTCAGATGATACCATTGGCCTGCATCTGGCTACAGGAATTTAGCCAGACACTTATATGATCCCTTCTGCAGAATGACTGGGATGTGGGAGCTACCAGAGCGACACAGTCAGTGCAGAGCAGGGAGACTTTGGTTGTTGTGGAGAGAGGGAAGAGCAATTTCTGCCACAACCAAAAAAGTACATACACAAGCATAAAGTGGAATTGTCTGCATATGTCACTAAAAGGATGCCAGCCACTGTGTGGCCTGGCTTCGTCTGCCCTGTGACAGAACCTTACACATGACATGCGTTCCAAACATCCTTACAGGATGGTCTTCGCCACCACTGTTAAATGGTTCCACACTTTCATTCTTTGGCACCATCTCAGCTTTATAACTTCTGCTTTAAATGCTACCGCCAGTCACTGCACTACACCAGGAATTTGACGCTCACAACTGATTACCTAGTCACACTCCTATCTACACAAAAAAACAGGTGAGAGGTAAGGGGAAAAGAACAGACTATTCTACATTCTGAACAATATGGATCTTTGCTGGGGGACAAGTAGCTTTGGAAACAGTGTCAAAAAGGTTTCATTAAAAGTTTTAGGTACACAGTAACTTTCAGCAAGGACACTTTGCCACTTCATGGACCACCTCTCTCTGCTCCAAGAAAAGCTGTTCCAGTGTGTAAATTTGGGGCAATCACACCACCTTTTCTCTGTTTTTGCAACAGGAATTACTACACAGCCATTTCTCACTCTAACCCTTCTCTGTGAAATGTATTAAAGAGAGAGATGTAGAACTGCAGTTTGAAGAGTCATCAAAGGGTTCTAGACTGCATTTTATTTGATAAAATCAGTCTTGGTTAACTTCACTGTACAACTCCCTGCTCCAGTCATAGAATTAGTTGTGATTTACATAAATCCCTATACATTAAACTCAGCACAGCTACTGCATCCATAAGATAAATATTTCCAATACAATTCAACACGTTAGTTGGGACCATCCTATATTGCAAATTATACTGACGATATGGCCACACAGCGGAAATTCCTCACAGGGAAACTAATCCCCATGCAGAACATAACAGAAAGCAGCTAAGAATTAGAGGAGGAAATGCTGAAAGCCCCTCTGGGGGAGGCATGTATTTCTGGTGCCCCAACTTCAGAGTCAAATGGGGCCCTTCTTGAATCACAAACTTGGTAAACACAACTACCTGAACCCAAATAAGAACATGTTCCTAGGAACAAAAGTAATCCTGTAATAGGACAGTAATAACACAGACTGTTGAAAATAAACTGTGGAAATCTGGTGCAATACTGTATTTTACTTCCTTTCCCTCAACAAGGTGCATTAAAAGAAATGAGGAAACTCAAGACAAAAGATATCCCTGTGCAGCCAAGATCCTTCTCAGTTGCCTGTGGAATGTACATCTCTGCCAGCGTTCTTCTGCTGGACCTCTGTTGCATCACTGGTCCTCAGGCCTCACCACAGCCAATCAGTGGCCAGCAAGGAAGAAGGCATTCAGCCTGAAAGGAGGGCAGTTATTACTCTCCTGGGCACCCAGTCAGTTCAGTGGGGAACTGGGAAGGCAACAGCTATTCCTTTTTCCCAGTTCCACAACTGCAGATAGATGGTATCCAAAAGCCACACACAACACACACTTGCCACCAACTGGCCATGAGGGTGTACTGCAGTGCTGTCGAACTGCAGTGGGGGGCGGGGGCGGGATATTGTGCAAAGAGGTATTGGGTTACCTTCTTCTGGAATTACTGAAAAAGCAGGCAGGCTAGGACAACTGGAGGTTACGCCAGACATATCACCAACAGGATAGTGGCCTGTATATCTCATTTTGTTTCAGAGATGCTGAATACGTTACATCCAACACAAATGGGACAAGAACTACAATGACTTCTACACCAACAGCAGGAATCTAGCATTCTAACAGATGCCACTCCCTCGCAGTGGAAGCCGTAAATACCTTCTAATGTGTGATGGAGCCGAAACATCACATACACACAAATTTAGCATCAGCCAAGCAGAATGCAGACTAGAGTTCCTACACTACAGAACATACACACAGGCTAAGAATGTAACAGTACATCTTGGGATCTGTAACACACTACTGTGAATACAGTCAAGAGCAGCGAGAGTGTATTTACCATATTGAAACTGGACTTTATTTAAAATGTAACTGTTTAGACCAATGGGGCACCTCTGGCTCTCAGACACAGATATACCTGGAAACATATTAGTGGATCAGTAGATTCTCACACTGTGCACTACAGACTGTTCTACGGTACTGGACAAGCCACAAATCTAGCCACAATGTACTGCCTATTCTGCTAAAAGTTTCCATATGCCTAACCCCAAGAATCATTCCAAAAACTAAAACCTAGACATTACTTTTCAATTAGCAGAAAACAAACACCACTTTTAAAAACCTCTGAAGGCCGCATAATACCTCCTAACTGTGTGGCTTCACAAACCATCCAGTCTTAATTTCAAAGATGTCTTGTTACTGTACTGTGTTGTCCATTCAAGAGTCATACTCTTCTTGCTGGCATAAGGCATTGTAAAAGATGTTTGTGTTGTGATAAAAAAAATTACCAACAGAGTTTATGTAGGACATGTTTCACAGAATTCAGAACGATTGCTTAAACACAGGTCTCACCCAAACAAAGCAGCCAAGATTACCAGTAAATCCTACGGTAGTTACTGATCTCTACCTCTGCTCCAGATGACATCAATATTGGATGTGAACAGAGTGATCCATATGAAAAACAAATACTACCAAGCACCTGTGATTCTGGTCTTGAATAGTCCTCCCCCACAGGATTCTTTATCTTGTATCATTAAGAAGCTATTAGTGCTTTTTGCCGCTCCTAAATCCATTGTGTTTGGCACATGGATTGGCACTTTTACAACTGTAAACACAGGCAAACAAGAGAAGCTGAAATTAAGGATCAAAATTTGGCTGAAACCTGACAAAACAGATGGTTTAGTAAAAAAAACTGTCTTAATACGCTGATTGCAACTGCTGTTTTGCCAAGAAAACTGGGGTTACTTTAACAGCTCTAGTTTCTCCTTATGAGAAGGGGTATTTTAATGATCTTTCATCTTCTCAGGACATCAGTGAGAAGACATCTAAGAACCTGGATCCTATGTCCACCTCCAAATACTAACATGAAAAATCAGATTACTTAATGGCTGGCGTCCTGTTGGCTAGTTTCAACTAGAGTAGACCCATTCAATCAACTGTTGAATGGTGAGTCAATATATAGATAAGTTCAACAGATTCAGTGGGTTTACTCTGGTCCAGACTAAAAGAATTTAGCCCAATGCAAATGACAGTCAGCCCTCCACATTCAATGGGATTTGGGGTGCAGGACTCCTGCAAAAGTGGGAAATTGCAAATATTAAAGTGTGTGTGGGAAGCAGGCTAAACCATGGGGGGGGGGGCAGCACTTACCCAGGGTCCAAACCAGGTTAGGGAAAGGAGAGGGAAAGGGGGTGGGTTGGCAAAGCAGGCCCTCTCTTTTGTCTATCTCCTTCCTTGGGTTGGGGGCGCATTGGAAAGGGTTCGTGGTGCCAAAAAGTTGGGTGTGAACCATGCTTAGCTGGTCAGACTGTGGCTGGTGCAGAAGGTGGGGGTGGGGGAGGACCAGATGCCATTTTTTAAAGGGCTGAGCAGCCTGATCAGAGTTGCAGAGAGTTGCTCTCCCAGAAAAGGCTTGAGGTGAGGTGGGCAAGGGTTAGAGAAACTTGCAAATAATCAAATCCATGAAAGTTAAACCCGTGAATGTGGAGCTGACTGTACAAGCACACAGCACATTTTTGCCAGTGCCAAAACTTGATTTGTATTAATAAAAACCGAAATCTGTTTCTAGCTAACTAAACTCTTTACCATACTTATGTGACCTGGACATTTCTTATGAGATATTGTTGGATAAGGTTCATTTCACCTCAAAATTTAAAACAGCAGGAACTCAAGATGGTTTACTGTTCTGCCTTTCTATAATTTAAAAAAAAAGAGGCTATAGTAACTGATGGGATACTCTTGAGGGATACATAAAAGGCAATCCTGTTTTGCTGTGGAATGTCTGGGTAATCCAAACAAATATCTTGGCAGTATCAGAATGAAATTTCAGCACTTCCTGTAGCGGCTGGCTGATGTAACTGAACCAGTTCAAATATTGATGTGGCATATGCTACAGTCCACACAGATCGCACAGTGGGAGAAGGGTAAACAGACTCCTATTTTTCCAATTCCAAGAAGAGGTTTTCTACCTGAAACATATTAAACTTCAGCCTATACAGCTGTATTTTAAGACATGTGAGAGGAGAAAACAAACCATGGTCCACGTGCATTTGGAGTAGTACACTCCAAAGGAGGAACAAAAGTCCTTGCTAGAAGTCTGAAGTGGTTTCATATTTTTAACCTCACACCAAACAGGCCAATGATATTACAGTAGGCCTGAAAACATCACATTTACAACTATCCCACCCACCTCCAAAATCCATTAATGACTGGCTCAGCCACAGAGCAACAAACGCTTCCCCTCTGATTTACATGCCGAGCCAAATCATACAAAGGCTGTTAGAAGGAAGCTCAAAATTTGACACCAACATTTTCAGTTCTTATTTTTGAAGGGTACATCTGATGACCTATTTACTTCTGTGGTGTTTGGTGCCCCCGTTTGCCCATGGAATATCCAGCCACCACTGGCTCAGAGGGAACAAACTTCACATTTCAATAGGTAGGTCACGCAGCAAGTAAGGCGCTAGGTGTCATGTCGCAAGGAGTCAATAGGACTTTTTAAACAGACACAGAAACAGATCAAGCAATAGTTCAAACACCTTCTGTTATAAAACCTACAAACAGCTCTTCAACTTCACACTTTTATCTACAGTAAATTCACCAAAAAATAAAAATAAAAAGACACATTTTAAAACAACAATCTAGTTGATCCACTGTGGAACTCAGGAAAGACATCTCAGATTAAATGTAGAGCTATATAAATGCAGTTTCTTTTAAAAAATGCAAACATTATTTCTTTACTTACAGACAAAATGTTACATGATTGGCTGCTATGTGTATATTCAGTTATGTACAAAAAGGTACAGAATTAGGATTGGAGTACAAGCAGAAATCCTTCCAGGACAACACAGGCAAACCAACTGCAAGATGGACTGGTTCTTTTAGCTTCGGTCACCATGAATACACGTGCTGCCCTCTGCTTTTCTTTTCTTTGAAGAAAAAAGTTACCGATTTCTCCCACCCACCACTTCTTCACTTGATTTTTTTTTAAAACTTCATGTACAGAAAGCCTATTTATGCAATAATCAGTGAGTAGAAAAACTTCACCTGTAAATACAAGGTAGAAATATTATTTCACAGCAATAGGCTGCAGCATTGATCTCTCCAGATCTCAGTGGAGAAGGTGTGCGTGTCTATCCAGGTATGTTTCAGCTGCTAGATTAATTCCAGATTCTGAGAAAACTGTCCCAAGATCCCGTAGCTACTGCCATGCCATCGTCGGTAACTCCTAAGCAGCTGACTCGGTTGTCGTGGCCAGCAAGAACACCTGGGAGGAAAAGAGGACAATATTAAAACGCTCATAGACTACTGACTCAGGAAAGGCCCCATAAAACAAGTTTTTAAGTTTGATCAAAAGCCTACATTAAATGTATAAGGTAGAAAGCAGCATGAAGCAAGTTTCATAACTGAGGGACCTTTACCCAGAAAGCTGTATCCCTTACACTCTCCAGTCTGCATATAAGCACAGCCACAATAATAACCTAAATATACAGGCATAATTGTATGGATGGAGGTAGTTCAGCTCAGTGCACTCAAAATAGTGGTCCACGGATCAGTTTCAGTCTGTGAGCCATTGGCTGCCAGTGCATAAAGAGTTTTCAGGAAAGAAAGAAACAGCTGTAGCCATTAGGCACAAAATCTGGTACCAGTTCCTGGCACAGTGAGGGGAAAATAACAGTCAGTGCTCTGTATCACATAGCATGGAAAACACTGCTTTAAAGTAACATGACTATAGACTCCACTTAAAAACAAAACCCGAACCTCTCCACTCTCCCTAATTTACTGTAGTTATTTCTAAAATTTATCAGTTACCTTATCAATAATAATTCTCAGGACAACGAACCATTAAAACAAAAATTCATGTTAATCAAATAAAGCAACTAAAAATCAATTAAATTCAGTAATCTATCTGTGGTGCAGGCGTCAACAAGTACGACAAGAAAATTTAAACATCCCAATGATCACATTTTGCTCTGCCTCCAAGTTGCGAAGTGAGCATCAAAGGCAGCCCTTCATAACACACATTAAAATTTACCAGTTAATAGAGATATTTAGCAATGGGAGGTTACTGTAACTAGGTCTAACAGTTCCATATAGTAGCTGGGATAACAATCTTAGCTGTGAAAAATGCATTCCTTGTCAATGTTGCTACTTGGGATTCACCAGAGAGTGCCACGTCCAAAAAAGCTCATGCATGTTCCTTCAACAGGAGGACTGCCTCACCTGGGACAGGCCTGATGCCACCGTTCTGAATGACTAGTTTCCGAATCTACAAAACCTAAGCCTTATCCAGATTAAGTTCAATCTTACTTCCCTTTATCCATTTCAAAACATCATCTGAGGACATTTTGGATGTATTTCCAGAATGTAATACATTTATATTGAGAGCCAGTATGGGATAGGGAGACCAGGGTTCAAGTTCCCACTTGTCCACAGAAACTCAATGGGTGACCTCAGGCAAATCACACTCTCAGTCTCAACAGAAGGCAATGACAGAGCTCCTCTGAGCTAATCTTGCCAACAAAATCCTGCGACAGGTCCTTGCGTTCACCGTAAGTGTCAGGACGTGTGGCTCCCATCATAAAGTATGTGCTAGATGGGTATTAGAGTAGATCGGGCAGCAAGCTTACACCATTACTAGAGTCAGCTAGACTGATATAAGGTATCAGTTGCCAACTGTTGATTGCAACTATGTATTGTTTGAAGCTTGTTTGCATATTCCTATGTATCAAATTGTTAATTGCTTTATTGCTCATTGCTACAATGTATCCAATCAAGGAGGAACAGATCAGAGGGGAAAAACAAAAATATTGGAAGGTGTCGTGAAAACTGGAACTGCTCAAAGATGAGAAGGCAGGAACATGTTCCAACCTCAAGGATGAAAAGATGTGTGAACAACTATGAATCTGGGAAACGTCTAAATGGTGGGATGATGTTAGATTTATGATCCTCCCTAATCACAGCTTTGTGCACCTATATTTGTATGGAAAGGTATAAAACCTGTAACCGCCATGTACATTTTAGTCTCAGCAACTTTGGATGAATGTGCTGTGTTGTTTTGCTACAAATAGACACTGCTGACTAACTCTGAGTGAAGTTTGGGGACTGCATGTTATCCAGAGCAAGACAGTAAGCTGGAAATGACTTTAAGGCATATTACTACTACAACAGCAGCAACAGCAAATTATGTTCATATTATGTTCCTTTCTGCAAGATGTTCACAGCAGCATAGTCTTTCCTCAGTAATTTTGAAATGTAGGATTTGCTAAAAACCCGGCAAACAATGGCACATAAATGACCTTCAAAGCTGAAAAGGAGCCTGCATGTAAATCTCCCCATTTCAAGCTGATCCCTCTTTCCACTATGCCATACTGGATTTCCTAGAATAAGCATGCTCCACTGGAAAAATATTCTGGACTTGGGTTGAAAAGATAAACCTCGAATCCTAGCCTAAGACATACAGATCACCAGAAAAACTTATATAAGCTGCTGTCCTCCAAACTTCTATTTGCTAACTGTCACAAGCAGAAGATTGTGCTACTCTGCCTTGTGTAAAGAGGGGCCATATTCTGTCTATACCATTTCTATGAGACTGAGGAGACTGTGAATACCACAAGTAGGGGGAAAAAATTCATCTCAGTGAGACTTTAGTCATCCAGCCTCAAGATGACCAGGCAGCACTGACAAACAATTATTTGCATTGATGAACCTCAAGCTTGACCAAAAAAGGTCATCTTACTCAAACCTCACCCATTTCAAATTCTGCTTGCACAAAAGAAATACTGCATCCAAAGCAACAGAATCACTCCAGATTCTTTAATTTCCATATTGTGTTTCAAACCACTGATGCAAGAATATGTTAATTTTACACTTACTGCTACAGATCTACCAGACAGATTTTTTATTAAAAAAAAAGAAAAAGAAGCAGCTTGACCACTCCAGTAGGCAGAAAAATGTAAAACTATGAAAACATTCAAGTTTCTGGTTCTAACAGCAGAGAAGCCACGAGCACCTAGCACCAATACAACAGGCTGTCTTGCTCGTTGTCTTTCCTTTTCCTGCCAACAGAATACCTGCAAAGCATTTGTTTTTGTGGGGCAGGGACAATGGGGGTTTGGGATTGCAATGCTGTGGTGTGAGGGCTAGAAAAGTAATGAACTGGGGAGCCAAGGGATGTTGGGAAATAGTGCTGGCAGAGAAAGAGGCTGGAAAGGGTAGCTTATGAGGCAGACATGAGGCTTGGGGGATGGTGAACAGTATGATGTCAAGAGGCCTATTGGGCGGAGGGTCTGGGTGACCTGGATGTAAGCACTATAAACAACAAAAGAGGTAGGGAGTTCAGAAAAGCTGCCTTGGGTGGCACCATGTGTGCCTGTAGGGGTGCCTATATACTTGAGCAAGTGGGGGAGGTATGTATCAGAGTATGTGTGTCTGTGTCTATATATGTGGGTGAAGGTACCAGAGCTGGGCATGGATATGAATCATATATGCATGAAGGTGACAAGACAGCACTATTTGTTGTAACTTCACCAACAGAAAAAGAATAAAAAACAAAAACAAAAAAATGCATGCTTTTGCACCTAAATTTGCATCTAATTTCAAAACTGCATCTCATTTCTCCATGTAAGCAGGTCTAAGAAAAAATCATTGGGATTTGATCTCAAGTAACTGTGAATAGAGGTGTGGTTCAAGATGATTTAATCTCACAGAAGAATGAGCTTGACCTGTTTTGCTAAAACCAGTTTTAAACTTCAGTCCTGCTTGTCAGCCGCACAGGTATAAATTAATTTTAACTGCGCTAATTTCCAGACTACTAGCACTCATGGCAAACATAGGCTTTAGACTATTTCACAAAGAATGACATTGCTTTGGTATCCTGCAACTTTTTTTTATTTAGAAAATCAATTTTTTTCAAGAAGAAAAATTGGATGCATTTCATTAGTGTGCTTAATTCAGACAAAAGAGCATGTTCTTCAGCACAGATTCTGAAATTCCATGAAGTACAGCATTCACCCACATTACTGGAGAATTAGAATAGTGCTCTAAGTTCTATATTTCTGTAAGTTTGGCTATGATCACATCTCATTTTATCAATAATTTTTTTACCCTTTTATTTTCAGGTTCATATTTACATCTATGTTTCTGTGCCACCTGCATATCATTACTCAAGATAGATATATATATAGATTGACAGACAGATTGATCAATCTATCTACCTTCCTTCCTTCTCTCTCTCCCACTCTCATTCCTATTCACAATGGCAGTTTAAATCACAACGCTTGATAACCCAGACAGATCAGGCTAGTAAAGATTTCACAACTAAACAGCACCTACAGCTCCCAACATCAACTTTGAGGTGACGCCAAGTCTCCTCAGAGTCAACACTGGAGGAGCTGCTTCTTTTTGTATGCACATTAACTAACCTGCACGTTCTCCTTTTAGGGTGTCCCAAACATTGCAGTTGAAATCATCATAACCTGCCAACAAAAGGCGACCACTCTTTGAGAAAGCAACTGAAGTAATCCCACAGATGATGTTGTCATGAGAGTACATCATAAGTTCCTGGTCTGCTCGCAGATCAAAGAGTCGACAAGTGGCATCATCAGAGCCAGTTGCAAAAGCATGGCCGTTGGGGAAGAACTGCAAATTAAACAGGAAAGAAGTCACACTGAAAAGAATAGGGAAGAGAAAAGGACTGGCCCAGGAATCATTTCACTTATTTATACTTTTAATACAGCCACAAAGTTCGTTGTTTTTTTTAAATCTGACTTCCTCTACTAACCAGCCTTAGAGTGGATAACAACAAATGAAAGATTTTCTTTCTCTTTTTTAAGATTTGGGATTTCAAATTATAATAGCATTACACAATACAGTGGGCCCTCCATATCTGCAAGGGAATGGTTTCAGAACCCCCCCCCCACGGGTACAAAAAAAAGACACGGATGCTCAAGTCCCTATTAAAAATGGCACAGGGCAGCAGCAGAGGTGTCAGAAAACACTGCCAGCTGTCTGCTTCTGCCTTGCAAAGTAATCCCGCTGCCTCAAAGGCAGAAGCAAGAGGCTAATGTGCTCCTATGCACTGAAATGTATAGTATTGTGTACATCTGAATGGTAGGTTGAGTTCATGAATTATGAGCCCACAGAAATGGAAGGCCCACTATATATGCACCTGAAAAACTACACTTACACAAAACCTTGTTTTTCCTATATATAACTGCTGCAGTAAGACAAGAAGGAACTGAGGTAAAGAGTGGGAAGATCAAGCATATAGCTGTGTAGATGGAATAGGGCTATCACCAAAAAGAACATGCTTTTAAGGATACAATACTCTTCTACTCGGCATACATTTTATTCCATTGTTTAATTCTTTGAGGGTTCACAGCACTATAAAATATTTACTTTGATCTTAGGAGAGAATCAGGAACTCAGCTAGTAGCTCAGAGAACTAGCATAACTGGAACATCATCATGTCTAGCTACACTAGCAGAGCCTCCCAACCAACAGAGGAGACAATCTTGTTCCCATCCTCTTCCACTCAAATATGTTTTCACTAGTACCCTCGCAGAAGCTAACCAGCCAATATCCTATAGCACTTTCTTTCATATGCTGGAATGTTTGAGAACTTTCACACACTCACAGCTGCTCCATCAATATCCAGTCATGTCTGCATACATGAGAAAATATGACTGGCCATTTAAATCCACAATTCTTCCTCTACTCGCATTTCTGAACACAGCTAGACACTTACACACACTGCATTGATGTCAGACACATGTCCTGTGAAAGACTGCCTACACATCCCATCTCGAATATCCCAAAGCTTGGATGATGCATCACATGCACCTGAAACAAAAGTGCTCATATCTGGACTTAGAGAGAGACTCATTACATCTCCAGTATGCCCAGTGAAAGCAGTAGTCTGTTGTCCGGTCTCAATATCCCATAATGCACTGCAAACAAAAAGAGAAATATTGGAAAACAGCAGATTAAATATCTAACTTAGACAGCTATAGCCAGCTAAAACAATATTGAAGAAAGAAAGAAAAAATCCAGAAACTCACCAGGTGGTGTCTCCTGAGCTTGTAACTATTTGGTTGTCATCTAGAAAGCGACAACAGGATAGATATCCTAGAAAAGCAAAACAGAAAACTTTTAATAAAATTTTAAAAAATTGCTTAGAATGAGATCCCACATGCTCTCATATCAAACCAAATATATGTAGTCTGAGCACAGCATGTGACTAAAATTAGTTCCAGGTTCCAGCACTTTGAATATTTATTCATTCGTTAGGACCTTAAGGATGCAAAAGCTTAACATCTGGAAAGGAACTTCAGGAGCTGGATGGGGAGGATGTTGAGTTTGTAAGGGAGACAGATGAAGGAAGCTGTAGCCCAGGAACATGTAGGCCATGCTGAGCAATATGCTCAAATATTTTTCAAGCAACTGACCGTAAGGTTCTGTTCCAGTTCACATATAAGGCTTTCTTTTTATCCATTAACAACCAGGTATTATTAATTCCTAAGTACTTGGAAACAAGACAGCCGGAAATTCTGTATTTGTTGTTTTAAAAAAGAAAATGAAGAAAGCATACAAATTGAGGTCGTCATGGAAAAACCAACCTATACCTACAGAGCTGAGAAGTTTGCCTTTTTTTTTTTTTTTTTAATGCTCAAGCAAACACATATTCTGCATGGCAAGGAGCCCTACCAGGCTGAGGGCACGATTATGCACTGTTGTTATGGTTAAACAATTTGGGAGCCAGAAGCCCTTGTTATAGTAACTCAGTCCAAATTACCAGATTAGCAATATTTTCTGTCCTCTTTTAGAACACAGCATGGTGGGTGAAAAAGAAAGGAAGAGGGCCAAAATTCCAATTAGCCCTCACACTCACTGGAAAATGCTTGACAAATCATTTTTAACCTTCACAAAGAATGGGGGAGAGGGAACAAGTTATTGGTTATATATATATCATGAAAGTCTACTCTAGACTGCAGAAATGACATTGAGGAATGCATTGACTACCACTGCCACTCAAGCCTGGCAGGATGTCACATGCCCTAAATGCCTGCTTTAACTTACTGAACCTCTATTTCCTTCCCAGTTCTTTCCACAGCCAAACACAGAGAAAAAAGACAGATTACATTCAGGAAAGGAAAAGACAAGAAAAAGCAGCAATCTACTCAATAGACAGAGGTGAACTGGACATCTGCAAGGGAGTTCATGCAGAGTCAAGAAGGAGATGAGAACAATGTTCAGCTACTGGCTTCACAAGAGGTGTGTGTGTGTCTGAATGTCTCCCCAATTTTGGTATAATGCTGATCTCCACAGTTAAGTAAGTTGTTACATTTTCATATGACAGGAAGTTGTCACACAGAAACAGGATTTATATAAGTTCAACATCCACTTACACTGAGGATTAAAAAAGCAACTCAGTGGTAGAGATCTACCCATTCAAAAACCCAATTGGGCAAAAACTGCCTGAACAGTCATGCTTATCTAACTTAAGTAGTCCAGTGAATGCATATGGGTTAACTCAGTGGCTGCTTGATAGATTTTACTACAAGGAGCATTAGTAGAAAGAAGTGCAAATGCAGCTGATGCTTTAACAGTGAGATGTCATGCTCCTTGGCCAAGGAAGATTCAAAGCATTCTAACTCAGCACTTCTCAGACTATCTGATGTGGGACACTGGCAATTTTTTCTTCTAACAAGGCAGGGATTTGTGCCCATTAGCTACAGCTGTTTCTTTTGTTTCCTGGAATCTATCCGTGGATTGGCAACCAGTGGTTTATGGCATGGCAGTAGTTCCAGCACTACTACTTTGAGTAACACTGTTCTATGTCACAAATATGCAAGCCTTTATCTAACTAGCTGAAGTGGAGCCTGTTACTTTCATCCACAAAAAAGTATGTTGTTGTTGTTTTTTAAAGGAAGTAGGCTTTACAATAAAACACCTTCTGACAAATCCTGCTTGGTATTTGGTATGTGGTATCAAAGCAAAAGAAAGTTTGAATGCTTTGTCGAGGTTTGGTTGCCCCCTCCACTGCTGAGAAGCCATCACTTTTTCCTTTTAATTCTACCATCACATTAAAAGCAGCTGCAACAATTCCAAACTTTCCATCTGCCACAGCTGTGAAGATGAAGAAATAAGCTGCATATAATTTAGTGCCCTTTCCACCACAGCAAACACCAAATAACTCACCAATGATCAAGCACAGGGCCACAAATGCATCTTCATCTGAGGAACTTTTAGTGGCACTTGCTTCCTAAAGAACTCCACAATGCTACCACCAACAGCCAGGCACAAGGCTACTGATCAGCTTTTGTCTGAAGAGCATTCTATTTCTGTAGATTCTTACGTTGCTTCACTGACTAATAACCAGGATGCGGGAACAAGATTTCCAGTCAGGCTTCCCACAGCAAACCCTGAATTGACAGTAAAAGCAGCTGATAGCATGGACTACCTCAGCCCCAAAACAGCTCCCAGAAAACTGTATGGCCTTGGTGTCCTTCAGTAAAGTAACATGTTTCGGCAGCAACTTTGGGGTTTTATCCAAAGATTTGAAGAATTAGAGGACTAGGAAAGCCACCTTCCCCAGAGGTGCCATTGTGAGACAAAATGGGAAGAACAACAGAACATAAGAGAAAGTAGAAGGAGGGGGTTAAAAAAAAGAGAGAAGAAATTAAGTAAGTTGAAAGAAAGAAGGAATACCAAGAATTAAAGTAATGGAATTGAAAGTAAGTAGAACTGAATGAAGAACTTCTGAGGAGGGACAAATGGGGGTGGAAGCAGGGGTTCCTCAGGGTAAAGTAGACATTTAGGTCATGTGGTCCCCTGCCTGATCCAGGTAGCATTCCTGAATTAACTCCTTCCGATGTCTGAAAAATCCAATGCAAAGGCAAGGTCTAGAAATTTAGCTACTGAACACAGAAACTGCTCCAATAATTCTGTCTTAAGATGACATATGTTTTGCTGCACCTTGACTCCCCTTTTTCTTTAAAAGCATTTCAGCAAGCCACCATTTTATCAGAACCAAATAACAAAACAAAGAGCAGATAGCAGCTGACCAGTATGGCCGGGAAGCTCCCTGCTCACTCGTACGTTGCCCTCTCTTGTCTTCAGGTTGTAGATAGAGCAGATGTTGTCCAATCCACCACAAGCGACATAATTGCCAGATGGTGCATATGCACAGGTCATTACCCAAGAAGATCTCAAAGGAATGGCGTGCATCTTAAAAAGAGGGAGGAAAAAAAGAAGACACCACATGAGAGAGAAGATCACATCCTAAATACTGTGAATGTACAGACAGAATTATCTGAATTATCACAGAAGCTGAACTGCTACACTAAGAAATGTAATTAATTCAGAGCCTGTTCCCTAAATTCAAGATTTTCAAGTTATCCTGAATCATGTGAAAACCACAGCCAAATGGGAGTGTGCTTTCAGACACTGCAGGCTATTTTTAAAGTAGCCACTGTTTCATCTCGTCCAAACAGCAAAATCATCATTTTTGCCCTGCTTTTCACTATGTGCCAAAGTCTCCTATAACTCCTTCAACTTCCTGATAACCTCGAGGCCCACAGCTCCATAAAATATGGTTTGATTTCACTCCTTCTCTGTGAGCATGGAAAAACAGGACAGGTCTGCCAAACTGCAGCCATTTCTAGCATCACATTTACAAGAGTTGACACATTTTGGCTAGCCTTACTGACCAGTCAAAAATTTGTCATCACCAAAATTTCACAATTCCAAGGGACAGGGCACATGTAACACAGCATGGAATGGGGAGAAAATCCTATACTCTTTTTTTATTATTTTAGCCTGAAGCTGGGGGTTGGGGGAATGGATGCAAAATACACCTGTTCTCTTTCTCCCAACTCTTCCAACAGCTAAAAAAAAATGGAACCTGGCAATGAGACATGTGCTGCCACTTTGAGTCTCACAGGAATGAAAAACTCAGGAATACACTTTGGACATAGAAAAATGCCACCTCTGTCTGCCCTCTATAGCTCTGATATGAAAGGGAGAGGCAGAATCATGTTGACTGGTTTGCCTCCAGGGCTAGGTTCAGTCTCATTTCATTTGCAAAAAACAGGCTTCCCTCTCATTCTCAGCAACAAGTGAGAGGTTAAAAAAAAAACTATGGAACTTTGTGTGTTTATGATCCCATACACACCAGAACAGTTCTGACCACTGTTCTGGTCCTCTGATCCAGGACTGACCACTATGAAAAAAACACTTGAATAAGTTGCCCTGAATAAGCAGACTCTTCTCTTTTATGAAGTAAACTGAAGGACTTTAATATAGGCCATTCTTCAAAAAAGGTCCACTTTTCCAGATTCTAATGCACCAGATTTGTTTTATTTGTAAAAGAAGCCTGCTATTCTCACATGATTTCTGTAACCCAGCCAGACAACCCCATCCCCTCAGAAAGAAATTGAGACCCATCAGTCTGTTTCTCCCAACCAGGTGAGCCACACTGTTAAGAGCAATGAGATGGAACAGTCAATGGAATGCTCAAGTAAATAGGCTATTTTTCAAAATGAAGAAAAGGAAACAAAAGCAGAATAAGGAATTGTATTGGTGCTGGAAAAGAAAAACACTCAAGAAGCAAAAGAATTGATAAAGAAAAAAAATTGGAAAAGTAGTGTTTCAGGTAGAGAACAACAGCCACAAAAATTAAAAGCAGCAGTGGAAACAAAAAGCACAGCCCACTAGCAAGAGGCACATAAAAATGCCAAAAAGTATTTTTTTAAAAAACTCTACCTTGTTTGTTGTATAACTATCCCAAATAATTAATTTTCCATCTTGGGAAGCACTCACTAGTAGCCTAGAGATAAACCACAGAAAACAAAACACACACACACACAGAACACATGTTAAAATTTTAGCTTTGTGCCTTCTTCCTGATTTCAGAACTGACAACCATTATGAACAAGTTACTGAAGAAGTTCCTTCTTTGTTTCCTCCTCTTTCAAGTGCATAACTTTGCATATAAGCAGAGCATATCCAGGCCACTTCATATAAAACCAACCATCCTTTTCTTTCATTAAATGCTAGCAAAAGAGGAAGGAGAAAGGGCGCACGTACGGTATGTCCTCTAGGATGGGTTTGACTATATAACATCAGGCTAGCATGCAAATTTTCTCCACTGTAATACTTTGCTTTTATCTCCATACAGCCTTGCAACAGCTGTTGAGTAATATGGGAAAAAGTGAGCAGTGTTCTCCAACATAACTTCCTGGTGGGAGTAAACGATCTCACCATGACAATGACACTTTCTTGAATAGGGAGGAAGGGAGCAGATTTTGCACACTCAAGTCGTTTTGCTGATTATAGGCTGTTTACTTTTGATTTACCAAATTCCATGGAAACCGCTGAGCCAACTTCATCTACAGAACACCACTATTCCACTTCTTGATATAATGCTTCAGTAGAAGTAAGAATTGCACAGCCCTCAAGATGCTGCTAGATTACAACTCACATCATTCTTCCACAGGGGCCTTGCTGGCTAAGATTGCTGGGATTTGCAATCTAACACCATCTGGAGGGGACATGATTCACATTTCTATGCTAGAGTTAGAGGGAAACCTGGCATCTGAGGCTTATTCAGTTCCCAAAAACTAGATGGATCAATGCACCTATGCCAACCTGGAAGAAAGAGTCATACACTTTCAAAAATTCTTTAAAACTTCAATATTCAATTATTGAAAATATAATGGTTTGTTGAGGAAGAAGATACAAAATGCTTGCATATGCATTTTTTTGCAGCAAAAAGAAAATTTTAGTACTCAAAGTATCTTTGTTTACAGAGAAGACTGGAATATTCTAATTAGTGAGTAAATACTTTATTGCAACAGAAGCTGGAGTTATTTATTCACTAATCAGAATAGGACTAGTATTTCAAAATGTGCATCTCAATTGACACCAAGCACTCACCAAATTTTTAGACTTTTAAAAGTTTCTTTCAAAGCTTAGGATAGTTTCACACACATGTAAATTTTGTTTGTTTGCTGTTTCTCAGAATGGCTAACACAGGGAATAAAAAATTTTCTGCTCAGGATCCTTCCATGGGACACACATATTAACTCCTCTTCCCTACCCCCACCAGTGTTTCTACCAGAAAAAGGATGGTCCAGGAAAGTCTGGGGCTGCATGCATCCCAGGGCTGCATTTTGCCAACCTCCATTTTTATGCTACGTATTTCTATATTCATATCCTGCTTTTCCACAGAAGTGTTCACATAAACTTTCAGGAAAAGTGCATTCAGATCCCTTCCCCAACAATGAGACAAACCTCCACTTTATGGCAAGTAACTGTACAAACCTTGAATCAGATCCCCAATGCATGGCATAAATTTTGGCTAAATGGCCTCTCAGAGTACGTCTTGTGCGCATCTGGATTCGACCCACTGAGTCAAGACTTGTGGTGATCTGGGCAGAGAAGAAGAGCAAAACACTATTCAAAATCACCTTCTGGGCAGAACAGACACACAAGGATCTTAAATATTAGTGGCATTTCCATGTACAGCACTTGTAATGCTGGACCATCATTTCTTTATTTTGAGAGGAGCTGCACTAATTGAGGACTGACACCATCAAATACTGAGTCAATAAGATGCCAGAACAGGAGGCAGAAGTTCTGATGAGGCAACTAGGACCTTTTCTGCTATGTTAGAAATCACATGGGAAGCCCACTACTAAGCACTTGGGCCTCATAACCAACACCCTAGCAAAGGGATGGATATAGTCTTGATGACCAGCATCAAAAAAGAACAGGATCATTCATTCATTCATTTATGGCTTTGGAACTGGGGCAACCAGAGCTTACTCACAAAGGGATCTGCTAGGTTTCTCCAGTGTCTTTAATCAGCACCTTCCACCCAACAGGATTCACATTCTAAAATACAGATCCTTCCCCTTCCTCATCATCCCCAGTGACATAATTCTATTATTTTCAATCCTTCGCTTTCAGATAAAATTTTCCTGGTTGAACCCTTGCACACAAAATCCCAGAATACTGTACAGGATTTCTGGTGGATGTTTCAGGATATACACTGCAGAAATGCCCTGTAATAATTTTGCAATTTGTGCAGGAATCCTAATCTACAAACTTACTTACACATCTTAAGGCCCATTCAGTTATGTTAGCAGTAGTAGTTGTTACTGTGTGCCTTCGAGTTGTTTCCAATTTATGGCAATCTTAAGGTGAACCTATCACAGGGTTTTCTGGGGCTGAGAGTGTGTGATGTGTCCAAGATCACTCAAGGGATTTCCATGGCTGAGCAGGGAATTGAATCCTGGTGTCTAGGGCTGTAGTCAACACCAACACCACCACCACCACCACCACACTGGCTCTCATGTTGGCAGTACTTCCCTTAATTCATTAGTGTTAGCTATGGTAAGTGACTACCTTAATAACAGGCATAATTTCCTTTCTATAAGACAAATCAGAATTAAGGAAATATGTTTTATACAGGTGTTCCCACTGAAACGCATCCTTTGAGGTACTGTAGGAACTGTTTATTTCAAATAAGAACTTAACACCACATCTGCATCATAAGCTTTATATAAGTAATTACAATGCAGTTTCATCCTTGAAACAGAATCAACCATCTCACACAGATTTCTAATACCCAGTTTTTCGGCTCCTCATTTATATTTTTTTATATTGCTCTTTTAGATTTTATTTTCACTGTATCATAACCACATTTTGGGACTCTAGTGTGAGAAGGCAGGATACATATTTTAAATATATAAGTAAATAATAAACATACCTGAGCAAGAGTTGTGTCACTACATGCTTTTCTAGCATCCTTTAAAAAAGAAAAAAAAATATTGGTCTCTAAAACTGTAACTAAAATTAATATTGCAAACTGCTGACTGCTACAAATCTATTAAACATGATGCCCTAAATCCGTTAGTACCTACTAAAGTAGAATCACTGAATCAATGAGAACTCAGGAGGTCAAAGCTTACCTAAGCTTTATTGATTCAATGGGTGCACTCTCAATAGGACTAACAACTGGATTGTACAATATATTCTTTTTTAAATCAGTGCATTTGTAGAAAGAGGCATTCCATCTTAGCAGGCTGACTCTGGAAGCCTACACAGACATGGCTCTCGTCTTTTAGTAAGGAGGTAAGGCACAGACAACACACTTAACTCAAAACAATTCTCATAAACCTTTACCATGCATCTCACTGAACTTATAAAAATCAACAGGCTACTTCAGTATGTTCTGTAACACAGAATTGCACCTACAGAGAGCATGTGCTTTCCCCACCTGTTCGCAGCTCTCTGTGAGGAAACAGAATATGCTGACAAATGCCAAGTAAGAGGTAATCCATGAACAAATTCTGATTTTGTGTCAACAGACTTACTGAGAAGTTATCAAGAAGAGCACTACTTGAGGACCTTGGGATCTGGTGCTGTAGAGCAACACTAGCATGAAGCAATTCCATCCATAAATGGAAAGTTTTTATCAGAAGTAGGACTAAGTGATAAAGCTTTTCTGGGAAAGGGCCACCCCTGCCTGTTGTGAAGAGTTACTTATTGGAATGGTCGCTTGTGAGGAAAAAACAAAAACTCCTCCCTGCCACAGAAAAACCAAATTATCAGGGAGATGTTGTAGCTATCATCTTCTTTTGCCATGTCAGCTTTTTGCAGGCAGCACACTTGATCCTCGAAACATGTCAATACCTACCTACAACTTAAAGTTATTCAACACAGAAAAAAATCTCACCACTGATGATGGAAAGTGGTATTAGGCCCCAAAATGAACCTTTTCTTCAGTGAACCTGCCCAGTGAATCAACTGGAAGTTTGTCTGTATAGCTATCAAGGATAAAGCTGCCATTTCTCAGTCTGTGACAAAAACTAAGGGGATCACACTACCACATGGTTATTTCCTCACCTCCCACTTCTCCCAAACGCATTGTTTCCAAAAAAACTGAAGCAGGCAGGTAAGCTGGAACCCAATGTGCTGTTTTCCAGGATTTCCAGCCACCTAGCTAAAATGGTGTTCCTTAAAAATTAGAACAAAACAAAACTGCAGCTGCCTTATAAGCTTAGGGGACTTGGAGAAGCACAGCAACTACCCTTGGTTTTTGTTTATGTTACTTTTACCTGGGATTGGCTGTGATGGGGGTTAGCGTGGGCCTTGTGTATGTGTGGAGGGGGCAGGGTAATTTTGGTCTTATATCTAGTGAAGGTAATGATGCACTTTGACTCACACAAGTATAACAGGAGGTTTGGCATGTATATGAGGGTTCCCAAGCATGTTACTCCCCTAGATGACAAACCAACATGGCGAAAGATACTAGAGGAAAAAACAAAGAGTGGGGAAACTTCTTAGTACTTGGGTCTGCAGCAGAAATATATCAAGAAGACACTTTACTCTGATTTGATTCCGGAGTTGTTCTGCCTCCTGCCGTAATTGTTCCAGTTCACTCATCCTCTTGAACGAGTCTTTTTCCCACAGTTACAGTACTAGTGAAGAGAAGTCTGCTAAACAAAGAAAAAAAATACAGAAAATTACAATTTTAAGGACCCATATTCCCGCATTCAAGACATGACAGAAACTAAAGTAGAGCTTATTAAATACACTGCAATTTGCATTTACTAATGTTTTTAACACATCATGGACTGTTAGCACCACCCTGATGGGAGTCAAGATATTAACATTAATTTTGTTAACATACGTGTTGAATCGGAACACAGATCCACTTAGTTTATCATCCCGTTACAAGATTAGCCAACTGGCTGCTTCTAAGAAAATGAGCTGCACAAGGCAATAGTTTTTCTTGCTGTTTCAAGTTCCAAGCAGCATGTGAACATGGATGCCCATGTGTCTTTTGCATGTGATCTTAAAACTCAAGTAGGCGCATATACACCAATACCATTTTTCAGATAGTCTGGACCTCAGATGTATAGGGCTTTTATTGATCACACCCAACACTTTGAATTCCCTTCTAAAGAAATATAAATCAGTGGAAGTGAGTTTCACAGCTAATTATACATTATATAAGTATTACTTTTTGTCTGTTCTGAATCTATTTATTGTAAGATCCAGTTCTACTGTTATCAGAAAAGGGCACATTTTTTCTCTATTCTCCTTCTCCATGCCAAATGAAATATAATGAATTCTCTCATACACCTTCCCTTTGTCCTTGCTGTATCTTCAGATTTAAATCCTTTTTAAGCAGAACTTTGTAAAAAGGGTCAAAGACATTAGTACTCTAATTTTAAATAAAAAATTTAAATAAAATTTTAAATGAAAATTTAAAATATATATCCCTTTTTCTTTTCTCTCACCCACTCAATTGGTTTTAAAATCTATCTATCTATCTATATATACCTTTATGCAACTTAAAGAGAATCATGCTATCTTGAACAGAAACATATTGCAAGAAAACAATTATATATAAAAAAGAGGGTTTGTACCCCATACATGGAAGCTCAAACCAAAGTAATGCCACAGAACTAATATGCTAATACACCCTTGCTCTGACTAAGTATTCTATATTTTTATTCCAAGACAAAGGCTGAAAATAACCAACCGAAAGCAGGCACAGATGTTTCATTCTGAAGGTTGTTTACTACTGGAAGTGGCTGCTGCCTAGACTAGAAGCGCTGTGGTTTATTATCAACATTCCTTCAGAGTTGAAAAATGTCAAAGAAATATTTCTGCTTTTGCAAAGCCTTTTGAGTTTTGTTTTTTTTAAATAAACGAAGGAAACAAGCTTAGGTGGGTCCTTGATTTTTAAGGCTGAAGACACTATGCACATTTTCAAAAGGTTCTTGTGGCAAGGTGCCTCTGTCACAGATCAACTACAAAACACAGGAAGCATGGGGTGTACACCCAAGGGAGGCCCCAAATCTGTCTCAGCTGAACTGGGCTGCTTTTTGAATTGCTGAATCAGGGCTTGAACCAAATGTTTGACTGATGTACACCCCTACACAAATCTACAACCTCCCCCCCGCCAGCCTGCCATTTTCCTTACATGGAGTGCTTGGAAGATAATACATCTATTTAACTGTGTTCTTCCAAACCTTTCTCCTTCAGTCCCAAAGCTTTGGCATGACCAAGATTCATTTGAAGACCATTTGCTTCACTTCAGACAAACTCTGAATCTCTCTGAAATTGTCTGATTTGGTTCAGGGTTTATCTGAAGAAATACAAAGCTCTAGCTACTCCTATCACAGTGTGACCAACCCTGAGGTCAGGAGGGCAAGGCTGTGCAGATTAAGTTTTCAATTACTCCAAATTAATTTAATGAAAAAGAATAGGTTTCAATAGGTTAGAAAGAATAGGGCAAAGTTTTTTTTGTTTTTTTTTAGAAAAGACATGCCAAGGTTTCAAGGTACATGCAGTAATCATTTTGTTTCAGGATCTTGCTCTTAATGAGAACTATTTTTATCACTCTTTTATTGCAAGCATCTAATATCTTGGAGAACCAGGATACGTAAGCAAGCCTGGAACATGTAAATATCCCCAGCTGATAAATGAGCTTTAATAATTCAGATTACAGAAGTCTCCCACTTATCCAAAGGGAATACATTTCAAGACGCCCCGCTCGGATACCTGAAACCACAGATAGTACCAAATACTCCAGTTTCACAGGAACCATAGAGACAGTTCATACCACCAGACTATGATTGCTGCAAAGCTAGGGGCTACTTCTGGTGATGCCAGAGGCATTTCCAGTGGTGGTGTTGGCAGAGGGACAGTTAAAAGTGGGGTGGGAGGGTGGGTAGGTCGGCAGGCAAGGTGTGGGTGTCAGGACCTGGAACAGGCCACAGTGGTGCCGTTGCCTGGACAGGGGACAGATCGGGACAAAGGTGGGAGGGAGGAAGGTGAGCCTGAGGGAAGAAGGCAACTACAGGTAACTGAAAGCCCAGAAAGCAAAACCACAGATGGGTGACTACTATATATTGGAAATAATGAACCAGTGTGGTGTAATTTGAGTAACGGATCACGGCTCCAGGAAACAAGATTCGAATCCTTGCTCAACCCTGTAAAGCCACTGGGTGGCCCACAGCAAGTCACATTTTCTCAGCCCTAGATGAAGAAGGCAATGACAAATCTCCTCTGAATAAATTTTGCTAAAAAACACAATAGGATAAGGTCACCAAAGCCAGAGTTGGCTTGAAGGCACAGAACAATATGAATCTGAAGCCCAAAGTGAAATTCTGCTTGAGTTACATGCAATCAACCTTCATATTAGCTTCACAGATTTGGAAAAGGCAAGATCCACTCAATAAACACTTAGGTGTCCGTTGCATTTCTAACCTGAATCAGTTACTGCTAAATTTTGTGGTTTACAAGCTCCTGGAGTTGAGAGTGATACTTAGATTCTTTGATTACCCCTCTGTTTTCCAATTATTCATGCATGAATTGGGGGAGGGAATCAAGAGCCTGTTTTGCAATGCAAACACAAGCTAGATTAGACAGCATTAGTTTAAAGCAGTGGTTCTCAACCTGTGGGTCCCCAGATGTTTGTGGACTTCAGCTTCCGGAAGCCCTGAGCATTGACCATAGTGGCTGGGGCTTCTGGGAGCTGAAGTCCACAAACATCTGGGGACCCACAGGTTGAGAACCACTGGTTTAAAGGGTCAAACTCACTGTGTGTATTAAAGATGAACTTGCCAGTAGGGCTACAAAGAGCAGCTAATTTTTAATACTAAAAGAATCAGACGACGGGAGCAAACTCTCCCTAAGCTTCCCTATTTGCCACTGCTTGACAATATTTTCCACAATACAAATCTGCTATTAGAAGTGAGAGGTCAAGGAGAAAGCATCTTAAATAAAGGCACTATCTGATTTGGCCCTACATTTATATAGAAACTTCCTTACGCAGTGATTATTTTACAAGTCATAGCCCAAATATAGATGTTATGTCATCATTTTCTGAAACATAGTTAAGAGACATGAATTGTACAAACATGCTATTCGATCTTTCCTTCTCCAGGATGAACTTCCCAGTCTCTTCCGTCATCATCTAAAGTGTTACACTTATACAGATGCTAATGATGATCAGCACTAATCAGGTTCATCTTAATTAGTTTTGTAATGAAGCTTGGTCATTAAGTAGGTAATTTGTTTTCGTTTTTGTAACCTGCCTCGAGTCCCAGCTCTTGGGAAAAGACAAGATATAAAGGAACAAAGAGGATGAGCAAGAGAAAGAGCTAATGGTAGGAGGAATATGTGCATGTGTCTTCAAGTGACCTGTTGACCTATGCCATCCTCATGAACTTCATAGGGTTTTTTAAGGCAAGGAACACTCAAAGGTGATTTTGACAGTTTCCTCCTCTGAAACACAGCCTACAGCACTTAGTATTCATTGGCAATCTCCATCCAAGTAATAACAAGGGCTGACCCTGCTTAGCTAAATATAAACTGGAGAATTTGTAGCCCACTCAGAAATGGAATGGACAATGTCTACATCTGTACTGCAAGTCATTAAGAGCAGCAGTATACTCTAGGCCAGCGCATACTCTAGGCCAGTGATTATCTCTTCGAAAGCGCCCTTTGATCCAGTTTGCCAGCTGTGGCCTTTCACAATAAATTTTAGCAAGTGTATGCACAATAGTAATGTTTAAAAGCACAAAATGAAGTGAGTTTTTTTCCTTCCAAGCTGGTTGGTATGTCACATCCAAATGAATCATAGTGAAAACATGACAAGGAGAAATTTTACTGGTATAAACAGCATCATGACTCAAGTTTTCACAAGCCCTCTAAAGATAACAACAACCGATCTAGCAATGTGCTGGACCCCAACAGATTTTACCATAACCACACACTGTACCTATGGGTAAAGGGGAAAATACCAAGTCTTGTATCTTTCGCAGAGCTGAATTATAACAACATTATCAGAGAGTAAGGATAAGGAGTCTGAATGTTAGCACCAGATTTGGGTTCTTCCCCCTCAGACAAGCAAAAGCCTAAATCAATATAACAAAAGAAATACAGTTAACTTCTACTGGATCAGGACACAAAGTGGTCACTCACACATGAATAAAGAAACCTCATGCACATTTGAAGCTTTAAAACTCTATGCTTCACCTCATATGCTCAAAGAGACAGCCTGTATTTTTATTTTTTAAATAGCTTGGAATATTTCGGATCTGCTGTAGCCTTAGAAATTCTGCAGCATGTGACACTGTTTGAATAAAGCGCTTCACATACAGCACCAAAGAAGCTTTGGAAGTGTGTTTAACAGCAGTCCCACATTTCATATAGCAAACCCATTTGGAAACCCAGAGGAGAGAAATTTCAAAACCTACTGGTGGTAGTACAACAGAGCTTCTTTACAAGAGAACTCAGTATACAAAACAAAATAAAAATATCCACTTGTTGGGGACTTCACATGTGCCTGAACTAACCCTTTGAACTCCATGCACTGTGTTGATGAAATCTAAAACAGCTGTAAGACGAATTGATTCTGCCTATGTTGTATTTAGGGGCCAGCATTCTATCGAAGAAGAGGCAGCATGGTTTAATGGTTTGAGCACTAGATTATGACCTTGGAGACCAGGGTTCAGTTCTTCAGTAGGCCATGGAAACCCACTGGATGACCTTGAGTGGGTTGCACATACTCAGCGCCAGAAAACCTTGCAACAGGTTCACATTAACAACTCATGAACAACTTGAATACGCAATAACAAGCCTACCCAAGATCACCTACCAGCCTCACAAAAGAATTGGTATTTGAACCAGAACCAATGCAGTTCAGTACTCCTCTTTGCCTCTACCCATTTCAAATCTCTTAATACTTGCTCTCAAGTAATACCTAGCAAACGGACCACCACCAATTAGCCCAGCATGACAATATGTTTATTTTAGACCTCAGATAAACAGAACAAAAAGAAAGGGAATAAAAACTTTCCCACTCAAAACATAATCCCCATTTCTCTCAATGAAACAGAAGAATCAGGTACTTATGTCAATGATTTTATTTCATTCCGGGGAAAGAAGTAATCTGCTTTCCTGAAACAATGTTCTGCAGGTTGTTTTGTTATTTTTTCCCCTGTTGACTCTAAGAGGTACCACAAGAATGCTTTGAAAAATAATGCGGACATAGGAATCTCGAAGCCAGTTTTCCAATTTTCCAAAAACCCAAATAACTGAAAAAAGGAAGAAAAAAAACAACAATGACAAGATAAACCGCACGGGTGCTTAAACACTCCACTAACACAAACTCCAATAAAACAAAAGGCACTCTTTAGGTACTTCAGGTAGCTCAACAAGGGGCTGTGAAAAGTGCTTACTATTTAAATGACAATTCTAGAGCAGACCAGCAAGAAATTATTAAGACAGAAGACTACTGGCTACATTTTGATTACTTATTTCTTTCAGGAAACTACAAAAAAGTGATAGAGCAGAGAGCTAAAATCTAAATATAAAAAGCACTGCATTATTAATAAAAGAAATAGTTGTTTTTATATACAGAAAAGTCAAGCTGATGTTGAACACTTTTTCATCACTTTGAATTTAGTGGAAATTAAGCATATGCGCAACCACATCACTGAAACCAGCGGGCATAAATGCTTCACTTTTGGCTAGCTTCTGCCCATAGCATTAGTGTTCAAACTATTTTACATTCATTATTTCTGCATCTTGTAAAACAACTCCATAAACAAGACATTATGTCTCCATAATGTACTTGGAAAAAGTACATGAAAGAAAAGTGGTCTACCTCATATAATGCAAATAATTTAATTTATGACAGATAAGGAATGAACCAGTCACTTCCCCTTCAGTCTCTTAGCTTCCTCATTACAGTGAAAATCTCAGCCATATTATGACAAAATACAAATTTTCATAAACATATTAAATACTAAGTCTTGGTTCCTTCTTTTTTTACAAAATGAGGCTATCATCATTCAACTGCTTTAGAAGCCATTCACAGACCGTTTCAGCTATGTTAGAATGATCTGGCATCGTCTAAGTTTTTTCTTTACCTTTGTGATTATGCTATACTAATTGAAGGAAGGCATACATTATTTCATAACATCTCAGACTGGAGACTTATTACAGTATTTGAATATCCATTTCTCTTTTTTCTAGCCTTTCCAGTCCATTCCCTCTGATAAACGGAACCCTGTTGAACCATAAACTGACTGGCAGATAGCCATGGCAGAACTGCTGTACATAAATCTTCCAAATGAACCATGATTGCAACAGATACTAAAGGCTTTTGCATCACTCCACACCTTCTAATGTTGCACTGTTATGAGCAGATGTTCCTTTCGTAATGCCGGTCTTGAAACTAAAAGGACACTGCATGCACTTGCTGGGACACAGCAGGCCTGGCAAGATGCTTTGTGTGGTAACACCATGCAGCAAAGGAGTCAGCCTGCTGAAGCCAAATACATAACGTGGGTTGATAAAGCACAAGACAAACTTCAAAAGAAATAGCAAGTCATCAGAGACAACGGCTCACATCTAATTTTTTTAACCAAAAAAATTCCTAAGTCTATATAACAAAAATTGTTTGCAAATTCAAATCTATTCAAAGTGATTGTCCCTTTCACGGGCACAATAATAAAGAAGACTATGAGGTAGGTATAGGGAAGAGGGCTCTGTTGGTTACTACAGAGTAACCATACCAGTAGTAACCACTGTAGAACTTTGTTCTAGCTCCAACTTCACTTTGCTACCACCAATATATTACTGTAATCAACTCTATGTGGGCTAGCTCTGAAAACTGTTTAGAAGCTACAACTAGTGCAAAATATGACAGCCAGACTGGTGTCAGATGTGCATTTTAAAGACTACATAACACTGGTCTTGCAAGAACTGTACTGATTTCCAATTTGCTTCCAAGCTCAGTTCAAGGTGCTGGTGGTGACCTACAAAGGCCTAAATCACTTAAGGCCAGGGTATCTGAAAGACTGACTCCTCCCACATAAGCCTGCCAGAAATCTGAGATCTTCAAAAGAGGCCTTGTTGTATGTCCCAGCACCTGATGAAATTAAGCTGTTGGTTACATATAACAGGGCTTTCTCTGGAGCAGCACCTCCCGAACCAAGGAAGTTAGGCTAGCCCCATCGCTATTAAGTTTCTGAAAGTTAGCCAAAACAGTGCTGTTCCACATGGCAGTTAGTATCTGAAATTGCTATTTAACTGTTTTAAAACTGGATTCTAAGATTGCTTTTAAAATCCTTTTTAGGAGTTTTTAAAGAGTATTTTAGTGCATTTTTAAAATGTTTTTATCTCAAAATTGTTTTAATTGGTTTTTATTTGTTCATTGCCTTGGGAGCTAGGAAGCAATGCAGAAATACTATAAATGAATAAATAAAGCAAGCAAGCTAGGGAAATGGACAGCAGTATTGGAAGGAGAAGAATGTTCCTGAAATGAAATGCTTCTTTGAAAAAAGGGTGAAAAATATCCAGATCCTGCATGATATATGACCATCAACTATACAACTGTTACATGATTCATAAATTAGAAGGTTTAAGAGAAACCTGCAAAAAGAAAACATGGTATTTACTAACTAAACCTACAGTACAAAAAATAAAAACACTATCAAAAATACATTGCTTAGAATTTATCAAAGGCACACAGAATCAAAGTAAAAGAAGTGTATGCTTCCCACAAGCAATGCAAGGCCATTTCCGCACTACACTGTTATAGCGCGATTATTCATTCCACTCTCAATATCCTATGGAATTCTGGCCTCTCCCTAAACTGCAAACCCAGGATTCCATAGGATGATGAAAGTGGAATAATCACACTATAACAGTGTAGCGTGGAAATGACCCAAGACAGCTACACCCATCAATGCTTCCGTGGTATACTGACCTCTGCACTGTCATGCTGTACAAAACAGGCACCAAGCATTACTAACCTGTAGATGAACATTAGGCAGTGGCTCCTTTCTTTTCCATCCAGTGACAAAAATAAAAGGGGATCTCAAAATACTCATAGCATACTTCATAAGATGTTCTAAGCAAGAAGGAATATCGCGCCAAATATCTCAATTTTTTCCACTTAGATTAGACTGTAAGAGCCCGACACAAAGCACCACTACCATCCCACTGGTTGTGGAAATAACTACAAACTCTCTCTGTAAGACAAGGCTCATCACACCTATTCCCACTGACAAATGTGTTGATTTGAAGGCAGGTGACACCCACTCCCACTCTCCCTATAAAATGCATCCTATTTTGATCTGAGTTTCTCTATATTTGGATCTCTTGTGAGTAGTCTGTCAACTTGATTCTACTGCTTTACTCTATCCTTCTGTTTTTCCATGACTGTGATCCTGTCTGTTTCTGGCTCTCTTCCCAGGAATCATCAAAACACACTTGGTTGCAAAGCATGTTTTCCACAAAGGTCCTGGACAGATAAAGGGGACCACTCCTAAGCAGAAGAACCTCCATTAACTTTAAAATTAGAGTCCCACGTAAAAAAAAAATCTCCTAAGTACTCAAATACAGTATATTCCTCTAGGCAAAATGTGGCCACTTAGCACTGTCATGTAGATCCGTGGTCCTCAACAAGGGGTCCGCAGAGCCCTCACAGGGGGTCTGCAAAGCTCCAGCGCTGAACATCAACAGCACTGGCAGCAACAGGGATGCAGCAGTGGAGGGTGTGCAGGTGCCAGAACTCCTTCTGCTTTTTCCAAACAAGGACATAGTTTGGGCACACACACATGCCTGCTGCTATCTCCAGAAGCCTTTAATAAATAAATATTTGATCACTTAAATTTAAATATTTAAATGTAAATCTATTCAAATCTTAAGTCTTGGGAGTCTCCAGCAACACATTTTATTTACAGGGGTCCCTGTTAAAGAAAATGTGAAGAACCACTGATGTAGACAGAAAGCTGAACCAGGCCCTACAAGATTCATTCTTTGGGATCACTGGCACATCTTTCCACATAAAACTATTTCAAAGGCATAAGGTAAAGAGCATAATTCCAATGAGTTATTTGGGAATAGACATTACTCCTTTCTCCCATATGAACCAATTTCTATTTTAAGATATTCTAGGTGGCCTTCTAATTTACTCCCGCCATCCATGGTTACTGAGACAGGACTTTTCCATTAGCAGCACTTTGAATATTCATTCTGCTTCTTCTGTACTCATCCTCAGGTATCATACAAAAGTCATTTTTTAAGAGGAAACTATCCCACCTCCCACCTGAAGAATGTTGTGGGCAGTCATGTTAGCCATTAAAAATTACTCAAACCCCATCCTGTGGTAATACCTTTACTGGGCCAACCAACAGGCATTAAATATATATAGTCATCCCTCCACATTCACTAGGGTTAGGGGCACAGAACTCCCGTGAAAGTGGGAAAACCATGAATAACTCTAGGCCCTCCCGAACCATATTTTAACACACACACAAAAAAGTATGATCACCATATTCAACCCACCATGGATTCCTCTGAGGCATCAGGATTCCTTCACAAGGCAGAACTGGCTAGCTAGTGGGACTTACTGCCACCTCCATTGCAGCCCCACACCATTTTTAATAGGGACTTACAAGCCTTGTTCATAGTTTCTGAGGCTCATGAGGCCTATTAAAAATGGCACGGGGGGCAGCAGAGGCGACAGAAAATAATCCATGAATAATCAAATTACAGACAGATCTAACAGTCAAATGCAAATGTGTAAACGAATAAAATGTTGAAAGTTTGTAGCTGTAGGCAGAAGACTGATCAATGCTTAACCAGGGTATCTCTGGAAGCAAGTAAGTTGATCTGAGTTTCTAAAGAAAGGCCAATATTAGAAGATATTTGTATCAATATATCCGGAGAAACAATATATCTAACTTCAGCAAACTGTAGGGTGCGCGGTGGCCTGCTGTGACTCATCATGGATGCAAAACGCCTGACAGATAGGAATGCTCTTTTCCATCCACACCATCAGTGCAGTATTTTAAGCATAAATTCATTCTAAAGCTCTGAGAAGAAAATGTTTGCCTGTGCATTTAATCACATGTTCGACATCTAGCCTGAGAGCAAACAATTTGCAGTTGAGCATGACAACACTAGCATCAAACATAAAAGATGATAAAATCACGAGTAAATCACAATTTCACTGGGAAATCATGAGACCATTTGTCCTGCTTCATCAAAGGTAAATGTGATGTCTGAGAAACAGTACACATAGCACAAACTCCACAAAGTAAAATGCAGGAAGATAAAGCATTTTAAAAGACACTAAAATGCATAAAGCAAAACTTGACATCCTGATCATCACAACAAACCCTGCACTGAATGTCATGTCTCAAAGGGATGTGCTTCTCTACAGACATAATAAAAACTATTTCACATATGGCAGTGCTGCTCAAGTGAGGTAATTTCCACATACAGGAAAAATGTGTCAATATACATTGCGTTTAAAGTTAATTTACTTACTACAACTACCAGAATTTGGGAGCAGACTGAAGGTTAATTGCTGGGTGTGATATTGACAGACTACTATGCACCTTCCTTCCAAGATCAGACAAAGGCTGTAAATCACTCTCTCACACATAGCCTTCAAAGAGAAACACTCAAGTATTAAAATCTCAATGTGATATAGGATACCTGCTCCTCAACCTGATATCCCCTAGATATTTTGGACAGCAACGCTCATCCCCCTAACCATAAATGGATTAGGGGGTGAATGATGCTAATGGAATCTAAAACATGGGGGACATTAGTCTGCAAAAGGTAATTAGTGTGAGGTTGTATTGCTCACTGTTAGTTGTGCTAAAGACGAATTCCAGTATAGGTTTCAAAGCTTAATCTGCCACATGCCAGACGCTCTAAATCTCAATCCTACACTGTAACACCACTAATAAGCAAAACATACAGAATGACCACCTCTTACAGAAAAGAGGATCTAGTGGTGTTTGTCATTTTTTTAAAGACACCTGTATCCAACAGTATGCAAATAGATCTTGAAGCAACTTGGGGGCTGAGAGAAAGAAGTTGGTAGCATAACCTTTTGTAGGTTTAAGTCTACTTCATCGGATGACTTAATAGCACAGCAATAGCATGTGTATTTCTATACCACTTATCAGCTAAGTGCTCTCTAAGCGGTTTACAATGTGTTAACTAATTGACTCCAACAAACTGGGTACTCATTTTACCGACCTACAGAAGGATGGAAGTCTGATTCAACTTGGAGCCCTGTAGGATCGAACTCACAACATTGTGGCTACAGTACCGGCATTTAACCACTGCACCACCAAGGCCCTTAAGTCTACGAAAGCTTATGTTACCAACTTACTTCCCTCAGTCTCAAAGGTGCCACAAGATTCCTTTGCATACTGATCCAGACTAACACGGCTATGTTTTTGAATTTTGTATCCAACAGGTACAAGATTAGATGCAGCCCAGCACTACTTCAACATAGTTCAATGCTTCAAGTATCATTCTTATAACCAATTGAGTTGCTACACCAAATTCACATCTTTGCTGAAATACAATCAAGTTAAGATTTCCTACACCTTGCTACCAGACAAAGGCATGAAGCCAGTCACAGATTTTAATCTATACTCATTCAAACACGGTAAAAATTTCCCAGAACTGCGAGGCCAGGTTTTGGAACTTTATACTGACCAGTTGCCTCTCTCTGGAAAATTGGAAGTTGGTTAATGTAACCTACTCTCCATGAAGTCAACTATATTTAAACTGTAATTATCTACAGGAAAAATGGGCAAATGCACATTAAGGAGTTAATCTACTTCCAAACACCAACACTGGGGCCCTGAAGCATTTGTCTATACAATTAAGTTGACCTCCTCAATACAGGGTACATATGGTCACTGCCTAGAGGAAGGAAAGACACTCCCAACTGAGAGCCAGACTGGCAAGGAAAAGTCTTTTGCTTTTAGAATGTTTTTCCCACTTTACAGACAAAAATGAAAAGAGACTTCTGTAACAGTTTGACTGAAAACATTAAGGACAAAGAATTTGTTTTAGGGATGCAGTAGATCCACCCTTCTGTTTGGCCTTCCCTGCTCCATGATAAGCCCTGAAGGAAGAATAAGACAAAGATGACTTTGGCTGTACAACTATGCTCTTCACTAGCAATTATGTACATGAAGTATTCACATGAATGGCTAAAACTGTTCCTGTCTTTTTTACCAAGCTTATAGGAGAAGATACTAATGGAATGTACGGTACACATTGTTCACAAGCGAATGAAATTTTCAATGGTTATCAGGTAGCATACGTGCAAAGTAAAGACTCAATTACTACAGCTTAATTCACATCCATATGTATAAGAATGTAACAGCATAATCCTCATTACTACAGATCTAACAGAGCAATTTCACTTCTGTTTAAAACTCCAGGTAGAACAGTATAAATGAGCAGAAAATTTTAAAGATATGAAAAAAGTTTTTAAAAAATCAAAGTTCTAGCTTTAATGGCAAAAAACACAGAGCCATCCAGAACCAAAGCAAGCAGCCATTCCTCCCATCATCCTTCCTGTTCCTGCCAAACAGAGGGTCTCTAAAGCATTGCTTTTATTGGGTAGAAGAGCTGGATGGATGACAGAAAAACAGAAAATCTTTTTCCAAACCTCTGATATTTAACCTATAGCAGGAACAGCAGCATAACCTCTGGACAAAATATAGCAAGGCACCATATCCCACTCCTGCATTTTGCTATTGACTGTTCCCCACATAGTAGACTGAAAGCTAAAAAACCAGCACATCAAGCAAAGAGAGAGAACCGGAATCATATCTAGTTTCACTTGCATGAACACTTTTTAAAGTATGGATAGATTGTTTGAATATATATTGGTTTTATATGCTCTTTGAACTCACATTTTCTGTTTTTAACTGGTGTAAATTTTTAATTGATGTTATATATTGTATTTTAATCTGTTGCTGCTCCCCACCTCAATCCACAAGGAAAAGTGGATAAGAAATAAATGTTGTCCATGTTGTATGCCTTCAATTAGTTTCTTATTTATGGAGATACTAAGGCAAACAAAGTTTTCTGGAGCTCACAGTGTGACGATGATGATGGTGATTATATATACAAAAAAAAAGCACAGCCCCCAAATAAGTTAGTGGTTATGATACTGATACTGAGATTTTAAAACCATAGTAAACACTGATAATTTTGTGCATTTCATCTGCCAGGACAAACTACCTCATAAAGTACTTCGGAGGCTTTAGCATTAGCAGCTCACCATTCATTCTATAGTATCTACACACTGTCAGATTAAGCACAAGTAAAACAGTGTATCAGTCCAACACAACTTTCCATTCTTCCTGCTGAGTAACAGTTGAGTTTTTACACTAGCTAATTTTACAGTAAACCAAAGGCAATTTGCAACTCACGACACTTGGACATTATCTGGCTTTCAAAATCACCCTTCTTAAGACTAAGCTATCTTTTTTGTGAAATCTTGCTCAGTACATAAACAGGTTGTGTGAAGAATATGTGGTTTTCCTCCCACTTTTGCCTAAAACTGCTTTTATTCTGCATAAAAAATGAAACAAAAATCAGAGGTGGGGGTTGTTTTTCTGCCCTCCAGTCAGGCTTCCCTTATTCTGGCTATGCAAGGAAGAAAGCAGGAGTTTAACCAAGAAAATCTGCAATTTTTTAAAGCACCAATCTTCACTCATGATGTTCTCCTACACAAGTCATCCAAGGGTCAATCCTTTATATCCTTTCCCTATCCCATGAAACCCACTCCACAGCTTCATTAAACTAAAACACTTACAAAAACTAAGGAAGTAAATGATAGCCATTATTCCAGATTGTTCTAGAACATGATTGTATAGTTGTGTAAAAAAACCTGTTTAACCAAACAGGAGACAGGTGAGACCATCCCTTCTGCAAGCACCTACATCTGGATGAGGATAAAACAGGATTTTAATCAACTTCTTTAAGAAACCTTACTCATGGTAGGGCAGCAAAAGTATAATTATTCTGTCTGAATGACATAACGCTCTGTAAATGTTGTCAAAACGTAAGGTCAATCTAGTCAAATATCTACTGACAACCAACTTCTTTAAGAGAGTATGCAGAGTTACCACCTGGCCAGGTACTCCATATGAAGATGTTGGGGATAAAAACACAAATTCTGCTGAAAACATGAGGCTCAATTCTCCCACAAGGTCATCCTATGGACTTTTTTTGTATAGCCTCACACCATAACCTTATGGGTACTTTCTTAGTAATACCAGCAGATCATTATATGCATTTAGTCAGAATTAAATCTCTCTGTATAAAATGGAGTCTACCCGCTATTTATTTATATCTCACCCATCTCTGCAAATGGTACAGGATGAGCTGCGGAAAATGTGATACTCCAGATATTGCTGGGGAGGAAATCCCACCAAGCCAAGTAGGAACAGCAAATGGTAAAGAGTTATGAGTGTGGCATCCATCATCACTGGAAAAGCGTATGTTCCCTATCCACAGCACGCATCTTTCACAAGATGCACAAAAAGCCTATGTGGCTTAAAGAGAGTAGCTACTCCGAGGTTTGGTTCCTATTTTGCGAGAAAGGTGAGATATAAATCAAATAAATAAAGAGGCTACCCAGTGAATCTCATGATTAGAAAGAAGATTTAGGCCACTTCTGCACTACATTGCTATAGTGCTATTATTCCACTTTCAACATCCTATGGAATCCGGGGATTTGCAGTTTAGGGAGGGGCATTTTGAATTCTCAGCCAGAGAGCTCTTTGGCTTCAGTAAACTACAAACCCCAGAATTCCACAGGATGTTGAAGGTGGAATAATAGCACTATAAGAGTGTAGTGTGGAAATGGCCTTAATCCCAGGAGCTTCCCCACCCTAATCTAAACACTCTTAACTACAACTCCACACCAGTATCTTGGACTGCAACATAAAACTATCTTAAAGCAAAAATACTTACTCTGGATAAAATTGCATTGGGCTGAGCTAGTAGAGACACCATTAACACCCTTGAAAACAACAGATTTCAGAAGCTAAACAGGATTACGCCTAGAAAAGGCCTGGCTGACAGAAATGAGAGGAAAATACCACAAATCTCCAGGGCAGGGTCAGGAAAGAATTTTGCCTAGAATTCTGTTAGGGTTAATAATCGTGAGCTAGATGGACCAACGATCTGACTCAGGACAGGACAAGTTCCTTTAGGAAAGAAAGGTCAATTTCTCTTTCACACACACACAACCCGCCCTTTAAAAGTCAGTTTCTCTCTCTCTCTCTCACACACACACACACACACACCCATTTCCTTCTCCTCTCCTTCTCCCGGTATCTCTGAACAAACTTTTCTCCCGGCCCGCCGCCCCACTGGACTGCAATTCCCACCACCCGCCGCCCCAGCACAACCAACCGAAAATGGGAGTTGTAGTCCACCCGGGCCGTAGGGCGGCGTCTGCGGCTGCTCGGGGACAAGAGTTCGCGTGCCCCTCCCCGGCCACACCCCTTGGCAGCCCCAGAAGTCCACCCAAACCCACCAAACGTCGAGAGGGGCCCCCTCTCTCCTCCACGGCCTCCTTTACAGCCGGGGGATCCTTTCCCCTTTCCACACCTCCGCCCCCGCAAAAGAAAAGAGCGGGAAAAACGAGGACGGGGGAGCCCTGTCCTGACAGAAAGCCGTTGTCGCCGCCCGGGCCTACCGCGCGCAGGGGACACGTCCACACGCACCTGTTTTTTCGGGTTTTTCAAGCCTCGGTGGCGAGAATCCGGAAGACGAGGAGCCAACTCGGGCCTCGCCTTCCTTCCCAGCGCCGGAGCCGCGAAAGGGCGCAAGAGGAAGGAGGAGTGGAAAGGGCGTCGCCGCAGCTCCCGTCAGTCACCCGCTCTGCCCCCGCCCCGGACGGCGACGCAGCCAATCAAAACACCGCCCGCGGCTACAAGTTTTAAGGCGCTCCGGCGGACCGCCTGCCTTCTCTCCCCCGTCTCCTCCCAGCTAATTGTCTCTCCCTCGTCATTACTACGCGTTCTGGCGCCACCCAAAGGCTCCTTGTTTGTTATCTGGCGCGCCTTTGCCCAACCTCCCCCGCCACCATTCTCATGGAACAGTCCGCAGGCTGTCTGGGTGGGACAAAGAAGGGGACAGATGAGACAACTTTTGAGAAGGGGGGTGTCCTCCCCTGGCTCTCCCTGCACGGACTCCTTTCTCTCAGCGTCAGAGAGGACGTGGCTCTTCAGTGGCGAAAATACACGTAACGCCTCCGGGCTTCGGTTTATTTCAGAGATGGGCTAGATCTGCCTCCTTCAGCGGGTGGACTGTGTCCATTTCCACACTACGCTGTTATAGAGCTATCATTCCACTTTTAACCTGTGGAATTCTGGGGCTTGTAGTTTACTGAGGCCCAAGAGCACTCTGGCTGAGAATTCCAAAGGCCCCTCCCTAAACTGCAAACCCCAGGATTCCATAGGAGGTTGAAAGTGGAATAATGGCACAACAACGGTGCAGTGTGGAAATGAGCCGCAACTTCTATGGGCCCTGGCCAGAACAGCCCTCGGTGAGGCCTGATGAAAGCGGCCGCCCACCAGCACTTCCTAGGGCTGTGTGCCCAGGTGCCTTCGAGTCCTCTGTCGACTTATGGCGACTCCATGAATTTCATAGGGTTTTCTTAGGCAAAGAAGAGTCGGCGGTGGGTTGCCATTGTCCTCCTCTGAAATTTAGCCTACAGCTCTTGGTATTCCTTGGATCTTCCATCCATCCAAATACTAACCAGGGCTGAGCCAGAGTAAAGCTGGACGCTCTTGTGCCTTAATAGCTGCATAGAAACAGGACTTTTATAGCAGGTGTTGCTTGTCAAACAGCACCCGTTGAAATTCCCTTTTCTGCACAACCATTAAGGTCACAAGTGTCCTCTCCAGTTTTCATTTTGGCAACCTAATAATGGCCACAAGAGTCCAACCTTGGATTAATTCAAAGAGGTGGAGAGGAACACTAAGGGAATAAAAATAATGACATAGATGCTTACATAATTTTAAAGTGGGGGATGAAGACGTTAAAGCAGTTGAAGGTTTCGTATGCATTGACCCAGTCACTAACAGGGCTGTACAGTTAGGGTTGCGGAGTCAGAATCATAAACAATTTTGGGTACAGTTGGAGTTGGTAGGTATGTACTGACTATGATCCTGGCTTCAAAATAAAAACTTACTAGATTCCTAGTTTGCTGGATATTCTGTTTCATAAGAATCTGGAAGAATGTTCTTGTTCAGAAAATTTAATCAAATATTTTTATGTTCTACCAAGCTAACTGGAATTCACATGGTGATGATGAAATGCCTTGTGCTACCATTTTGCTACAGTTAATTTGGTATATTAATTAGTAATCGTTTACCTTTGCCGTTTATGAAGGAGCCGGAGAGTGGAAAACACTGGAGTCATAGTTCAAGAGGTGACGTACCAACTCTGTATCCTTGGCCACTAATCAAAATGGCAGACTATAGTTAGGAAATCAGAATAAGACTTGGGCCATTTCTGCACTAGACTGCTATAGTGCTATTATTCCACTTTCAACATTCTATAGAATCCTGAGGTTTGTAGTTTAGGGAGGGGCATTTAGAATTCTCAGCCAGAGAGCTCTTTGGCCTCAGTAAACTACAAACCCCAGAATTCCACAGGAGGTTGAAAGTGGAATAATAGCACTATAAAAGTGTAGTGCAGAAATGGCCCAAGATTTGGCAGGGCAGCTGTTGATCCTCAAGTGTAGAGACATATCACTGAATACCAAAGACAGGATCAGCTGTACCACAATATTTCAGATTTCTATATATGGGTATAAAAGCTGGGCAGTGAAGAAGGTTGATATGAAAAAGATCAACTAATATCAAACATGGTAGGGGGAGTGTTCAGAAACTACAGAGCATCAGAAAGATAAATAAATGAGTTGGAGAGCAAATCAAGCTTGAACTCACTAGAAGCCAAAATGACTAAACTGAGGCTATTGTACTTTGGACACATCATGAAACAGGGTGACTAATTGGAAAGGACAATACTGCTTGGTTAACTGGAAGACAATAGAAAAAGAGGAGGATGGTATTATAGATGAACTGACTCAATTAAGAAAGCCAAGGCCTAAATTTGGGAAACCTGCACAGTTGTCAAAAAAACAGGGATCACCAATAGTTGAAACTGAGGTGCTATAGCACGTAATAAATTCAGTTTTACTGGTTAGTCTCATGGACCTCAACAGTACTTGCTTTTCAATATATCTTCAATTCAACTGTTTTGGACTACAACTTTTTGGATTTGAACAACTTTGGGAAAGTTATTTTGGGGAGTACAGCTTCCAGAATCACCAACCAGGTAGGGAATCCTGAGAATTACCCAAAAACTAACATTCTGACGTTTATGTCTGCATGCCACTCTTCCACATAGAGAGACACCCAATGGGAAGACAAGAGCAACCATACAAGATCAGGAATACATTTTGAACTGGGATAATGATGTCATCAAATCAAAGGTTTATTTTGTCCAAGATCCTCTTCCACACAGTCATGCCCAATTAAATGCCACTGTGAAGTCCCTCAAGCAAGGGCCTGAAGGCAACAGTACTTCAGTGTCATTAACATGGACATTAAATATACGGTACTATTACATACATGGTCGGCCTTCCACATTTGCAGGGCAATGTCCCTGAACATGGATAATACGTGTCCTATTACATATATGGTCAGTTCTCCACATTTGCAGATTTAACATTCATGGATTTGATTCTTTGCGAGTTTCTCCAACCCCCATCGCCCACACCTCAAGCACCTCTTTCCTGGGAGAATTCTCCCTCTCAGCACCTCTGATCAGGCTACACAGCCCCTTTGAAACTCACCTCTGATGCTCCTCTACCAGCCAGTGCCTAGCCAGCTAAGGGCAGCTTCCACTGCAATTTCTCAGCCCCACAAAACATCTCCTGATGCCCCCACACCCAAGGAAGGAAATGGGTGAGGGACAGGATGTATAGGGCCACCATGCTGACCACCCATTTCCCCTGTCCTTTCCCTCGACCCACCCCTTTTTCTCTGTCCTTTCTCTGACATGGGCCATTTCTGCACTACACTCTTTTAGAGCGATTATTCCACTTTCAACATCCTATGGAATCCTGGGGCCGGCCCCTCCCTAAACTGCAAACCCCAGGATTCCATAGGATGTTGAAAGTGGAATAGTTGCGCTATAAGAGTGTAGTGCGGAAACGGCCCTGGTTGGGATGGGTGCCTGCTGTCACCACCATGCCTTGGTCCGCTTCTGACAGACACACACGCACACACATTGTCATATTTGTGGGTTTTCCACTTTTGTAAGGATCCTGAGACCCCAATCCTAGTGAATGTGGAGGGCAAACTGCATATCATATGTCCCTCTGCTTACTTGTGAGTTCAAGTTTCACTAAAATCACTGAAGCTTATTTCTGAGCTGACTGCAACATCAGCAGCACAACCCTATTCAATGGGGCATTTGTACCAATGCACTGGATTGTAGCATCTCAATTAAAATACTTCTAATTACTAAAGAGATTTTCCTTCTCCCTTCCCTCCAAAAATGTCACAAATTTATATCTAATTTTAAATTCAGGAAGCTATAAGAGTTGTTCTTCAGTCTGGAATAGAAAAACAAATGCTTTTTTCATGATGATGTCTACCAGGATATATGGGTGCTTAACTAAAGAAAAACAGTAACCTTCTTTTCATTTAGAACACTGTTTTTCTAATATGCAAATATATGTAGATTAATACATTTATTTTCTAAAACTCATTCAGTTAACTAAGGTTTGTTTAATTGGGTGAGAAAACTACTATCAAGTTTTAGTCTCCTTGTTTTAAGAGTGTTACTTTACTCAAGAGTAAGCTTGTAATCTTGTGAATGGTTACCTTGGGAATAAGCACAACTAAATTTAACAGGTTGCAGTTGTCATCAGACAGGCACAGACTTGGACTGCATGGTTGCACTCTTATGCACACTTACATGGGAGTAACTCTTACTGAAATGAAATGGGATTCTCTTTTTAGTAAATACACATAGGATCAATTTGCACATTTTGGTTGCTTATATGCTGCTTATATGCTCTCCAGTGACATGTCTACATACATATAGTTCTCAGCATAAATATTCGTTGCATTTAGTCAGTGCACAACTGGGAATTCTGGTCATGAGGAAGCCTATGTGGATACAGAGTTGTATGTGTGTAGGCTTACTCTTTGCAGACACCCACATTCAATGTGTGGAAAGAATGGGATGGAATCAGCATAACGCCCAGCGTTAAGAACAAAGCTAGGAGTCACAACTATGTGCCCTCCTTTAATCATTTGCCATAAGGGAGTCCAATAATAGGGATTAAAGTTATGCAGATGTTTTAGTTACAGAGCCCTCACTGGTTAGCAGAATGCAAAAATAAAGTGAAAAATATATCAACCACAACAAGAACAATTTGGAAGTACGTTCCACTCCATTTAGTGTCACTTAGCCACAGGTGAATGTTCCTGGGATTGCAGATTGGGCTAGTATTCTTACTGTGTTTTATTCAGCTAATGGTCAAGTATTGGAAAAATACATTGGAGCATCCAGGTTCAAACCTCCAGCTGACCATAAAGCGAAGTGGGTGATCCTGGGACAGGAATACTTGCTCAGTCTGACCTGATTAACGAGGCTGACGTGGAGATAAAATGGCAGCTGATGGATTGTGTGCCTGCTGAGCTCCATGAGATTAAGGTAAAATAAGGTAAAATAAATGTAATAACAATTATAATAATAATAATTATAATAATATAATAAATTATAATAATATAGTAAAACTGTAGTTCGACTAAGAATCAAAACCTTGGACTTCCAAGCTAATATTTTAAAAATAAATGACACCAATGACAGCAATGGTATATTAGCCCTAACCCTTGGGCTAATGATAACTTTGAAGATTTTTATTGGGATCACGTTATATGGATTAATTTAAAACTCCTCCATATATACTGTGGTCCCCTTCTGGTCCTGGTTGCCTCCCCAACAGTTATTTACATTAATAATATATACATATTCACATAGCTACAACTGCAGCACTTAAAGTCATATATACTTTTGTCCTAGTGCATGCAAAATTGTTTGCATAATTGTTTTTCACATTAGAAATATGGAGAAGGCTTATCCAAAGCACAGGACTGCTTTGTAAGTGGAAGAGGAAAAAAGAATCTACAAAATGTTGAGGTGGGGATTGCTTTAGTGCTTTAGAAGGTTAGCACATTCTTCTGTCTTGCAACAGACATGGCTAGTTATGTGAAATACATTTTTGATGCAGCATCATATTTGGATGAAAACTGTGAATGTCTTGCCCAATACAATAATTACCTGGTAAGACCTTGATCGGCCTTATTACCTTGAAAGCACCTTATCCCATCCGATCTTGGCAGCTAAGCAGAGAGAGCCCCGGTTAGTACTTGGATGGGAAACCACCAAGGCATATCTGGTGCTATAGGTTATATTTCAGAGGAAAGAAATGGCAAGCCACCTCAGAATATTCCTTGCCTAAGAAAACTGTATGAAATCCATGGGGTAGTTGATAGGCAACTCAAAGGTGCACACATACACACGTACACACAGATCCTTGATCTTTTGACTTTTGCATACATCACAATAGAGAATCAAATGGAAAATTTCTTTTTGCCATTCTAGTTACGGGATCCCCAAACTCATATAACATCTTTTACAAGAAAAGTTTGATCAAATATGAGGAAGGGAAAAAAAATTAATTATCCCACCTATAGTTGGCATTCCACAGTCCCTAGAATCAATATGGCAGGAACCACATGTATCGAAGCTAGGAGTGGCATGTTATATCTACCCAGCCAGTCACCTTTACTGCATCAAACCTGCCAGGAGTGGTTGTAGTTCAGAGTATGGCTCCATATTGTCTACGCACATCTCTGCATTAAAAAAAAAACCTGATGGTCCCACTCTTCTACAGGCAATTCTGCTTACAAGACACAATAGGCAAATTTTATTGCCTTTTTAGAAGCCTCTTTATGCAGCTAATGTCAATATGCTGAGAACACCTTCATGCCTTAGTTAGGATTTAGTAATTCTGCAGGCTGGAGTAGCAGGGAGAAAACTGACATGAAAAAGAGGTTTCAGGTATAAGTTTCATTGGAAACTACAGTAGGATGCTCCTGCTAGTCAGTGCTAAGTACAGTTGTAAGGGTAAAACCTAAAATTCCCATATTTTAAAATATTGCTTAAAAACACGTTTTTTTCCGTGTCAATGGTATACAGTCACAATCCACCAACTCATTCAGCGTATAAGCCGCGGCATTCTAGGGTCTCCATATTTGCACCTACTAAGAAGGTAGTCAGAACCTTTGTTTCTACTGGTGTCTGTTACCTGTTCAAAAAGACAGAGGGATGAGAGAACAGGATACTGAATGCCAAAGACTGAGGTGGCCAATCCTGATCCATACTGCAGTACTTCTCCAAAGAACACGTTCGCCATTCCCACAGCCTGATAGATGTTGGATTTCTGCACCCATGCCATGGTGCAATCCCCTTTTGCGCACGAAGACCGCATCTCACAAGACCTAGCAGCAACAATGGTTCTATGGAAAGATCATTCTTTACTGGGTTTGGTCTGTTACCTTTTAAGAGAACCATTCTGGCTGGCTTTTTGGAAGGCTGAGTTTCCCCAAACCGCCACCCAATTCACTGGATGCAGAAAATGGGACTGGGAGAAGTAACATGTCTATTCTAACTTCTTAGTAGGAGCAAGGCACAGGCGGACAAGGTAGGACAAGGTGAAGCCAAGGTTTTTAAAGGCTATCTAAAGGGCTAACCCAATAACCCATGTTCAGGTATCCTTAGCCCTCAGAAAACATGGACACTAACCACTTGTTGTGGCGCAACACAAGCACACAGCAGCAATCGAGTTGTGGGAGCGAATCGCCTACGTTTCTCTTTTCATTCCACCCCTAGAAAAAAACGCCAAGGAATTTGTTAAGCAACGGTCAACCAGTACCCTCCGTTGAGCCCCAGGATGATGGTGCTTTCGGTAGGCGAGATCACACCCTTCCCTCGCCCGCTGCGCTGCGCCCTGCGGCCAAGGCAAAGGTGTGATCTCTCCTGCCGAAAGCACCTTCATCCCCCTTGACCCCGACGATTCATTGCGGCAGTGTGCCACCACCGTCACGCCCACGTTTGTCCCCGGATCCGCCCCTGGGATTTCCGCGAGGCTGCAGAGAAAGTCCGGCGCGGGCGCGCAAGGGAAAAAAAAGGGCAAAGCAACGGTTAGCGACTCTCGGGCCGTTTCCGCACTAGACTGTTATAGCGCTATCATTCCACTTTCAACATCCTAGAGGATCTTGGGGTTTGCACTTTAGGGAGGGGCCTCTGACCATTCCATAGGATGTTGAAAGTGGACTAATAGCGCTCTAACAATCTTAGTGCGGAAATGGCCTTGGCGTCTTTGCGCGCAGGGGAGCTCCGCCACCCGCTTTGGCTCTCCCCCCGCCATTGCGCTCGCGTGGCGATCCAAGAAAAACCGCGCAGGCATGCACGCAAAACGGCGGCGGCCTCAATCGGCACGATGCCTCCCCCCACCCCAGAAAAACCGGTTTCTTGGGCTGCTTTGTGGATGTGGTTTTTCTCTTCAATGGGCCTCGCCAGAGTTTCGTTTCTTTTCTTTTCTTTTCTTTTTTAACAGCCCGGTTGATTTCGGTCCCTTTTGTTAAAGAGGTGGATGGGGAATTCGGAGCCCGGCTTGGGCCGCTTCGCATTCGCTCGGGGCTGGGGACCCACCCCCGCAGCCCGGCGCGGCGGCGAGCCCAGCAACTCCCGCGCGCTCCAAGCAACGCTCCGCTTGGCAAGAACCCTCCCGGATCGGCCGCGATTCGATCCCCCCTTTGCACCGCCAGGCGAACACTGTCGCGCAAAAACCAGGGTCAAGAACCAGACGGAGGATCTACGCGCAATACCTGCAGTTTTTCCCCCTCTTGCGTCGCCGTCCCGGTCTCTGCTGCGCGGTTGTTGTTTTTCGTGGTTTGAATTTTTTTAAAAAAAAAAAATTCAACTCTGAATGTCACAAAATAAATGCCCCCATCGTGCCTTTCCGCCGCTCCGAAGACGCCTCGATGGAGCTGGAGCGGTTCCTCCTCTCTCCCACTTCCCTCGTGTGCTCATCCAACGTGATGGACAGTTGCTATGGTTTCGCAGCTCTGACGTCAACGAGATTAAAGAGAAAGAGCTTTCCTTGCGGCTGGGATCGCTCCCTCCAAGGAGTGGAAGCCGGGCGGGGTGGTGGGGGGGAGGAAAAAGAAGAAGAGAGAGGATTTTCTCTTGCAGCCGAGGCGGGCGGCAGGGCGTAGTCCAAACCCCCGCGCCCCCCCAGCTTCCCACTGCTGCGAAGGTTGTCATCATCATTACCTCCAGAGATGACATCTTTTAAAACTCTTCACCCACGTAGAGGAGAGGAAAGAACTAGCCCCTTCTTACTGTTGGGATAAAGAGTGGTTGTGCAGAGGATCCAAAAATGCAGGACTGCTTTATATTTTTACCCCTTCTAGGTCTCTGCATTTTCTCCACTGTGGAAGTCAAGGAGGTGGACGTGCAGGCCTGGCCAAAGATGTTTCGCTGCCTGAGTTAAGGGCACAACATCCAAGCAGGTACACACAGAGAGAGAGTTGCACATAGGGAAGATGATGGCTGAATTTTACGTCAGCACCTGCCAGAAAGGCACTCTCCTCCATCACGCCACAGGGCTGTGTGGCACGCACAGAAGTCGCCCGGCCATCTCTCCTGCCCCCCACTTGTATTTGCCATTTGAGGCAGCTGCTGCCCTGCCCTGTGTGAATGTGAGTTCCTATGCAGTGGCAGTTCCATCCAGACCCAGATCTGCTTAGTATCAGCAACATAGAAGCCTCTGAAGAGCTTAAACTGGGAGAATGTGCGACACAGACACCCCCCCCAAACTGCAAGCAGATATCCAAAGCCTCCAGACTCCAGCAAAATACTCATTTTTTCATCAGCTGAAAAACACACCAACCCTCCGCTCAAACCGCAACAAAAATACGGGTGTTTGGAACTCCTTATACCCCTCTAAACCCTAAAGAGCCATAAAATTGGCGTTAAGGATGCGCCAAAGGATGAACACCACAGTTGGAACTGCATTGAAATGCTGGAGATATGGATATATAAAATTTAGGGCTGATTTTCAGAACTGGAAACAATGTTATGTCACCTCTGTTCATGCCAGAAGTCACCATGTAGCCGATGGGGAGAAATAGCCTCTTGCCTGCTGTGCAGTTGCCCACCCATGCTTTAGGCTATATCCTGTAGATGATCAACATAGCTGTGGGAATATTTAGTATCTATATTAAGCAGAGTGCAATATCGGCTTGCAGCAGGAACAGGAGTAAATTACTTATGATGCTTTTGTAAGGTTAAAAAAATCCTATATTTATTGCCTCAGGAAATCCATCTTAGGATAGGAAATATGACAGGTAAAAGAAGTTGACCTATACTTGGTTACAAGAGCACCTAAAAGCTGGCTCCCATGTGTGAGTGTAAGCTAGCATCCATTATTGGGATTGGAACCCCATGGATGTTCCTTCCCAGACAAAGGGAACAGAGAGACCAACTTCTTGAGAGAAGAGGGAATTGACGCCTGCAGGAAAGGAAAGGCTTGAGTACTTAGACAAAAGAAAGATACAGAGGGGTGAAACAAAAGGGCAGACGTTCTCTAGACTCCCCTCTCTTACTAATCTCTTTCTACAAGCTTTGATGCCTCTTTGCTTCCAATGGTGACAACATACACATGTGCCTTGCGTCCCTTATCAGGCCCCTAAGAACAAAGCCATTGAGACAAAGGTGGAAGAAAGAGGGGGGTAATAAATTAAACAAACAAGCAAACAAAAATCAATCTTTTAAATTATGTTTTATGTGGGCTTAAATTTGTGTTATATATGTATGTTTGATACATTTGTTTATTTAACTGGATCCCATCCCAGGAGAAAGGCAGGGCATAAATTCAATCAATCAATGTTTTAAACTTTTTAAAATAGGATTTCAGCTGTACTTTATTTTAATTCAAGTGGTAGGGAACTGTGGAAGGCTAGGAGGGCTGCATTAGCATTTCAGCCTTTCACTCACCCTCCTGCACTCACTCCCACAATTTTTAATTTTTTTAAAATATTTATTTATTTATTTATTTATGCCACCAAATGCCTTTTAGGGGACATTCCCACCATATTTGGGGTGTTCTTGGGACTCTAGAGGGCATTTGGGTCATTCTGAAGCATTTTTTTAAAACATTTGTTTTGACATCTGGGGCTCCCTATGTGACCCCATAGGGGCATTTGGGGGCATTTTGACAGGGGGGACCTAGGGACACAAAAATGGTACCGTGGGGCCACATGCAGCCAATGTACTATATCCACCTCTGTTTTAATTTGTTACACACTGCCTTGGGTCTTGCGCTGGGAGAAAGACTGGATAAGAAAGAAACAAAGGAGGAAGAGGGAAAGAAACTGGGAAAGCTGGCGGGCTTGGGGACCTAATCAATTACCATGCATGTCCTCTTCTGAGCACATTTGGAGTGTATAAGACAACAATCACCATGGGAACAGTCACAGATTTTATCAATTAGAGATGGAATGAATTTTGGTACTATTAGAGAGAAGCATGGCCTAGTTACTTTGTCCTTTTAGACCCTCAGCACCTTCCAAAGCTATATATGACAGAGGAACAGCAGGTATTTTGCAGGTCCATTGCCTTTTCCATGCTGGGCAAATCTGTGCCTGTTATAGGCCATTTACACACTAGACTGTTATAGTGCTATTAGTATGGAATCCGCCTGGCCCCTCCTGAAACTGCAAACCGCAGGATTCCATAGGATGTTGCAAGTGGAATAATAGCGCTATAACAGTCTAGTACAGAAATGGCCATAGTTTTGCCTGTCAAGCAGCTTTCAGCACCATAAGTAGTAGAGTATAACATTGCCTTTCAGATAATATGTGCATTTAATGGAGCAGATGATATGGGAAGTAAATTTTATATACAGTTAGCCCTCCTCCACATTTGCTAGGGTTAGGGGCACAGGGTCTATGCAAGAGTGGAAAAATCACAAATATCAATGTTTGTGGCTGTGGGTGCGTGGGTGTGCGTGTATGTCTGTGGGAAAGGGGCTGAGTCATTGTGGAGGGAATGGGCATCCAGGGTCCAAATAAGGTCAGGGAAAGGAGGGGGAGTCAGCGTGGTAGCCCTATACTTCCTCTCTCACCTGTCACCTTCCATGGGTGTGTTGGGAGCATTGGGAGAGGGTTTGTGCTGCTGAGAAACCAGGCTGCAAGCCATTCTTAGCTCCCCTAGGCAGTGGATGCTTGAGGAGGAGGACCAGAAGCGGATTTTTAAAGGGTTGCACAGCTTGATCCAAGCCATCGAAAGAGAAGGTTCCCCTGGAAAAGAAGCACCTGAGGTGTCGGGGCAGGTGTCAGAAATAAATCCATGAGAGTCAAACCCACAAATGTAGAGGCTGTCTGTACTGTTGTCATCATCTGCCTCAACAACAGTTAGAGGCAGGAAATCAGCAATACCAGGAGATGTTGACACCAGCGGTGAATTACTAGTCAACCAGTGACCCAGGGCCCATTCATACTACACAGTTACAGTGCTATGATTCCGTTTGAACTGCCATGGTTCCATCCTATGGGATTTGTAGGCTGGTGAGGCACTGGAGCTCTCTGGCAGAGAATTCTAAATATCCCTCCCTAAACTGCCAACTTCAGGATTCAGTGGGATGTTGCCATGACAGTTAAAATAGAATGTAGGACTATAATTGTGTGGTATGAATGGACCCCCGACTAGAGTCTTCCATTATTGTCTACTGTCATCATACTCATGATGTATATCAAGCATTTCAAGACAGTTCCAACTGTGGTGCTCATCATTTGCCGTGTCCTTAATGGTCAATCTCCAGCTGTAACAACCAACCATCTTCTTTGTGTTTTTCTGTTGTTAGCAGGTCAAGGTACTTTGAGATCATGAATCATTTCTTCTTATCGTGATGTCATAGGAACATAGAAAGCTGACTCCATTTGGTCATAACTGGTCAGAACATAACTCTCAAGGATCTAAGATAGTGGTCTGAGATGCCAGAGGTTAAACCTGGAGCCTTCTGCATGTAGACTATATGCTCTGACATTGAACTATAGCACATCCATGATTTCATTCATTCATTCATTCATTCATTCATTCATTCATTCATTCATTCATTCATTCATGTATATGCCATTTTTTTCCCAGAGAGGGACCCTAGGCAGCTCACAAAACAAATCAATAAAACCTGACAATAATATATTCAAAACAAAATCAGTTTAAAAGTATTTTAAAAGCATACACAAGTTTTTTTTAAAAAAAAGCACACACCCCAATAAGAAGCCCCTCTTCAAGTGATTGCATATTAAAAGCCTGCATAAACAAGAAGGAAGGAGAGCAAGGAGGGGGTCCAGGCTAGTTTCCTGTGGAAGGGAATTCCAGAAGGTGGGAGCAGCCAATAAGAAACCAGTGTTCCCCCCAAGCAAGCTTGTAACAATGGGCAGGACCAAAAGAAAGCCCTCCTCTGTAGATATTAAGACATGTATGATCTCATACATTGGCTTCATTAAGATACACTGGGACCACAGTGCAAATGTACACTTGTCCACATATCATTTCTCAGTTTAATGTCTTTGAAAGTCTCTTGCCTAGGATGATCATCAATATGAACAATTAAATATCCCCTCCATATGCTGGAGTGTTTTTAGTCATTTTACTTTGGTACATACTTAACGGAAGTCACATAATGAAGTAGAATCCAGGTAATATGAAATGAATCCAGTTCAATAATTCTGATCAGATTTTACCATCATTTGATATATATTGCCATAACAGCAAAAGAAATGTACAAATGAAAATAACATTGATGAATTAATGGGTCTCCTAATGCTTTACTGACATTTGTGATCATTTATTGGTGCCTATTTTTTTTAAAAAAAAAAATCTCATTTATTGTGTGACTTTTTTCAGTATTCGGGATGTGGAAACTCTGAAGCTGAATATCTCCATTTGCCCAAAGGTTACAGAATGGCATCAACCAGTTTTACCAGTGTACACATGAGGTAAATATAAAACCAGTGATAAAGCCTTTGGCAAACCAAAATTCCAGGCCGATAGGAAATTCAGCCCAGAATAAATATGAAGACCAATCCATGCTCCCAAGGGGCCAATGCAGTTTTGAAAAATGGACATAACTGAGACAACAGAAGAATGGGTAGGGAGTAAACACCTGGGAAAACTGGAGTAATATACAATTATTTTTGGGACAGTTACTTGAAGTAACTTAGTTACAGTAGGGTAACTAAGGGTTTGTGCCAAATCCTGCACAGAAAAATGCATCTTCTTACTTCTCCTCCTGTCATCAGCAGACATCTATTTCTGTCCCCTTGCTCCTCTCTTGGCTGCTTAACCCTGCTACTTCCCAGGCTGAATGAACACAGGCACTGCCACAAAACAAGAAGAGCAATTGTTACCAGCACTTCTCTGATTCAAAGAGGCTGTTTGTTATTAATTGCAGCTGCTGTTTATTCCATAGGCTGTCTGCCCCATTAGCAATTAATACTTGCTTGAAGGAATAAGAAATAACATATAATAAAACAGCAGTGTTTTATTTCTATCACTTGATGACAAGAACAGATATGTTAAACACATGACGCTACCTTTATTTCCCCTAATTATAAGCTTTTCCGAAAAAGGAGAACTTGACAGACTCTGGATATTATTAGAGCTGAAGAAGAAAATAGATAAGCAGCAAGATCTTCTCTGTGCATGATACTGCTTTGGATGAGGGTAGAACTGTGATCCTCTTTATGGGCATAGAGTTCATTGTTACCATGCCATACACCCCTACTCCATGATATTGGCAAATATTTAATTAGCATGAAATATAAATTTTATACTGCTATGGCTGAAAAGCCATGCTGACAGAGAAGACCGGCTGAACACATGCGAAAGTAAGTCAGATGGGACCTCAGGGCATGGCCCTGATGGACACCCCAGTGTTAATGAGCCTGCAAATGTCTCTCAGTGCCTTAACCTTTAGAAACAAAAACACCCAAAACTGTCTACTGATTGTCTTTGTCCCGCTTCCCCTTCCTGCCAAAGTTTTCCTTTGTTTCTTCACCTGCCCAGCCATTAAGGAGCTGTCACAATTTCCACCAGTGTTTTGTCACCTAATGCTAAGGCCATTAGCCCATTCTGGACCCCATTTTTTGCTCTCCAAGAGAGCCATTAACTCCTTCCTCCTCAGGGCAGAAACAGGCTATTTAAACCCTGGCTCTGAACCAGACAACTTGTAGTACTCTGAATGTAGGCTGTCACTCTACTGCTCAGATTCTTGTTTTTGTACTACCCTCGGACCCTTAGTGTGAGCCAAATTGTTTTGTCTCCTTTCTGCAGGATAGATAAATATCACCCACTTCACCCTAACTTATCACTATTCAGTTTTTTCCTCCTTTCCCTCAGTTAGCCTTGTATGGTTGTGAAACTGCTTGGATCTTGTGTATGATTGTGATATTTTCCAGTAAAACAGAAGACACTTTTAATCTCCAACTGATGTCCCTGCATTAGTACTGGTATGCATAGGTATAAAAGATCCTGTAAGATTGCCCCCTCTCACAGGCCTCTTCTTTGAGCTAATAATTCTCTTTGAGCTAGTAATTCCTCAACATTTCATGGAGGCAGTGGTATTGTGGGTAGACCTCTGAATTACCCATCTTTTGGGGTAACACCATTGCATTTGTGGAACCATATTGTGGCTGCAAAAGTGCTGCATCAGAGCACTATCCAGTGGCGGAACTATTCTAGTGGAATTACACAGATGTAAGGGGGAATAAAGTCCACTAAACTATTACTGCAAAAACCATGTTTCCAATATGTAGATTGACCTGGAATTGGGTTTGGTATTGTGTTGGTATTACTGGGGGAAAGGTTGGTAAGGCCGCTTCATTAAATCCACAAGGTCCACTGTCTAATTTCTATGGAAGGAAATGCCATAGTAGGAGAGGGATTGGCACAGCTCTTCAGCACAACTGCCCACCTCATGTCTTTCCAAAGACCTCTCAAAGCAAGGTATTAAATAGGCACAGTAGGGAAGTGGTTGGCAGGGGTCTCCAGAGCAGTAGTTGAACCAGGGCTTGCAGAATTAAAACCCTGGGACTTTTTCATGTTATCTGGCCTACAACCCCTTGGCATCCCCCTGTATCTCCTTCTGAGTTTAGCTGCCATCTCCATAGTAGAGGCTTCCCCCATTTATCTGACAGACTAGGGACCAGAGCACTCCTACCAAATGGGATTGGTAGAAAAGCAGAATCCATGTACTGTATTGTAGGGAGCAGGAAGAACTTATGGAGGCTCACTTGGGACTGACCACGCATACACCGCTGGCAAAGTCTCTCAGCCAGCTTAGCACCTTCCCCCCACCACACTCCAACTCACTTTGCAAGCAGTGTGCACATGCAAGCACGTCTGAGTGAGCCTCCATAGGCAGGAAAAACGGATGAAAGAGTAGAACCCTTGTTGAATTAATGGAACTTGTCCTTAATTTGGAAGCATTAAAAGAGCAAGTTATCTGATAATGGGATATCAAAAGGTAGGGGCTTCCTTTAGTTGGAAGGGAAAATTTTCTTCAGCAACAATTAATTGTCACTTAGCCCTTTTGCAATCAAAAGAATTTGAGAGAAGACTTAATCCTGAATGGGCTAAATCCATTAACCCTAACAGAAGCTGCTCTAAAAAATCCTGCCAAGTAAAAATGTTTCATTCCGAAGACTTTCTCTTCAGGTCAAGGCATTACAGGTTCAAACTGTTTTTGCAGCATTGACACAAACAGACTTCATGGCCACCTCATCTACAATGCCTCACTTTGAGCAAGGACCCTTCATAGTGAACGCTTGGGGGAGGGGGAGAGCATGCCCTGGTCAGCACGTGTAGCAACATACCTCATCAGCTGCAGCCTCTGAACCACTTTCGAGGAAAAGTCCACATACAGAGCATTACAATGGCTCATTCAGGAAGTTATCAAAACATGGACTACCATCATCAAGTTATCCTAGATCAGTGGTTCTCAACCTGGGGTCCCCAGATGTTTTTGGACTTCAGCTCCCAGAAGCCCTGAGCATTGACCATAGTGGCTGGGGCTTCTGGGAGCTGAAGTCCACAAACATCTGGGGACCCACAGGTTGAGAACCACTGTCCTAGATCTTGGAACAGCTGTAGCTCACAAGCCAACTGCAGCTGATCATAAGAACTCCTCACCGCTGAAATTACCTGTCTTAACTTTTACCTCTGTTTTCCAAGAGGTGTCTAATTAATCTCCTTTTAAAGGCCTCTTGGAAGCTTCTGGACTGTTGGCACTTAGCATAACCTGCCAAAAGACATTTTGCAAGTATTCTATATTGTGCTGGTATTCCAGATATATATCAAATACCAAGGCCAGAATCACCCATGAGGTCCAGCTTTCACACTCTAAACTGAGGCTGTTGTGCTTTGGACACATCATGAGGCAACATCTTTGCCTAAAAACTCCCTACTGGGTCATCATTCTCCACCTCTTTTTTGGAAGCATGTTCCATAGTTTAATTATGGTAGTAAGGTGTACTGGTTAGAGGAGTGGGCTAGGTTGGAGTGACCCAGGTTCTCATTTCACACTCATCTATGAAGTTTACTGGATGATCTTGGGGCAGCTGTTCTTGCTTGATCTTTTTCTTCCCGTCCCCCAACACCTTACCTCAAAGTGTTGTAAAAATAAGTGTGTTGGGGATAACAATATATGCTACCCTGTTGTCCATGAAGGCAGGGTGGGATAATTAGTAACAGTTAACTTCTCAGCAACATATAAACCATGGCCATTTCCGGACTACACTGTTATAGTGCTATTATTCTGCTTTCAACATCCCATAGAATCTCGGGGTTTGCAGTTTAGCCAGAGAGCTCTTTGGCCTCAGTAAATGCAAACCCCAGAATTCCACAGGATGTTGAAAGTGGAATAATAGCATTATAATAGTGTAGTGTGGAAATGGCCCAGTTAGAATCCATCTTCCCTACACTAGAGACAGCCAGAAATGGACTCTATTTTCCCTGAAGGGGTCTTCACACTAGTATCAATCTCTATACTTAATTCAGTCCCCTTTAATATAGGATAGTAAACAAATGACAAACTGTAACTTTTTCTTTCTTTCTTTTTTTTTTTTAGTGACTGACACATTTCCTATGGGAACTGAAATGAGGCCAATAAGTGCGTTTCACATACAAACCGCCAATTATTTTTGCATGTGGCAAAAGTTTTAAGTCAGTAATTACGTAGATTGGCTTTTAACAGGCAACATGGCACTAAGGAGAAAGGCTCCCTTAAACCATTACCAATTCCCTGAACTCTTCAGTTTCCCATAATGTTGTCTCGGGAAACATATTCTCATTTCCTACTCACGGCTGCCTTTGGAACATCCCTCAAGCTGTTCCCAAATCAGACTTGCGTCTTCCCTTCCTTGTTCACAGGTCTCAGCAGAAGGAGACCTAAAATCCTGAGTCAGAGGCATCCAAAGGGAAATATAACATCTACCTCTTATCTCATAACCTAATTCTGATGTTAAGTTTATTTACCTCTGCAATTCAGAGTTCATATATTCTTCTGTATCATACCCTTAAGATAAACACACTCATAAGATAAACCACTGTGTGTGAGAAAGAGGCTTAGTAAACCTAAAAAACTAAGGCACTAGGAATCAGCAGATATCAGCATAATCCTGCGAACCTGAGGTTTGTAGAAATATGTACAATTTTTAAAATACTTTTCTGCCTAACAGGGGCAGAAGAACTCCAGACAGCCCCTAAAACAAGTAGACTGTCTAACTTTTAAGCTATCATTGTACAGGGTGAAGCAGCTGCTTTAGGCCAAAAATTGGAAGTAATTAGCTGAAAGTAACTAGTTAATAATAATAATTTCATTTTTATAATAGCTAAGGCAAAGAATCATGAAACTGCAAAGCTGGAACGAAGCTACAGCATTTCTGATGAGTCGGTGTCCAACTTCTGTTTAAAAAAACCTCCAAGGAAAGAGAATCTACAGCAGAGCTTTCCAAACTTTTCATGTTGGTGACACACTTTTTAGACATGCATCATTTTATGACACAGTAATTCGGTTTTACTAGCAAGCCAGAGGTTAAACTAACCCCTTATAAGAAATCGGGGCACATACATAAATTGTAATAATGAAATGTATGGGGACACAACATATCTCATGAAAACCTTTCATTTATATTTTTAAAAATATGTGATTTATTTATAACATATAACATACATTTCCAAGACTCGGGCTGGGGGGCTCGTTCTTGGTTGGGGGGGTGACACACCTACACCTTTCAGGCAACACACTAATGTGTCGCGACGCACGGTTTGGAAAGCCCTGATCTACAGCATTTCTAGCTACTCCATTCCACTATGCAGACATTCTTCCTAATGTTTAGCTAGAAACTCCTTTCTCGTGATTGGAATCCATTGGTTCAGGCCCTACTCTTTGGAGCAGCAAAAAGCAAACTCACCTCATTTCCCACATGACAGACTTTCAAATTTATGAAGATGATTATCATATCACCTCTCAATCTTCTCTTCTCCAGGCTAACGTATCTAATTCCCTCAGCTGTTCCTCATCGTGCTTGGCTTCCAAATCCTTTTATCATCATGGTTGGCCTCCTATGGACATACTTCAACTTCTCAGAATTAAAACTCTTTTGGAGTATAGCTTTAGTTATTTTTATAGTCACAAAGGGGACCTCACAAAACGGTGGAGGAGGAATATCATAGGATTCAAGTGTGTTCCTGCTGTGCTTTGCACTGCTGCCTTGGACTCTGGCCATTTCTGCACTAGAGGGTTATACCGCTGTGATTCTACTTTCAACATCCTTCCATAGGACGTTGAAAGTAGAATTATAGCACTATAACAGTCTAATGAGGAAATGGCCTCTATTGTGGGTGTTGAGGCAATGATAAGGTATATCAGATAAGCATTAGTTTTGCCTCACAGGCTATCGGATGGAACCATTCCATCTTTTTTTTAAAAAAAAAAAGAATATTAAAATTCCTATTATAGGCACTTCTGATAGCCAAGAAAATTATTACTTTTTATAATCACGTTAATTGTAACTGTTTTTCTAAGCTTGGAGCTCTATTTGTAACTAATTACTTTTAAGTGTATTTTTCCAGGGTTTTATTTAGTCTGCAATTTCTGAGGAGAGAATAGCTGTATGTGAAGCAAAAGGAGGATCCAAATGTAATAAAAAAAAACTGTTAGGATATAACAGTGCTGGCAAAATAGAACAAAGCACAGGCTTCAGCCAGCCAGGGTTAGTATTTTGACAGACTAAGGCCATTTCTACACTGCACTGTTGAAGTGCTATTGTTCCACTTTCCATGCCCTGTGGAATTCCGGGGTTTGTAGTTTACGGAGGCCCAAGAGCTCCCTGGCTGAGAATTCTAAATGCCCCTCCCTAAACTGCAAACCCCAAGATTCCATAGGAGGATGTAAGTGGAATAATAACGCTAAAACAGTATAGTACAGAAATGGCCTAAGAACATATCTACACTAGAGTTACAATAGTATAGGCAACATTAACTGTTACAGCTCCATCCTCTGTAATTTTGACATTTGTAATCTGGAGAGGTACTTGGAATTCTCCGCAAAGGCATTGCTTTTCCATTGTTTTAATCCTCTGGATGTTTTTAAGTTCTAGCAAGCATAGTCAAGAGAACCGAAGTCTAAAACATCTGGGGGACCAAAGTTTGAGAACCAATGTGTTGGAAAGCTCTAGTTAGGGGAGAAGAGAGCAGGGATTCTCAGTCTTTGGTCCTCTAAGCATTTTGGACCTCAGCTCTCAGAATCTCTGACAACTGGCCAAGCTGGCTAGAGTTTCTGCAAGATGAAGACCAAAATAGTTGGAGGACCATATTCTGGGAATGACAGCTATCTAGCAGAAAATCCCGAGTACCTCACCAAACTACAGACCCTAAGATTCCATAAAGATGCAGCCATAGCAGTTAAAGTGATATTAACTTATTATAATTTTCTAGTTTATATAGAGATTCTTCCTTATCTGGGACTTTGTGGGAAAGGCAATTTGCCACAGGGTATACGACCTGCTTTTCAGTACTGCCTGAAGGGACTCTCTATTCAGTATTAAAAGTCTCAGAATACGCAGTCAAAGGATTCGTTGTCTTCTGAGTCCAGTTTTTACTTCCCTTTTACTAGTGAGACCATCGCCATTTCCGCACTAGCCTGTTATAGCGCGATGATTCCACTTTAACATCCTCTGGAATCCTGGGGTTTGCAGGCCCCTCCCGAGACTGCCAACCTCAGGATTCCAGAGGATGTTGAAAGTGGAATCATCGCGCTATAACAGGCTAATGCGGAAATGGCCCATGCTAGAAAAGCAGGTGGATAGAATAACTCATAAGTGTTGAAGGCAAGCTATGTTAGTGAGATTTCCAAGTTTACCTGACACAAACAGGCAAACTTTGACTCTTATATATTAGATATGCTGTACATAATACTATGCATCAGTTGACTTGGAGTGGCCAGGAGTCAGTTTCATTGCCTGAGGTGAAGGACGAGATGGCACCACCCATCCAGAAGACCTCATTCTTTATGGTGCCTCAGGGTATCAGGCTAGCTTGGTTAGTTCAGGGACAGATGCAGGGTCCAAAAAGTTCTGCACTTCAACACATCACTGCCACTCCGTTGTCTCACTCTTCCTAATGATCACGGGGCCAGCCCTGGGGTGACTTACTTGTAGGTCAAACGAACCATAGAGCTGACAAGTGGGTGTAAACACAGGCACGACTGATGGATCCCATTAGTTCAATCACAGCTACATACTGTTGGTGTAAACTATGGAGGAAGAAATGGATCGATGTGGGGGGAATAGCTTGCTCTCTGCCGCTAAAACTAACTTTTTAATCTATTTAAGTACTTAGTAGCTCTTCCCCACCCTTCCCCCAAGCCTGTCAGTTTGACAGTTACATGAACAAAACCCCGTTCCCTGACAACTTGATTATCATATGAAACACTCATGGATATAACTGCTAATCTTTCAAGTTGCAAGGTAGAAGCTGAAGATGAATATTAAGTTTTAGCCACGTTTAATGATATTCTCAAAGCTGGCACATACATTAGCTCTTCGGAAATCTACCAGAAATGTCGACTTGGCTTGAACTTCTTCACATAAAAAAAAGAGAGAGAAAGAGAGGAAAAATAAAATGGCTGTGTGGTTCAGTCATTAATATGATGTTGGCAGACTCCCTAGAATATAAACGAGGTGGTAACTTCCAGGACTGGCTTTATGGTTAGGTACGCTGGAGAAACTGCCTCGGGTGGCAGATGCTCAAGGCAGCGGGTACAGCAACCTTCTTCTTGTTCTTTCCTCCTGTCCTTTCCTGTCTGCTGAGTTCATTGAGTGTAAACTATTTTTACACTTTGAACTAAATTTGCAGGAAGGAGAAAAGGAGGAAGTGGAAGGAAGAGAGAAAAACTGGGACATTTTAAAAGCAGCCAAAATATGGGACGGCACAGGATTAACTGGGACTGGCCTCACCCAGTTGGGACAGTTGGAGAGTATGGCCATTTCCTCACTACATTGTTACAGTGCTATTATTCCAGTTTCAACATCCTTTGTAGTTTACTGAGGCCAAAGAGCTTTCTGACTGAGAATTCTAAATGTCTCTCCCTAAACTGCAAACCCCAGGATTACATAGGATGTTGAAAGTGGAATAATAGCATTATAACAGCGTAGGGCAGAAAGGGCCTATGCTGCCCAAATAAAACTGTGAAAGCCTGATATGGCACCACTGTTCTGGAAGGTTATTGCCAAGCTGGAATATGTCTAGAGGAGGGTGATCAAAATGGTAGAAGGCATGGAAACTGTATCCTATGAGTGACTTAGGGTGCTGGGTATATTTAGGCTGGAGAAGAGAAGGTTAAGAAGCAACATGATAGCTGTTACCACCGCGTTCTGGCCTGTCCTTTGGTGAACCAAAGATATCATTTTGATATCATAATTCGGCCCTACTCTGCCACCGGCCAAGTGTTTGTGAGGCCACCGAACAAGCGCGAAGCTAGGCATGGCTACTACTTGCTGCTCCCACCAAACCAAGCCAGATATTGCCAGATCTGCTTTAGCGGACCTCCCAAAACAAACACCTTCATTACAAATGCATGCTACCACAAAGAGATCCTCTGCCCTGAGAGGACACCCTGGTGAGCTAGGTACTTAACTGCCGAGCTAGCCGCATTTACATACCGACCATACTATTTTCAATTCAGACTCTAACTCAATCATGCAAATTATGACCTTTCGGCAAGAATGTCTGAAGCGGGTATTTTTCACAGGTTTCTTTCCTATTTTGCAACAGTTTTTGCCCAAGACCAGACTAGCCTGCGGTCGTTCTTCCCCCTATAAAAATCCTCTGCTCTGAGAGCTCTTTGGAACTCTTGCCGGATTGCCTGAACTTCACTTTGCCTTGCTGCCGCTCAGTTCAGCAGATTCCCCTCGGTCGCCATACTGGGTTTCTTCCTCTTCAATCGGCCTCTCCAGGACTACAGGACAGGTGGCGTATTACCCATTCCCCTTGAAATTCTCTTTTCCTTTCTAGTTAGGAGTGTGTTTGTGCTTTTCTTTAATAGCTGTTTAATAAATCTAATTGTTGTTTGAACCATTTGCCTCCACACTGACCTGACACTGTATACATTGGTTAAAAGATCCTGCTGCGTTGCCCTGCCTCTCGTTAGCTAAGAGAGTGCTCCAGCTAATTTCCCCATCTTTGCTTGTTTTGTTTGGTAGTTTGGGCGCCCCTCCCGGGACCCCCAATTCACAGGGTAACATAGCTATGTTTAAATATTTGAAGGCATGTCATGTGGAGAATGGAGCAAGCCTGTTTTCTGCTGCTCCCAAGACTAGGACAAAGAGCAATGGCTTCAAACTTCAGGAAAAGAGATTCCATCCAAACATTAGGAAGAACTTCCTGATGGCAAGAGCAGTTTGACACTGAATGTGTTGCCTTGGAGTGTGGTGGAGGCCCCTTTGGAGGTCTTTAAACAGAGGCTGGATGGCCATCTTCTGGGAATGTTTTGATGGTATATTCCTGCATGGCAGGGGGTTGGACTCGATGTCCCTTGTGGCCTCTTCCAACTCTATGATTCTACAATGCTAAGTACACTGGAACCTGATTGACCAGCAGCAAGTGTCTTTCTGGATGAAAATATATTTCTGGTCCTCAGGTTGATGTTTAGAAAACATAGTGGCTACTTGTGTATAGGAAGAAGTTGGGTATATCTAATAGCACATCTCATATTAGCTTACAAAAAAAATATAAAGTCAATACTGGAATGATATGTACAGCAAGCATTGCCCTTGTGGTCTGAGGACAGCTCTTGACTGCATGTCAGCATGCTGCTGACAAAGACAGGGATGGAAGGAATCTGCATTAAAAATAACTGCCCTTAATGAAGTTTGTTGTGCGGTGCCAATGTTTTGTAACACTGACTATATTCCAAATGCTTGCTAAACGATTTAGCAATGCTGCATTAATTACTCACAGCAATCTATAGCTCTATGCAAGCTTATTTGTGTTAGCTTGTGTATATCCCAGGAAGGATACAATGTGTGCGTTGTTTGTCTTCCTTCATGGCTAAATACTCTAAATCAATAGAAGGATGTTGCTTTGCAACATGTGACTAGCAAGAGAGGCTAATGCCTTGTCTTGGCAGAATACTTCCCAGGGCAGAAAATGCTAAACATATTCAGTGATTAAAACTACAGATTTTTTTAAAAAATAAATTCTATATTTGCATTAAGCTCAATTCAGCATCAGTTTTAGTGTGTCCCATTTGGCTGAAGGGAAGGTAACCTTTCCAGTACAAATTGGGGAAGGGAAACTGCTGTATTCATGTTCCATGTATTTAATGAGAGTCATTGTCTACAGCAGCAATGAGAAGGGAGAGAGCAATGCACAGTTTCCAAAGAACTTTATCCCAACCTCTCCATGAACTGATTTATTCTAAAGCAAAGTTTTATTTTGAAATGAAATAATGGGATGTTGCTGTTAAGGGGTATTTTGAAATGAAACAATGGGATATTGCCGGTGCGGCAAACTTTCTAAATTTTGTCACTATTTAAAAGGGATGAACACCTGTTAGCATGAATGCTCCAGCTAGAATGCACTCAGTTTTTAAATTTAAGGGGAAGATCAGCAATTTTCCTTTTCTTTTTTAAATGGTGGAATTAGAAAAGGCTGCAAAATGAACCTTACAGTTTCTCTCTGACTGGAGCCACTTGGACTCACATAAAGAGTAAAAAAAAGAGAGAGAGAGAGAAATATCCTATTGCTAATGTTCATCTTGGTGAAAAGGAAGGGCGAAGAGGAAGGAAGCTGGAACTATAAAGTTAACAATAGAAATCCTTTTTCCTGAAACAGCCAGGGATGTGACTTTGTTTGTTTTAAAAAAATGAACATGCATCTTTAGATTATCAGAGAGAGTGAGACAGTGTGTGTGTCAGTCATTATGTTCACTGCTGGCTGATTTTTCGTTAATTGTACAACACAATGAAAACAAAACAGGAGACTGGTCTAAATCTATTTGCTAATCCCAGCTAGAGTAGGCCCACTGAATCAATGAAATTTACTGATTTACCATTCAGCAACTGACTTTGTTTAAGATTAAGAACTGGTTTTATGCCTTTGTTGTCAATTTCAGTGACACTGTATCCACTTAATGCATGAGGTTAGTACTATTAGCTTTGAGAAATTCCCAAAGCTTGCATAAGTACAAAACATTCTCGTGAAAACGATAGGTTGTTGTGGGACCAAAACCCAGCAGCCAAAAAGAGGAGAGGACATGCTCTGTGGTCATGGAGTAATGACAGCCTATTAAAAGAGGGTGGAATAGAAAACCCAGGGCAGGACGAGAGAAAGAGAATGGAATCTATTGGGAAATGGCTGCCTAGGTGGAGTTCTAAATAGGAACACTCCACACCAGGGCCATCCCATAGGTTCCATGTCAAGAGTTCCCTGAATCTGTACTGAGATATATTCTAAACTTTAAAGAACATACCCAAGGTGCTGAATCTATTTTTGGCAATAGGGTTCAACACTTTATATACCTCCTTTGGAGGCTGGAATAAAAAGCAGAGTAGATTTACCACACCTTCAACATGGAAGACATCAACCACCTCCATTCCATATAGCAGGTCCCAATTTAAACATCTATTACAACACCATAGAAGTAAAAGCTGCAGCGCTGGCTTCAGCAGCAGTGTTTGACAGGTACCTACATAAGTTGAGTGATATATGCAAAGCAAAATTTTGTAGAAAATTCAGAAGAAGTGTTTCTAGATAGGCAAGTCTAGTTTGGAAGGGGCTTCACTGCATTCTTTTCAAATATCCTTTTCCTCCTTCCTGTAAAAATGCTGAGAAAGAAAATAAACTAGGTATCACATTTATTTCAACAGTACCTTATATGCCCTTTTCCACCAGTGGAGGTAATGCACAGGGAAAGGGGATATTTAGATCAAGGAATTAGCAAAGGGGAAAAAGACCAGACTTCTCCTTTCCCAGAAAGTGATTTCTGAAGCATCCACACATGCCTGTTGATTAAAGGAAGAGAAAAACTACAACATCTGTAGAAGAGCCTAACCATGAACATCTTGGGTCACCTCTAACATGCCACATCAAGAGGATACCTGACAAGGACAAACCTAATCAGGCTAAATGGGCACTGGAGTGTGTTGGAAAAGGTACAGGTAAGATACAGTGCAGCAGGGCACATCCTAAATGTGAAAGCTAGTGACTCTTGAGAATACTGAGGGTGCTTCTATACTATAGTCTAAATCCAATTGCTTGTTCCAACTAGAGCTGAATAAGTGGGATTTACATGACATTCATCAATTAATTCAGTAAGACTGTTCTGGTTGGTTTAGGTCTAGTTTGGACTTAGGCCTAAGTATTCAGTTAGTACTTGGATGGGAGACCACTAAAGAATACTTGGTACTATAGGCTGTATTTCAGAGGAAGGAACTGGAAACCACCTCTGAATATACTTTGCCTAAGAAAACTCTATGAAATTCATGGGGTCACCGTAATTGGACAGGCAACTTGAAGTCACAAGTACACACATTTGGTGTGGAATAGCAATAATTCATTCACTTGCCTTTTAGGGGGCAACTGTGAGATGCTGTCATCTACACAATGGTGACTGTTCTGAAACTGCTATAATCTGACTTTATATGTATAGAAAAGAACAGCGCTAAGTCATTTGAGAGGTGAATATTCTTATTGTTACTCTTCCCGCTTGGCCATGAGTTATACCATATTGTTGTTTTTTGTTTTGTTTTCCGTATGCAGTGATGAATCAGACAAGTAAAGCTATTGCTATCCAACACTTGCACTTTTATCTTTCCAGTGGACACTGGTTTATCATGAAATTTGGAAAAAAAATTATCAGGTTTTTGTTGATACCAAAACACTGTTATAGTACTATTATTCCACTTTCAACATCTTGTGGAATGCTGGGGTTTGCAGTTTAGGGAGGGCCATTTAGAATTCTCAGCGAGAGAGCTCGTTGGCCTCAGTAAACTACAAACCCCAGAATTCCACAGTATGTTGAATGTGGAATAATAGCATTATAACAGTGCGGTGCGGAAAAGCCCTGGGACCTTTTAAAGGAAGCTGAGACAGCAGAGGATTAATCAGGACTGTTCCTGTCAGATCAGGGTAGCTGGAGGGTATAACTGTGTCAGACTGGGAACTATTAGCATACACACGTGTCCCCCAATATTGTAAAAATCAAGATGTAGCAATCATCTTACAACTAGCAATGTTGTCAATTCCTTCTCCTGTTTTCTGCAGCCAGGTCTGCTTATTTGTCATGAAAGGGAGGATTAAACTGGATGTGAAAGGTGTTTCAGAAGATAAAGGGTGTTGTAAATGCTGATTCTCCTTTTCCCCCATTGCCTTCTAAAGAGGCCTGCCTAACCTCTTGGCGACTGCCACAATCTCCCAAGTTGTTAGGAAGCAGCTCAATTCCTCTCAACTTTGGAAGTATACATTTTGCAGTGCAGCGCTTTTCCTGCAACGGGAAGGCGTGCGGGTGTGTGTGTGTGTGTATGTGTCTGTGTGGGTGGGTGGAAGGGTTTGGAAGCAGACTCCAGCGGTTGCCATGGTGAATGGTTGGCTTAAAGACTTAAGTATAGGATTGTACGTGAAATATCCAGTGTTGTGTGTTTCCCAGTAGAGATGTCACTTATGAATAGCTTTGCCTTTTCTTCCCTCTGGACATATACTTATCCTTCATCCATCTGTCTATTTAGAAATTTATATTTCACCAGATGGCATGGCAGTGCCTTTGGGGAAAGATCCAACTGCTATTCCACTTGGCTTTTCTACGTGGAATGGGAGGGAGCACCATCTTGTTCTCCATCTCATGTTGCAAAATCTCTTGGGTCACCCGTGATTGTAAAGAAACGTGCATTGGTTTCAGCTTCGGAAAGACACTGATACTTCTAATGCAGCTCCCTTTCCTAACTTTTCCATCTTCCTCACAACCATTTTTGTCAATGTCTGTTCACTTGGCTCTCCCTCTGACCCCAAATGACACCATCAAGAAAGAGGAGACCAAACAAGGGCTGCAGAAGTTATTCCTGTTTCTCCTCCCGTGGCTCAAAGAGGGCAGGTGGACATGAAGCAAAAGATAAGATGCAGGAGAAGAAGCAGCAATAGCAGAGTCAACAAGTTCCTGGGATTTACATACCGTCCAGCATTTCGCACATGAAAACCAAGACATGTGTGGCCAAGCAACATCAGAGTGTGGTCAAGATGGCAAATGTTATTATTAATAAGGAAGAACACACAAGCTAGTAATAGAGCTTAAGTTTCCTGGAAGGGCATGATTCTGCACCTTCACGTCCTCTCACCCCATGAAGTGAATTGAGTTCAAACTATTTCTATACATTGATCCCCATGTGCATCAACTGAATTCTGCTGAGGATGCAGAGGGAAAGTGGGAGGTGGAGAGAGAAACTGGGACATTATGATAGCAGCTGAAAAAGTGATGCTACAGAGAATTAATGAGGACTGTCCCTGCCAAATTGGGGCAGTTGGAGAGTATGACATCCTGGCTGGTGAATTCTGAGAGCTGGCATCCAAAAAAGTAACTTTTCCAAGCTATATTTTTAAAAAATGCAGCAACAGACAGCCACAGCCTACCTTTTGCACAAGAAAAAAGACCAGATCAGATTGTCAGGAGTCCTACATAACATTTATCTTGGTGGTGTGTACACACATGCAAAACAAGTTATGAGGCCAAAATGAAACTACTACTTAGGGTTAACAGATTTCAGGGCCTGGCCTCTTTCTCCAGTCATAGAATCATAGAGTTGAAAGAGACCACAAGGGCCATCAAATCCAACCCATTGCCATGTAGGAATCAAAGAATTCCTGACAGATGGCCATCCAGCCTCTGTCAAAAATCTCCAAAGAAGAAGATTCCATCACACTCTGAGGCGGCATATTCCACTGTTGAACTGCTCTTACCATTAGAAAGTTCTTCCTAATGTTTAGATGGAATCACTTTTCCTGAGGTTTGAAGCCACTGGTCTGTATCCTAGTCTCTGGAGCAGCAGAAAGCAGGCTTGCTCCATCCTCCACATGACATCCCTTCAAATATTTAAACATAGCTATCATGTTGCCTCTTAACCTTCACTTCTCCAGGCTAAAAATACCCAGCTCCCTAACTCATTAGACATCCATCCTGGATTCCTTAGACACCTCCCATTTGTCCCTTTAATATCAAGAAATTGTGCCTTTAGTATCTCACTTTTAAGAAACTCCCATCCATCATGAACTCCTTTCTTTTTAAGCATCCCTGACCATGGGACCACTCTGAGTATTTTCCTAAGTTTACTGAAATTAGCTTTCTTAAAGTCTAGAATGCATGACTGACTATGCTTTGCTTCCCTTTTCTGCTGTATAATAAACTCTAAGAGAAGATGGGCACTTTCACTTATGGATCCCACCACCTCCACCCTATTAACAAGATTGTTATTGTTGGTTAGGATCAAATCTAAAATAGCTGTCCCCCTTATTCCGTTCTCCACCTTCTGGACTATGACATTGTTTGCAAGACAAATGAGAAATTTGTTGGACGTGATACGCTTGGCAGAGTTTGACTTCCAACAAATATCAGGATAGTTGAAATCTCCAATTACTACAACTGTATATTTCTCCTTCCTGAATGTTTTTTCATCTGGTCCATGAAGGCATCATCCAAATCCTCAGCCTGGCTTGGAGCTCTGTAGTAGACCCCCAAAAGTCCTCAGGGTAAAAAGGAGTGATCTTAGGGCAAGAAGTTTTCCTTGAAGTTGTGTATGTCTGCAAAGATATGTATTTTCTCCTTTATTAGACAGGCAGAAAGATGTATGTATACCACATAGCTACATCTCCATAGTTACATCTGTCAGTTCTATTCCTCCAAAGCCCACCTTGAAAGCAAAGCAGTCCTCCCAACACATCCATTTCCATATTGTCAGAGAGTGGGGTGATCAGTGGGGAGGTCCAGTTATTTTCCTGTAGTTGGGTGAGCTCTGACAAGCATCTGAAAGGACTTCCTTCTAGTGCAGAGGAGCTTCTTCCAGTACATCCAGCTACAGGAAAACAGCTGGACACATCCCTGCTGATCACCTCCCCCTGCATTCGCCAATAACATGGAAAAGGCTGTGCTGGGTGGAGCTGCATTGGTTACAAGGTGGGTTTGAGAGGCATTTTGGCTGTCATGTGGTTGGAACAGAATTCTGACCCCACAATGATTAAAAAAAAAAGAGTTATGACAGCATAAGCCTGAGTTATACCATTGTACTTCACCAATATGAGACTTATGGGAGGTTTTCTTTGAATGGCACACTATGCAACTGCAGTTGATGCTTAACGTATCGTGGTCTGCCCTTAGTAACATTTTTATAACATCACCGCACCCACCTCCTATGAGTAGGTTTGCCAGGGTGAAAAAAGAAGAGGGCTCCTTGAATTGTGGTGGGGAAGAGGGAATTTCAGGAGGTATTGCTTGTTTACCTAGTTGCATGACAAGTGATACCTGCTCCAATTCCTTCTTCTACCCAACCATCAAAGGTATAGGAGCCTTCTTCAGTTTTCACTCCAGCAGCACGAATGATGACATCGCAATGGGTCATCCCTAGAGCTCAGGTTTTGGCCTCAGAATCTCAGGACCTGGGAATCCTAATCACATTTGAGTTCACCCTTACTGGGCAAATAAATCCTCTTTAAACTTTTAGCAAGCCTCACCCGAACTCATGCTAAGGTGGTTGTATCTCTTCTCTAAACATTAATGTGTGGATGAAAAGCCTCCTTTGAACCATCAAAGATGACACCCCCTTGAGACGCTCCCGGGGTCACTTCTGCCCTTGCTTTTGATAAGCTGTATCAGGAAGTCTTGCCTTTATCAGTCACATGAAAAACAACAAGCACTCCTCCCAAAGTTGTATTGACGTCAAACAGCCAGTTTGAAAGGGGTGGACGGGGGATGGTTGGAAAGGCTAACAAGAGGCCCAACAGAGGGCAAACACCCACATCAGAGGAAAGCATGGAAAGCAAAAATAAATGGCAGAATGAAGCATAAGGGAATGGCTCAAAAGAAGAGCATGTTTTGAAACTGTCCTGGTCTTGCTTCCACATCAAAAAGACAGCAAGGACTTCAAAACTAGGAGGAAAGGGCACAGTGGAAACAACATGAGAGTAGTACATTTATTAGAACCAGCAGAGGCTTGTTGAAGGAAAACACCATCCCAGTCCACTGGACAAATGTGTGATGTGTATAATACAATCCTGTGCAGAAGTACTTATTCCCATTATCTTTAATGGGATTTCCAAGTAAAGAGTATTTTCACTCATGCTGCGCAATTACAACAAATCAGACCAAGTCCAACTTAAATCTTAAGGGGAAGGGGATCACCTTTTGGACTACAAGTCTCAGAATCCCCAGCCAACAGGGCTGACATGGCTCTTCTGGAGTTGTCATCAAAAAAAGTAACACTTCCAAACCCTACAGCAACCTATCCAACTCAGTTCTTTTGAAATGTTTGCAGCTGCAACTCCATTACCAGAATAAGATGGGCAATGGTGAAGGATAATGGGGGCTCATGTCCAAAATATCTGGAAGGCACCATTCTGGGAAAGGCTGGCCTGCAGTGACTTGCAGTGACTTTCCATGGTTTCTGTTTGGTGTCTTTTTTTCACCCTTCTCTGAAGGAGCTGGGGATTGAAAATGGGACGTTCAGCACATAGAGCAAGTGATCTGGGACAGAACTGGGTCACTTACCATCCTAAGAAGCTTTATTCAAAAGATGATTTCAAAGTTTCATTACTGCTTACTCCATAGTAACTATATTTAGGGCTACAGCTGCAATCTCATCTTGTTAAATCCACATGCTTCTGAACCAATGCCAGGAGTGGGGAACGTGTGCTCACGCAGATGTTGGACTGCGTTCCTCATTGTCCCTTGCCATTAGCTGTGCTAGCTAAGGCTGATAGGCAGTGCAGTGCAAGAACAGCTGGAGCATCCCACACACGCTGAGTTTTCTACATCTTTCTCCCAATTTATTTGCCCTTTTGTTTATCTTCCCAGTCCTTCTGTTTCTCAAACCCCATCCAGACTTTTATTTTCTAGCAGACTACCATTATATCCTACACGTGTACTATGTCACAATGGCTGCTGTGATTATTGAAGTTAAGATGGCCTCCCAAAAAACACACATGCACAAAAGGAATGTGTGAGGGACATTGTATGGCTTTGCCTTGAACCCTCCTCTTGATGTTCAACTGCTGTATTCTTACCATCTGTGCAGTCCATTGGCATCTGATGGAGCTATGTGTATGGGTGATTCAATTTGCACATGGGTAACTCTAGCCCAGGGTAGCAATTTTCAGAGAGGTAGCTGTTACTCTGGTCCATAGTCTGAGCCGAGGGATTACTAAATATAATTTGATATCAAAAGGTTGACCATTCCAAACTGCTCCCCTCCACGTGCTTGTGAGGCCCCGGGATAAGCACGCAAATGGACATGGCCGAATGGCTGAAAAATACATGAAAAATCCCAGGCAGGCCAGTAATTCTCTGGCATGCAGCTTCAGGAGACCTCTAGGCAAGTACATTTTGAAACTAAATTAAGTATGCACCAAGCATACAAAAGATTCTCTGCCCCGAACAGTCAGCTTGATGAGATTAGTGCTTCTGACTACTCAACTGTCAAGCACTTCCCATTTGCATACTGTCTGCGCTATTGACAACTCCATCAAAATCCAATCATTCAAAGTGCTGACCTTTCGGAGGCTTTGTCTCCAGCCCAAAACCCATTGTTATCCCCAGGAATGGACTAGCCTGTGGGCACATTTTCCCTTATAAGACCCCCTGATTTTGAGTGCTTCCTCGGATCGCTCGGATCGCTCACGGTTGTCATCCCGCCTTGCTGCCGCTCCATTTGATGAGCCTTCCCCTCAGCTTCCACGTGCTGAGAATCTCCGTGCCCTGCTAACAGCATTTCTACTCACTATCTGGGCTACAGGATCAGGTGTAGTATTTCCCCTGAAAACACCTTCTTGAAATCCCCTATCGACTTTCCTCGCTTTATTTTCTTAAGTCTGTGTGAGTGAGTACGTAAGTGCGCAGTGACTGTCTTTTAATAAAGAAAACAATTATAATTTGACTTCGCTTTGTTCTTGACTCGGCCTGACCCCATAAACATTGGGTTCAAGATCTCGCTAGGTTGCCCTGCCTCTTGCAGTGCTACAGCTTGTGCTCTGGCTGATTCCCATTCCCCATTATTTGGAGCACATTGAGGTGTCCCCCAAGGGACCCAGAAATAAGAGTAACAGAGCCATATTCTATTCTAGTCTATAAACAGGAGAAAAGATGAGGACCTTTCAGACTAATCAATTTATTTTAGCATGGCCTTTCATGGATTTAAAATCTCCTTCCCTAGATGTACAGATGGAGTCAAATATTCAAGCCTCAGCTATGGATGCATCTCATACAGTTACAAGGGTGAAATGAAAATGAAATGGGGTAAAGAAAAAAAAACAAAACTGTACACAATGGTTGTACACCTTTGAAAGGCTGCTTTTGGCATTTGTAAGCCAATGTCCAAGTCTGCTGGCCTGCTAACAGTAGTTCGAAAACAAAAATTCTGCTTTGCACTCTAGATACAGTTGGACTTTGCACTCTAGATGTGGTTGGACAATGGTGCATGCCTCGCCATTGGCTATATTACCCACGGCTGCTGAGACTTGGAGTCCATTAGGAGGTCTGCATTTAGCCCATCCTTGCTGTAATCTAGTCAAATTCCCATGCATGTGGAGGAACAGTCCAAGCATCCATCAGTGTGCATCTAAGGATCCTTCACACTGTGGTATTACCCTGATTTCTGGGCTCCCAGGAGGGACACCTCAATGTGCTCACAATGGGGAATGGGAATTAGCAGAGCACAAGCCAAGCAATACAAGAGGCAGGGCAACCTAGCGAGATCTTGAACCCAGTGTCTATGGGGTCAGGCCGATTCAATGAGCAAACAGAAGTAAATAATAATTATTTTCCTTTATTTTTGATAAACACAGTCAAAACGTATATATGCAGACACACTCACACAGACCTATTGAAAGAAAGGTAGGAGTTGAATAGAGCGTTTTTGAGAGGGATTTTAGCATGGGAAATACTACACTTGTCCTGAAGCCCAGGTAGTTTGAAGAAAAGTCCATAGAAGTGGAGATTCTCAGCACGTGGAGCTGAGGGGAAGGCTCGTTGAACAAAGTGACAGCAAGGCGGGATGGAAGCCAGGAGCAATCTGAAGAAGCGCTCAAAATCAGGGGGTCTTATAAGGGAAAATGTGTCCGCAGGCTGGTCCGTTCCCAGGGATAACAATGGGTTTCAGGTTGGAGACAAAGCCTCCGAAAGGTCAGCATTTTGCATGATTGAGTTATGACAGAGTTGTCAATAGAGTAGACGGTATGCAAACGCGGAATGCTAGACAGTTGAGTATTCGGCTTGTCAAGCTGCCTGCTTGGGGCAGGGAGTCTTTTGTAAACAGCGTGCATACATAATGTGATTTTAAAGGGTACTTGCCTGGAGGTTTCCTAAAGCTGCAGTCCGGCTATTACTGGCCTGCCTGGATCAGTTTTGAATGGTTCAGCTATTTTTGGCCATGCCTGTGTGCGTGCTTGTCCGGGGGCCTCGCAAGCACGTGGAGAGGTAAAGAAGGCCAAATCCTTGATATCAAATGATATCTAATATACCACAAGTCCGGACTAGAAACTACGGTAACAGTGGTTACAAATGTAGATGCTAAAGTGTGTGCTATGTTCAAGGGTGGAACTAATCTATATGGTCTTATCAGGAGTGGAGTTATGGAAGTGGAACGTGTGATTGCATTGTCCCTCAAATAAGTATTCTGCCTCCCTCATGAAATATTTGTTCAGTTCCAAAATTTCTGGCATTGCAGTGACTTGAAACTTCAGGTAAGCATTTAGAAATGCAGTTGAGACACCCAAAGCAAAGGGACAGGCAAGTTACCAAGGGAATGTAAACACAGCAAAGACAAGAGTTCTAGGTGTCAACGATTTTTAGCATCTTACTCTCTGCAATGCTAGAAAACTGAGGACAGAAAATTTCATTTAGGGACGCAGGCACTTCATTTTATTCCCTCCATACCTACCTACTTAGTATCCTTTTGTTATTTTGGGAGGGGGCAACAGTTGTTTGAACCCCCTCCTGATATGACTGAACCTCCCTACTCAATAGAAGGTTATATTTTGAGGAATTCTGAAGGAAATTGTGCCCCCCACTGAAGCTGCTATTGGGCACTGGTAGAAAGTTGCCACTGATATAGAACAGATTATCTGTCAAATGCATGAACACATTTAAATTGTTTGTCTTTTCCTCTAAAAAATAACATTCATCAACACCCATCAGCATCTTTCTTTGAAGCTGCTATTTGCCAAAGAAAAAAAAGTTGCCATTGATATCACTGACAACTTCCCACCCTGTGGCAAATAGCAGCCTGCTGGGGTATATATGTGAAGATTTTAAGAAAGGCTGTAGCATGAAAAAAAATGGTAGACCTAGGAGAAGGAGTTACTATTTAGAACTACAACTCCCCAAGGGAGTATTGGGAGTTATAGTAGTCCAGAAAAGTAACTCCCTCAAGTACCGGGAAAGTGTTGGCATTCATCTTCCTGCTGTTTCCACAGCTGCTGTTTAACGTTAACAATACAGAACATGCAACATTAAGCTATCCATTTAATGTATAGAACAGAACTCTACGTGCGGCGTTCGAATACGAACAAATTAATCACTGCTCCACCCTGTGTTGTGCTGTTTCCAGTGTTAACAGATACTGAACTATCAGTATTCAGAAATACTAACATTCTGCTCATATGGAAAAAACATAATCATACAGTCCCCTTCCCTCCATAACACACACACACACGCTTACTTAAAGGCAAATCACATATCACACAAATAGACTTTCACACTGTGCAGCTATGACCTTTATCCAATTTTATCCTTCTTTCAGGCACCATCTGTGATCATTACAGTTTTTTTTTCCAAACTGTAGGCTTTAAGGGGATGTGCTGGGAAAGGGACTGTGCTGCTCTGTTGCTATATTAAGCTACATCTGAGTCTAAATATAGCTTGTCAGCTTGGAGATGCAATGCTACTTGCATATCAATGGCTCGTTTCTACTCCTAACAAGACAGCTGCTGCTATGCACTCTTTTTGCTGCAGCAGATGCATTAAAAAGACAAAGACAGGGCTTGGTGAGAGCAAGGTGAATCTCTTAAGTTTTAACCAGAAAAATCTCGCTCCATTTCTCTGTCCTCTCTCCTTCTTCCACTCCCTCCAACTCTTCCCATCCATCCAATTTTAGTAACTTGGGTTACTAAGCATCAACACATTTGGAGGAAAACATTATCTCTAGGACTCAAAATGACCCCACCCAGCTCAACTCTGACCAAGTGTACTTCCTTCTATTCAGCACTGCTTTGTGTGTGACTATTCAGAATGCAAAATCACAACAAAGTCTTAATAGCTTCTGAGAGATTAATGATAATAGCCTCAGGAAGGAGGAATCTCAGCTCAGTGATAGAACCCAAGCGCATGGTCACAGGTTCCTATGCGTAATCTCCATTTTAGAGTGAAAACTGGGGCATGTGAGACACATCAGAGAATGGTCAAGACGACAACAGTTATCCACGGGGAAGAACAGCCAAGCAAGGAGAGGCTGCAGCAATTTGCTTTTGCTGGAGCCTCCCGGGAACAGCAATATTCTGTCTCTCATCCCCTGTCATTTCTGCTAAGTTGAGTGTCCCTTTGCATTTTGAACTCATTTTGCAGCAACTGAAGTAAGGAGGTAGAAGCTCATGTTTTGCAGAAGGCTCAGGTCAAAACCAAACTGCTGTCACCTTTCCTAGCTTGTGTGTTCCTCCTCATTAATAACTTTTGCCTTCTTAACCACACTCTAATTTTCCTTGGCAACGTGTGTCCTGGTGTTCATCTCTGAAATGCCAAAAGCTACAGCTCCAATTCCTCCCCAAACTACAAATACCAAGACTCCATAGGATTAGAATCATGGCAGTTAAACTGCTATCAAAGTTATGCAGTGCTAAAGAGCCAAAAAAGACAAAATTAATAACTTAAAATTCATGAAAAATTCAGAGTAGCAGGAAGAAAATTAGAGAAAAATGCCCCCCCCCATTTCCCTTTGATCCCTTGAAGTTTATCCTGGTTAAGAATCTTTGAGTTAGCTAGAAAAAAAAATTCAACAACTTCCTACATTTGTAAGCCTTTCCTGCCTGGTAGGAAAACACAGCATTTGGGAAAACTGCTTTTGCAGACTACAGTTGGCGTGTCAGAGGGAAGTTTCTGGGAGGTGTAGTCCCCCCTAAGGACTAAAGCAGTGTTTCTCAGCTTTGGAAATAGGTGGGCCTTTGACGCAATGTTTCTGGGCTCAGCTTAGGAGCTGACAATGGGACAATCAATTGGTAGTCCTAGTGGTGTTATTATAACACATTTGAATTTCTCTGGGAGTCTAAAGTCATGTTTTAGTCATTTCCATTTCCATCCTCATTTGGAAGTGTAAATCAGATGACGACCCAGAAACAGGAACTAGCTTCAATGGTTAAGTGATTTGCTACCACTTCTGCTTCTGGGAAAGAGAGCACGAGGACTGGTGAGAATCACGCAGCCTGACATTAGAATATAACAACACATATATGACTTCAGTAGGATCAAAGCTGTTTCACAAAGCATATGGTGAGAACTCTACCTTTCTCTCAACATCATACTCTAAGCAGCTAATGTCAGGCTTCAGGAAAAATCACAGACTTTGCTCGGCCATGCTAACAATGTGTTTCTCCTTCCCAGAAGGCTGAACGGCTCATGCAGCCTCTTGGGAGCAAAGTGCTGACAGCCAAAGAATACAAATGTTTTAGTTTGAGTTCATTGGGTGGCAGAGCTGGGCCTGACCAGAGATGCCCAGATGGGCAGTTTTCCCTCTGGTCAGATGCTAGAGTATATATTCCCCTTTGCTCCCAGCTAGTTCTTCAGTGTTTATCACCCACACACCCTCTCCTGTTTTGGTCTCTGAATGTCAGGCACTGGTTTCTTGGTGGTTTGAGTGTATGGCTTGCATGGGGTATGCTACTGTCCTGGTGGGTTGCTGCCATTGTTAGGGGCCGGGGATAATCCCTGTAATCACAATCACCCCCCCACACACATTTGCAGACTTGATTATTCACAGATTTGCTGTCACCTCTGCCTCTGCCCTGTGCCATTTTTAATAGGGGCTGCAAGCCTCATAAGACTGAGAAACTGCAAACGAGGTTTGTAAGTCCATATTAAAAATGGTGTGGGGCAGCAGTACAGGTGGCAGTAAGCCCCACCAGCCAACCACTTCTGCCTTGTGAAGGAACCCTGATGCCTCAAAGGAATTTATGGTGGGTTGAATATGGTGATCATACTTTTTTGTATGTTAAATATGGTTTGGGAGGGCCTGGAGTTATTCACAGTTTTTCTATTTTCACAGGGGTCCTGTGCCTCTAACCTTAGTGAATGTGGAAGGATGACTGCAATTGATCTGCTTATAACTTGTCACAAGTTGTAATAGGTGGTTACATGAGTCCTGAATCTGGGACCGTGGTTATCAGTGTATCCCAGGCATTGGTATGGTATTAGGGTCCCCTTTGGGGCACTCAGGGATGCAGGATTGAAGTGGTCATGCACTTCACTGGAGGGGCACGGCTCTCCCGCACTGCCTGGTGGCAGGGGAGACCACTAGGGGATCTTCTACCGGAGGTGGGCTGTTTCTTCATCCCAATGGTTTCATCAGCAGACCGGAAGGTTGGGCTCATTGATCAACATGTGGGTTGATTGATGCTCAGATCTGGACCCATGCATGTTGGCAACTAGCCAATCAGGTCTGGGCCTTTTTTCTTCTGCTACTGGTTCTCTGTATTTAGTCTTGGCAGCTTCACTCTTCTTGAGCATGCAAAACTCATAAACTTCTTGGATAATGGCATGCTTGCTAATTGATTTCATAACTGGCTAGGCAAAAAAAAAGAAGACGGTCTTTCTTTGAACAGAGGTTTGTCATGGACAAATCAGCAAGTGTGGCATTTTATGGTAAGCTGCTAAATACCATCTCCTCCCAAGTGCTGCAGATTGCATGACTGTTACAGGGGCAGTTATGAAGGGAAGTTGAAAAGTTGGCAAGACTAACTGTGTCAACCAGATGTTCTCCCATTCAGGAAAAATCATATAACACAATCCTATGTGTACTAATGAGAAGAAAGAATCCTTGCAGTCAATGTGGCTTGTAAATGTAAATGTGTTTGCAGTAACCATGATACCAACATGATCCAAGAATTATTGCAGCTACTGTATGAGTTTTAACGGGAAAATTTATTATCATGATTTTGCTATACATGTACTAAGGAGAAATTTTAAAAAATACTTAGATCCAGAAAGAAAAAGGTAGAGCATTTTCCTAGGAGAGCTAAACTTGCTAATCTTTAAAAGGATGTCCTTGCATGACTGCCTGCATACGTGAAAATAGCAGTCAACAAATTTGCATAAAATGAAGGGAGCACACTGCAGATTTATAACACTATACTACTTTAATTGCCACGATTTCTTCCTATGGAATCTTGGGATTTGTATTTCTATAAAGAATTAAGAATTTTGTGCCAGAAAGCTCTAGTGCCTCGTTAAACTATAAAACCCAGGATTCCATAGGATGGCACTTAAACATACCCCCTGACATTTCACATATGACAACTAGGATATGCGGGGCCATGTAACATCAGAATGTGGCTAAGATGATAATAGCTATTAAAGAAGAATACAACTGGGAGAGGTTGCAACAGTTTGCTTTTGCCTGAGTCTACTGGGAAAGGATCTTCCATTTCCTCAGTTGAGTTACTGTATATTCTTATGTATAAATCTAAACATTTTAGTTAAAAAATCACTCAAAAAAACTGGGTCAGCTTATCCATGGGGAATGTACTGTACCTTAAGTCTTAACAAAAAAAGGAACCATCTTCTCTGAGAAGAGTGGCAAAAGGCAAGAGTTTAGTTCACCCCGGGAGATCTTAAAAGAAGCACGACTGTCTTCACTGCAGCACTTCTTCTGGCCTTTTTGAATGTCTGGCTGGGAAAATGGAGGTGGGAGCATCTCTTTGACACTAGCCTTCACAGGAGCATTGAGAGAGTAGAGCGTGTCGCTACTTCTTTTGGGTCCTCCCAGGACAGACTAAGGCTCTTTCCACAGGATGGCGCTCTCCTGGCATGGGGATGCGAGAGGAGTGGGGCCCCGACAACGCTTCTGCATGAGGTCATCACAGTCCCACTCTTCTCGCGTCCCCAGCTGCTGCGATCGCGGGGTATATCATTGATGGGACAAACTCCATCAGTGGCCCCAATTGTGCAAGGCTTCCATTGCAGTTGGCCATGCAGAAGGGCCGGAAGCGCAATCACGTGCTTCCTTCCCCACTGCAGTGTGTGAAGAAGGCCGGCTGAAGTGCAGAAGGAAGGAGCCTGTCGCTCGTGCTCCCTTCTGCAGGCAGCTGGCCAGCTGCAAAGGGAAGTGTTGGGGACATACTCCCAACTTGGCAGAGGCACTGATGGGATTGTGATAGGATGATGTGGGAGAGCGTCATCCTGCAGAAAGGGCTGAAGCTCTTGCCTTTCGGCACTCTATTCAGAGAAGGGGAAGATTCCATTTTTTAATAAGAGTTAATACTGTACCTTAACTTTTATCAAAAAAAGGGGCTGTCTCCCTCTCTGAGTAGAGTGGCGAAAGGCCTTTTTGATTGCCTGGGCAGGAAAATGGCGGTGGCAGCAGCAGACAGGAGCAGCTGGCACACTGAGGCAGTGCTGGTGCTTTCTTCCCTCTGTGGAATTACCCTTGACTTATCCAGGGGTCATAGCAAAAACCATAATTTTGACCCCTAAACCTGCCCTCGATCTATACATGAGGTTGCTTATATAGGAGTATATATGGTAATTGAATGTAAACTATTTTTGCACTTTGAACTCAGCTTGCAGCAACGGAAGTAAGCTGAAGATGAAAGGAGAAAGCCGAAGGAGAGAGAAAAAGAGACATTTAAACAGCTACTGAAAAAGTGGGATGGCAGAGGATTAATTGGGACTGTCCCTGGCAAATCATGACAGTTGGAAGGTATGCTTAAAGCAGTATCAAAATCTTATAGTTGTCTAGTGCGTGAGTGAACCCTGTAGAGCTGCTGCCCACTAATGCACTGAATTAGATGAAGCGATGGTTTGCCTTGCTATAAGGTAGCTTCCTGTATGTTCCTGTTTAAACGAGTCCTTTGGGAGGATTCAGAGCTCAGTAACAAATATGTTGCATCTAAAGGCTGCAGCTTCAGCTCCCTGGCCTCTCCAGACAAAATCCTGCCTGAAACCTTGGATGGTTGCTGCCATTAATTGAAAACATTACTGGGTTAAATATACTGAATTTGATTCAGTATAAGGTACTTTCATATGTTCCTAACTTTTGGTCCTCTATGTATTTTGGACTACAACATAATCCCTTTTATTATTTGGCCTGCTGGGAGGAGCCAAGGGTCTCATGTCGGAGACTCAGCCCTGTCATTAAAGTATTCTAGATGCTTTTGTTTGGTTAGGCTTTAGAGATAGATCACTTTGTAGTTCCAATGCTAAACACGTCCTATAACAGTGAATTGAGTATCAACTGATCTGTAACAACGTACTGCATTTCAACGGTGAGGAAATCTAGCTTGGGGGAACCAAGGCCGCCAGGTGGGAAATTGTAACACTCAGGGGGGATCTGGTTAATAGTATATGGAACATCAAGGACAGATAATGGGCAATCCCAGGAAGGCATTGTAAACAACCTGAAAAGAGGGTAGATAAGAAAACCTGGGAAGATGTCAGGTTCCCAAGATCAAAGTACAGTTAGCCCTCCACTTTTTGGGGATTGAAGTTGTTCAACCCTGCCCACCCTCACTTCTGGTGCTTTTTTTTGCCACCCAACCCGCAAAATAAAGAGACCACACACAGGGCTTGGGTTAAATGGGGCAATTTATTAATATCCTAATTAACATAATTATGAGGTGAACTTGAATTAACTTGTTTCGACCTAAGACAGGGGGTCAAGGCCTGTGTGAACTATGGCAAGAGTCAGTCCCGCCCATCTTCCATGGTCCGTATAGCCAACCGCTGGTCTTTAAACCTTTGGCCCGGCCCCTGTTGGGGGGGAGCCCCAACCCGCCACCCCCAGGCTCACCCCCGGGAGGGCCAGTCCTGACCCCTCCTAAAGGATAGGTTTACCACACCAAATGGTGCCATAGGTACTCACCGACACCACTGCCCCCCCCTACCAGCCATGGATAAGGTCAAGCATCTGCTTAGCCCTTACCCCCCCAACCCACCCCCAGGATGGTTCAATGCCCACCTGCAAATCCCGCAGAAAGATATCATTACCTGCAGGTACAAGTACCCCGGGGCTTACAACTCTGGTTTCGAAAACAATGTCATGGTGTGGAATAAAAAAACCCCAAACCCCTGTTTATAGCCTTGTAAATTTCTTTGTTCACTCGTCTACGTGAAACTCAAAGGCCGTGGGTCCCCCCCCCCCACGCCATACCCTTCTTTGGATCAGAGTCGACCAAGCAATGCAGGTGGGGAGTGTTTGAAGGGCCAAATCATGAATGGTTTGTATAATCAGTGCCTTTCCTTTCAAAAGTCCAAGGTCATTGCCCCCAAGGTAAATCCCCAACCGGAGGCAGAGGAAAACAGCCCTCCTTAAAAGCTCAGGAAACAAACCTGAGAAAAGGCCTCCTTGAACCCATTGAATCGGGGCCACTCCCCCAAATCCCAAATTTGGCCCTAATTGGCCATCTTGAGCTCGCCACCAGCCCAAAAGACAAAACTGTGACCACAAATAGACTCGCTTCCTCCTTGAAGCAGGTCGCTCTGAAAAGAACCAGAAACATTGGGGCAGGTGGAGGGGCCCTCACATATCGCGGATCCCAAGGACTTCCATCCCCCCCATCCTCCGGATGCCTCGGCCTTCATGTCCATCAATGCTGCAGAGAGGCTGCCCCAATACGAAAAAAAATCGTCCCAAAAATTGGTCTGCAAATCCAAGGGATAAGGCTTTCTTTGTCAGGCCCCAAAAACATACCTGGGGGCGGAGCCGCATCAGCATGACAAAACAGGGGCCCCCGCGTGGGTCCCCCGGCGGGCCCAAAAAGCTCCAGTCCCCTACAGGGCACAACGTTGATCAGAACTTTCCCTTTAAAGTTATCACATTGCCCCTCCTGACCTGGTCTGTCTTTGATCTTAATGTGCAGACACAAATACCGCTCACCACAGTACGGGTCACAAACTCCAGGGCCCTGCCCGACCTGCCCGCTTTACTTGAACAACCACTCGCTCATCCTTAATGCCCCAAAGAATGCTGTGAGAGCCGCTGAGTGAAACAAGAGAGCCTCATATGCCGAAGCACACAAAACCCTCCAAGCACCACCAGACCTCTCAAATGTCTGGGGAAGTGGTTTTTGCTATCCGGGTCCCCCCTTTGGGTCCCATCCCTCCAAAAATTTTACGTACCAAAAAATTTGGTTGGGGGAACCCTGTCTTGGAGAAAAAGGCCAGTGCTGAAATGCGAGTTTAAGGATTGTGGAGAAAAGTTTGCTTTTTGGGGGCCCACAAAACTGCAAAACATGGTCCCCCAGGAGTGGCCAAGATCAGAAAATCCCTTATCCCCAAAACTTTTCCCCCAAAGAGCTCTTTTATACCTCTTTTTTCTGGTGCAATTGACATACCAATCATCTGTGTTCCTCACCCCCCAAGCTTCCACAGGTGGGAGAGCATCGGCTCGGGACGAACTGCAGCTTCTGGCGAAGTTCCCTGAAACGATCCATCTGCATACGGGAGAGAGGTCAGCCAAGGTTTTCCACGTGCCAATGTAAGTGTAAAGACTATGTTAAAGCGAAGACACTGAAGTGTAAAAGCCCGAACCAGGCGCATAACGCGTTGTGATCTGGAAGAGAGGGAGTTAATCACCCTGACAGTAGATTGATTGTCACACCAAAAGTGGATGGGCTTTCCCAACCCCCGCGCCCAGATGTGCATGCCAAAAAGGAAAGAATTCCAAAAATGTAAGGTCAGCTGTGATGCCCGCTTCCACCCAGCTCTCAGGCCATCTCTGTGCACACCACCTGCCCCGAAAAAGACTCCAAAACCCACGGATTCTGCTGCGTCCGATGATATCTGTAATGCGTCCCTAACCTTATTTACCCGAAAAGGAGACCCCATTAAAACCTGCCAGGAACTTGCCATACCTCTGGTCCAATTTCATCTCCCTTGTGACCTTAATCCTGTGATGCGGTTTGGTGGCGCCCTTGGTGGTCCCCAGGCACCTAAAAACGCCCCGCCAGGTGCCACCACCCTGCACGCAAATTAAAGGGTTTCCCCGGATCTCCAAACTCCCCAAGGGGGTTGCGCCTGTGAAAAATACACCCTTGATCTCAAATCTTGAACCTTTGGAAAATGGAAAATGTCGGTTCACTGTATCCAACTCGATGCCTAAAAATGTGAGCTGCTGTGAAGGACCTTCAGTTTTCTCATGTGCCAATGGCACACCCAGCTCCCCCCTGAGCGATGTGAATTGTGCTAAAAAGAATGCACACTGCCCAGAGCCGGCCTGTCCAACAAATAAGAAATGTCTAAAATGCACAATGCCTGAAAAGGGCCCGATTTCCTTTTTTATGGCCCATTCTAAGAAGGTACTAAATTTTTTAAGGCGGCCGACACAGAACATCCCATTGGGAGAGAGCGATCAACATAGAATTTACCCTCAAAGGCGAATCCTATAGCCGAAATCGAGGGATGAACGGGTAGCAGGCGAAAAGGGTACTTGATGTCAGATTTAGCCAGCCGGCGCCAACACCATGCCTGCGCACTACCCGCACTGCTGTATCAAAAGAAGTATACCTGACTGAACAAACCCCCGGGATGGCATCATTAACGGATTCACCTTTGGGGTAAGACAAATGGTGGATTACCGAAATTCACCCGGGGCTTTTTTGGGGACTACCCCCAGTGGGGAAATCCCAACATTGGGGGAGGCTGATCAAAGGGGCCCAACACCCTGCCCTCAGAAACCTCTTTACTAATTTTTTCTCAACTACATGCTCATTACCTACCACAGATCTAAGATTTTTAGCCCTAAAAAACTTGGGGCCCGACTTGGGATCCTGAAACCTTCAGTAAATCCCTCCTTCAAGTATTGTGCTGCTGCTTGGTCTGGAAAAATTGGAGCCATGCCTGCAGCCTTCCCATTTAATTGGACTGGGCCCCCTTTTTAAACAGCCGGTTATTTTCCCGGCCCCCCTTTATTTGGTTCCAAACCCCCTCCCCCTCTCCCCTTTTGCAGTAGGGGGGGTGGGGGCCCCAGCAGATCCCACTTTTGGGTTTTTTTGCAGGGCACACAGCACAGCTGTGGCTGCTGTTGCTGTTCTTTAGTCCCGGGCCTTGGGGGGGGGAAATTTCTGATGCACCAGGTGTCCTGATTGGGCTGCTCACCGAACACGGGGGGCGCTGAGGTCACGTTATCCCTAGTTCGGTTATGATTTTGTCCCCGTGTAGGCTTGGCTGTTGTGCTGCCCCAGCCTAAACTTCTCATCGTAATGCAGCCAGCCATTCCCTGAAAACTCTGAGGGGCCCATAAATGGTATTCAAATACACTGGGATAGAGTGCCGCCTGGAAGGCTGGGGCCCTTTAAATTTTCACATCCATGTAAATCATGTTCCTATAAACCAATTAGACCAGTTCCTCTCAATCCTACGATGTTTAATTTTTCTTTCTCCCCCATAAATCCTCTTTTTTTTTTTGTCTATTCACGATATAAAGGGTGAACAAATCAAAAATTTTTCCCCTTTAGTATTTTCTCGATAGTGGCCACAGTGAGGTGTTCGTCCAGAACCCCCCGCTGTCCTTCTTCCCCCCTTGCCCAAGGTTGGCGTCCTTGTCTTTCTCCTGTGACCCATAATCCCTACCCTGAACGGTCCCGGGGTCACCTGAGTTTTCTACCCCCCTTGAATGCGGCTGGGGGGGCGATTCTGCCTCGCCCTTTAGGCTGGAGAGGAAAAAGCTAATGGCCCGGAAATGCTGCGGCGGGACCCTTTCCCCGGGATCTGACAGTGTAGCTAGGTTCCAAGGCCAAGACCAGGCGCAGCGTTATCCCCCGGGGATTATATACCCTGACTTTTCCTGCTGCTGCTAATTTCCTGAGGGTCCGGCCGCCCCACCACTTGTTGCAATGAAGAAGCCTGACTCTGCCCCTCCGACAACGATTGGCTCCGTTTTCTCCCGATTGTCTCTTCTCAAGGGCATCTAGTCGTGCCAACATCCGGTTAATAGTGCCCACTGGCATGACAACCAACTGCTCATCGCTACCTCCTCCCAGCACTGCAGATTGCCTTTTCCCCTTGGTCTGAAGCTTCTTAATAATGGCCGATGTATACACCCCCCTTCTTCCTCTGAGGAGTAAGAAGCCACTAGTGGGGCAGCCACAGGTTTAGCCGGCTTGCGTCTCTCGGCTGGCGTGGCCCCTTTCTCTCCCGCAGCCCCTTTGGTTGTTTTGGCCTTCCCTGCAGGCTGCTTCCCATTGGATGTTGCCGGTTGCTCGGAAGCCATATTCAGACACAACAACTTCGCCCTTGCTTTAAAACTTTCTAATTTTTTTTTAATAACTGTTTATTCCTCAATATGGGCCCACTGTCTCAGCCCTCTCCCCCTACAGCCACTCACCACTACCCGTGGACAAACCGGGAGGGGAGGGGGGTGCAGCGCAAAGTCTTACTAATAGTCACACTCTCTCAACCCAACTGTTGCGTTCAGAGAAGCAACCGAAAAGAAGCCTTCCCTGCGAGCTGGGCCTCCAAAATTGTAAATAGGGGGCACCCTCCCCCAACCCGGGAGGCCTTCGAGCTAACTAGTTGGGGGGCGGCCTCCCCACGCGCAACCGCCTCCTCCCTGCAAACTACCTCCCAAACCCTAAACAAGCAATCAAAGAATCCGAGGGAAAAGACTAGTAAGGGGAAGACGGGGCCCCCGGATGCAGGCCACCCCATACCCCCACCTTTTACCAGGGCGGCCGCTGAGGTGACTGCCGCTTCTGCTGAGCCCTCGTCGCCGCGGCCTCGACCCTTCCCCTTCGTCGAAAGTAGACTTAAAGGAGCACAGCAGTGCCGCGCCAGCCGAGTCCCCCTCCGCTGCTTGAACAAAGACGGAGAGGCCGGCTGCCAGCGCTCAGGCTCGCCACGTGGGAGCAGGCCTCACTCCGACCACGCGGTCGGGATGGAGAGCCTGCCAGCGTCATCCTCTCTCGTCGCCTGCTGGACAAAGAGGCCGAGGGAGGAGGCGGGGCGGCCCTAAACGCCGCCGCGCCCCACCCCCTCCCCCGGCGGCCCCTTCTCGCGAGAGGGCGGCAAAGACCGCCCCCCCGCCACTGCTTCGCTTGGGCGTTGGGGGACGAATTCTAGGGGAAACCTTACCTCTTGGTAGCTCTGATCAGACCATGCAGCCCTTTTAAAACCTGGCTCTGGTGCTCTAGAGCATCACAAACCCTCCCCCACACCCAAGGAAGGAAAAGGGCAAGAGAAAGGAAAGGAAGTATAGATCCACAATGCTGACCCACCCTGGTTCTCTGTCCTTTCCCTGACCTGGGCCATTTCTGCACTGGACTGTTATAGCGCTTTGATTCCACATTCAACATCCTATGGAATCCTGGGGTTTGCAGTTCCGGGAAGGGCTGGCCAGATATGGAATCAAAGCACTATATGAATATGGAATCGAAGCAGTATAACAGTCTAGTGTGGAAATGGCCACAGTTTGAACCCTGCATGCCCATTCTTCCTACTGTGCCTCAGCCCCCTTACCACAGACACACACGTACATTTCGATATTTGTGATTTTTCCACTTTGGTGAGAGTCCTGTTCCCCTAACCCTAGCAAATGTGGAGAGGACAACTGTATGTACACATCTGTCTTCTCTTGAGAACTATTCAAGGTTGGGGAGATGGGATTATTTTTGTGGGCTCACCAGTCAAAACTGTTCTATGTAGACTGATCGTTAACCAATGTATCTCAGATGGAGCAACTTTTAAGCTGCTATGCCTGTTATACCTCGATAAAACACTACTCAATAAAGCACTACTGTGGTAGTGGTGGTGGGACTAGTCAGCCAGCACATGACAGGCAATAATAGCATTGAAGCTTCCTCATCCCAGAATGAGATCTTTCACTGTTGATCTGGAGAGGGGATTTAGCTAAATCCTAATCCCATAATCATATTAAGTCTATCATCCCCCTAACTGTAGCGGTCCTCAATTGCTGGACAAGGATTGCCTGTGTGAAAACCAGAAAGGGACCCTGTACCTTTAATAATTGTGCAGAAGAAGGATTTTCAGCAAATGTTGTTTGTCATACCATCAGGTAACAAGCAATATGCTGAAATTCCTTTTTGTATACAACCGTTACAGTTACACGAGTCCTCTCCACTTTTCACGCTTGCAACCCTATCAGTGTTGGGTGAATACAGTGGTAATTGCATTTTTAATGGTACAGGATCTCCTCAAACAAGTATTTGATGATTTGACCTAGAAACAGGGTTCTAAAACATGCTAAGACACTTCATGATGTAAAAGCTCAGAAAAATTTCTGCCTGCCTCACACAAACACACACACAAATATGCCCTTTCCTGTCCCACCTGCTGCAGGGCAGGAAAACCTTTCTGCCATCTCTGTGCAATATGGCTGCTCATTAGAGACGATTGGCTCTTCCCCTAGTAACAGCCACGACAGCAATTGACGTCAAGAAATCAGGGAAAAGCACCATGAATTATAGATAATTCTAAGAACCTGTGCTCCTCTGCAACACTACATGGCTTGAAATGAGTGTGAGGCACCTTTAATTTCTTCAAGTATAAAGATGCAAATAATGAACTCTCCTAATAAAACCTAACAGTCTTGTTATTGTTCAAAAGCAAGGTGGGAAGAAACCATCAAAGATTTAATTGCAGCAAAATGGACTCTATTGATTTCAGTTAATAATGTAGGCACTGTATCTTAAATGCTTCATTCGCCTTGCAAAACCATTACCCAAATAGAAGTGAGCAAACATCATCAAGCTGAGTCTTGCAATATATAGATGTTGGGAAAAAAACCCTGCTTCCATTAAGCCTTTATTGTGCTGTAGATGTTATTTCTCTATCCAGCTGAGTAAAAGACGAGAGAGTCAGGTAGGAAAATAAATTAAAGCTGCAAAGATTATGAGTAAGGATGAGGAAAACTGTCTTGTAAGCAAAAGTAAACCATTTCAGGGTTTCAGAACCCTGTTCCAAATATGAAGACAATTTGCAATTTGCAGGTAGTAAATTTTTCAAAAACAGAAACAACTTTTTCCCATTTGAAGATGCCAAATTCAGTAGGTATCGGTATTACCAATACGGAGTGGACCAGCTACTCTCTAGAATCTAGATGTTAAAGGCCACTTCCACACTATACTGTTATAGCGCTATTATTCCACTTTCAACATCCTCTGGAATCCTGGGGTCTCAGGCCCCTCCCTAAACTGCAAACCCCAGGATTCCATAGGATTTTGAAAGTGGAATAATAGCACTGTAACAGTCTAGTACAGACATGGCCAAAGATGAGGAGGCTGACAAAGGACAGTAGCTGTTGGATTTATGTGCCTTCAAGTTATTTCAAACTTATGGCAACCCGAAAGCCACCATATCATGTGGTTTTCTGGGCAAGATTTGTTCAGATGGGGTTTTGTTTTTGCTTTCCTCTGAGGCTGAGAGAGTGTGACTTGCCTAAGGTCACCCAGTAGGTTTCCATGGCCAAGTGGGGATTCAAACCCTGGTCTCCCAGTGTCCTAGTCCAACACTGAAAATCCACATTGACTTGCTTGTGGAAAGAAGGGGCAACCCTAGTTCAGCACTAATAGAGCTGAATACATAGGGTTTCAAACCCAGGGTTTTAAGCGCTGTGCACTCAAAGCCCTGGAATTAGATAGATGAATCTGAAAATTTTGCTTCTTCCACTTTCACTTTTGATATCAAAGTTCTCTCATCCTGGATATGAACAAAGCACAATGAAATTTTCATCCGTTTGACGTGGCTTGAGACCAGCCAAGTCAAATACAGCTGTGACTTCAGTCATGAATTGTGGTCTGTTAGGTATTTGCCCCTCCTGCTCATTGTACATATCTAAGTACCCTAAAGGCAGAAGATCCCATCTCTTCCTGGAAACTAAGCAGGGTCAGCCCTGGTTAGCACATGGATGGGAGACCAAAAATGAATACCAGGGGAAACATATATTAACATCTAAATATCTAACAATTCCTAAAATAGGCCTCCACTCCATATATGTTTCACCTTCCTATTATCAGTCTTTGTTTGCACCTTTATTCCTTATTCTTGGTTCATTGTGCTCCTTTTTCTTTTTCCTTCCTTTTTTTGGTATATAATCTGTTTTGATGATGATGATGATGATGATGATGATACCAACAACAATAACAAATACCAGGTGCTGCAGGCTAGATTTCAGAGGAAGAACTGGCAAAACCACCTCTTGAGTATTCCTTACTTAAGAAAACCCCAGGAAATTCATGGGGTCACCATAAGTTAACAGGTGACTTGAAGGCACAACACGCACAATTAAGCAGCACAAACAGAATAAGTATGATATATGGGTGAAGGCACGGAAAACATATAAAATTTACACCAAGTTTAAAATTAAGAGAAAATTTCTATGAAATGTTACACAGATGGTATATGACACCTGAAAGAGTGCAAAAAATAACAAAAAGTGGAAATGCGAGATGTTGGAAATGTGGTGAAAAGGAGGGATCTTTTTATCATATGTGGTGGACCTGTAAGATAGCAAAGAAATATTGGAAAGAAATTCATGATGAAATCCAAAGGATATATGCTTTTAAGTTTGAGATGGAGCCAGAGTTTTATTTGTTAAATATGTTAGGGCAGCAAAGAGAACTAAGAAGTCATCAGAAGATACTGTTATATATGATAACTGCTGCAAGACTGACATATACACAATACTAGAAAAAAGGGGAATATGTAGATATAAAGGAATGGAAACTCAAAGTACTGGATATGGTAGAATCAGGAAAACTAGCATTTTTAATGAAAAATAAACCTATCCAGAACTTTGAAAGGGAATGGAGAGAAGTACTGGACTGGAAAAAGAAATAATGTAGAAGGGGAAGCAACAATGAAAATAAGGAAAAGTTATAATGTATAAGATACATTATAAGTAGCAACGTACTAAAGTGAATGTAACGATGTAATAATGCAAGAATTTTGTAACGGTGAAAATAAGAACGTATGAAGATAAATAAGCAGAGTCAATTGGGACAAGACGGAAGTAGGGAAGGGGGGATTGTTTCATGTTTAATATAAACTGCAATAAAAATTTTTTTCTAAAAAACCACCAAAAGAAACAGAATACTTATTGAACCCCTTCACTTTCACAGTTCTTAAAACAGAAGCATAACCATGCCTTGTTGTTGTTGTTGTTGCGTGCCTTCAAGTCGCTCCCGAGTTACGGTGACTCTAAGTTGAACCTACCATGGGGTTTTCTGGGGCTGAGAGGGTGTGAGACACCCAAGGTTACTTAATGGATTTCCATGGCTAAGTGGGGATTCAAACCCTGGTCTCTAGCCACTACACCACATTAGCTGTCTGACCATGTCTTACTTCAGCAAAAAATTTAAAAAATAAATGAAGGACCAATTTTAAAATGACCATTGTATATTTTTATTTTTTTGAATGTGGTTTCATACTTTATTGCTGATTTTTTGGTATTTTTTAAAAATTGAATTCTACTTGTTTTGCTAGCTACCTTGAGTCCTTGTGGGGAAAAACTGGGATATAAATAAAGCTAATCACTACTGTCCCCCCTGCACTCTTTAAAAGTGAGCCATGGGACACACACATTGATCAGTCACCCACAACATGCAGTCCATGTTGTTGTTGTGGGCCTTCAAGTTGTTTCCGACTTATGGCAACCCTAAGGTGAACCCATCATGGGCTTTCTGGGGCTGAGAGTATGTGATGTGCCCAAGGTCACCCAGTGGGTTTCCATGGCCAAGTGGGGAATCAAACCCTGGTCTCCAGGGTCGTGAGCCGATGCTCAAACCACTATACCAGCAGGCTCTCACAATCTATGACTATGCTAATATGCCAGTAAGAGCAAATGGAAAAAAAACCCATTGTAAATTATCTTTTCTCAATTTTAGCAGTTTAGCAAATGCATGAAAACAAAGTGCAAGCAGGGATATAATGTACCGTTTAATTGTGTTTGAGCCAGCTGTGCTATTTGGGAAGTGTTGCATTGTTTTAATTATTGATAACCACACTGGGCTAAATGAGGCACTGTAGTATATTTTTTAGGCATAAATTGAGTCTTTGATGAAATGAGGTCTCATGACATCACTTCTTCAGCTATTAAATCTTTGCTGAGAAATGAAATAAAGGCCCTTGTGTTAGCTCAGCACATCAGCGTCCAATATTAATTCCTGTGCTAAAAGCCTGTGAGCCACTTTAAGCTGCAACCTTTTGCTATTGAAGCCCATTTCAGCTAAATCAGTGACTTCACTAAGTGACCACAGCTCTATCCAAGAGGTGAATTTTTCAACAAAATGCAAGGGCAGGGCAAAATATTGCAACTGTTTTGTAGGACAGAAGTGTGTTGCCAGGTGAATTCACTCAGGCAATCTGATCTAACAAACTGGATTATTCAAATGCCATTCACAAAGCCAGCCCTGCCATTAGGCAACCAACCCACTGTGCTGAAGTAAGATTCAATGGTTTGCCTTGTTGGCTTTTATACTTCAAATGTAGAGGAAAGGAAGTACCATCTTATCAAAGTCAGGCAGTAAATTTTTTAAGGTTAGTCCTGCACAGGCACATCACCGCTGCTGCTTATTCAGCCAAGCTACTTATTCTGTACATGACATGCTCAGAATTTCCAAATGTGTGTGGCTTTAGAACCAATTTTTTAAAAAATACAGAAACATTTGTTAGAATATCTTTGTATTCTAAAAGAAATTGTCATATTTCAAGATAGCAAAGCATCTCACAGCAAATTCATGTGTATTGTTTTCAAGAAAAGGGTACCAGTGTTTGTATCCCTGGATCAATGTATTTGAAAAAACAAACAGTATGGGCATTAAATCAGCTTCTGTAGATCAGTGAATCCGGGATTTTTTTAACAATGCATTACACATTGGCGAGGACAAAAAAGTACCCTAGGTACAAAAAGATGTATTTGTTTGAGGTATTTTATGTTCCAAATTGCCAGTGTGGTGTCGTGGTTTGGGCATCGTGCTACAACTCCAGAGACCAGGGTTCGAATCACCACTAAGTCATGGAAACCTGCTGGATGGCTTGGGCAACTTGCATTCTCCCGGCCTCTGAGGAAGGCAAATGAACCCCTCCCCTCCTGCAAACAAATTTTCTTGAGAAAACCCTGTGATAGGCTCTATGTTGATTTTGCAATATAAAATCACCCAAGGTAGGATTTTGTTCCACTTCTCTTCCTTAATTTGAAGAGTAGTAACTCTAATTCCTTCCCCAAGATAACCGTATGAAATATATGGGGTCGCCATTTGTCAACTGGAGACTTGAAGGCACATACAAACAGAAGTCTAAATGCCCTGAAAGCACAAGATCCCAGATGATTTTGGAAGCTAAGTAGGGTCCACTGTGGTTAATACTTGGATGAGACAGTACCAAAGAATACTGGGGGCTGTAGGAGATATTTCAGATGAAGGTAATGGCAATCCACCGCTGAATATTCCTTGCCTAAGAAAACCTTATGGAATTCATATTGTTGCCATAAGTCGACAAGCAACCTGAAGGCACATAAGCACACATACACATAGGAGCTTGTGGCAATGGAACACCACCATCCAATTGTTCTGTCACAGGTGTGGGCCTTTTTTTGTCTTCAATTTTATAGTTAACTGTTTCTGCAATTCTCCCTTCCACAAAGCAAAAATTGCACCCTTCCCTTCCATCACATCACAAATTCTACCCATTGGCTGCTTTCATGAGACAGAGGTAAGAACTGCAGGCTTTAAGTCGAAGATACAAATGTTCTCAGATTTTAGATGTCCGATTTCAATACTTACCAAAGCTTCAACTTCTGTTTCGGAAGCAACCTAACCATTTTGATATTCTTGTGAGTCTGTCGGTGGGATCTAAGCGTCTTCATGTATATTTGATGCATTCTACTTTGGATTGTAAAAAGAACTTTAAACAGATTACTACTTTAAACAAATTACTGATTGCTCAAGGCAACACTACTTTTTGCCTTCACCTTCACAGCAAGACTGGGAAACAGGTTGTACAATAAGAACCAGGAATAAAAATATCTTATCTGTACTGGCTGATCAAGCATAGTCTTCATATAATCTAAGAGACCGTTATGATGTTAAAAGAACTATGATGGTGAACCTCAAATCTTAAAAAATTATATTGATCAGATGAAGAGGACTAGTTTGAGGACATAAGTCTTTTATGAATGCAAATTTTATTAAAAATGATTTTTTTAACACAAGGGGGAAAATGTGTTGACACTACAGAACACAACTACACGCTTAACCTCTACAGCTGCCTCACCAAATTATAGCTAATTTTTTAAAAGATCTTTGGAGGAAGTAAAGACAGTGAAATAAACAGCTTTCATAGTAAAATGAATTTTAACGGTATAGGAAAAAATGTTAATATTCAAACAACATGACTACATATTGCTCTTACACAGTTCTCATGATTTATTCTTGGGACTGCAAGCTAAGCTATATTATTCAGCCTTCAGAAGTAGTTTTCCTCACATTGTCTCTCACTCCAAACTGCAATGCCTTTTTTCATTTTCTTCTCTTAAATTTGTTGCTGCTTATTTACCTCTGATAACAGGTATTTAGAGATAAACATCATATCTTTTTGAGACTAAGATTGATGTACTTCCGAAAAATAAGTAAATTCTTTCTCATTTGGATATTTAGTTCTCCTTACACCTAAAACAGATAACTCATCACACATCTCAAAGAAGACAGAAATACTGCCTTAGATCATCTCAGACCATCACCTGTTAATGTTGCAAATACAAGAGAAGGTAAAACAGTTTCAGTGGCAATTGAATGATAGCTTGCTAAACGATGAGGGGATAGTACAGCAAGCAAAAGAAGTCCTTAAAAACTGTTTTAAGGAAAATACAAAAGAAGATATGAAGATGAAAATGGTTTGGGATGCATCTAAGGCAGCAATGAGAGTTTTTTTTATGCGACGACAACAAATTCAGAATAGAAAAAAGCGTGAAAAACACCAAGGGCTGATGATTAAACTCCAGGAGAAAGAAAAGGAATTTAGAAAAATTTGCGGCTGCTTAAATCTTTCCGAGCGCACAGGCAGCTTCCTTTGACGAATGAACAAAAGAGTAGCTCGTTTTCTAATTATAGTGAAGTCTGCCCCCTAGTGTTAAGCATCTTTCTTTGAAACAGTTTTGCAGAACTGAGTAAGCTAAGGACCAGTAACTGTGGACCAGTGCCTTGCTTAAGCCTTATTTATTCACGTCCTCACCTTCTCATGCAGATCTACACATTTCATCGCCTTATTTGAAAATCCTGATTAAACCCAATATATTCCAGAAAGGCAAAAAGAACGTTTTTAAAAGTGTACAAATTAATTGAAAGCCTGATTTTACAGGCGTAGTGATGTGAATGATGTGGGGGGAAGTGAGAAGAGAAAAACTATATACATGAATTTTGAGCGTTCAAGTTTTCACTACTACACACCATGATGCATGCACACATGAATAATTTCAAAATTTGGTGCCACTTTCTTGCAATCCCAATTTAGTTGCAAAAAGCAGCTTTCTGAAAGGTAATAAAAGCAATAAGAATATGAAATCATTCCCTTTATGCATATATATGAAAAAAAGAAACTTAAATGTTACTAATGGCAACATACCAGACATCAACAATATTATTAGTACTTTGGCCCCAATGAAGAATGAATTAATGCATATTCTATTTGAATTAGGGGCTTTCTTCCACCCTGCTCCTTATTTTTATTTTCAGTAAAGTATGTGTTTATTGCCTTTCAGCCTACAACAAATGCAAGTATTTTTAAAGACAAAGTGTAAGTTTTTAAAACAAGGGATAAAATACACACAAGTTAAAACATCCTTCAAATCTAACCCTGGTTTTTAAGGACTAAAGATCATGAGAACAACAGTCTTGGCTCAAAAGGGATGGAGCCAACCTGGGAAGCAGTTCCAGAACATTAGTGGTGCTATTGAAAACACCCTGCCTCATGAACTCATCAAGCTAAACTCGCAGGGTGTATGGATCTCAAACTCAGGAAGTATATTAACTTTTTAATATACAGTTGGCCCTCCACATTTGCTGGTTTAACATTCACAGATTTTGTTTGCAAGTTTTTCCAGCTGCTGAACCCCCCACCTCAAATGACTCTTTTCTACCAGAACCTTCCCAAGCCCTTTAAAAACCCACCTCTGGTCTTCCTCCTCCACCAGCCTCCAACAGCTAAGGATGGCTCACATTCTGATTTCTCAGCACCACAAACCCTTTCCCGATGCCCCCTATGCACCCAAGGAAGGAGATGGGCAAGATGGAAGAGGTATAGGGCCACCATGCTGACCCACTCCTTTCCCCTCTTTCTGTGACCTGGTTTCAATGCTAGGTGCCTGCTCTCCCCACTATACTTCAGCTCCCTTCCCACACACACATTTTGGTATTTGCAGTTTTTCCGTTTTTGCAGGGATCCTGAGCCCCCTAACCCTCGTGGAGTGTCAACTGTAGTGCCATTAGTGTAAATGGCACATTAGGTGGGTGGTTAATTGTTAATTTGACAGTTTCCAGCCCTCTGGCTTACAGTCTAAATAAGACAAGACACACAAGGAAAAGGGAATGATACTGTGGGAAGGGATCAAGTCTAGCACCTATTGCCTCTTCTTATCTCCTTCTGAGGCCAAAGCAGGGACAGTTTGAATGGAGGGCCTTTCATCTGCTTCTGGGCTTAGGCACGATGGAGCTGTGCTGCCTCTTCTTTTTCTATGAGGCCCGGGGCAGTGGCGGGTGGGATGGAGGCAAGCCTTTCAACAGTTGTTGGGCCTAGGCATGATGAAACTGTGCTTCTTCTCTCCCTCCAAGGCCACACCAGAATGGCCTTTCCAATATCTAGTTTCAACTTGTTTAGGGCTTTGTATGTCAAAGCCAGTATACTGAACGGAATCTGAAAGCAAACTGGACTTCAGTGCAATTCATACAAGACCAGTGACATGGACTTCAAGAAATTTCAAGTGCTAAGCCAAATGTGGTACAGGCAGGAGGGTTCTATGACATACCTGGATAGGAGTAAATAGCCCAGAAGTCAGTCCTGAACTCTTAACTTTTGGAAGCTTCAGTGCTTGTTCATAAATAGGTGATACTGGGGTAGGCAATTTGTGGCTCTCCAAACGGTGTTGGACTCAACAACTACCACCTCGCCCCCAGTGCTCGATTTGCTCCGTAAGATGGATAGAAATTCGAGTTAAAAAAACCATCTGGAGGTCTACAGGTTGTTCAGTTTATTCCTTTTGTCAAAATGATTAAACAGGGCTACCATATTTTGGACATATCATAAGGAGACATAACCCACTGGAAAATACAATAAGGTTCAGAAAAGTGAAAGGTGGTAAGAAAATTGGAAAGCCACATTACAGATGGATTGAATCAATCAAGGAAGCCCTGAGTTTACAAGACCTGAGCAGAGCTACTGATGACCAGGGTTCATATAAGTATGTTATTCATGGAGTCACCGTAAGTCAAAGTCAACTTGATGGCAAACAGCAAAGATTGCTCACACATGGACTAAAGAAAAAAGTGGTCCAAGGCACAGAACTGTCAATGTAACAAAATTTACATTAAAGTTACTTTGAACAAAACTTGTTGCATACTAATCAAAACTGCTGGTCACTCTTGTATTCAGCAATTAACACATTAATCCAACTCATGACTTCTGATTTGAAGTTTATTGTCTGTCTGAGTTTTAGTTAAAAAAAGACAAACATTTCCTCAATATCCTGGTTTTGCACATTGTGGAACATTTTTCTGCATACATCTGTAAGCAATCTTTTTATACCAATTGTACCCTTTGGGGTAAAAAGTTGGAGGCAGGAAATACAAATCATTCTTTTCTTGTGGGCAAAAACAGCTCCAAACTAGTAACATAAAGACATTTCTTTGGAAGGGAGTACTTTATAAAATTGGGACCATGAGAACTTCCAGATGTACTTAAAGTGTCCTTTGGTTAAAGACATAACTATGTTTTACATTTCTGTTTTTTTCCAGCTACTTTGTTCTGTAACTTTTTTGCTTTCATTTTCTGTGCACGGCTCTTTAACGGCAGTTTTAAAATTATTTCTTTGTCTTCACTGTCTTCCGGCTGAGACTTTCGGCGTTCAAGAAATGTTGGCGTACATATTGGTGTAGGATCCTGGAAAGGACAGAGAACAATGTGACTGAATTATCTAGGGTCACCACTACACTAATTATTACAATGTGTGATTGTTCAATAAGTTGATGTAACTTCTAACAAGCAAATTGCTTTGACTAAAGTAAAGACTGTAGCTTGAAAAAAATCCTATTTACTCCTGTTTGATGGCCTGTCTCCCCTTGTTTTCTGGGAACAACCATGAGAACTGCTAGTACTTTTGAACTCAGCATTGCAACCTTTATCACTATCATTCCTATGTTTAGACCAAAACATCCTCCAGACTAAAAATCACACAGCAAAAGCAATAAATACCATAAGGTAATAAATGCAGTAAGAAAAGGAAGCATGCATTCAGATTTGCCTAACTTAGAGCAACTGTGACTGAACACATGGGGAAGGTGCAGAAGCTTCCATTTCTTGAAGGCTTGTAACGACCTTTCACTGCACTCTTTAATACCTCAAGGGCCATCTACAAGCGAGGGTGCAGGCTTGTTCTGTGCTGCCCCAGAGGGCAGAACCAGCTCCAATGGCTTTAAGTTTCATCTGAACATTAGAAGTAACTTCTTGACAGCAAGAGCACTTTAGCAATGGAATCAGCTACTTAGAAAGCTGGTGGGGGTCTCTTCCTCTGGATCATCTTCAAAAAGAAGCTGGACAGCTACCTGCCAGAAATGATATATTAGGAGATCGTACACTGAGCAGAGAGTTGGACTCAATGTCCCATGGGGCCCCTTCCAACTCTGATACTAGGTTCAGGGAAATATTCAGTAGTTTGCATAATTTTTATAAGGCCACGCTCTACCAAATTTCTATTAACCGGTTTCTACTATCTTATACTCAAATGATATTAAATTTAGATGAATTCAAAAGCTTCTTTCTTACTTACTAATACCTTCGGCGTAAATCACCTGTACCACTTACCTCACTGGTCACTGATGTGTTCAAACTGGAATCTAATTCAGAAGTCTTCTTTTTCTTCGTCAGAGAAATCTGAGCAGCCTATGGAAAAATAATTTCTTCATTTACAAAGTTTTCTTTCCAATTTGCCTTTACAGCTTAAAGAAAAAACCTCCTGAGGCCAAATGCATTTAAAGTACATAAAACTCCAAAGTTGTCTTGAAATCCACAGGTAAATATTCAAAAGAATTGCCTTACTAAAATAAAAGTAAGGCAATGTGATAGAATGCAGTACTAGTCTTACTCAGTTACAAAAGTCAACTGCAACTTCAATTCTTAGTTAGCATTTGAGATGTGACAGCATAAGGCCATGCATTAGATCTGAGAGATTTACCCAAGACAGACTTGCAAGCAGGTTCACAAATTACTAGACTGCCTTCCTTCACAAACCAGTTTTAGCTTTTCCTGGAAAATCTAACAGAAAAAGAGAACCAACACAACCTAATTTAAGTTTTTCTGCTTTCTAACCTGGAGATTACAATTACTCACTATAGAAGTCCACATAAGTAGATTGAAAATTTGACCTAAGCTGTTTTCAACGTACACCTAAAAATGTAAACAACAAAAGCAACATATATATACATTATAGGAACTGCAATTGGGTATTTATCCTTGTTGAGCACACACTTGGTTACACTGCTGGCTTTGCCTCCTGGTCATATATATGATATGGTCCCAAGACTACCAACTGTTCAATGATTATACGTTTTTTTATTTCTGCTTAAATATATTTTTGCAATTAAAAAAAAATTACATTCACTTACAAATCCAGAAAAATCATAATCTATTCCCTTCTCTGCCAGTCTTTTTCTCAACTGCCTCTCCTTCTTTAACAACCGCCGAGTCATTTTTGCTTTCTCTTCAGCTGTTCGTTTCCGATTATAGCGCTTCACTGCTGGATATGTTGGCTTAGCAAACTTTTTCTCACTGCCTTTGAAGAGATCTGCATGCACTTTTTCAGGTGGCATGAAGTGACCTGCAATGTGTAAACATATAACAAAGCATGAATCAGAAAACTACTGAAAAAAATGGACCAGTGTTCATCCAAAGTATAAAGACCTTCATTTTAGCTGAGTATTGCTCAATTGCATACCACAAATCTTTACAAAGACATCCTCTGGCACTCCCTCCAAACCCTTCTTTATTGCATGAACAAATTGGGCCAGTGTGGCATCGCTGTTTTAGCGTTAGATTACAACTCCCAAGACCAGGATTCGAAAATTCGCTCAGCCATGGAAACCCATTGGGTGACCCTGGGCAAGTCACATTCTCTCAGTCTCAAGGAAGGCAAAGGTAAACCTTTCAATAAATCTTGCTAAGAAAACCCCATGACAGGTTCACCTTAGGGTTGCCATTAAGTCAGAAATAACTTGAAGGCATACACCAACCACAACAGTTTCTTTTATCCACTTTAGCGGCCTTATTTCATACACAGCTATCCAATACATAGAATCAGAGTTGGGAGAGACCACAAGAACCATTGAGTCCAACCTCCTGCCATGCAGGAACATACCATCAAAGCATATCCAACAGAAAATATGACATATTCTTCCTCCCATCTGTTACTTTTCCATTCTGCTCTTAGTCATCTGGGATAACTTCTTCAGCCACTACCATATGCTTCCACTTAGACCTTGCACCACATGGCTTTTTTCAAGTGACCAAGAGCGGCCAATATCCAGTGGAATCACTGTGCCACCACAAATAACAGCGTGTGCACAGGCACTTGTTTCCACACTGCGTGTGGGATGGCATGGGGGACAGGGGAATCCAGTGTAGTTTCCAGTTCTACAGTCAGTTGCAATCCTACTTCCTGTACTTAAAATGGTGCTCAAAGCAGTAAAGTATTTGAAGGCTACAGTTATGAGACCATGGGATTTTGTGTGTCAGGTTAGGGGGCAAAGGAAGAGACACTGGAGATCTGGGTGGGAGGAAAAGCTAAATGACAGGAAGGCTTGGAGGAGGATTTTCAGTGTGTTGAATATTTTCTATTTCAGGATATATGCAGACTCTAAAATAATCTGCTGCACTTTTTATGATGGAAGTCATTAAGTACTATGGAACTGCCAAACTTCCACTTGACAAACTCAAATATACTCACATTTCAAAATTCGTTCTCCAAACAGATAGTTGTTCATGGTGTCAGCAACAATCTTAGCCACTTCATCATATTCAAACTCCACAAAGGCATAACCTTTGCTGCCTCCAGTCTGTTAATAAGAATATAAAACTAAGAATATAAAAGCTAAAAAGCAAATACTTGCTGCCAAAATGAATCCCTGATGGACACTGTCCTTTTCTTGAAGGATCTTAATATACAAAAATAGTGTTATGAGCTACAAAATGATTAAAAGTGCCTTTGTTTTCCATAGCCATTCCTTCTACTCTTTAAAATGTGATTCTGCAGAAAGATACTTAACGGTTTTGCTATGCTTTTTTGAAATAAATAAAAACTGATGTACCCATTAATTTTTAGTAGAGAAAGTCTATGATGAAGACCATGTAAAACAAAAACATCTGCCTTTGAATGTTAGAAAACCAGTTAGGAAAATGAGTGTTTTAAAGTCTTACCTTTTTACTCCTTGAAAGGCGAAGTCTTGTGACTGTTCCAAATTGACTAAAGTATTCTCTGAGCTGTGGTTCATGAAGAGCCCTTGGGATATGGCCCAAATAAATGACACCAGGAATCTGTTTATCACCCTGCGATATGGAATAACAGAATAAGTAAACATATATCTACAGTTCCATTCTCATTTGCAGTGATTCACTTTAAGATTACATTAGATACCTGATGATCTTTTTTCAGGGAAAGGCTGCAAGGCTGAGCATAGAAAGCAATGTATCCAAGCATATGGTCTGCAGCTACGTAAGGCAAAGCCACCATGCTAAAAGCGACAAGATCTAAACTGGGTTATTCTTTGAAAAGAAAGTTAACTGGGACTTGTTCTCTTTGCCCTGTACAGTTTTATTTTAACAAACAAAAAACAGTTTGTACAAAAATGTTCCAGCAAATCAATTACTTTTAGCCTTTAAAGTACTTTTTTGTCCCACCAAGAAAACATATGGGGACAAAAAATATCCAGTCCTGTTTTAAGAGGAACTACAATGCAGCAAAAGAATTGAAAGGTTCTAGTTGACAGGAGTTTGACCATTTGGTGAGGTGGGAAGAAATCAGTAGAGTTCTCACTGGGGGTGTGAAAATACACTATTAAACACAAGTTTAAAAAATATCCTGGTATCAAGATATTAAAAGGTAATGTTATATTCAATTACAGCAGCTAACATACGCTCAACATTGGAAACAAGACATTGTAATAAATTTGGAGAAATGGAAATTAAGAGTTATGGTTATGGTTGAGATGGAAAAGCTTGCAAACTTATTAAAGAATAAACCTATCCAAAAATTTGAAAGCGAATGGAGGGAAATAAGAGAATGGCTCCAAATTTAAATGTTTTGATTGACTTAGTAGGGTAGGGTAGTTTACTGTATGATTCAACTGGAGGAAAAGGATTGATATAGGGAAGTGGGGGGATACATTTCGACGGAAAAGGTACCCAATTTTTAAGTTTTTTTGGAAACTTTAACAAAAATCTCTGGAAAAAAAATATCCTGGTGCATGAAGCTTAAGTAACAGGACAAACATAGAATGCCCTTCAGAGGATGGTGTGCTACATTTTCCATCAGTCCCAGCAAGACTCGCCAACAGAAAGAGTAGAGAAACTGCAACCCAAAAGCATCTGGACAGACACAGACTGGCTACCACCACAGGTCTAAAATGAACCAGTGACACAAAATCCTTACACAAGGGGAAACGATAACGAAATGTTGAAGCAAACAAAGAGAGTGCATGTCTATGTGTGTGGGAGGGTGTCCCTTTTCAGCTATTGCTGCTATTGCTTCCAAGTCATTTCTGACTTATGAAGCTGCTATTGCTTCCAAGTCATTTCTGACTTATGATAACCCTAAGAGTCCTAGTCCCACGCTCAAACCACTACATCACTCTGGCTGTCCAGCTCCAAAAGAGAGCCAAGTTGGAAAGTTGTTGATGTGTGGGCTTCAAGTCATTTCCGATTTAAAGTAACTCTAAGAACCACCTACCACAGGCATTTCGGGGGTGGGTGTCTGAGGCCATTTCCGCACTAGGCTGTTATAGCGCGATGATTCCACTTTCAACATGCTCTGAAATCCTAGGGTTTGCAGTTCCGGGAGGGGCCGGCCGGATTCCAGAGGATGTTGAAAGGATGTTGAAAGTGGAATCATCGCACTATAACAGCCTAGTGCGGAAATGGCCTGAGAGTGTGTGATGCACCCCAAGTCCCCCAGTGGGTTTCCATGGCTGGGCAGTGACTCGAACTCTGGTCTCGAGGCTCACAGCCCACCACTTAAACCACTACACCCCTCTGGCTCTTCCCTTTTTAGTACCTTCCCCCGTATGCTTCATTTTCTTACTAACAAGTAAAAAGGAAAAAAAAAAAGTATCTCAACCAGAGACGCTGCTCTCTCAACTCTTCGCCCGGCTGTTCCGATCTTCTGTCCCCCGCGAGTTTTAAAATATAGATCAAAGTCCCCAAATGCGTTAGGACAGTATACACACACACACACACACACACATACATACAAGGATACGAAAAGCACAGGACGGGGGTGGGGGGCTGAGAGACCCCACCACGCGCCAGCTACCTCTCGCGGACGACAACGGCTCTTCTCCTCCTTTGTAACCTCACCTTGGCCTTGCGCACGCGCTGCACGTGAGCCTGGAACTCCCGCTGCCGCTCCGGGTCCAGAGAAAGGAGAGGCGCCGTCGAGGCCTCTTTGGCTTCTGCCGCCGCCATTGCGGTGCTGCAGGGAAAGGGACTTCCGGCTTCCCACACAGCGCGTAACTACTACGAACCGGAAGGCCGTCCCGTCACTTCTCTTTGGCTGCCTTTTCGCCATAGAGGAATACAGGAAGGAACAATAACAGGGAGGAAGAGGAGCAGCGACCCCTGCTGGCTGGAGGGTAGAAGAAGCTGTCTTTCCGCTACACTTCAAGGTAGGCGTGGTCGCGGGAAGTTGTGATATTGGCGGCTTCCGCGCTACGCCGTTATATGGCTGTTATCCCACTTTCAACATCGTGTGGAAATCTGGAGTTTGTAGTTTACCGAGACCAAAGAGCTCCTTGGCTGAGAATTCTAAATGCCCCTCCCTAAACTGCAAACTCCAGGATTCCATAGGAAGTGGAAAGTGGAATAATACCACTATAACAGCATAGTGCAGAAATGGCTATTATGTGCCTGTGTGTATATGCCTTCAGGTTGCCTGCTGACTTACGGTGGCCCCATTAATTTCATAAGGTTTGCTTAGGCAAGGAATACTCAGAGGTGATTTTGTCAGTTCCTTCCTCTGAAACATAGCCTAGCCTACAGGACCTGGTATTTGTTGGTAGTCTCCCATGGAAGTACTAACCAGGGCTGACTCTGCTTAATTTCGATGATGAGACAGGATCTGGTGCCTTTAGGTCCTTTTGCTTGTAATAACTCACTGGTGTATCTTTAGGTGCGTGTATTCTCCAATGGGTGCATTGGAGTTTACTCCCAGGTTCTCTGCATGTTTACAGCATAATGCCATGTGTTTTCCCAGAGGTAAACCATACTACATTCCGTGGTGCTTACTTCCAGGAGAGTAACTGCAGTATTTCAACTTTTGTTGGGAGTATAATTATCGTTGTTAAGAGAGCCAACATAGGCTGTTTCCACCCTACGCTGTTCTAGTGCTATGATTCCACTTTCAACCTCCTGCGGAATTCTGGGGTTAGTGTATTGAGGCCAAAGAGCTCTCTGGCTGAGAATGCTAAAGCCCTCCCTAAGCTGCAAACCCCAGGAGTCCATAGGATGCTGAAAGTGGGATGCTAGCACTATAAATAGTGTAGGGTGGAAATGGCCATAGTGTAGTAATCTGAGTGTTGGGTTTAGATTCTGAGAAATCAGGATTCAAATTGCTGCTCAGTTACTGAGGCAGGGAGTCTTGGAAATCACTCAACCACAGGGTTGCCATAAACCAGAGGCACCTTGACCGTAATTAACAGCAATAACAAGCTGATGGGAAGCTGACCCTCACTGAACATAAGGAAACTTCTTTTCAAGGAACCAGGCAGTGGGTTCAGCTGATAAAAAGACTACCCTCCTATTCAGGCCATTTGCTCACTATACTGTTATAGTGCTATTATTCCACTTTCAACATCCTAAGGAATCCTGGGGTTTGCAGTTTAGGGAGGGGCCTTTAGAGTTCTCAGCCAAAGAGCTCTTTGGCCTCAGTCAACTACAAACCCCAGAATTCCACAGGAGGTTGAAAGTGCAATCACAGCGCTGTAACATTGTAGGGCGGGAATGGCCTCAGGTGAAATTAACTGTAACTGAATCTACTGAGATTTAACTCCTAAACAAAAGGTGCACAAGGCCGATCCTGGAATCTCTTCCCTTTCCTTTCTCCTCATCTTGACCTCCCTAAAATGCAACTGAACTTGAATCCTTCCCTTCTGCCGAGGGGGCGAGGAAAGCAGAGAAACTTGCCTAAAATTCTACGACCTGTAATGTCCGGCCGAGCCAAAGAGAAAACCTATCAGCGCAGCGCCCTGATAAACAGCGGCTCACGATTGGCTTATTCATTCCCTTCCGGCCACGATAGGCGGTCTTAGAGGACAGCTTGCCGCCTATTGGTTCAGAGGAGGAGAGGGGGCGGGCAATAGCATGGTGGTCGGGGAGGCCGTAGGGGTGGAAAGGAAGGTAGTCGGCCGGCCTGAGTTTTTTTTTTTGTTGGCGCTGTGGAAGCGGGGCGTCGGGAGCGGCCATGAGTGGCGGCGTGTACGGAGGGGGTGAGTGACTTCGGGAGCGGAGGGGGCTTCTTTATCCCCGCACGCTCGTTGGGCGGGATCCCAGAAAGGCGCGGCGAGGCGGAGGGTTCCTTTAAGGCGGCCGCTGAGGGAGAATTCCGCCCTGTGCTGCTTCTCCCCTCCCCTCGGTTCGCTGAGGAGAAAAGTCTCCCCCGTTACAGCGGAAAAAGTAGCGCGCGCCTTTGCCAGCCGCGCGAGCAGAAGATCGTTGGTCAGGCTCTTTTATTGAGAATGTGTTCTGATTCATGCCTGGCGTGCGAGCCTGGATGTGAATTAGCGGCAGCCGCTTTCTCCCGGAGAACCCGCCTTTCAGAAAGCGGCTTGAGCTGCTTTCTCCTCAGCTTTCTTCACTTGCTCTCTCCGTCCCAAGCTTCTCCTTTGGTTAGACCTCGTCTGGAATACCGTGTCCACTTCTGGGCACCTCAAGTCAAGAAGGATAGCGGCAAGCTGGAGCGTGTCCTGAGGAGGGCGACCAAAATGGTGAAGGGTCTGGAAGCCATGAAGCCCCATGAGGAGCGGCTTAGGGGCCGGGGATGTTTAGTCTGCAGAAGAGAAGGTTAAGAGGGGACATGATAGCCATGTTTCAATATTTGAAGGGATGTCATGTTGAGGAGGGAGTGGGCTTGTTTTCTGCTGCTCCAGAGACCAGGACAAGGAGCAATGGATTCAAGCTGCAGGAAAGGAGATTCCACTTGAACCTCAGGAAGAACTTACTGACAGAGCTGTCCAGCAGTGCTGCCTGGGAGTGTGACGGAGTCTGCTCCTTTGGAGGTTTTTGAGCAGAGGCTGGATGGCCATCTGTTGAGGATGCTTTGATGTGTGTTCCTGCGTGCAGAAGGGGGTTGGACTGGATGGCCCCTGGGGTCTCTTCCAACTCTGTGATTCTATGATTCTCATTTCGGTTCAGCAGTCCAGATTTTCAGTGAGTCCCTGTTCCTGAGGTTTCTTATTTTTGGTATATAGTAGTAATAGCGTGGTGTAGTGGTTTGAGCTTTGGACTACAACTCTGGAGACCAGGGTATGAATCTCTGCTCGGCCATGGAAACCCACTGGTTGACCTTATGCAAATCACACATTCTCAGCCTCAGAGGAAGACAAGCGGAATTAGTGAAAAAATAGGATAAAAGTTAATGGGTGGGCCCTAAAACAACACTGTAAAGACCACATAATATATTCGTGAGTGCATTTTTGTCCTTCCTGAGTGGAAGGGTGAAAAAATGGGGGATAAAGTGAAATATTGTGAAAAGGGATATGTTGGCGGGCTAAAACTTTGAGGAGGAATGTTTCACAGCATAGAACTTTGTTAAGGGCTTCCCCTGTATCATTTCTTACTGATGTGTACATTTTCCTCTATGAGTGCTTTTTGACTCTGTGGTACTTGGGCCATTTCTGCAGTAGCCTGTTATAGCATTATTATTCCACTGGCAACATCCTATGGAATCCTGGGGTTGGCAGTTTTGGAAGGGGCCATCTGACCCCTCTTGAAACTGCAAACCCCAGGATTCCATAGGATGTTGCAAAAGGAATAATAGCACTATAACAGGCTAGTGCAGAAATAGCCACGCTTGGATGGTAACAGTACTGTCCTCTACTCTGACTGTCAAAGATCATTGTCTATTGTTTGCCTCATAAGACCTTGATTTTGTTTTTTTAAAGTTATTCAGAGTCTACGTTTGTGTTTGCAGATGAAGTTGGAGCTTTGGTATTTGATATTGGTTCTTATACTGTGAGAGCTGGCTATGCAGGAGAAGACTGCCCAAAGGTAAGAATGAAAGTGAGCTATTATTGCCTTACACCATTGTCTCATGTTGGCAATACACTTGACAAGGGTGAATAAAGTAGAGCTGAATCTGGTCAAGACAGAGGTGCTCCTGTCCATCTGAGAAGTAGATTAGGCAGTAGGGATTCAACCTGGATAGTATTCTACTTTGCCTAAAAATTTCTTCAGTTTGGTATATTTCTGGAGTGACCCTTCAGCATGGAAGCACTGGTGTTTGTGGTGACTGGACAGAGTTTGTACAGTTAAATCAGTACATCAGTTGCATCCATTCCTGGAGATGTCTGATTTGAACATAGTGAGACATGCTTCTGATATCTCCCATTTAGATTACAATAACTTGCCTATGTGGGGCTGCCTTTGAAAAGTGTTCAGAAATGTAAGTTGGCCCACATGCTACAGGCAGGAGCCAGTTACAGGGAAGACAAGAATTCCTTCTTAATGACAGCTTCACTGGTCTAATTCCAGGTACAATTCAAAGTGGTTGTTAATATTACTGTTATTAACCTGCCTTTTTTCCCAAAATGAACACAAGGCAGTGTGAATCCCAAACCTATAAAGCTGCAAGCACAGTAGTCCAAGCTGTCTGATAGGCCATGTTCTTTCCTACCACCCGGCCCAGGCTTTCAGTTCCCATCGCATTCTGAGGCATGCCTGATGAGGATACAAGAAAATGACTGGTCCCTTGACTTCCACCCTGTCATTGTTGTTTGACTTCAAGTCATTTCAGACCCCACGGTGAACCTATCATGGGTTTTTTTTGTCAAGCTTTGTTCAGAGAACGTTTGCTTTTGCCTTCTTCTGTATCTGAGAGAATGTGACTTGCCTAGGGTCACCCAATGGGCTTCCATGGCTGAGTGGGATTCAAAGCATGGTCTCCAGAGTTGTAGTACAACACTCAAACAGCTACACCATGTTGCTCTTCCATTTTGCTGTACTGTGTGAAATCTGCTTTGAAAAGTACTCAGATGAGCTCCAGAAACTTTCTGGATGGTACTCAGGAATAGAAGATTCTGTTTGGTGGCTTCATACATTTGGAATTCCCTCCTCCTCAGATATATGTGGCCTTATTACTGCTGTCTTTAAAAAAAAATGCTGAAGATGCATCTTTTTTTAGCCTGCAGCTGGTACTTAAAAAAAATCTTTAGCTATTGTTGCTCTCCCTCTGTGCGTGTGTGTGTGAATTTATCTGTATTTTCATATATTTTGCAGCCTAGTGAGCCATCTTATGAGAATCATGTTCCATGAAAAGCACATTAAGTAACTTTTAGATAGCTATAAATATTTTGAAAAATATAAAAATGAGGGAAGATGCATCAACAAGCTACTGCTATCTTTGTGAAAATTATATATGAACCAAAAAATCTGATGTTCCTAAGAGCTCAGCTGCATTTCCAGTTTTTCCCTACTATTCAGCAGTTCCTTTCTCTCCTTTTTTAAGAACAGACACCAACTGAAAGTATCCCTTCTCTGGAACAGCAAGCTTGCTAAGACAACATTATGTAACCTTCTGTGTTTTGTTTTCAAACCTCTCATTGCAGGTTGACTTTCCCACTGCCATTGGCATGGTAGTGGATCGGGATGATGGAAGCTCCATGATGGAGATTGATGGTGACAAAAACAAACAAGGGGGCCCTACTTACTACATAGACACAAATGCATTGCGAGTTCCGAGGGAGAACATGGAGGCCATTTCACCTTTGAAAAATGGAATGAGTATGGTGCTCTGCATTTCCTCCCTTAAATCTGGAAACAGTAAAATAGTTATTGTTTTTACTTGCCAAAGGATATTGTCCTGCTTGTGAGAACACTCAGTAGTCAAGAAGTAAAAAGAATTTGGTTTTGATATTGTGTGTGCTAAGATTTTAAAATATCCACATTCTTTATAAGAGCTGTAGCTGGTTCCTCCAGCTTTCTCTGTTTACTGAGCTATTAGCCTATTCATGCCTTTTCACTGGATAAATCATTTTTTAAAAAAATTTAAGTATGGTTGTGGGAAAAATATAACCACAACATGTTTAGAAAAATGTTTGTGCTCTGTCTAGTTGTTTTTGTTCTCCTTTCTTTGTGAACATTGCCTGTTCGGCTTATTCTGGAATGGCTCAATGTAGAGATAATGCTTAAACCACTGTTAGCAGTGCTTTGGATGAGAAACCACATGCATAGGAAAAACACATTTTAGCTCAGCTGGCTAAGCTATGCCCCAGAACTAAGACTGGCTTTAATCCAATTGTCATATCCACCTAGGTACGTCTATACATGTGTAAATTCTATTGGTTTAATGGATCAAATCCAAGAGTTGGATTTAGACCTCTGTATTCCTGAGAGTTACTGTTGAGGCTTTGCGAGTGGAGAAACATTGAGGTGGGGAGCTTGCCTTGACTAAAGCTTCCTCAGGGCAGATGTTATACTTAACTAGGCTTGCACACTGTTGTTTCCAAATTGAATTCAGGCTAGTTTTTTATCCTGGTTTGTTGCCATAGTTCATCTAGTGAGAGAGCACTTGATCAGAATTTTTAATATTTTTCATCAGATTTTTAAAAAAAAGTCATATAGAGAATGGGAAAAAGTTAAAAAGGAAAACTGAGGAGGACGTAAAATAGGAACATGGATTAGTGTATGAACACAAGCTGAACATAGCCATTAATATAGGGTGGAGGGAGAAGTGAAGGCTTCATGTGACTTCTCACAAGGATGTTTTAAGGCCCTTAGCAGCTCCATTTTTTTTCTTTTTCCCTTACCTGTGTGCCCTAGGGAGCATTTAGGACCAAAAAAAATGAGGATTGGGTAGCACAGATATGACTTCCAACTTCCCTATGAGCCAGTGTCACCCCTTAATTCCAACAGTGCCCAACCCAATCTACCGTATTTGCTGGCGTATAAGCTGCAACCATGTATAAGGTACACCCCATTTATACACTGGCAAATACTATTTGCTGACATACAAGACACGCTGGTGTATAAGACGCACCCCATTTTCAAACAATATTTTTTTGGGAAAAGGTGAGTCTTATATACCAGCAAATACAGTAAGCTGATCATTTGTCCAGAAATATATTTTCTAGATTGCAGTTAAGGACACCTTTAAGCTTTATGTTTGTGGACAAAAAGTACATTTTTTATCAAATACTGTTGCCAAACAGTAAGGGACTCATCTTGTATGCTATGGTTCCTTAAAAAACTACTAGTACTGTTGCCCACACAGGTCTGGTGTTGCTCAGCATATGCTTTCTCATCACCTTTTTGTAATCTCTCGGGCCTGTGGGTCTGTGGGAAGTCAGGGTTGGAATGCTGTGTTCTTGGGTCAGTGGTCCCCTGTTTCACTGGGGCAAGGGTATCCCGTAGTTCTATCACCATGGCTGGGATCATGCTTAGACTTGTCAGTCCTCCATCCTGCTTCTGTCTTGGCCCCTCTGTGCCTGCACTGGACTGACTGATGCTGAGCCTTGTGCTGATAGCGTGTTTCAGGTTGCACTCAGAACACCATCTCTAGCAAAAACAGCTTTGATTTTCTTTTTTGTCGTTGCAGTTGAAGACTGGGATAGTTTCCAAGCAATTTTAGATCACACCTACAAAATGCATATTAAATCTGAAGCATCTTTGCATCCTGTTCTAATGTCTGAAGCACCAGTGAGTAAAAATCCAATACAGTATTTTTCTTTATATGGCTGGTCAGGTTTGATACATAGATCTCTGGCAGTTTAAGAATTGTGAAATTGGAACTAGATGGTGAGAGAAATGACTGGTGACTTTAAAACCAGGGCTTGGAAAAGCACCTCCCCAGTTTGACTGAAGTGTCTGCTTCTAGACTGTCACTGCATAATTTTAAAAAATTATATGTGTTATGCCTGTGTTGTAATTGCTTTATTCTGTAAAGCACTACTTAGCTGTATTGTTCAGTGTTATTCAGTAGACAAACTCTGTATCCCACTCTGCCTATTGTGGCAATTAGCTCAAGAGTTTTTTTAAAAACATATCCAAGTTGCGCTTTGCTTGGAAGGCAGATGATTCTTCCACCCCTTCCCCACTATTTCATTCTGTGCAACATGTGAGGTACTGCTTGTATGACTGAGTTGGTAAACCACTTCCAAAGACATCTTCTAAAAATGCAGAGTAGATTTGTTTTCAAGATATTTGCATAACTGAGGCAGTCTTCTTTGGAATTTTAATACCCTCATCAGTTTCTTAGTTTCTCCATGACTGAACTGGTCATGTGGCTTTGGGATCATGCACTTTTTTTCCTAAATGATTCATTCCTGTTTTCTTCCCAGTTTTAGTTTAAATGTGCACTAATCCCAACCAGATTCCCCACAATTATGCTTTTCCTGATGGGTCTATGGGCCACAATAAATTAAACTAACTATGGTTTTCAAAAATGAATGCAAATCTTGGTTTTGTATGATAATTTATGAAGGAACTATGGCATCTAAGGATGCATAAATAATATGAAACTGTGGTTTACTTGAAGCAAGGAGAGAGGAGGTTATTCATGGGGTGAGTGGCATAGAACATGCATTCATAAGACTGGTTTCCAGTTTGCAAACTCTGGGTTCTGTGCAGCCAGTGTTTTGCACATACCAGGCTGAAGTGATAAGCTAACCCTCTGCCGTTTTTAAAGATGAAATGATGCACACTTTTTCTATCCTCTAGTATTTTTAAACTGAACATTTAAATGACACTTAAAGACATGTTCCTGTTTGGGTTGTATGTGAGAACTTTTTTTTTCTTTACTCTTATAGTGGAACACCCGAGCGAAGCGTGAGAAACTGACAGAACTGATGTTTGAACATTACAATATTCCTGCTTTCTTTTTGTGCAAAACTGCAGTACTTACAGCGTATCCTAGAAATGTTCCAGGTGTTCATTGGAAAACATTTTCCTCAGCAAAGATTATTATATTACTGGGATAGAAAAGTGCCTGTTGTTTTTGCTTGTGCTGCTGCTACTGCTATTATTGTTGTTGTTAATATTATTATCATCATTATCCTGCCTTTGCCTCAAAATGGAACTCAAGGCTGCTTAAAATTAAAAGAAAAACACAATAACTAGACATACAAAAGGTGAATATTAAAATGGAATTAGCCTAGCCATAGTATTAAAACAATTCAAATCTCCATTTACAAAGATAAAATGCAGTTAAAAAGATCAAAAGCCTTTAAAAACAGTTCAATAAAAAACAATACAGTAACCATATCCCATTCTTTTAAAAAATTTCTATTTTTAAAGCTTCTTGGAATAACAAAAGTTTTCTGCCTGCCAACAAAAGGACAGCAAGCTGAGGGCCGTTCTGACCTCCCTCGGAAGGAAGTTCCAGGTTCTAGAGGCAGCCACTAAGAAGGCTCTGTCTCATATCCTCATGAATCGTGGTTTGATGGTGGTGGGACTGAGAGAAGAGCCTCTCCTAATGATTTCAGGATCCAGGCAGGCTCGTATGGGGAGATACTGTCTGCCAGGTAGCTTAAACTAAAACATAAACCACTAAAGTTGGGGCTTTCTGTAAAGAAATAAAAAGAGCTTAGGTCTGTTTCCTAATTTTAGGAGTTTGTCGTGAAATTGAGTTTCTTTAGCATTGGAAATAATAGTAACAGTAATTTTAGGACACAGGAATGATGATGGTTAGCAGTTGTTGTTTTTTTGCAGAAATTGAAGTCTGCTAGCTCCTTAGAAAAAATGTGCCATCTCTTGTGAAATGGTGTTTTTGGCTTTGGGCATCTGGCTATTGTAGAATACCCATTATGCAATAACCACAAACCTGTAGACATGAATATCTATATATGTGTGTGTGTGTGTATGTGTATGAAGGTATATATTCTTATGCTTCTTGTTGCACTTACATATTTTGGGGGAAACTGCCCAGGAAATGCTTTTTGAAGGTTAGGGTAAGTATGTACATATGGTGTGGAAATGTGGATAGTCAACTAACTTAACAAGAAATCATGTGTCATATCTCAACTGTAAATGGTGTTTGCAAAAGAAGAATTGACCATAATGTATGTTCCTTAACTATTTTTAATAGCTTTGCTAATGGCAGATCCACAGGTTTGATCTTGGACAGTGGAGCAACACACACAACTGCAATTCCAGTGCATGATGGATATGTGCTCCAACAAGGTAAGAACTGTTCCAGAGGGTCTGCTGGCAACCTGGGCAGTCATACTGAGAACTTAGTTGAGTTCAGGATAAGCAAATGAGAGGATTTCTTCATGCACTGCAAGTTTAGTTAAATGAGTGAATTTATTTCTGAAAGATAAGGTGATAGTCATGACCTACTAAATTAAATAGAGTCATGGTGCATAGGTCTATTAGTGTTGATTAATTGTATAAGTCAAAATGGGACCTCCATATTTAGAACCAAGATATATATATGAGTACCAGGTGGAAAGGCCACATGTTGTGGGAAGGTCTCATGTTTTTCTGGTTGCTTGCCAGGAACATCTGACTGGATTCTTTGGAGAAAGAGTGCCAAACTACATAAGCTTTTGTTGTAAAACCCCACAGTGGATGGTCCTTGGCAAATTCATGGTCCATGCTGAGGCCACCCTATCTGAAATGCCTTGGAATGGCATGAGTGCCATGACAAATATAGACCTAACTGAAGTAATATCAGGTCTAATACATGTAGCATGGCACAGTTTAGAATCTGTATTTTGTTCAGGAATGTTGGAAGATTCAGATTTGAAAGCACAGTGGGCCATTACAGTATAGAAACAGTCTAGGCAAGTGCTAAGAAAACAACTTGCTTTATCTATGAAACATCCTTCCTTGCAAAATGTCATGTGGTGGCAGTGGGATTCAGCCCTTCCCAGATATCCTACTTGTGTCCTGTATTTGTAGGGATTGTGAAATCACCCCTAGCTGGAGATTTCATTACAATGCAGTGCAGAGAGCTGTTTCAGGAAATGAACATTGAGATAATCCCTCCATACATGATTGCATCAAAGGTAAGAGACTTTACAAGATGCTATGACAGGGTCTCTAGCTGGGTAGCCTGTAGCATATTTTGCCTGCAAATTGCCCATTTTTCAGCCATTCCACCTCCTGTTCAGGCAGAGATTCTCAAATGTTTTGAACTTGGCCCCCTGCTTGAGCCTCATCAGCATTTTAGGGGTCCAGCATTTAAAATTTGCCATAGTGCTAACACTATCATTGATTTAAAATAGCTGGGCCACTGTTGATGGGAGGGAAGCAGTTTTTGTCCCTGTGGGCCACATTTATGTACTTGGCTGCGCTGGCATTGATGCTACATCATGGCTGGTTGCTGCTTTTGAGTGATTCATGTGGGGAAAGGGTTACTACCCTGTTTGCTGGTGGTTTGGAGCAGTTTGGTTTTGGTTTGGGATGGAAAATTGCCCCAAAATATGCTAATCAAAAATGCATATGGAAGGTTTAGGGGCCTGATTTTAGTTCATCTGGTGAAACTAAGTGCTGAAAATTCAGAGGAGAAGAGGGAAATACTTTATCCATGCTGTGAATAGTAAGAATTTGTTACCACACCGTGCAGTGATAGCCACCAACTTGGGTATTTTCAAAGGACGTTTGGAGAAACTCATAGAAGATAAGGCTGTCAGTACCTACTACTCGCTTTGGCTATATACTATCTCCAGCATCAGTTGCAATATGCTTCCATATACCTGTTCCTGAGGAGCATGAGTGGGAGGTTACTGTTTGCACTTATTTCCTATTTGTTGGCTTCCTATAGGCATCTGGTTGGCTACTGGGGAGATAAGAGGCTAGATTAGATGGTACTTCGGTGAATACCAGCACTACTGCTCTTACAGTCTTAGATACTTAGGTATATGATTCTGCCCTTAAATAATTACAGTTGAATTGTTTCCTGGGAAGCTTAGTTTAAGATGTAGTCTTCAACTCATGGCCATGGTGGGGCTGGTGGCTCATTGAGATCCTGTATCATTAACCTTAATTAACAAATGTGGATGTGGAACTGCTGGAATGACCCTGGTTTGCTCTTGCAGGAAGCTGTTCGTGAAGGTTCTCCAGCAAATTGGAAGAGGAAAGAGAAATTGCCACAAGTCACAAGGACTTGGCACAATTATATGTGTACTGTGAGTATGTATTGCTGGGCTTACAAAGAAGTTAACTATAGAAGTATTTCTTGCAGTATGTAATAATGCAGAGAAGCTGGTTTGTTGATTCACGGACATGAGGGACTTTCTGTAAAGTGTACCTCCCTCCATGTTAGTTGACACAGATGGCATATACTGAAGGAGTGAGTGAATCTGGCCTGGTAGTAGCATCAATAAGCGTGGTATGGCCACCAGAAAGCGGATTTTGTGGTTATGAAAGAGCAGCAAATTTTTAAAAATTACCTATTTGTTGTGGCTGTATTCTCACTGCCACAGATAAGGAGAGGTGCCTGTGGAATTTTCTGCCTCGTGTCAAATTGACTATGTGTGTTGGTGGCAGGGATAGTTTGTTGCTTTGCTTCAGGCATCAGATTATCTTAGATTGGCCCTGGTATGAACTACCACCTTGACATAGGTTTCCTCTACTGTAGGCTCTCATTGAAATGCACCTTGATGTTGCTATGAGTTATGAATATGTTCAGGATTGCATCCATAGGGACGGTGTTAAAAGGTCTGGAAAAAGGCAGATCAGTGATAGAGAAAAGAGGAGGGTAGTGATGAAATAAAAAGAGCTAGTATTACTGAGGTTTTTTTCCACAAATTTAGAAGGAACTCGTTTTAGTAAGAATGTTTTAAAAGTTTAAACTTTCTGTCATCCTGGATTTCCCACATACAGCAATCTGCAAACTCTGAAAAATCACAGGGCATTGTAGCTTTACTGCTGAAGATGTTAATAACAAGGGACTTCAGTCCATGTATCTGATGAAGTAGACTTAAGGCTGTGAAGGCTTATGTTACCAACTTTTTTCAAGTAGTCTCAAAAGTGCTACTAGATGCCTTTGCATATTGACGCAGACTAACGCACCTATGTCTTTTGAGTTATAGCAAGGGTAGTTAATTTGCATTTTTTAAGATATACTTCTGTAAGCTAGTATGGTGTAGTGATTTGAGTGTTGGACCAGAATTCAAATCAAATCCCTGCCCAGCCATGGAAAGCCACTGGGGGATCTTAGACAAGTCACACACTCTAAGCCTCAAAGGAATACAGAGGGAATCCCCCTCTGAACAAACCTTGTCAAGAAAATCCCTTGATAGGTTTGCCATAAAGATACTGTAAGTCAGAAGTGTCTTAAAGGCACACAACAACAAATGCACGTCTGTGTGTGGTGCAGAACCTGGTGAACCAGCCTGAATTTTGAAGTTTGGCTGTACTGATGTTTGAGATAGCATTTGAGATTTCCTGCCAGGGTTTTCTGTTTTGTAATTCTGAACCAGATCTGCTGTTCTATGAATTAATTTGGGGATTATCTCCTCTCACACTATTATCCTGTTCTGATTCACTGTATAATTGCAAATACAGTTTCCTTGTTCTGGCCTGCCTGGGATTCTTCTAAAGACTGCAGAATACCTGGCCTCTTTGGTTTTGGTGCTGTTCCACATTCCATTGTTCAATCTGTCATTGCTGGCAGTGGGAAAAAGTTGTTCTACTATATCTACTTAGAAGACTTACCTTTATTTTCATACATAGTTAATAGGGTTTTGAACAGGAAATCTCATAACACAGCTTTTAATGCATATCTTTTCTGTTTCCAGTGTGTGATTCAAGATTTTCAAGCTTCTGTCCTGCAAGTGTCTGATTCAGCATATGATGAACAGTATGTCTGTCTAAATTTAATGAGAAATTCACATTATCTAACAAAGAAACTGAGTTTACATTATTTCTCTCTTGAAACTGTGATCTGGCTCGGATGTAATGCTAAATTATAGTTTAATGTTACAAGAACAGACCTAGTTTTCTCCTAAGTTAGAGGTAGGGCTACATTGGATTGGGCAGGGTGGTCTTCCAGAGCTACAATCTGGAATCCATTCTGGAATCCAGAGCTACAATCCATTCTGGGACTTCTGGCAAACCCCTCTCCTTAAGGAGTCACTGCCCAGCCAAAAGTGCTCCAGAAGTGCCTCTTCATGCTTCTACTGCTGCTCTGATGTGACTGCCTCCCCACTACTCCCCCCCAGGAGCAGATGTGTCACTACTGTTCCTTTGGGATCTCTGGCAAGCCAGCCACCCTCCCTCCTTCTGCACGGAGGGAGGGCCAATGGAGCAAACAGGCTACCAGGCATGGAGCTACATCACTGCCCTAGATACACATGTGCTCTGCCTTACTCCTGTGGCATAGTTGAGAGGACATATTTTGAAATCTTTCATTTTTTTTGTTTGTTTTTGATTATCTCTAACTTGCTGTGTTGTCCAAATGTGGACAGACTGTGGTTAAACTTAGCTTTTGTTAGCAGAAAGAAATCTACTTCAAATCAGTTTATGAAGGAGGCTTGTTTTCAGTGATCATAATTAAGATTATCCAAAATTTATTGTTAAATGATAAACTGTAATTGATCTGAAATGGAAGCAGAAACTTTTAAAGTTAACTCCATCCAGTGTATCTGGGTTTCAAAGCAAGGGAGGAGACCGCTTTCCATGTTGACTTGTTGCTTTACAAAGTCAAAGTAGAAATTCTGGTGGGAAATTGTGTTTGCACGTCTGTGGGTGCGTGGTCCATTCTCTTGTGTGGCACTAAGCTCTCTGGGTATCCCCTGTCAGGCCACTATTTCTGAGGATTTTTGTGGGGGAAATAGTGATAGGAACTGCAATTCAATTTTCTGTATAAGAAGTGTGTTATAACTCTTCTTAAAAATGTGTGGTTTCTGCCTGTAGGGTGGCTGCACAGATGCCAACTGTACATTATGAATTCCCCAATGGTTACAACTGTGACTTTGGTGCTGAGCGGCTAAAAATTCCTGAAGGCTTGTTTGACCCTTCCAACGTAAAGGTAAAACTGAGTAAGGTGGTATGTAAAACTGTCTTATACTCACAGATTTAACTAGAGCTTGGAAAAATTCTCACTAATGTTAGGACAACCTTGCCCCCCCGCTTCCCATTGTGTATTACTGAGGGAACTGAAAAAAGTAGCATGTCAATTACTTGTTAATAATACACCACTTTACTCATTGGGTTGAGGGTATTATACTACCTTTATAGGTACCTTTATAGGTTTAAAGTTGAAATTAAGAGTCCTACGTTGCCAGCAGTGCAAGGCCCTTCTCCCTGATGCAGCCCAACACTTCCTGGAAGGCACTAGAGGATCTGGTTTTTGTCTGCTGTTTCCTGTCTGAAGAAGGAAGTCCCAGTTCCTTGGAGTTACTTAAAATTATTCAGTTACATTATGAATGCAAGTAGGCATCAGTGAAGAGTTGTGCTAAATTCTTAACCTTGCTGACTGGTTATGGGAAGAGAAGAAAGAATTGGTTTTGGAGTTTCAGATGAGTGAGTGGTTTGTGTGTTATCTCACGGATTGAATTTGGCATGAAAAAGCTCACTTGGTGCTTTCAGCATTCAGTGAAGATCTTGGTATCTTGCTAGGCTTTCTATTTATTTTTCCTGTTTAAGTTCTGCACGCTATTGTTTCCTTTTCTGATAGCAATTTTCTTCTGGTTTGATTCTGATCTTGTTATAATTGTTCTAGATTTTATGTTTAAAATTCATTTTTATACTTTTAAACTTAATTGCGAATGGCTCAAAGAACCTTCTTCTAATAAGTGGTGTAGAAGTGTTATACCGCATAAACTAGAGGTGGGCAACTTGCAGTCTTCCAGTTGTTGAACTCTAGCTCCCATAGTCCTTTCCCATTGGCTGTGCTAGCTGGGGCTGCTGGGAATTTCAGTCCAACAACATCTGAAGAATTATACATAATATTAATAGACATGCCATAGCATTGCATGAAGATCATACTGTAAATTCTGGTGACAAATTTGAGCAAAGGCTGGATTCCCATGAGCTTGTATTAATTTGGCTGGCCTAGTGCCAAAGCCTTGGAATGGTCTTGTTTTTGCAGTCTTTCTTAGGGACTGGTCAGTGTTCTGAATGGAACTGCAGTATAAGCTATCTGAATGCAGAAAACATGTGAAGCTGAGCTCATCCTAGCTTCTTTTCTGTTCTAAGCATGTACACATACAGAAGCGCATACTCTTCTATCAATACCATCCTTTTGTCTTCTGTCCTCTATTTTGCACAATTTATGTCTTGCCCAACTGAACACAGCCTACTAATTAAGTACTGCAGCCCTCTGAGGACTGGTAAACCTCCATCTTTTGCTGCCTGCCGGATATTATAAACAGAAATGGTGGGTTAAGCACTTGGCAGACCATACTACTTGGGCAGCATTTAGCTTGAAGTTGTGTAGTCTTGTCCTGCCTCTTCTTTCTCACATACCCCTTTTTAAGAAAACGCATTGTTAGAAGCCTGGGGCATAATCATTAAAAGCAAGGAAAAATACGATCTTCATTATATTGTCTTGGAAAAAAATAATTTGATTAGTATTTCAAAACTGGGAAATAATTAAAGGAGAAAGGTATAATAGATAAATGGGAACACTTTTCTTTTTTTCAGATAATTTGTATGATTGTTGTACACTAATGTGACACTAACAGTTTTCTGGTTCTGCTGAAGGTTTATATTGCACCTCTGTTTTCTTTTTCCAGAATTTTCATGTGTTCTTTACAAACGGGGAGGAGGTTGCCAAGGCCAATTGTCTCTGTTGCTTATCCCTCCCCATCTCTGGTGATCTCACTTGGTAGCCCTGGGCACATTGTAAACAAGGAATATTCTATGTTCTTGTTACTTTGGTTCTTTTGCAGTAAAGTGCTCACTCAGAATATTCTTCCTTTTCTCCCCTTCAGGGTTTATCTGGCAACACAATGCTTGGTGTGAGCCACGTGGTCACAACGAGTGTCGGAATGTGTGATATAGACATCAGGCCAGTAGGTATTAGTTAGTAGAAATGATAGGTCAATGTAAAAATGACTTGGAATACCTCTCTTTTTTTCCTCACTTTGCTAACTGAGAGTGTCCTCGCATAACAATCTGAACCACACAGTTGGTGTTAAAAACGTGCTTTTACACTGCCATAGGTAGGCCATGGTTCTTTCCATCTCTGCCTCCTAATCTAGTAGAGAAGGTTAGGAGGGGACATGATAGCCATATTTAAATATTTGAAGGGATGTCATGTCAAGGAGGGAGCAGGCTTGTTTTCCGCTGCTCCAGAGACTAAGACAAGGAGCAGTGGATTCAAGCTACAGGAAAAGAGATTCCACCTGAACCTCAGGAAGAACTTCTTGATGTTCAGAGCTGTCTGGCAGTGGAATATGTTGCCTCAGAGTGTGGTGGAGTCTCCTTCTTTGGAGGTTTTTAAACATCTGTTGGGAGTGCTTTTATGTGTGTTCCTACATAGCAGGGGGTTGGACTGTATGGCCCCTGTGGTCTCTTCCAACTCTGTGATTCTGTGTTCTATCTCCAGTATGATGATGAGCACACTGACTTACATTATGAGGCGTATTATTGAATAATCGGTCATTACTGACTAATATGTGCAAATCACTTTAAAGCAGTATTGCTCAGTTTTCAGCCTTCTAGATGTTTTGGACTTCAGCTCCAAAGAAGCTCAGTCAACATGATTAATACTAAGGGGTTGTGTAAGGGCCAAAGGGTGAGAAACACTACACTAAAAGATTATTTTGGTCTGTCAAACAGAGGAGAGTACTTCCCATAAATTTCTACCTGAACCTTTCAAGGATTGAACATAAGGCTGTCTGTGTGCAAAGCATGTGCTCTACCACTGAGCTATGATTTCTCCCCATTATTATGAGTAGTGAAATACTTTACCTTTCAGCCTGTGAAGATTCTCAGGGTAGTTAACAGTCATTCATAAAACACATTCCAGATGAATTTAAACATAAACCTCCCAATTGGCTAGATCTTGAAAGAGACGCAGTAAACAACTTTGCAAGGAGGTCCATAAAGTACAGCCAGTTGTTGCATAGCTGAGAACACTGCCAAGAACACTGACTTGGCAGATAAAGTGAAATAAGTAAAATTAATAAATACTAGCCATACTTGATACATTGTCCATACCTGCAGGTTTAAAATATATTAGTGCACCTGACACACCCTGGATGCTGTTTTATCAACAAAGGATTGCTGGGATTTTTTCTTTTCTTTTTTTTTACTTATGGAGATGAATTTTGCATTTTGTAACCATATTACACAGATTTATACAACCTTAAAGTAGTTTGATGTATAAATAAGTATATATATTTACAATCACAATATATGAAACTGTCTCAAAAGATCACAAAGAAAAGACATATCAAACATATTTGTCTTGAGCTAAAACTAACTTTAAAAGTCTATATTAAAATGTTACAACATTTAAAATTGAAAATGTAAATCCAGTTTAAGTCCAAATTCTAAAACAAATCTGTTTTCAGATTAAAATTAAAATTCTTGAAACTTAAAAGCAAGTCCAAATCCAAATTTAAATTTAAGTTCAAGTTACATTTGACTTCTAATCCAAATATCTAGTTTCACCTTATAATGTGTGTGAGACTTCCACTATCTATGTAGAGTTAGACGTTTCGTCTTTCAGTTTATATGAGGACTTGTGCTTTTATTTCTCTGTATATTAAGGAGATCAATGGAGAGAAAAATACAATTATAACTTCATGTGTGAATTGCTGCCTTCTTTCTTTAGGGTCTCTATGGTAGTGTGATTGTAGCAGGAGGCAATACGCTACTGCAGAGCTTCACAGACAGGCTGAATAGAGAACTCTCCCAGAAAACCCCTCCAGTAAGTTTGCTATTTGAGCAATAGCATTGTCCTTTTACTTCTCAAATGCAGATGTTTCATTGTTTGAACTGACTTGCCAAACATGAATGGATTGTGTTTTGATCTGTGATGGACTTGTGAATTGCAAAGTGTTTTCTGGTTTGCAGTTCACAGGTGTGTTGGGAAGGAGTTTGCACATGTTACACTTTCATACACAAAGTGGGTTCTGATGCAGCGTTGTGTTCCTGCCAGAATGAGTGCTGAACCTGAGTATTACCTCACTTCCTGGACCCTAATATTGGGAAGCTGTAGTTTGAGCATTTGCTACAAACCAGGATTGCAAATCGCAGTGTGTGCTGGTCCAGGGGACAAGTGTGAAAAATGTCCATTCATGAAAATCACCTGGAGACTGAATCCATTGTGACAGTTGTATATGCCTAAGGAGTTACATGGGAAGCCACATTTGGAACTGAGAGGAATGATTTTCAGTACAGTATTGATGTGAAGCAGGAGATGGAGTGGCTGCTGCAGTTCAAAAGGAAAAATAATCCTGCTAAGCATATATGCGACTGCTTTAAAGCTACCACTTGATTGGTATGCTGAGCTATTGTCACATTAAAACCCCTAGTTTTCTGATGGTCAATCTTGTTTATGTTTTTTTCAAAGTTGTTTTTGATGGGATAGCATAGAATAAGGAGGCCTAGATAAAATTTAATTATTTTTTTTTCTTAGAAAGAGGATTATGCATGTCAAACTGATCTTCAGCCCCAAAGAACACTATTTAGATGTTTTAGATTATGATCCCCATCATCCCTGACCATCTGGCTGATACCAGTTGTAGTACAAAACAAGTTGAAGGTGCCATATTAGCAAAGCTTGTACTGAAGTCTTTTAGACAGAATAATATTTTTTTACTTTTGATTATTTGATAAATCTACTGCAGGTCCCTCTTTTCCTAATCTATCAATAATCTCATCTGATTTCAGAGCATGCGACTGAAGCTGATAGCAAACAACACAACAGTGGAGCGAAGGTTTAGTTCCTGGATTGGAGGTTCCATTTTGGCTTCTCTGGTTAGTATACTAACCGGGTTTGTCTGGTGGGGACTGCTCAGAAGGGCATGTGGGTTACTTGAAAGAATATTGGTGAGACTAGTGTTGAGTAAAGGGGATAAATCTGATGGAACAGGATATGTATACACTACTGCTCTCATACCTTGTTTATGGGCTTCCTGCAGGCATCCAGTTAGCCACTGTGTGTGAACAGAATGGAAAAAGATAGTGTTATAGGATAACAATAGGGTTATGCCTTTGGTATAATTCAATATGGTTCATGTGGTAGGAAAAGCTCCCTGCCTCTGAAAAGTAGAATAGGAATGGCTGTTTCATAAGTTCCATAATTTCCTAAGTTACATTTGGTGTAAACCATACTAGCTTCTAAGTATAGAAATGAGCTTTGGTCTCATTAGTCGGCTTTTAAAGCAGTCAAAAAATCTTTTGATGGTGAATTCCATAGTTTGACTACATTTTGCATGAAGTGCTTCTTCCTCTCATCTCTCAGCTCCTACCATTCACCTTTAATGCATGACTCTCAGTTCTAATATTATGCAAGAGCAAGAGGGAAAAATTCTGCTTTTGCACACCATCCAAAATTCTATTCATTTCTGACAGATTTCCTCTAATATTATAGAGAATTGCTCCAGACTGCTTGATCAGTTTGGTTCATCCTTTCTGCTCCAGTCTTTGAGCTGTGATGGCCACCTATTTTTGTGTTTTGTAGGGTACCTTCCAGCAGATGTGGATCTCCAAGCAAGAGTATGAAGAAGGAGGAAAGCAGTGTGTGGAAAGGAAATGCCCATAAATCTTATGCTGCAAGAGTCTGCCTTCCCCAGTGGTTCTAATATTTGATAGCTTTAGTGTACTCAGGAATTGAAGTTTTGTCTCTTTTGTAGGAAGTGTATACTTTTTGTGCATTCTCTAATGTCAATTTTTAACAAACCATAGGTATTTTAAAAAGGCCAGACTACTTCTTTCACAACAAATAGATGCCTACATCCTTGGTAAATGCAATAATTCTTAAATTTTTTATAATTTTTGTATAAAATATATATTTTCTTCAAACCTCTGCACAAACCTTTTTTTCTTGGAAACTAAGATTATAAACTATGGATGTAACTTCTTGCCTTTCAGTGAAATTTTTAAGAAATGTGTCTGCAGGCTAGTCTTCCGTGTTACATTGGCCTTAATAAATTCCTCTAGTTTGTCTTAGAGGCTCTTTGTTTTTACAGTAATCCTTCAGATGAAGGTTTTCTTGTGCAATTGTGCAATCCTAAGGGCAGCATTTTTTCTTGTGATTATTACAGATTTCTGTAACCATATTTATTGGGCTATTGATAATGCATGCAGTAGTCCCAGCTAAGCCAGTCTGTAACTATTGGGAGAGGTGCTGGTTATTAGGGCAGCAGTATGACTTATCTGAGATCATTTTGAATACGGTCTGCAGTAGCTAAGCACTGTGAACTCTGCTAATTTGATACAGTTTTAATGTGTGTGTTTTCAGTGGGGGAAGTCTCTGACCCAGTTCACATATTCACAGCTGGAGAGTGAGTTGATATAAACTCTTTCATGCGGTTGTGGTGGTGGGTGGGCCTAGAACCAATAAAGCATTCATATAGCTTTTCCCTTCCCTAAAGTTAATACTATTTGCAGCTGAAGCAGAGAGTCAGCATGTACCAGCCCCTAAGCTGTACTGATCTCAAGTATATGGATTATGATAATTGAACAGTTATTACTCTTGCTACAGAGAAGGCCAGAGAATTCTGCTTAACTCTAAGGTACTTCAGCCTCTGACTGAAGTTTTTACCTGCAAGGATAGATACAGTGGCTCTATTGTATCTGTGGGGGATTGGTTCTGGGACCCTTTGTGGATACAAAAAAACTGCACATGCTCAATTCAGCCTTGTCAGACAAGGCTTATATAGTAAGCCTGTATGGTATTAAAAATGATGTAGGGCACCTGTGGAGTTGGGAGCAAGCCCTGGCTGCCAAGCATGCCACATTCTTTGGTGTCCCTCACCTCCAGGAAGCGCATTCCAGGAGGGTGAGGGAGCCCAAAGAATGTTGTGCGCCTGGAAACCAAGACTTGCTGCTGCCTCTGCGGCTGGTCTACATCATTTGCAAACTACTGGCTTACTGTATAAGCTGATGGTAAGAGCAGTTCAACAGTAGAATGCGCTGCCTTGGCAGGTGGTAGAGTTTCCTCCTTTGGAGGTTTTTAAAAGAGGCTGGATGGCCATCTGTTGGGAAAGGTTTGATGGTGGATTCCTGTGTGGTAGGGGCTTGGACTTGATGGCCCTTCTGGTCTCTTCCAACTCTACCATTCTGAGCCTTGGTGTAAGTCTCATGAGGCTTATACAGTAAGCCCTACAGCAGTGGTTCTCAACCTGTGGGTCCCCAGATGTTTTTGGACTTCAGCTCCCAGAAGCCCCAGCCACTATGGTCAATGCTCAGGGTTTCTGGGAGCTGAAGTCCAAAAACATCTGGGGACCCACAGGTTGAGAACCACTGCCCTACAGTATTAGAAATGATGCCAGCTGCCCACTTCTGATTTGTGAGGAGACCCCACTGCCTCAAAAGGCAGAAGTGGGTGGCTAGCATGCTCCCCACCACAGATTCAAATATACAGCATTGTGTACATTTCAGCTTGGGCTGGGTTAAATTTGTGGGTCCCAAGCTATGGCAAGACCACTGTATTTATTTAATATAAGCATTAAAATTCTAAGGATGCTATACTGCTGCACTTTTGTTGCATGTACATAATCAGACATAAAATATATATACAGCCCTTATTTCATTAAATAGATATAAAACTGACCAATGATTCAGAAATAAAAAGTCTAAAGGAACAGTATTTTGTAATGAGACTGAACAACTTTATTAAAAATTATTTGCATGGAAATTCTCAAATCATATGTGACTATTTACAATTAGTTACCCAAGTATTTGTATCACATTTCCAGACAGTGCAACAGTTTTTTTTACTGCCAGTTTTATCAAATACTGAACTCTTCCAACTCCATGCTAACTCTGAGACTGTGTGCGAAGATGAGGGAATTTTTCATGTAAAAGCTTCTCTTTCTGTTTTTGCAAATTTTTCTTTTGGGATTCACGGCGCAGGTATTTTTCCAATCTGAGCCTGTGTGAGAGAACAGTCATTAAAAATTGGAATGAGAACAAAACTACTTTTCCCCTGAACACAGTAACAGGTAAAAGATCAAAGGTTCTTGTTTTGAAAATTCCTTTCTATCTTACCTTTGGAAAGGTTTGACGTTTGGCAAGTAGAAGAATCGTTTCCTGTTGTGTTTTGCATTCAGGTGCCAGGGAACTGGCCATTCCCTGAAAGTATACCTGTCAGACATAGAAATTGGAAGCTTGTGACTTGCCCTTTCTTTGTGGAATGCAAATCATAGCACTTTTTCAAGTGGAAAAATGCTGGGAAGGCTAGACAAATTTCCAGTGTAATACATACATTGTAAGTTCCTTGCTTTTCCCCCTGCCAACTTATGGTGATTATCATAGGGTTTTCTTGGCAAGATTTATCCAGATGAAATAAGCTGTTGCCCTCCTTGAAGGATGAGAGACTGTGACCTGCCCAAAGTCACCCAGTGGGTTTCCATGGTTCAGTGGAGATTTGAATCTTGGTCTCCTGGTCCTAGCCTACCACTCAAATCTCCACACACCACTGGTTTTCACGCTACCACAGGGCTATTCTAAGTATTTGGTTTCTTACTACACACTGGTGCCACAACTCTGAAACATCACCATACCAGATAGCACGGCCTAAATAGTCATATCTCCATTCGCCTGGCCTCTCCTTCTCCTGGCCTGTCTGTAGGAGCCGCAGAGCGTCTTCTCTTTCCTGAATAACACGATCCATCCTTTCCATAGAATCCTTTACCTGGGGAGAACAAGAGTAACTTTTACTTCTGAAGGCACCACAGCATACCAAAAATACTGAGCCCAGGGGAATTCCCTGCCTATGTTGATTGCTGTGACAAGATAGTTTTGCAGCCCCATTAAAGTTCATACTGTTCTTCCTACAAACTAAAAATACTGTATTTGTTGGGTGCCTTAAAGTCATTTCTGAATTATAGTCCCCCTAAAGTGAACCAATTACAAAGTTTTTTTGGCAAGATTTGTTCAGAGGGTCTGCTTTTGCTTTCCTCTGAGGCTAAGAGAGTGTGATTTGCCTCAGGTCATCCAATGGGATTTCTGTGGCTGAATGGGGATTTGAACCCTGTTTTGCAGAGTTATCCAATGCTCAAACTACTACACCATGTTAACTTTCCTGCTGAAATAGAAACTTTGAAATGAACAGAAAATTCAATGCAATTTACACCAAAGAATTCCTGAGCATAACACCCAGAGCTACAGTGCTGTTCAGTGTTGCAGTACAAAGGAAGATGATGGTTGTGGAGTAGAACTCATTTTTAAACTTGGAATTACAGCCAGTCTGTTCTCTGATCAAATTCTTATTTGCAGATGTATTCACGTCTTTCATGAATACCAGCTCTTCTCATCACTAATCACTGAGCAAAAGAAAATCAATCCAGCATCCAAGAACTTCCCAACTAAATAAACTTAACTTTTGCCAGTGTGTGAACTGAAGAGTACCAATCTGTATCATACAAAAGCAAAGGAAATTGCATTGGTCATAAGAAAAGTTCCAGAATCAGTATTTCATATAAGAGGCCAAGCAGAGAAAATTGGTATTATGGCTGCAAAATACAGCATTTTTGCTTGCATAGCCTCTAGGAAAACCATCCTGGAGTGCCCATGTGCCAGGACAGCAGCTTCCTAGCTGCTGTGCATTTTACTAGTGAGCCACAGAAAGCTGGAGAGAAGTACAGAGTGGTATGGGATTTTGCATAACAATTCTTTGATGAATTTGGTTATTGGTCTGGTCTGTTCTCTGCAAGGATCAGTTCAAGCATTCACATAGTCTTTATATGACTTACGGGTTCTTCAGGCCACTAAATGCATATCTGGCAACAGAAAAATCGCTTCCATAGAAATTGCCTTAGAATCCTTTCCTTGGCTGTTGGAGTTGAAAGTCAGTGCTGATAAACTACAAGAGTCAGGCTACATTAGAACAGCTGAAGAACTTCAGGAATAAGGAAAGTTTAAAAGCTTCCTCAGTCATCTTATGTGACAGCCTCAGATAAAATCAGATAAAAGTTCTAAACAGTCCTTAACAAAGGCGAGTTACCTTTTCTAATCGCTCTGGGCTTGGCATTGGCAGCCTCTGCCGTTTTGCTTCTTGTTCCAATGTTAAAAGCATGTTTCGCTCTTTCAGAAGGACATACCTAAGTCAGAGAACATGTTGGTAAGTAACAATGGGATTACAGAGCTCAAGTGGAGAGCTATAACTGATCCATACATTTTAGATGTATGCAAGTAAACCGATCTATTTTTACAGCATTAGCAGCTATCAGGTAAAAAACTGCAAGATGCATAGGTTTATTACACAGTAACCTATAAATCCAGGAATCAAACAGTTGGGTGGTTAGTTCAAAATCCGTATGTGGAATCCTGCCCAGCTACCATAACCCCACTGCTTCTTGGCCATCGCGGCCTCTTTGAGTTGTAACATTACAATGACACAGGAACAGCAGAATACACAAGTAGCAAACAAAATTCCTGTCAGAGTCTAACCTTCAGAACAAACATGTCTGCTCCACCACAACCCTCCCATTTGATTCATGCCAAATGCCCAGAATCTCATCTCTAAGTTTGTATGTGTAGTTTTCCAGTCCTGCTTTCTTCTTGTTTTTTTTCCAATTTTAACCAATAGTTATGCTTTATATTTCCATGTTTTAGGCCACTGTATGGATTCACTGTCTTCCTTCACACAGTTTCTTGACCAGCCTCATCAGTGAGCACTCCTGACTTTTACAGCAGACAGCCCGCCTTATCCTAAAGCTCTTCAGTCTTCTCAATTAGTTCCCTTTTTCTCACTTTCCTGTATCTTCATTGCTCAGTCCCTGCTACTATTCTGTTAAACTCCTTTCTCAGTCACATATTCTTTATCCTTCATAGAGACTCCCTGCAACGTAGCTTTCCAATAGTCTGGGATTTCAGTGTGGCCCTGTATTATTTTAATCCCAGCCAAACTGAAATCACTTATTTATTTCTGTCCTACCCTTCTCCTGATAGTGGGACTCAAGACAGCTGGCAACATTAAAACAGTACAGATTAAAATATCCAAGAAACCATAATTACAAAACTTAAAAACAATTTAAACAATTTATGAAGTTGAAGCACAACATACTAAAACAAACTAAATATATTTTTTTAAAAAACCCTATACCAGCCTATAAATTACTCTTCCCTCATACAATCTGGACTGGAGAACCAACATAGGAATTAAGCTAATCAGCAGCAAAGTCTTTGCTGTCACGAATGCATAAAATATAGATCCTGTAAATTACTACCAAGCACAAGTTTTGGTACTTGAAATATCTTGCTCTAAGGAAAGAAGAGAAGTACAGTCCTCTTTGATGTAGGCATTCATTCCAACGAAAAATACTCACCAAAGTTTGTGCAAATCTTCACTGCTCTTGCCTCGAAGCTGTTCTATTGTCCAGGCATCCCCTATGGAAACCACCAGGCAGACCAGAAGATGAGTCACTTGCCGGAGATTTGAGAGTGTATTTTTGGAGTTCTAAATGGTCATTTATTTCAGTAATAATTCTATGGCGGCAGCAGCTCTCTAAGAAAAGACTGCCTTGCATGTCATACTCTGTAGTTCTACTGTTCATCCCCATAAAATCTACACTGAGACAAATGAATGCATCACTTGCTCACTGAATTTTAAAGCCTGTTTTAATGTTCTAGTTTTTAATGTTTTATCTTTATTGAATACTATTTACTGTTTCTTTTTACTTATTTACTGTTATTACTGCTTTTTGAAAGCTACTTTATAAGCTGCTCTGAAAATGTACTAAACCACAAATGCATTTGTTTACATTTGTATATCTCAGCTCTCTTCCACCACAAAACCCACATGGCATAAGTTCTCAGGAGGCCTCCCATCCGGGCATTAAATCAGACTCAGACTTCAACAAATGGCTGTATCATATGGTCTCAGAGTATGTCTTAGAATATTATTCTAAGAGAAAATCCATTTTCTACCCACTCTACTCTCTCACCACTCACTGTGATCAGATTCTTGACTTTCAAGAATCCACTCCAAGGGAAAAGCACGGAAGTCCAAAAAAATGAAATGCTGCCTAATATAAAATACCTTACTTGACTTGAGTGGCAGATATAATCAAATGTTTTAAAATACGGTAAATTAAATAAAAATAATACAACAATTTCAGAGTCTCTTACCAGATTTGACTTCTGTCTTTCCCCAGTTTTTAGGATCATCAAAAAATTCCTCTAGCCCACTTCGTGGCAAAGAGGTATGAAGTGATGTGCTGGGAAGGAGCACCTTTGTTTTGCAAACATTCCAGTGCAAATCACTGAAGACTATTCTGAAGGAGAAGAAAATAAGACAGTCACTCAGAAACAGTATTCATCCACATTTTTGTTTAAAGAAGAAAACCCCTAAAAACCCACCCACAGTTTGACTATTTTCCCCCCAGATAATATATAATCTATTTTACCATATTAAAAGTGAAAGTTCAGATTGCTTTTTAGTGTTTTCATAGAGTGTCTGAATTAAAATTATTCATCCATAGTATGGGAGTCCTTTTCCAGAAAGAAGTTTGCAGTTCTACTATGTATACTTCCTACAGTGCATAAAATCTCATGGACCAAAGTGTGACTTCTGTTCCAGTAAGCATACACCAAATTGTGTAGCCAAAGTATTCTGGCTCTTCCACAGGATGCGCCAAAAGCTTTTCAATTGAGCCGTTGGCATGGTAGTGAGACTATTCTATATAAATTTTATAACTACAGTTTTCAAAATACGACAGAGATCACAGATCAATCCATAACAGTGCTTACTAGCGTGCACCCATGGCCCCAAATAACAAGAAAAATTACCAAATCTTCTCTGATTTATAAGTACTTCTCTGTTTAGTCAACCTAGAAACAGTTGCCTAGCAACTGTACAAATGGCTATTTAAGTCTGAGTTATATACAAACATAATTTCTGTACTTCAGTAGAAGAGTAGCTTTGGTGAATGTCATCCTTTTTTTTTTCTTTTTGAACTGCAGAACACTACTACTCAAGAGCCAATGTGCTCTAGCAGACAGAAAGAATCAGGTTTGGAAGGCAGCGTTTTCTGTTGGGGAATCAGTGTGGTGTACCTGTTTGAGCACTGGACTATGACTTTGGAGACCAGGGTCTGAATCCTTGCCCAGCCATGGAAACCCAGTGGGTGACTTTGGGCAAGTCACACTCTCTCCGTCTTAGAGGAACACAAGGGCAAACCTCCTCTGAACAAATCTTACCAATTCAACCCTGTGATAGGTTTGCTTTAGGGTAGTCACAAGTCAGAAGTGTCCGGAAGGCCTATAACAAGGTACAATGTTCACATCCCACTTCCATCATGGTTAAATCACTATCTATACTTTTCTTTACTCATCTATGAAACGGCAACAGTAGTAAGCTGATCACTTCATGTGGTTATCAAAGGAAGACAGCAAAAAGATTAACCGTATTGTAAGTTAGAAGTTGTAAGTTGAAGCACAGCAAAAATCAATTCAACGTTATAATGAAGAAGGGGACATAGCTCATAGCCTCTTCTAATGTCTTTTAAAATAGCACTCAGATCTTACTGAATTGAAGGATCTGCTCAGGTACAATGCTTTCCAAATACAATTTTCAAGATCCTTGTGGTCAGTGAAAAATATTTTACCATCTATCCATTTACATACTCAGAACAGAAATAAAAAGTTTATAATGACTTTTAAAGTGGGCAATTTAAGGCCGTGATTTCTAAATTCACTTAGTAGGGATTAAGTCCGATTGAGCTTGGTAGGAATAACTTCTGAGAAAACACATACCGAATTGTACTGTAAAACAAACTAACATATCAATCCATCTTCATTATGTGTGTGTTCAAAAGACACTCCTCATCCAGGGTAGCTCATCCAGACAGAGATCTCATCTATCATCATTTCAAAATGAAACCAAACCCACCGTTGTTGTTCTGTGCCTTCAAGTACTTCCTGACTTAACAAGTTGTTTCTGGCCCTATCATAGGGCTTTCCTGGCAAGATCTGTTCAGCATGAGTTTACCTTTGAGCAAACTCATGAGGCTGAGGCTCTGAGGCTGACAGTGTGTCTTGCTCAAGGTCACCCATGGGTTCCCATGGCTGCAGGGATTTGAACCTTGGGTCTCTCTAGTCCAGTGGTTCTCAACCTGTGAGTCCCCAGATGTTTGTGGACTTCAGCTTCCAGAAGCCCCAGCCACTATGGTCAATGCTCAGGGCTTCTGGGAGCTGAAGTCCACAAACATCTGGGGACCCACAGGTTGAGAACCACTGCTCTAGTCAAATGCTTCAATCTCTGCATCACATATATACAGTCCTCCCTCCATATCTGCTAGGCTTGGGGGCATAGGAGCTCTGTGAAAGTGAAAAAAACATGAAGAACTCTAGGCCCTCCCAAACCATATTTAACACACACACACACAAAAGTACGATCATCATATTCAAGGCCTCAGAGTTCCTTCGCAAGGCAGAAGTGGGGGGCTGGTGGGGCTTCCTGCTACCTCACTGCTGCCCCACACCAATTTTGAAGAAGGACTCACAAGCCTCCTTTGCAGTTTCTCAGGCGATTTCCGCACTAGCCTGTTATAGCGCGATGATTCCACTTTCAACATCCTCTGCAAACCCCAGGATTCCAGAGGATGTTGAAAGTGGAATCATCGCGCTGTAACAGGCTAGTGCGGAAATGGCCTCTGTCTCCGGAGGCTGGCCGTCCCTATTAAAAACGGCACAGGGAGGCAGCCAAGGTAACCGTGAATAATCCGCGAAAGTGAACCCCGCAAACGTGGAGGGCGGACGGGACGACTCAGAGGACACCGTGCATCTGCCAGGGCCGCCTTGCCCACACCTCAAGCCCTGAAAATTGTCTTTCGGTGTCATTTTTTAAAAATATACCACTGAAAGAGCCCAGAAGTTACTGTTTCTCCAGAAACTGGACTAAATCCCAGGGCTCCCGCCCTCAGGGTGTTCCCCTCCGCAGAGCTTGGAAAAAGTTACTTTTTGGGGGACTACAACTCCCATAATCACCCAGCCAGGACGGCCCAGGAAAGTAACTTCTTCCAAGCTCTGCCGCTCCCCTGCACTTAAGAGCTGCCTCCGATGCGGCTCTCCAGCCGGTGCAGCTTCTCACGGTTCCAGGAATGTAGAAAATTCCCTCTCCGGCCGGACAGAGCCATTGGTGCGTGATTAAATCGACTCCCCCTGTCACTCCTTTTCTTGGAAGGCCCCTCTTCTAGCAGCTCCCCCGGGTTTTCCGCTTAAGCCTTCCCTACCGAGAAGACGGAGCCCCCGGCGCCTTCCGAGCCGCTCCCGCCAACCCCAAGACCTTCGAAAACCTCCGGCAGAGCGCGGCGCCCGCCATGACACCTCCCGCGTCCCACAATCCTCAGCGGCGCCGCTGCCGAGGATCGTCGGCCAGGTAGTTACAGGAAACAAGGCGGAGAAAATCCTAGAGCGGCAAGCAGCTTCCTATAAAAAGGTGATTTTCTCAGAGTAGCTTCGCTCTATGGCTGGTGCGTCTCTATGATGAAATCCCTGAGCCAAGTCTCATTGCAAATTAGAACGGAAATAGAGCGGAAGTAGCGATAGTGGAGTTCGAACCTTTTCTGGCTCTATGATTAGCATGTTCTTCGTTTCCCACAAGGCTTAATGATCGGCCTCCCTTCCACCATAGAGATAAGAAAAAAGTAGAATAGCCCATCTCGTCAGAATAGGAAAAAAATGTTTGGCGGGCCTGGTTACGTAGCCCTTGGGGCAGGACCGAAAAAGCAACCAAGGAAGTCATTTGACAAATCCCGTGATAGGGGCCTTTCCGCCCTACACCGCTATAGTGCCATTATTCCACTTTCTTTCTTTTTTCCATATTTTTTATTATGAAAGAAAATCAAATTTACAAAGTATTCTTATCATTAAACATACACAAAGTTTCACAATAAAACTATTAAAACATAGATAGTTTCCGTGTATTATTCTCCGTTTCTAACACCTCCCCTCTACCCTGGTTTGATCTTTCCAATGACTATTTACCCTGAGATCTCCTATCTATTATTCCACTTTCAACATCCTATGGAATCCTGGGGTTTGCAGTCTAGGGAGGGGCATTTAGAATTCTCAGCCAGAGAGCTCTTTGGCCTCAGTCAACTACAAACCCCAGAATTCCACAGGATCTTGAAAGTGTGAAAGTGAAACTACAATAGCGCAGTGTGGAAAGGCCATAGGACTAGGATTGCCAGGGTATCTCCTCTTTGAGGTCTGGAAAGCTTGCCCCATAGCGGACTGGCAGGTGTCCCTTGTTATTAACAGAGGTCTCCTGTTTTAGGGTTGGAAAACTTCTTTTATATAGACTGAACAAGATACTGAAAAATCCCATACTTAGGGATGTAGGGCCTTCATAAAGACACAAATGTGTACATCATGTAATGTGTGAATGTGAACGATACCTTAATTTTACAGATAACAAATGATTAAGTTAACTGAAATTAATACTTTAATTTAGTATTTAGGTAGAAGATTTTCCCCCCCCCCCCCGCATATTATGAATTTCAACTATTGCTGTTTTTGAAAATCTGGCAAAACTATCCTGTGTGGAACCATATTTCTTCAACTGTATTGTGCTTGCCTTTTAAAGTGTTGTACGCTGCCTTGGATCCTGTGCTGGGAGAAAGGTGGGATATTAATTAATAAATTTAATATTTGTGAAAGAACAGGAAGTCTCTCACCAAAAAAAGAAAAAAGAAAGAAAGAAAAACAAACAGAAAAAAACCCGATAACTAAGCAACAAAAACAGATGGCCTTGTAATAACCTAGGTTTTATTTTGTGTAGAAAAAAAAATTGAAAAAATAGTCTGACCAATGCAAATCTTTTCTTCACCAATTCCTTTCGTGCTGGACTTTGGACATCTTAGAATGTGACTACTCTAAACAAAGATATTATATTGCTTCCAAATCACTCTCTAGGGCCATTTCCACATTACACTATTATAGTGCTATTATTCCACTTTCAACACCCTATGGGATCCTGGGGTTGCAGTTTAGGAAGGGACATCCAGAATTCCCAGTCAGAGAATCTTTCCATTTATTTTACTTTAACGAATCTCTTTTAATAATCTAGACATAAAGGACATAAACTCCTAGACAGACAGGACAGTGACTCCTTTCTTTGCTCCCATCCTTTCATTGGGAAGACCACACTGACCTTGTTTGTTGCGGGATTCTCACTGTTGTAGCTCAAAAAGTGCCTTTTCTAAGCTTGCGGAAGGTTGGCCCTCCGCCCATTGACTACGCTTAAAATGCTAAATTTCTGCATCTGTTTTCATACACAGGTCACTTTCTCTCAAGCTCATTTACAAAAACCGGAACCTTTTTCCTGCTTGGGTTTCCGGTAGTTCCATTTGTGAGCCGGACCCTATGAGGTGCAGAGGAAGCGGTTGACCCTTTCAAAGATGGCGCCGACGCGGCTTCGACCCCGTTTGCTTGAATGTAGGCAACCTTGGATGCCTCCCTTCCGGCAACCTTGCCAGGCCCAGAGATGGCGGCCATGAGCCTCCTGTTCCGAGCGGCGGCCGCTTTGGGAGCCCGGCGCACCTGGCCCGCCTCGGCGCTCCGCGGCCGCTTTCCCCGCCAGGAGGGCCCGTCAGCCGCGCGGGAGTCGTCGGTATGGGGCTTCGAGGCTGCGGGTTGGAGGGTGGGCGAGGCTCCCAACGGCTTCCTCGGGGATTGACCTTGAGGTCGAGGCTGCCTTTGGGTTGAAACACCACTAATCGCTGCAGACAAAGTCCCATGTTGGCAGAGCTCCGCTGCCTTTGATAGTGATGGCACAGGCGGAAAGGCAACAGGCGAAGCTTCTTCTAGTCTTCTCCTCATGTCCGGAACTTCACCTGCTGAGTTTCTGCCTGGCAGGTACCCCTGTGTTGAAGACAGAGGAGAGTTGCAGGGAGAAAGATCCCTCCCCCTGCAAGTGGGAACTCTTTATGCAAGAGAAGGGGTCTTGTAGGGTGCTTGGAGGAAGCATACAGGGCTTTTGACCCGGTGCTGTACTTAAAATAGTATAGAAGAAATGCAAACGGATTCTGTTAATTTAGTTGCAATGTAAGAAAAGAAAATGGAGAACAAATGGGCACAATTTGAATTGGGAGTCTGCAGCCAACAGGTTGCTGCCCTTTGAAGAGTCCAAGAAGTATCCTTCTGTGTTGTTCTCTGTGATTTTATTGGATGTTAGTGTATTTACCCAGTGTTGCCTGAGATTTTATTTTCTCATAGGTAATACTTAGAAAGATTTGAGATCCTGTGCCTCTAGCTGCCCAAACTGTCTTGTCCAGTACCTGTAACTTTCCACCATATTCCCCAATCCAATCTGTATTCAGAGTTATTAAGATACAGAGGTTGGGTTCCTTAGGGAAATACACTGCCCTCCTCCTTACTGCTAGGCTTCGTCTCCATAGCAACTGGCCTATTCAAGACAGACACAGTTGACTGTGACCCAAGAGCTCTCTCCCTGAGAATTCTAAAGGCCCCTCCCTAAACTGCAAACCCCAGGATTCCATAGAATCTTCTTAGGCAGCCAGTCATATGAGGTTTCTTGCCTGACACAGCCAATCATATAAGGTCTTCACCTGACACAAAGAGACAGACCTTGACTTTTATATATTAGATGTTTTATTTTTGTAGGGATGATTTTATGGTTTTCATTTGTGGTGTAAAGCATCTTGGCAACTTCTTTTCGAGGCAGGCACACCTCAGTTAACAAAGTCTCTGACAAAGAAGTTCCTTTTTACAAAGAAACTCCTTTGTGTAAAGTCTATTTATGCCAGCCCAGCCACCTTCCCCCTTTCTCATCTGCTGTCTAGCTGGAAGGCTTTTAGCACCGTCAGCATTAGGAACATGGTGAAGGGGGCCTGGAGAAACGCAGGTTTTCAATGTCAGGTTGTTGCAGCATATCTGCAGTAAACAATGCAGCAAAGTTTTAAAGTGGGATTTTACTCTAGCTCAGTGGTTCTCAACCTGTGGGTCGCCAGATGTTTTTGGACTTCAGCTCCCAGAAGCCCTGAGCATTGACCATAGTGGCTGGGGCTTCTGGGAGCTGAAGTCCACAAACATCTGGGGACCCACAGGTTGAGAACCACTGCTCTAGCTAGTCCTGCTATAGCTGTGTGTGCCTCCTACATCAAGCAAGATAAACAGCAGCTCCCTCCAAAATCCTTCACTGAGCATGCACAAAATGCAGAAGGAGGAGAATCGATAAGCTTGCCTTACCATCTTCCCCTCAGGACTGTGTGTTTGTTTGTTTGTTTCTGTTTTTTAAGAGTATGAGTTTGGTCTTGGAAATCATAAGTAAGGCTGGTGAGCTGGTGAGAGAAAAGAATTGTCCCTGGCTGGTGGGAGAAGATGAAACTTCATACGTGGACATATGCTCACATGTAGGATCTTGACCTAAGAAAGCTGTCTTTGCTGGTCAAAACTGGACAGGTCATTATCTCTCAGCTGCATGAAATATTGTGAGGATAAATAAGAATGCAGTCTTAATACTTTGTACTGACGTACCTCAGTTAGTAAAACTTCTGAAAAAAGAAACTGCCCTTTACAAAGTCTTTTTATACCTGTCCAGTTCCTCTTTTCCTCCTTGTCCTTTGTCTATCTGGAAGTTTTGTTTTGTTTTGCTTTTTGTTCAGCAGCATTGCTACTGGGAGGAAGCTGAAGGAAGACTGGAGAAACACAGACTTTTGGTGTAACATTGCAGTAGCACATCTGCAGTAAATACTGCAATAAAACTTGAGCAAGGAAAGAACAAGATTGTGCTCTAGTCAATCCTAATGCAGAATGTGTGCCTGCCTACAGGGGACAAAGTAAACAGCAGCTGTCTTAACAGTCCCTTACTGTGCATGCGTGAACATCAAAACGGGAGAGAAAAGAGGACAGCAGATGAGTTGACCTAAACAGCTAGTCCCAAAAAGGCATACAGTGGGCCTTCCACTTTCATGGCTTCAGTACTCGTGGATTTGATTATTTTCAGCTTATTTATTTATTTATTTAAAAAACTTTAGTCTATTTGCCCCTGCATTCTCCAGTGCAGTTCTGTTGTCCACTTCGACTAGAAGTGGACCACAGAGACACACTGAAAGACCTAGAGATTCCTAGACAGAATACTTCTCTAGGTATTTTATTGGTCAATGACCGAAATAAAGTGTCTGTTCTGTTCTGTTCTGTTCTGTTCTTCTCTAGGTATTGCTTAGGTCTTCCAGGATGATTCCGTTGCCCACTTCTGCCAGAAGTTGCCAACAGAATCATGTTGGAGGACCTAGAGATTCCCAGAGAAGTGTTTTCAATTAAAAAAATATTAGTGTTCCTGATTGTTATTTTTGTGTGTGTGTTTTTCCCACTTTTCGGGGGGGTCTTGTGCTCATCTGTTACATTTGGCCACTAAAATGGAAATCATAAGAAAAATGAAGAAGTAAAATAAAAATAAAAAGTAATCCCTGGACATGTTTGGAAGAAGCCTTCAAGTGGTCTCTAGAAGGTTCAAAATATTTTTGTTTACTTATGCAAGGATTACCTGGTCTAATAGTTTCATTTCACACACGCATACTGTTCAGTTTTGAACTAAAAAAAAATCTGAAACACATTGAACTACTCTTTTTTTTTTTTGTAGCACAGGGACTTATTTCTATTTCTCCCATGTTATTTCTACATGTGGTACCAAATTGTTTGTTAAAGAGTACCCAGGAACGCATCTACTTTGTTAATTGAGGTCTACTTGTATTGTGAAATAACAATTGATTTGTAGTTGAATGTCAACTTAATCTTGCAGCCCCTGTGCGCCATGGTAGCGGTGGGAAAAGAATGTTTATCATCGATACAACACACTTTTATGATAAACGGTTCCTGCGCTTGCTGGTGAGTTTACTAATCTTCTGCGGAAAATTTGTAGCAGACAAAGATTTTACACAGACATTTTTACTGTAAACAATAATTGCTGTTTGAATGACCTGTGGCCCTCCAGAAGTTGGCAAACAACTGTTGCATTATCTTGCACCATTTGTGTGGCTGGCTATGGCTCACAGGAGGTGAAATCCAACAAGGTATGTAAGGCCACAGGTGCCTGTTGTGAGAAATCCTACTTAGAATTCCTCAGTTCTACAATTGCCTGTACTCTAGAGGTGGCTTCTTTAGCTTTGACTGGTGATGCAGAAATGCCTGTTTAAGAGATTGAAAACGGGTGGCTTCACTCACAGGCTACAATAGCTTCAGTCATGTCAGAGAAGGATATGGATAACATCAGTCTCACCTGCAGTAGAGCTGCAGAAGTACCCTTGTGCTGCACAGCTTTGTTTCAGTGCAGTGAGGTTGGAGGTGGTTTCAGTGAGGAATACTCAGGATGCCATTTGATAGTTTCTCTGGCAGTACCATTAGATCAGAGCTAAAATATCTTGCTTAGCATGCAAAGAAATCATATGTGTGCCTACAGCAGACTTATCCTTGTAGATGGAGGTTCATTCACTGAGACAATTCACTGTTTGCTTTACAATATAGCTTGTCTTTCAACAGCAGAGCTGGCTCCAGCAAGAATAGTACATTAAGCTCACTCTTGTCATACCATGCTCTTCTGCATGCATATGTTACTTTGTAGAATCCTTACTGTTTACAGTACCTGTTCTTTCTTTGCTGCCTTCCCATAAATTGGGGAAGGGGAAAGGAAGAGCCTCCCACTGGTCTAATCTGGCCCTCTGAGGTTCCCTATCTAGCCTGCCATGGGTCCTGGTAAGATCCTTCCCCAACCCTAATGATTTTGCCACTGGCCTTCCTATTTGGAAAGCCAGCAGTAGGGGGCTTCTGCACTGGAGAGAACAGTGGGAAGCTAGTTTCCCCTGTTTTGCATCCCCTGCAAAGAGAGGAGGTATGGCTGACATTCTTCTTTCCAGTTGCAGATTGCAGGAGTGCTTCTGCTGGTGGGGTTAGAGTGACTTTGCCTCTTCCTCACCTTCTCCCACTGAGGAACGTTTAGAGTGGGTGCAACCAGCTTTCCAGGATAATTGGGAGAGATACATACATGCCCCTATGATCTTCCAACCAATGAAGGGCAGGGGAGAGGAATCATCCAGTCCTCTACTCTAACCCTGTCATAAGCAGATTAGAAGTTTGTTGGGGGTTTTGGAAAGAAAGAAGCATGATAGTTAATGACAGATTGGTGTTTTGTTTTCACAAACATAGGATAAAAATTGGGGTTGCGGCATCTGAAAAAAACAAGTAATTTGGATTCTGATCACATTTACCCAAGAGGAGAAAATCCCAGATACTTGAGATGTAGTGTTTACAGAAGGAAAGGTTCTATAAGCACTAGGGCTTGATGACAATCTAGGATACAATATATATTGCCACATAACGATCTTGCTTTTCTCTCCTCTCTAAACAGCGGTTCTACATTTTGTTAACTGGCATCCCAGTAGTTGCACTTGTAACGTTTGTTAATATCTTTATTGGTGAGTATTTTTGCACATTGTGAATTGCTTAGACTTATTCATGTAAAGGCACCGTTAAGCAATACAAGTAATTTCGTTTCTTTGAAATGACATTTTTATTTTAGTAGTACTAAATCTAGTTTGCTGGTCTTGGGTTATAGAAGAAGCACTAGAGAATTTTTAAAAAGAGCATATACAAGTGGTAGAAAACAGAACGTATATCAGTAAAATTCCGAATCGGTTCTTTGTTATGTGAAGTGTAAGACATGTGCCATATTTGTGAAGCTTTAAAAACCTATTTTTAAGTAGCCATACTGTTCTGTTTACAAGAATATAGGAAACTGTCTCTTACTGAGTTGACCAATCCCCTTCAGCCCTAACCACATGGCCAGTGGTAAAGGATGATGGGAATTGTGGTCCAACTACATCAGATTAGCTACAAGTTGTCAGTCACTGAGCTAGTTGAGTACAAGAGTAAATGTTATTGGATTGTATCTCCCATTAGCCCTTACCAGCATAGGTTGTAGTGAGGAATTAGCTGGCCAACTGAACCTGGAGTACCCAGTTTTTCCCACCTTTAGTTTACCCTATCTGGCATCAGCTCTCCAGAGTTTCATCTGGGATTCCTTTTAAGCTCTTCCTGGAGATACCTGGGTCTTTGCATGCAGAGCAAGTAATTTAGTATTAAAATCTACCTCTTCCACTTTGGATGGTTATTTATCTTTGGTTGCACTTATGTCCCACTCAGTGGATGTGAAACCTACTTTGAAATAAACATACATTGGATGGGAGGACGCTTTGAATAAATCAAATCCTTTGTCTTTGGAAGATAAAGTATTGTGATTGGCAGCATCTGGTGAACCCTTGTATTGTAGTATATTGTTCTTCCAAAATAAATATTTATGAGTCTTTAGCTCTTTATTGATTTCTTTGTCTCCTACCAGGTGAAGCCGAATTGGCTGAGATTCCAGAAGGTTATGTACCAGAGCATTGGGAATATCATCCTGTGAGTATGGGACTGAAGGGAAACATATTGTAAGCCAGTCTTGGAAAGAAAGTCTTGAAATTTTTAATGAGGCAGAGAGTGAGCAAACACGAATGCAAAGATAACTGTGGAGGCATATGGAAAATGCTTGGTGAGATCTTCGAAACCAAAGTTGTGGTCCTGCCTCCTTACTTTTCCTTCTGAGTAAGTGATATAGATTCCTCAGAGGCAGAATAGTTGAACTAGAACTGGAAGCTTTTATATGTCTGTGGTACAACGCCGATTGCAAAACACTCTGATAATACAGAAATCTGGTACAACAAATCTCATGCTGTTCATTCGTGTGTGACAAAGGAATCACAAAGAAGGTCAGAAATGAAAGAATATAACCAGAAGTTACCAGACAAAATGTAACTTCAGACCAATAATAATAATAATAGTAATAATGGCAACTACAACGGCAACTGATCTTCTTTGCAATCCACTAGTGATGTCTTTAGGAATTTGTGGTGGATCTTTTGTGCTGCTACTGTGAAGATGGCAACCTTGAGTGTTATGGATTTAGAATGACCTGCTAATAGTTCCACAAATAGTATCAGGCAACATCCAACCCACTCTTGCTGTCAGGAGGTCTCCCAAGAAACACATCCTGGGTTCACTGTATAATGGCAATGTAATAAATAAGGGACCAGGTTTTCTACCTCCCCAGAACCACAAATACAGTACATAGCCATTGTGTATAAGGGATCTCTTTATACCTCCGTTGCAGATGACTTGATGGCATTGTTTGAAAATGGAGGGCAGTGAAGGCTTTTCTAAGGGCAACAAACATTAAATTATGGAAATACTGTTGGAAATATTGTTCTCTGTTTAGAAAGCTGTACCGAGGGGAAAATACTTGCTGTTGGGTAGCAAGCACATTTTAGCTGAAAGAGACCGAATTTGGTTGGTATGGGAACAGAACTGGAGGTATGAAGGATTACTGCAAGGTTTGGAAACATAAAAAGCTGCTATATGCCAGGTCAGAGTGTTGTCTGTCTGTCTCAGCATGACTGGCTCTTTCTTTAACTGGAGATGATAGAGAGCGAACTCAGGACGTTCTGCTTGGAAAGCGTGTACTCTGCAGTAAACTAAGGTGAAACTTGTCTTCATTTTTCTTTAGCTGAGAACTTTTCAGCTACATTTTGGCACCCAGGAAAGTTGAAAATGACTTCAAGGCATACAGCAACAAGAACAACAAAATTCCATCCCCCCACCAAATATATTGATTCTAGATTTTAAAGTGAAGATTCTATTAATATGGAATAGGGCTGAAACGGGAAGGGGAAATCTTTTAGCACAGTACTATCTATTTACATTTACAGTGGCCCTTCAAAGTCTCCAGCAGGACTTTTTTCAAGTACTGATATTTGAGAGCAGTTTTTTTCAAAAGGAAACAGGAGATACCAAGAATTGAACCAAGGACAGTGTGCACACAAAGCATGCACATTTTCACTGAGTCAGGTGTCCTTCCATTCTGATTTTTCCATCTGTTGTCTGCTCAGATTCTTGTGTCCTGCTTGGTTGCTTGGTGGGAAGGGTGTTGATAACCATCCTTTCCTAAGCTTGCTTCACACAATTCCTGTTTCCACTGTGTTCATGTGAAATTTTAGTCTTGGACAAACTGGGAACTTATCACTACCCTGGGGTGGGCAACACTACCACTCCAGACCTGCTGCAGGCTGCTGTGTCCATCCTATCTGGTGGTTGTTCTTTTGCTCAAAGAAGATGTGGGCAGCCCTGGTACTATGCTTGAGAGAGGTGCCATAATTCTTATAGGTTTCTGGAGGTACAATCCTGATTTTTGTGGAGAGGTTTTAGTAGCGTGGGGTTCTGTAGATTACAAAAAATAGCCTTGGGGTCAGTGTGTGACCCATGGATCACACAGTTTACAGCCCTGCGTTATTCCTTAACGACATAATATGCATGGTAAGTCTTCTCATTTTGACAGCTTCATTCTTTCAGCCATTCCCTGCCATCCCACCAATCCATATAGAAGACTTCATGCTGCAAGCACAAGATGGAACAAGTGTTCACGATACTTTAGTAATAACTTGCTTCTTCTTTTCTTCAGCATCCTATAACTAGGTGGATTGCTTGCTATCTCCTTGATCCCCCTGAAAAGGATTATGAAAAGGCAATGGCTTTGGTTAATGTTGAAGCAGAGAAAGCTGACTTAAGGTAGGCTTTAATCCTGTATTTTATTATTTTTTAGCTTCTTTTGATGAAAAGCCAGCATACAAATTAAACACTACTTAAAATTTACAACTAAGTGATAATATTCCTTTCGTTTTTCTCAATTTTTCATCTTCTCTTTCTTGTTTTTCAATAGGAGGAAAGTAAAGGAAGCCCGCCGGCTCATGCGAGAAAGAGGAGATGGACCGTGGTTTCACTATGAAACCACTGGCACAAGTCTGATTGATTATTCTCCTAAATCAACACCTGACAACTAAACTTGTTTGTTTCTTGTCCCAAGTGTGAATCTACAAACAGCATTTGAATTATGTAATATGTATATATTAAAAAAAAACCACCTTTGAATTTAAATAAATATTCCTGATTCAGTAACCTCCTATGATGTTTCAAGGACTTCTTACAGTTCAATCCTGTCCATGTCTACTCGAAAGTAAATCTTAGTAAATTTAGTGGGATTCACTCCGACGTATGTACATACAGAATTACAGCCCCAGTGGCCTAAGATTGTTGACCAAATGAGTTTTGACTTGAGCAGAAGTTTTATTAAATGAAGTTTATTTAATAAGTACCTCTTAGAGTACAGTCCTCACCATGCCTTCTCAAAAGTAAATCCCAGTTAATTTAGTGGAGTTTACTTCCAAGTATATACATAGAAGATTATAGCCCTGGTGGTCTAACACTATGGATCAAGTGAGTTTTGACTGGAGTAGAACCTTTGCTGGTATGCTCTACTGGTCATGTGATGTAAACATAATCCCACAGGAAAGAACAGCAGCGGTGTAAAACTTGTGGCCCTCCAGATGCTATTGGACCCAGACACCCTCATCTCCAGCCAGTATGACCTGGGTTGGGTAGACCCAGGTTAAGGTCCTGTGGCCATATACACCAGGGATGGAAATCATGTGGCCTTCCAGATGTTGCTTGGTTGCAACTCCCAGTATTCTTCACCATTGACAATTCTGGCTGCTGGGCCTTGCTGCTTGACAACATCTGGAGCACTGTATGCTTCACATCCGTGATATATGCTGTAAAGAAAAAGATTGCTGAGTAAATTGTGTAGATCCCAAGGAATGCTAACTATAAAAGGTCTCATGTGTTTGGCATGGTTGACTGATGTGAGCTTGGTTTACCTAAAAACAGAAGCTTGAATCTAGCTGCAAGTTCCAGCTTGAATAGACACAGTGAATCAATAGGATTTATATTAAGTGTTGCCTTATTATTCAGCAATTGATTCAATAAGTCTACTCTGGCAGGGACTAGTATTCAGATCATGTTGTGCTCAATTCTCCTTTCATTGTGGAATTACCTGCATTATGGCCGATTCAGTGGCGTGTCCTAAAGAGCGGTGATATAGTTCAAAAAGGCAAATGCACTTTTAAAATAAGCTAGATTAAAAATCAGTACTTTCCCCCAAAGGGGGCTATGACGCAGCAATTCCATAGCATGTGATTTTCTGCCCCATATCATCAACCCCTCAAAGGCAGCCAGATGTTTGCTTGGAAGTCTCTGTGCTATCCATTAGGTTCAGAGCCTTCAATTTTATTGGAATGGTAAGACATCTTTGGCCAAGGAACAATACCATAAACTGCTGCTTTAGCTGTATGGAGCGTTTCATCCCCCTAATGTGTATCTGTATGTTGTCTATAAGGTAGGTATGATTCCATGTGCAGTTTTTCCCTGAAGGCATGAAATAAGACAACTGCAATTTCCATAAGGTAAAAAAACCATTTGAGATTGCATCTACATTACACAGTTACAGCAGTTTGATACTACAGTCCTCCCTCCACATTTGCAAGGGTTAGGGGCACAGGACCCCTGTGAAAGTGAAAAAACCGTGAATAAAAGCCCTTCCAAACCATATTTAACACAAAAAAAAGTATAATTACCATATTCAACCCACTGTGAAATCCTTTGAGGCATCCAGTTCCTTCATAAGGCTAGTGGGGCTTTCCACTGCTGCCCACACCATTTTTAAGAGGGACTTACAAGCCTTGTTTGCAGTTTCTCAGTTCCACAAGGCTTGCAGTCCCTATTAAAAATGGCATAGGGCAGCAGCAGATCTGGCAGCACATAATCCATGAATAATCAAATCCATAAAAGTGAAACCTGGGAATGTGGAGGGCTGACTACTTTTAATTCCCATGGCTTCAACCTATGGAATTCTGGGATCTGTAGTTTGGTGAAATACTTAACGTTGCTGTTGTTGTTAGGTTCTTGACTAGAGTGCTCTAGCAGGCAATTTTAAGCATCTCACTGGATTACAAATCCTATAATTCCATAAAATGGAGCCATGGCAGTTAAAGTGGTATCAAGCTCTTATAACTTTGTGGTAGCTTTGTATTTCACTTTCTTGCTAAACTAGATTTTAAAAATCTGAACATGACATAAGGGGCTAAATGTTATTGTTAATCCTAACTACTGTAGACTAATTGAATCATTGTGACTTATATAAGTGTTTCCTTTACAAGTCTTATTGAATCAATGAGTTTCCCCTAACTGAGATTAAGAGTTGGGCGTTAGCCCAAAGAATTCCTTAAAAATGAACGAATTTATTATAGCCTAACCTTCCATGGCTGTTCTGCATCTCATGATGTAGGCCAAGGGTTTTGCTACAACGCATGTATTAAGCCATACTCTCAGTGTTTTCCTCCAACAGACTAACATGCATATCCCTAGGAACTGCAGCTTGTTTTAATTTTGCAAAATGCTCCACAAAGTAGGCCTGTGAAGTGGATCGTTATTCCCATTCTGCAGCTGGAGAGATGAATCTAAGAAGTAGTTGCTGGCAAAAAAACTACTACCATTTTCCTCTGCAACCTTTGGAAGACAAAAGGTAGATTGCAGTCTGCTATTTTAGCTACCAGGAAACCATATCACATCCAGTAGACCAGAAGCGCTCAAAACGGTGGTCTGTGAGCTGTTGGTGAGCTGGTCCATGTTGAATTTCCAGGAAAGAAATAAATGGTGGTAGTCAATAGACACAAATATAGTATTGGCCCCTGGCACATGGGGGGAAAAAACCATCCCACACATCAGATGGCTTAAGAAGGAATGCAGTACACCACATTTCTAAGTAATGCTGGGCAAGGGAAACATTAGAGTCTTGCTTAGCAGGCACACTGTTAAGCAAGAGCTAGGCACACACTTTCAGCTTAAGCTGTCTCACAGAATACCACAGGGAGGGTCATGGGATCATGCTGGGGCCAAACTGCTACCAGGAGCCCTTCCCCTTGCAACTTCCGCTGCACTGATTCACTAGAGAACAGAAGAGCAGCAAAGGACAACTCCAATCTGCTGGGTCCTAGCTGTTGCTGAACTCAATTTCTTCTCTCCTTTCTCTTTGCCCTGTTTCTTTTCCCTTGTGTGTCACATCTTATTTGGATTGTAGGCCTGATGGGAAGGATGGAGGGCAAATTAATTATCTGTAAGTATTTTTTTTTCTTTGCTAAAAAAGATGTAAAAATGTTTCAGATGAATAACTTTATAAAAACGAAGTTCGGAAAGTACCAGATTGGGTGAGAACAAATGAGATCTGCAACAAAGAGTTTAAGAGTGAAGAGTTCCTGTTCAATGACACCTAATCATGGATTCTTTCAATATCTCCATTCATCCCTCCTTTGCTCTGGTTCTTCCTCTTATAGACAAAAATGTCCTTTCTAAAGACATTTTTGTATTTTTGCAAATCCTGGGGCTTCCCCAAGTCTGCTGATGCTCTTTCTGTGTGTGAATGATGTTGTTTGGATACATAAATAACCATCCTCACAGCTTTTGGTATCAGAATGGAAATTACATTGAGGGAATAGAATTTCTGAATGTATCACTTCAGGTTCTAGGTTTGTTTGAACAGTTCCCTATATAAAAAGAGCTTATGGTATGTAGAACAATCTGGGAAAGGTCTTTATTACACATTTTATTGTGTTTACTATATGTAGGGTTTTTTTAAAAAAAGAACAATGGGAGATAGTATTTGAAAAAAAGTACTGCCCACATTCAATGTCCGTAGTCCAGGATTTGGTCACGTTTTGCATAATGCATACAGAGTTTTTGCCTGCTTTTGTGTGTGTGTGTTTTTTTAAACATCCAGGTTTAAGTAAATCTCTTTCGCTCAAAGATGTGCCTGAAAATTATTTGGACCACTAGAAGGCAGCATTTCCTCAAGTTCAAAGTCTGCTAATTTCTACTTTAGGGATGAATCAGAATTTCAGTTCCTTTCTGTTCAGAAAGTATCAAATTGTAGAATCTAAATATGGAGGAAAGGAGGAAAAAAATAACCTGCAACTCCCCTCCAGATGAGAGAGCATTTTCTTCCAGTTTATTATTCTAATCAGAATTTACCAACATTTGGATGTGAGAGAAAGCAGAACCGATCACATCCGCCATTTTCTGTTTTGTATCAGCTATTGCACTGTGATTCCACTTTGACTCCCGTGGCTGTATCCTGTACAATTCTGAATTGCAAATCTCAGAATTCCAGAGGATGGGACCGTGACAGGCAATGTGGACTCATAGTGTGACTGTGTAGTGTGAAAGGGCCCGTAGCGGCCACGGTGCCTAAAGCCAGCTGTTGCACGCTAGTGGCCTTCAAAGGAGTGGCCTCATGTGGCTAAAAGCCACAGGCTGTGTTTCCTCTTCCTGAAGCACCCCACAGTTGTGGCTTTTCTAACCGGAGCATCTTCTTCAAATTTGGATGCAAATACTTCTTTCCCCCAAAGAATCCAGATGTCAACTCTCTGTGTCTTTCCGCTGTCTGTTCTGCACTACTTGAATAGAGAGGCACACTTCATAATGTCCTCCAGGTAGGGAAAGTGAATGCATTGGAAAGCCAATGTGATACCGTGGGTAGAATGTTTTATTTCACCCAGGGTTTAGCTTCAGCCCTCTTCTCTGAAGTAAACTCACTGGGTGACCTTAGGGTAATGCCTCTTTCTTGGTCCAGCTTACCTTTCATGATTGTAGTGGGGATAATATGGGAGGAGGCGATACAATAACACCCTTCTTGGAGCGTACAAATAAGTGAAAATGCAATATTATGTAACTCGGCACGAAGGCTCTATCGAACAGGAACTTTTAATAATAATTCTGAAATGTCCATCCTTCTACTAGATCAAAATGTATTGTGATCTTCAGTTGCGAAGATGTTTTGTCTACTTGACAGTATAATTGCAAGCCATGGGAAAACCAGTAAGAAAACATTGCCAGAAATAATGAATATAATGCCAGAGGGCAGTGATGTCTATGTGATATTGATCCAAAATTTTTACTGAGAATCTGTTAGCACAATGGACCCTCTGCTTCTGCAACCTCCAGATCTGTGATACTGACCAACCGTGGAGCATTGTATCCTATACACAAAATGGCAACATGAATTCAAATGTCTGCATGCATGTCACCTCCATTTAATATGGAATGCAATAATTTGTGTTGTTTGCTATTTCTGGGGGGTCCTGGAACCAAGTCCCCACATATACGGTAGGTCCAGTGTACTCTAGTTTCTGTCAAAAAGACCACATCCATAACTGATCTGAAGTGAGGTCCAGTGTCCCAGCTTTCCTTCACCATGCGTACACCTAAAATGGGAAGAAGAATCTTAGCATGAAGGTGCAGATTGTACCACAAAGGTGCAGAATATGGTGTAATGGTTGTCCATAGGCATCTAGTGTGATATAATTAGTACAATTGTTATCCTGGATGATAACTGCAAATAAGGACAGCGAAAACATCCTTTCTATTATAGGTAACCTATCTGCCAAAAAAAACCAAAAGCAGGGGGTCTGGAACAAATCAGAACTGAACTCTAATTAAAACCCCAAAATATTAAACTAAAGCTAATTGTACTACACCAGCATGGTGTCATGCTTTGAGTGCTGAACTATGACTCTGGAGACCAGGGGTCGGTTCTCTGCTTGGCCATTGAAACCCCCTGGGTGACCTTGGATGCATTACACACTCTCAGCCCCCAGAAAACCCAGCGATAATTTCACCTTAAGCTGGAAACAACTTGGAAGACACACAACAACAATTGTACTTTGGAGACTAGGGGCCTTTTCGTCCAACACTGTTCTAGTGCTATTATTCCACTTTCAACATCCTGTGGAACGCTGGGGTTTGCAGTTTAGGGAAGGGCCTTAGAATTCCCAGCCAGAGAGCTCTTTGTCCTCAGTAAACTACAGAGCCCAGAACTCCACAAGATGTTGAAAGTGGAATGATAGCACTATAACAGTGTAGTGTGGAAAGGTCCTATGACTCATTAGAAAGGACAATAATGGTCAGGAAAATGGAAAGCAGGAGGAAAGAAGGACGAGCACATTGCAGATTGATGTTGTTGTGTGCCATCAAGTCCACTGTGGCTTATCATAGGGCTTTCTTGGTGGGAGTCGTTCAGAGGAGTTTTGCTAAAGCCATTGTCATCTTCTTAAGCGGAGAGAGTGTGACATGCCCAAGATGACCCAGTGGGTTTCCCAGCTGAGTGGGGACTCAAAGTCTGGTCTTGTGGTGTCCCATTCTAACACTCTGCCCACTATGCCACACTGGATTGATTCAGTCAAGGTAGTGAACAGTAGTAGTGTGGAAAAAACAGTAGTCAAGGTAGTTAACAGTGGAATGTGGAAAAAGAGCCCCCTGCTTCTTCCATTTAACGGGAGTAACTGCTATTTGATATCGAAGCTGCTGTCTCTAGTACGGTCAGACTTTCTGCTGCCTTTCTCTTGCTACCCTGAAGAGTTTCTTTATTTTCCTTTCAGCAAGGTCCCTTTCTCTCAGTCCTACTCTTCTCCTGCCTTCTCCTCCTGGCTTGGACCTGGCCTTTCAGTTCCTGCTGCAAGCAAGCTGTTGCATAACAAAAGGGGGTGGCGTTGATGCCCACGGGCACCTCCTTGCCCTTGTTTTGTTGGGTCAGATTCCCAACATATGACTCAAAAGTCGCCGGTTTGAAGAAAAAAAAGAAAGGTGACCGGAGCTACACTATTTCAATATTGCCTCTGAAATATCTTTTCTCCTGGCAATATGTCTGTGAAAGTGTGTTTATTTATATACCTCTATTTATCTACCTGCCTATCTATCTGCTCATTGAACTGCTCATTACCATTTCCCAGAAATGCCCCTTCTACCTTCTCATCCCCCCTCACTTAATGAGGGGCCTGGATCCCCATACCTTCCTTTCTCTTGTTCTGTCTCCTTTTAATCTTCTTTTTCTTATCATTTCAGCCCCTTTCCCAAAACCCAGTCCTTGAATCCTGGATCCCACACTTGTACACCTTAAAGCACATGTGTCAGACACAAGGCCCACAGGCCGAATCTGACCCGCCAGGCCATTTCACGTGGCCCTCGCACCGCTCCTGCAGCTGTGGCACTCCTTCCGCCTGGCGAGCCCGATCCCCACATTGCAAGCCCCCAGCAGCCAGCGCTCACGGTCTACTTCTACTTCTGATTGTTCCTCTGTCCAAGTCTCGCCACCAGAGCATTGCCATGAGTTACCATGGCAACACAAGACTTGGGCAGAGGAGCAGTCAGAAGTAGAAGTAGATCGTCAGTGCTGGCTGCTGGGGGCTGGCAATGGGGAGATCCAGCTCACCAGGTACCGAGAGGGGCAGGGAGGCCAGAAAAAGGCCCAAGGGAGAGGAGAGCAGAAAGAGGCACAGGGGAGAGGGGGCAGAAGCAGGCACAGAGAGGGTTTGATATGGTGTCTCAAGGTGAGGTGGGATCTACTCAATGTGTACAGGGTCAGGCAACATCGCCTTATCAACTTCATGGGCCACAGATTGCACGTTAGATCAGAGCACAATTATTTGTTCTGCCTGTCTCAACGGGGACCAAAAAGTTAAACAAAGTTAATGTAGTTTGGGCTCGGTAGTATTTGTCTGATGATTTAGAAAAAAAATAACTTTCTGCTTTCAAAACTCATTTTTCAATAAATTGTACAATTGTTGTACACTGGAATATCTGCTTGCCATTATTTTTCTTAGACTTCACAGCTAGATATTACTAAAAGCAGAAACAACTGAATGCAGAGGCAATTACTTGACATGATAAAAGATGCATTTTTATAGTCTTACAGACACAACAGGCCCTTTGAGGGCAACCTAATGCCCATGCGGCCCAAGATGAAACTCAGTTTGACACCCCTGCCCTAAAGCATCCGTGTGTGTGTGTGTGTGAGTGTGTGCGTCTTTTTTTGGTCCCCTTAGATCCTTCCCTTTCCCACGAATTAATAGTTCAGCCACTGGGGTGCAGGAGCGGTGATGGCTGCAAGCAGACGACCAGGCCGCCTCTGAGCATGTGCGGAGTGCCCCTTCCCCTCGGGCTTCGGGAGGCGGGGTGCCCCCCGGCCCGTGGGCGTGGCTCCTTGGCGGGTGAGCCCCGGCGCCTCCCTCCCCCCTCCCTCCCCCTCTCCCTCTCCCTCTCCCCCTCTCCCCCTGCGGGGCCGGGGAGGCGGCGCTGGCGCTCCTCGGCCGCGCGACGCAGCCGCGGCTCCCGCGCTTCCATTGGGCTGAGCGCAGCCCCGCCCCGCCCCAGCCGGCGGGTCGGGCTCGGCCGCGCGCCCGCGCCGCGGCCCCTTCGCCCCCTGCTGCCCGGCGAGGAGGGCTCGAGGCCGCGACTCTCTGCGCCCGACCCGCGGGGCCATGGAGCGGGCCGCGCTGTTCGGGAGCGGCCGGGAGGCGGTGGTGTCCGCGGGGGACGTGGGCGAGCTCCTGGTCCCCTACATGCCCACCGTCCGGGTGCCCAAGACCGGCGACCGCGTCTACAAGGGCGAGTGCGCCTTCTCCTACGACTCGCCGGTGAGTGGGGCCGGGGGCCGGCGCCCGGCGGCGGTCCGCCTCCCCCTTCGCGCGCCCGGCTGCTCGGCTGGCCCCGTCCGTGCTCCGCCGCCCCGGAGAGGCGCCCCCTCCTCCCGCGCCGCGGCCTCCGGGAGCCTCCCCGGCGGGGAGCGGGCCCCCTTCTGAGGCCGGTTCCGCGCTAGACCGTTATCGCGCGATTGCTCCGCTTCCAACGTCCTGCGCAACCCCGGGGTTCGTAGTTTACAAAGAGCTCTCTGGCGGAGAATTCTGAAGGCCCCTCCCTAAACTGCAGACCCCAGGGTTCCCTAGGAGGTTGGAAGTGGCATAATCGCGCGATAACAGTCTAGTGTGGAAATGGCCTAAGGTTCCCCACGCTTTGCATGGCTGCCAGCCCCCTCCCCCGTTAGCTGCCTCTCCCACTCCCTAGTCCACCCTGACTGTAGAATACCCCCGACCAGTCCCATGGAGTGCCCCCCCGCCCTCTTAAGGCACTGGCCTGCTCCCCAGCTCTCCCGAGGCTGCCCCGGCCCTTCCGCCTGGCCCCCCAAACCGTGCGAGCGCCCTCCTGTCCTCTGCGCTGCCTGGACTTCCTTGGCTGCCTCTTTCCGTCGGGGCCTGTTATTGCCATTTGAAATCCGTACTACCCCTTCTTAGGATTTGGCCACGGGGGGGGGTGATAGGATGCTGCCCTCTTTTGCTTGAGATCCAAGTTGTGAGCATTTGGACGTTGGTGTCGGCATGCAGGCCTGAATGGGTTTCTTTTCTCTAGTGTCGCATTGGTCTTGCCTCAGTGTGCGTGCAAAAGTTGTGGTGGGGAGGATTGGGTGTGTTTTTTAATGTTTTTAATGTAATTAATGTATTGTTGTTGTTCGCCACCTCGATCCATGGGGAGAGGCGGGATAGAAATAAATTTTATCATCATCATCATCATCATCATCATCATCATCCCAACGTGGGTTTTTGTACTCGTGTGCCTTCAGGTTGGTTCAGACACATGGTGAGCCTAAAGCAATCCTGTCATGGGGTTTTCTGGGGCTGAGAGTATGTGATGCACCCAGGATCATCCGCTGGGTTTCCGTGGCCAAGCAGGGAATTGAACCCTGGTCCAGTGCTGTCTCTCTGCACTCTTCATTTTCAGATGCTCTCCCTCATCAGTCCTCGTGCTGCCAGTCGATTATCTCAAAGTCCTCTTAAAAGATACCTCTATCCATCACTATTTGGACGGATTACTTTCTTTCCAGCCATATAGTAGGAATAGAGGAAGACTGCACGACAGGTGGATGGACCCCGTCAAGGAAGTCACAGCCCTGAGTGTGCGGGACCTGAGCAGGGCTGTTGGTGAAAGGGTGTTCATATACTTATTGCTAAGTTGGAGTCAATCTGACAGCGGTTAGCAACAACAAATATACTATGGCCTTTACTACTGTCCCAGGTCCCCGTTGACTTCCCGGCCACTTGGGTGGCTTCCCACCAGCACTGGGGACGCTAGGCTTTCTCCAGGCTGTGCTCCAAACTGCCACACGGCTGAGAGGAGACTCTTTCAATTGGCTGTTCCAAGTATCTTGAGTATTATCTCAGCCCCGGGACAGCAACCAACTTTTGCTTTCCTGGATTGCTTTGGTCTATCGCAGTTCAGAGTGGTGGTGCCTCAGTTGCTCCCAGTCCCTGAGCTGTTGGCTGCTGGTTCCTGTTGACTTTTCAGAAGAGGAGAAAAAAAGTAATAACAGCCAACTGGCAAAAATGTGCTGCTGGTGTCTTCTACATTTGGAAAAAAATAATAATTGCTGGCTCTCCACATCAGATGGCCGAAGAAGCACTGGCTTTAGCCCAGTATAGTATGTCTTCCCTTTCACCATCACTACACACACAAGAGCCTCTGCTCACCTAACTTATATAGCCTCTCATCATCTACATGGGTATAATAGCTGCCCTTCATCGCACCCAGACTGCCTGTCTTTTCCTGTCTTTCCTGCTCCAAGAAATCCAACACTGTGTATTGCTTTGGTCTGACTGCTGGACTAAGACTCTGGAGGATTAGGGTTTTGTTTCCTGCTCAGCCATGGAAAGCCAGTGGGTAACTCTGGTCAAATCACACTCTCTCAGCCCAAGAGCAGGGTGATAAATAGCAAACCCCCTCAAACAAATCTTACCAAGAAAATACTTAAGCTAGGCTACCATAAGCCAGTGTTGACTGACTTGAAGGCACATATCGCAGCAATCCCTTGCTCTGGTGTTAGGCCACGCTCAGTTCCGTGGTGTCCCTTGTTACAGCACTTGGTTGGTACCAAGTGGTGGGCAGAAGATAGGCAGGGATTATTTATTTATTTATTTACTTACTTAAATATTTATATCCTGACCTATATCTGAGAATTTCAGGGTGGTGTACAATTAAATCAGCTTAGAACATTTTTTAAAAAGTAACACTTAAGAGAAGATGTAGTGTTACATCTCTGGGTAGTTTGTAGTAGATTACTTGGCAGTGATTCTGACACCAAATTTTTAAGGATAGCAGCTACAATATGACTCTTCCATCACCTTCCTGTCCTAAACTATACTGTTGTGGCTGGATAACCAGGAACGGATTTTTATTCTTAAGGTCTCTGAGCTCAGTTTAATTCTTACATGCAATACAAACTTCTGAAGTCAGTTTTTAAAAATTCTACAGGTATGTCTTTTGTACCTAGCACTGGTTGATAGAATTAATTTGTTAAAAGGGTGGGTGAATGGAAGGATTTCATAAATCTGAAGTCTACCTGTCGGTACTCTGTGGTGTCCTAATGCTTCCTGACTACAGTTACTTCACTCACAGCTAGCTTGCCCCTTCTTAATAAACTGCCCTAGCATTCTACACTTTGCTTGTGAACCTTTCTTTCAGTCTATTCATAGGGAACTCCCTTGTCTGAAAAATATTTTTGATTTAGCTCTGCTATGGTCTTGAGTGTTGCTTCAGGACTCCAGGGACCAGGATTTGAATCCTTATTTAGCCATGGGAATCCACTAGATAACCTTGGGCAAGTCATATTCTCTCAGCCCAAGAAGGCAGTGGCAAACCTCTGAGTAAATCTTGCAAAAAATAATAAAAAAAAATAGGGTTGCTGTAAGTTGGAATTGACTTAAAGACCCATAACAAGAAAAAGTAAGTAGATATTCCATTTTCAGCGGCACCCTGGCATAAGATGTCAGGTGCTGGAGATGAATGTAAGTGGAAAATTGTTGTCTCTGTTCTCTGTTTCTACCCTGCAAAAAAATTTAAAGAGTTTATATTTTATGATACAAATTTGTGAGCTTTCAGTAGCTTCTCTTGGACACAGAATTGTGGTTAGGGGGATTTTTGGTCTGATCTAGTGGAGTTCCTCTTGTGTTCTGAATCCAGAGCACCAAAACCATGAACTTAATGATCAGAAAGTTTTTCAGTCCTTCTCTCCAGTTTTTAAACCTCACTATTTCTTGCTCTATTCAGGGGCAGTACTCTAGGGTTTACCCAGGTGTTGGAGTTTACCCATCTCTGTCTACATCACTTTTTCTTATGTTGCCTGTAAAAGATTCCAGGTTTACTTCTGATATCTCCAGTAAGCGTTAGGAAGGACACTTGAGAGCCAGTACCAGCCAGTGTAGACAGTACAGTAACATGCTTGAGGATCCGTTGGTAAGGCAGCTTTCTATGCTCTGCAGTTCTGTCCTTGTTATCAGCTTGCCAGTCTTCCACTGATAACTGATCACCTCCGTTCATTTGGCCCATTTTATAAATGCTTTTTGTACCTGTTCCAGCAATTTGTCCTAGACTAGTTTGGCAACACCAATCCCCTTTGCACAAAGTATTATTTCTCCTTTGGCGTTGCTTTCATAGGTCTGCATCAAGTGGGATGAGATTTGTTTATGGAAAACTTTTTCTTTCTAAGAATTATTGTGCAAATCCATGTGTTAGATTGTTGCACATGATGACTGAACAAACAGCCATGTTACAAGATACAAATATGCAAGACTGCTTTCCATGCAAGGAAATATCATGTTCAGCTCTGAAAGCATTCCTCAAAACAGGATATAAACACTCATCTCATTTCATGGGCAAAGCTGCTTCCGAGTAGAGCTTGGATGGATGTGTATATGTGTCTGCATTTAGGAGCTGCTGAATTTAGCAACACAGAAGTGTTTGTATTTGGGGAAGGGACGATGCACAGTTACCAGCTGGGATTTCGTGATGTCTTCCCTGGTTTCAGTACGTTTCAGAATACAAGTGAATTGGGCTTGTTAGGGACAAAGATCTCCTTTTAAAATTAACTTGCACCAACCTAGCTTTTCTAGTGCAGCTGAAATCCAGCTTTGATGGTCTTGTTTTATTTTGAAATCCTGATTTATAGCTGGTCTCTTATAGCTGAGCAGAAGTGGCACAGTGCTGGTTGATTTCACGTGGACCCTGTGTTGTTCATCTCTCAGGGATTTTGAAATAACTAATTAGGTAGAGATTTTTTTCCCTTTGGCATATCTTGCTAACCTTCTGGTCATCGTTCCCTACTTCTATGGAGAAAGGGAGGAGCTGATGGGCTTGGTATATTTGTAATTATTAGCCAGAGAGGTGCGTGTGCAAGATCATTGTTTGTACTTGTTTTTCATTGATCTGTGATTGCATTTAATTACTCCATTGCTTTCTCATTTATATTCATGTGTGCTCCCACTGGCATGCATGCTTCCTATATATCCTCATTATAGTAAACAGTACTTTGCAGAAGTGATTTTGATGGTTATGGAGTCCATCTCCGTACATCCTTGTATCAGTCCAGTTTGGGGAGTGAGAGAAGGATGACACAACTGCTTTTATGTGAAAATAAATATATTATCTTTAAAATTGGAAATAAATATATGAAGTAAAAAGAAATAGATCTGCAATCTAATCATGGATTATCTTTCTGATGTATTGTTTGTCCTCTGATTTCTAGTTTGTATTAGAACGTACGGGTACATCATTTTGAAAACAAGGGTAGCAACCTCTTGTTCTGACAACATGTACAGATGACAGGACTAGAGATATTGAAGGAAAGCTCTTCTGCGTTAAGTGATTGTGAGCTCAGATCTTATTTTCTTCTCCTCAGGGCATGTCTGTCTAGCACTTTCTTTGGGACTTGGTTGTTCTTATTGAGGATGTTTTTATAGGTCTTGAGCCTACTCCACTCTTCAGCTGCCTGAATGGCAGGCGGGCACAATGAAATGCTCAACAAAGGCTCTGCTGCCCACACAACCTACATTTCATGTTGACATCCCTCTGTGAAACACCAGAGGCTAGATTTCAGGGGAACCACATAATATTTTAAGGCATATCTACAAGATTACATGAATACAAGCTCATTATTCCTTAATGTGCCCAACTGTACCACTTCATATTGCCGAAGAAGGATTGTGCATTTTGTTCTTGCTGACTGAAACAGAATAAAACTAAAATCTTTAACATGGAAAACAAAAAGACTTGGTTTATTTATCTTTCGGTTTTTCTAAACTGTGTTGGTGATTGTGGTTATAGAAAAGGAGGGCGACAGCATAATTAAAATGGGGAGATTCACTTGTTTGCATCCTGTTTTGGTCTAATAAAAACATCCAGTGTTCCAAAGCAGCTTTCTGTGCCATCATTTTAGATGTGGGGTGGCAACATTGCACTGTGACAGTTCAGAGGGGTCATGGGTTCACTGTTCAAACATCCTCTTCACACTGTGGTTATCTCTGTTTACTTTGGATTTCTGTGCGGCAATGACTTGGAAGCGTGTGGAGGGGGAACTTGTGTTTTGTTAGGATTCCTTTGGGACAGAGTGTATTCAGTGAACTCTGAGTTCAAAGACCTGTAATATCGCTTGTGTCGTTATGTTGGTAAGGACTAAATTATGAAATGTTAAGGAGAATGAGTTTTACAGAACTTTTATAATTTATTTGTAACTCTGCAGTTCTTTACTTTTCCCCATTGGAGAAAATTGTCATGGTCCACCAAAGGAGGAAGGAAAAAAAGTTTGCCGAGACACCACTGCAGAAGATTTACTGCTGTTCCCTATTCCTGTGCAGCTCACTATATGAAGGCTCAAGGTTGTTTCCATATCTCTAGCTCTATAGTTTTGTTTATGGGTCACACAAGCCTACAACAGTAGTAAGAACAGGGCAGAATCTGGGTTTGTTGGGACCCCTTGATGCCATCTAGTGGAGGCTCTGGCAGGCTTACCAACTGGTGGTGGGCAGAAGAATCTTGGCTGTTATTTGAATTCTGCACAATGCTCTGAGATAGCGTTGCTCTGAGACATTGTGGGGAATTAGGTGTTGCTCAGAGTGAGTTACTAAACCTAGAGCGGATATCAGCATAACAACGCGGTGGATCCTGCTGGGCCGCTGGGCCTCAGTAGGTGGATACCATATGCTGCTATCTGGTTAGGAAGAGGCTTATGAGCATTGGTATAAGCCCCATGTGAATAGTGGTAATTTTGCATGAAGAGGCTTATATGTGCGTTAGTATAAACCCAATGTGAATAGTGCCAGTTCTGTGTGGATTTTGAATATACTCCCAAATAAATATCGAAATAAGAATTTTGAGTATGGCCTGCAGTTTTCCTGTCTTGGGGGTATACACTGGTAGATGATAACTCATTTATTTAAATTCATGTGCCACCTTTCAACTCAATGTAGCTTACAATGTATACAGTGTGTGTTTTACACATTCACAAAGTACATTTAGGTTTGTTGGTGTAGAGTGCCTTCTCTATATGCAGGGGTTCCATTCCAGGAAACCCCTATGTCAAAGATATAACGTGAGTGTTGCATCCTATTATAATCAATGGACACAAAGTGGGCATGCCCGACCTTGCAGTTGTGTGTGCGGAGATTGCGGTAAGGGAGGGGCTGCTGTATTATTGTGTGAATGTTGGTGTTCACTAAGTTTCAGATATTCCCTTTAATACTGAGATATAGAAGGACATGTATGATGCATCTGTGTGCTAAAATCGTTGAGTCCCGTATGAAAATAAGCATCAGTAAGATGCATTTGATCTCTTGATGGGGCTTTGAATTTGTATTTTTCCTCCAATTGTGTTTGTGATTTATAGTTTGTGGCTTCTTGTGTATGAGCATATAACCAAATGTGACAGTGGCAGAGTCTAAGCTAGGTGTACGGATTCCCTATCTTGAGGTGGGCAATTTATAGCAATGTTTCTGAGGTGGGGGACCAGCAATTCTCTTCCCCAGTGTGCCAGAGACTGGTAGTATATTTCTACCCATTGGCTCCAACAGTTTCTTTCTTTCTTTCAGGGAATTTTTTTCAGGGACCAGTAACTGATGACTCGTGGACTGGCATTGGTCATGGACCACTGCTTTGAGTAGTACTGATCTATAGGCATCAATGGCCACACCTTATCCATGAAAGATTTAAGAGTGGAATGTAGTGAGCTGGGCCATCTGCAATCAGACAGATGGGTTTTAGAGTCAAAGAATCATAGAGTTGGAACAGGCCTCTTGAGCTGTCTGGTCCAACTCCTTGCTCAATACAGGATCTCCAGCTAAAGCATCCGCCTCATCCTCTCTGTGACAGCCTTCTTTCCTTCCTAAGAGTGCATTCATTGTCACCCATCAGTCTTCTCTTCCTCAAGCTAAACATGCCCAGCTCCTTCAACTTTTCCACCATGTCTCTTATCATCCTCGTTGCCCTTCTCCGAACCTCCTCCAACTTGTCTATATCCTTCTTAAAATGAGGCACCCAGAACTGAATGCAGTACTCTAGATGAGCCCTTAACATTGCAAAATATAGTGGAACTGTTCCTTCCCTTGACTTGGAAACTACATTTATATTAAAGCGGGTTAAAATAGTATTTGTCTTTTTTGCTGCAGCATCACACTGCTGACTCATGTTTAATTTATGATCAAAAATAATCCCAAGCTCATTTTTGCATGTAGTACTGCTAAGCAATGTATCCCCTGTCCTATATCTGCCCCAAAAGTAGAATTTTGCATTTGTCTCTGTTGAATTGAAGTCTTTGTTAGCATTGTGGCCAAGTGTTAGCAGCTGTCCAGTGGCACGAAAGGGTTAACTTGAAGTGGCAAACTTGTTGGATATTTTTTTCATTCATTTTTCAATCTGAGGCTGGGAAAAGATGTGAAGGCTAAGAAAAGACTAGGGATTATATTTTTCTCTGTTGCTAACCTGCTTATACAGTTTTCTTTGCTATTAAAGGGAGATGGGTCACATTTGTACACTCTGATTTTCTTTTTTGCTTCTGCACTATATAACCCCTGGGAACCTATCTTCCATTTGCCTTGACCTGGAGGGTGCCCATATGTCAAGCAGTAGAGATTTGGTTTGATTGCTGGCCAAAGGGATAAGTCTGGGTAGAACTTGTTTGGGGGCCCAGTTCTGCCACTTGGTGTGAGGGAAGCTGCATCCCATCAGCAAAAGGGCTGGAATGCTTCTCTGCTGTGTGCCATCTGCTATATCATTTATCATCAATAAAGTTTATGCTATAGCAGTAACACATGTCAATGCCTGGCACTGAAAATACCTTGGGAGAGGCCTGGAACTACACTCAGTTCCCGAGAGAGACACCTGTTTTTTCCCCTTTCCCTTTAAAATTGAAGCCAACAATGTAGAGACATCATAACTGTAACATATAAAATTAAACTTGCAATAATATTTGAACTTTTTTCAAGCCTAGACATTAAATATGTTGGGGTCAAAGCATATACCTAGGATAGCAGTCTACCTAAATATCTGTTTTATTACTCCAGGATCCTAGAGGTGGTTCTTGCCAATAGCCAGAACTTTTTCCACCCAATTCTCAATGCAAAATGTATTTTCTTGCCTAGGAGGTTGGGAGAGGTTTTTTTTTTAACTCTACTTGACAAGTGGAACATTATGGACATTCCAGTGGCCTGAAGTAACCAGTAGCGTTCCAAGACTCTTAATTGCAATTCTCTAATTCACCAGAAATTTCCTATCTAGAGTCCTGAGTTGGGAACATGTGAGAGATGCTGCATGTTGAAATAACATATTTGCAAACTTGATGCTGCTTGAACTGCACAGTATTGGTAAAAGGGTTGCAGAACGTTTTCTTCAACGCTGCCCAACTTCATTCCTGATAAGTAAAGTGGGATGGTGCAGCTCTGCCTGGTCTGCAGAAGAGAAAGCTAAGAGGGAACATGATAGCCGTTTTTAAGTATTTGAAAGGACATCATGTCAAAGAAGGAACAGGCTTGTTTTTATTATTTTTTATTAAATTTAATCACATTATTAAAAGAGAAAATAAGAGGTTGATTGTAAAGTGCTCCCCTCTCTAGGGGGACAACATTATATACTTCTTTCAGATCAGATACAATTACAGAGACAAATACACAAATATAAATTAAACATCCTCCTAAATATTGTTCATCTTAAAGTTTTGATACTTGTCTTAATATTATTAATTAAAAACTTAACCTTATTTAACAACTTAACCTTATTTATATATTTCATAATACTTATCTAGCCTCTCATTCCTCCCCCCATATTCCCCCCCGTTCAAGAAGTGAGTGATTATTTATCTGTTCTTCATTCTGTAAATTTCTTTTCTTCTTTTACATTAGCGAGACCATTATTTTCCCAGCATAGTCTTATATCTGTATGGATCTACTTCTCAACAACTTGTTGGTCTTCTTACATATTATTGTATATTATCATTCATAATTCCTTATATCATTATACATATACATATACATTTTACATTCCTCACACGTTATATATATTTATTTACATACATTCATCACCTATTCATGTAACTATTTGTATCTAATTCCTTATAAAATTAAGTCATTCATTTAAGATTTTTTTCCTGCTATAACAATCCTCAGAATTCTTTTCTAATTGCTGTTTACTTTATTTACTCAATTTTCTCTATTTCAACATTCCTTCCATATTGAATATTCGATATTTAGTCTTTAAATTCATTCAGTTTAACACCTCAGTACCCCAGATAGCCTTTTTCCCCCATAACTTTTCCCAGAGAGGTATCACAATTTTCCACCCATCATCGCAGTGAGCCACGGGTTTTTCTAATGTCCCTATCCTGATTCTATCATATTCCACCATTTCATATAGTTTCGTTGCCCAATCTTCCATCTCTGGGGGTTCATTTTGTTTCCACCATTGTGCAAAACTTAATCTTGCTGCTGTGATCATATATAGTAAAAAATTTTGTTGTGTTCTCTCTAAATTAGGTACCAAATCCATTATATTCAATAAATATAGCTCTGGGTTTAGTGAAAAATCTATATTGAGTATTTCCCTAATTGTTCCATGTATTCCTTCCCAGAATTTTTTAGCTTTTATACAAGACCACCATATGTGGTAGAACATACCTTTAGATTCGTATTTCCAACACTTCTCCTTCCCTCCCCTTTGTATTTTTGCTAATTACACCGGTGTTAAATGCCATCTGTGAATCATTTTATATAAAGTCTCTCTTAAGTTTATAGGCTGTAATAGTTCCCATGACTCTGACCATGACCTTAGCCATAGGAACAGGCTTGTTTTCCACTGCTCCAGAGACTAGGACAAGGAGCAGTGGATTCAAACTACAGGAAAAGAGATTCCACCTAAACCTCAGGAAGAACTTCCTGATGGGCAGACCTGTTGCAGGGAATCTGCTGCCTCAGAGTGGGGTGGAGTCTCCTTCTTTGGGAGGTTTTTAAACAGGGGCTGGATGGCCATTTGCTAAGGATGCTTTGAATGTGTGTTCCTGAATGGCAGGGGGTTGGACTGGATGGCCCCTGTGGTCTCTTCCAATTCTGTTATTCTATGATTCTGGCCCTTTCCGCACGTGGAGGGGGAAACGGGGAAGACGCGCTGAAACGGAGCTTACCGGCAGCCGGGTAAGTCCGTCCCATGCGGAGCAGTGCGAGCTCGCTGTTCACAAAATGGCGGCTCCGGCGTCCAAAATGGCGGCTTCCGGAGAAGCTCGCCAGCTGGAAGCCCACCCCCGGCAGATCTGCAGGCATGCACTGGTGCGCGGACACGGAGTGGCGTGCTCCGTGCTTTTGAAAAACCTGTAAAAACAGGTTTTTAAAAAGCACGCTGCGCGGCCGCTTCGGGTCGCTCCAGAGCAGACTGAGGTGCAGAACTGCGACAAATAGTCCGACCCAGTCGGCTCCCACGGCGCGGATGACCTCCGTCAGAGGTCGCACCACACCGTACTACTTACCCTGTGCGGAAAGGGCCTCTAAGTGGCTGCATTTCTCAAAGCTTGTTTACAGTAATTTGACCATTTATCAGTGAATACCAGATGAGACTGATTGAATTAATAAGCTCCTCAGAAATCAAGAGTTACGATGACTTGATTGCGTCTTGGCCTCTCTTTTGTCAGAACTGCTTTCCACAACGCCACTTGGCCTCACCTTAGGGAGAGTTGAGATAGCACTCATCCATTGGCCTCCCTGAGACCTGCCACCGTTTTGTTCTTCTTTTCCTAGAACTGTCTCCTTTATCAATCAGTTAGTTTGGTTATTGTTTAAGAGTTACTGTCCTGTGTAACCTATTTTCTTCTTCCTTCTCTATCTCTGCTTCATTCTATTAAAATTGTGTCTGTTAAATTGTAAACTGGCCCCGTCCTTAGGCAGAGTGAGGCATTCGCCACAGGCAGCAGTTGTTGGGATGGTAGTTGCCGTCCCCTATTTCTCTTGGGTCCTCCTTTCTGTGGAGGGGAGGGCTGTGTGGGTCCCAGCATTCCCCCCAAAGGCAACTGAGGACACTGCTGAAGATTTCAGTTGCCAGTCGCATTTGCTTCTGTGCTTGCAAGCAGGCAGAGTGCCATCTGGTTGTTATTTGCTTCAAACAGCACAGTATCTGGGGCCAGCCCTGCTAATAGCTTTGGGATCACTGGCAAAAAGGTGGTATGCAAGTAAATGAAAGATGGCTCTGTGACAAAGGCAAATAAACACGATATCATAAATTGAGGGAGGGGGAAAGGCTGTTCTGTTCCTTTGCTCAGCACTTTTCACCGTAAACATTTATTTCCGTTTTATGGGTTCTGTTAAGTACATATTTTTGAGGGAAACTCAAATAGAGATTAATTCCCCCTTTTCCCCCTTTTGTTTTCCATTTTGATCGAGAATATATATGGGATTCAAAGGTGACTCAGCTGCCTGGCTGTTGCCATCTCTTGTTGGAAGATGGGTTATTTTTATAACCCACACACTTCAGATGTCAAGTGTCACTCAGCAGTTCTCTTAGAAGAGGGAGCTGGGCTGATTAGGAAGGCCAAAGAAAATTCCAAAACAATGTTAGAGATTTAAATACTTAAGGTAGACCAGCTGGAGGAAGTTACCACTTTTAGCATGCTACAAAAACTTCCTCTGTTTTTTTCCCCCTATTTATGTAAATTGGACTAAATCCATGGTGATCCAGTTGTTTCCCAGAGTGATGTGGAGATAGAGGATATCTGTACATTTGTGTATCATGACAAACTGGAACACCTTCTCACATCACAACAAACCATGATGCAGTTTGCTGAAACCTACCTTGTTGAAATGTGCAAACCTATGCCTGCTAAAAAACTGTGGTTTGTTAACTAGCCACAAATCACTGTTGGAACCCATACATATGTTTATTAGCTCTTGCTTGTTATGATATCTGAACCAACAGCTGTGGTTTGTTTCCTTCTGTTTTCCACCTGAAACAGAAGCTGAGAAAACGGCTGGAGAAGAACCAACCAGAAACGGGAGGACACACTACAGTTTGGTTGTCTGGTGCATTGTTTCTGGCTTGAGCAGTAAACCATGGTTTATCGCAGGGGTGAGAATCATGTGACCCTCTGGATGTTTTTGGGCTGTCAATCCCAGCAGGCGTAATCAGCCAGTGATTAGGATGCTGGGCAATGCAGTCCCAATAGCTGCATGTTGGTTTATCACAATGTAGAAATGTTTATCATTAGATATGTGTGAAGAGAGGGTATAGGTATCATGGATTCTCTTGATGGTGCAGGCAACATCTTGTGCATGCCCTCTGTATTGTATTTTCTTCATTGGGTTCCTAGCTGTTAAAAGCGGACACCTTCTTTAGTGTTTGATAGGTTTTCCCTTCTCAGAAGTTCAGTTGACTTTTTTAACGGTAGGGCTATTTTTAAAAGTCAGTGTGGTGTAATGGTTTGAATGTTGAACTTGGACTCTGGAGACCAACTTTCAAATCCCTGCTCAGTCATGAAAACCCACTGGGTGACCTTGGACAAGTCACACTCCCTCAGCCTCAGAGGAGGGCAAATGGCAAACCTCCTCTGAACAATTCTTGTCTAGTTGACCTCGTGATAGATTTGCTTTAGGGTTGCCGTAAATGGGAAGTGACCTGACGGAACAAAACAACAATGGGCTATTTTAACTTTCTCTAGCATATGAATTATTGTTTTTACATGCCTTTAAGTAGACTCTGACTTATGGTGGTCCTGTCCTAGAGTTTTCTTGGCAAGAGTTCTTCGACTCCCAGAAGCCCCATCCAGCATGGGAATAAGAGATCATGGATGCTGTAGTTCAAAATAGCTGGAAGAACAAAGGTTCTCCACTCCTTCTGTAAATTTCGCTTCAGGGAGCTACTGAAAAATAAGCCCACTCCCCTTCTACAATACTGCTTGACATATTCCTCTGTATAGCCCAGGGCTGGTACTTGTGTGGCTCTCCAGTTGTTGGACTGCAATTCCTCGCAGTTCTAGCTAGTATGGACAGTGGTGAGGACTGGGGATTATAGTCCAACAGCATCTGGAGGGCTGCATCCTTCCCATCCTTCATATGGCTTCTCTTCCAATACCCAATATCTATTACAATCAGCCCTCCAAATTTGCAGGTTTCACTTTCATGGATATGATTATTAGCGAGTTTCTCCAACCCCCACCCCACAAGTGCTTCTTTTTCTAGGGGAACCTTCCCTTTTGGTGGCTCTGATCAGGGTATACAGCCTTTTAGAAACCTGCCTCTGGTTTTCCTTCTTCTCTACCAGCTCCTGCCTGGCCAGCTAAGAACGGATCTCAGACCAGTTTCTCAGCACAACAAACTTTCTCCCAATGCCCTCCGCACACCCAAGGAAGGAGATGGTTAGGACACAGGAAGTATAAGGCCACCATGTTGACCCACCCCTGTTCCTTCTCCTTTCCCTGACTTGGTTTGCACCCTGGGTGCCTACTCTCCCCACCATGCCTTGGCCCCGTTCCTACAGGGACACACACAGAGATTGGAAGTTTGTTGTTATTTACTGTCAAGTTGACTTCGACTTGTGGTGAACCTACAATGAGAGACCTTCAAGAATCTCAGTCATTTACTGCTGTGCTCTGATACTGTAAATTCAGGATTGTGGCTTTCTTGATTGAATCAATCCACTTGTAGTGTGATCTCTCACTTTTCTTCATGCCTCCTACTTTACTGAGGATTGTCATCAGATGTTTGCAGTTTATGGATTGAAAATCTGGAGGGTCCAGTGTTTTGTATCCCAGTGTATCACAATTGTTTTCTGTTATGTTGTTGTTTAAGTTGGAGTTCTTTGGAGACCTTTGTGAAAACTTGAAAATACATAAATTGACTTGATTCAAAATGATTTAAATATATACCATAGTGTTTTTCCACAAAAACAGACAAGTTGCTTACTTGGAGGCTGAGCCATTAAAAACTAGTTCATAGTGAGCATTCCATACCAGTGGTGCATGTGCTGTTTACATCATTCTGTTCCATCTCTTATAATGTTTCAAGGGGGAAAAGTAAGATAACGAAAAAGGAGACCCTGTTAAATTTCCGTATAAATAATGAAAATTGCTCTGCATTCAGTCTTTGCTATTAAAAACTAGGCTGATAAATGGCAGTCCAAATATGAAACACAAACAAAATATTTCTGGAAAGTATTGAGTTGTCTGATTTTTTTTTTAAATTGAATTCTAAGGATAGACATTGGGTATCCTTTTCAGAAGTGGCTGCTGAGATGATTTTATTCAGACCATCTATTAGCATTATCAAGGGTTGCTGTCTGTCATTTTTAGTTCCTTCTCTTTTTGATAACTGCTGAGGAATGAGGCAAAAAAAAATGTGATTCTTCACAAGTTTTTGTAACAGGTACTTCAGGGTGTATGTTCAATCTGCATTAAGCATGTAGATTCTTCTGTTCACCGGCCTCTTTTCCTTTTGCTGTTAATTAGAAAGAGACTAATATTTGCGAAATATGGGGAACTTGGCATTGATGTAGCTTGTGAGTCTGTAACATCCATATTGCTAATATGCTTTTCACAATGCAAGTAAAGCTGTGTTTTGGGAAAGTTCGAGTTGCTTTCTACTGTCTGATATTCTTACGTTTTCTGGCATTTTGTGACCAGATTTCTACTTGATTTAATTAGTCTGAGGCTAATCCTTTTGGCCATAATGTTTTTTCAAATATTAAATGTTTCAACTCAGTGCAGTACTGATGACTAAACAGGCATAAAACTGATAGATCTCAAATGTATTGGTTGTGGGTTTATTTTTACTGGCTTTGATCAATAGCATACTGCCTCTTGATGGGATGTGATCAATAGTTTGTACTTTTCTAAAAACGTTTGATAGTAGGGATTGGGAAACGTTGGCAGAATTTACTTTTTTTGACTATACCTCCCACGATGCACCAGCCAGCATGGTCACTGGGAGTTGTAGTCTAACAAAGTGAATATGTAAATATCCTGTGCGTCATGTGGATGTTACATACAATATGAACCAGTTTTTCCCAAGCACTGGATTGGATATATTCCAAATCCCAGGTGGTTCTTGACAAAAAAGTATAAACCAACGATGGGCAGCTTTGGTGGGCCATATATTTTTCAGATTTTCAACCAAAAGTGTGTGTCCTAATACTTAAGACGTCCCACTAAGGAAAAGAACAACCATAGGCTTCATGGCTTCTTTGAGATTTATTTGTACAAAAATAACACATATTATCCTTACACTTTATTCTTGCTTTTTGGGCAGTAGAAAACTCTTCTGTGCAGTAATTTTGTATGTATATGTGTAGAAAAAAATTGATTTTTTTTAACCTTCCAATTTTCCCCCAAAGTGCAAAGCATCTAACATGCAAATAAAGATCTAAAATTGTACAGAAACCCTTATATTCTCACACAGCAGGGGGGGAAATGCTAACATTATATATCTTTGCATGTGGGAATGAAATAAGTGAATATTTACATTCCATCCCAGCACCTACTATGGATTGAAGCAGATGTGATAATACCTTTAAAAAAAAGAGGGAGGAGGAAAAGAAAGAAAGTCAGACAGACAGACATCAATGCAGGAACTGATTTTTGGGTTTGCGGGATGTGGGCTATAAAACCTCTCCCTGCAAAATATACTGCTTCTGGAAGCTGCTAAGTATGAAAGAAACACTTGATTTTTTTCAGATTCTGCCCTGGGCAGCTCTATGGAGGCCTGGAGGGCTATACTTTGCACTCCCCCTCCATGTAGACCGCTGTTTTAAAAATATATGAGGTCATAGATGCAGTTTATACATATGAATGTGGTGTATATCAGTGCAAATGAACTCCCTAAAATTATCAGCATACAAACACAATTTGTTTCATGCTTGACCCCGTTGCTTCATGCACCTTGCTGTGAGATGTCAGCAAGGCAAGGGTTTCCTGGCTTTGGTTTATTTTGGGAGGAGGACTCCCTGGAATCTTAAAGTGTTTCCGTAATATGTGAGTTTATTTACAAAAAATGCAAGGATGGACCAGGTGAAGGAATATAGCTTAGCCATCATACACAGATGCTTTCGTCTCCTAATTCTCAATTCTCTGAGTGTATTCTAACAAGAATGGCATGATAGGATTCTGGAGAATCCAGACTTAATGTTTCTGAGCAAGTCTGCTGGTGCATGCTATCCAGTTTTTCTCTCTGTGGGAGCAGCTTTAATAACTAGAAGTTCACCAGTAAGAAAAAGGCTTTTGCATTATGTTGGGTCCAACTCCTGCATTGTCATTTTCTTGTTTGGAACTGCAAACAGGTACAGCTGTAACACACCTTCTAATTCCAAACTAACTGCAGATTGTTCCATACTCTTTTTCTCTGGAATGTTATTCTTAAAAAGTAATTAGGTACTGTTCCAGCCCCAGTAGTTAGGTAACTAGTTAAAAAGCAACACTATGTCTTAGCATTTCTTAAAAATAAGTAAATTTGTTACTTTTTGCTTACTTAAAAAAAACCCGGAATGCTTCTGGTGTGTAGTACAAAGTATACCACCTTCTTGTATACTTTATTCAACACCCACAACAGAGCATTAGACAGTGATGTGAGCCAGTATTTGAACCATGTGATAATCTGCCTCCAAATTAAGTGAGACTATAGTCCTATAATTATAAAAGTAATTAAGAAGTTGCAGTTATACTTCAATTGGAGTGAAATTAACCCTTCTTAAGTTGCAGTTGCAATCCAACTTAGTTATGCCTTACTTAGTGGTAAAAGGAATTAATTGCAAGTAATATGTTACTGGAAACTAGTTCTCTCCAAGCTCTGTGCACACACATTCATTTATATGTACACACATGCACCCTCTCCTCAACTGGGGAAGTTTGGGAAAAGGGTTGCCAACTGTGTCGTTCACAACATTCCAGAAAGGTCTCACTCAGTCTTGTTTCCACACAAACTCACAGCAATAGCCATATGCGAAAGGATCAGATAGGAATATCGCAACAGAATTATAAATTTTGTTCCATAGAAGCAAGGGAAATAACTGCTTTGTTTCTATGGCCTGGTCTTTTTCCGTACTGCTGCAAATCATCAATTATTGGATTATTTATTAATCAATACAGTAGATGTATCTTAATTAGTTACAAAGATCCAACACAAATAATATATAGAACACAGAAAAGTAGAAGAAAGCACGGGACGTTCGTAGATTATGAAACAGTAGCAATATGATTTAAGAATATTAAAATGGACTTCTGCAGAATTTAATTTCTGAAGTGGGGGACTGTAAGGTGAAGATCCCTTACATCAAAATAGCAAATTATGTCACTAATATATTAAACAATTCATAAAGGTCAATTTGTAAAAGCTGGTGTGGTGTAGAAACAGGCCCAGTGTGATGTGGTGGTTTGAATGTTGAACTAGGTCTCTGGGAGACCAGGGTCTGAATCTCTGCTAGGAAACAAAAACCCACCAGGTATACTTGGGCAAGTCACACAATCTCATCCTCAGAGAAGGGCAACAACAACCCCCTCAGAACAAAACTAGCCAAGAAAACTCTGTGATAGGGTTGCCTTAGGGTCACCTTAATTTGGAAACAACTTGAAAGCACTTCCTAGAGGATTCAACTGGTTTTATTTCATATTGTGACTGTTCTTTTTGTGTTGTTTTCACTCAGGATTCTGAAGGAGGCCTTTATGTCTGCATGAACACTTTCCTGGGATTTGGAAGGGAACATGTAGAAAGGCATTATCGGAAGACAGGGCAGTGTGTGTACATGCATTTGAAACGGCACATGAAGGAGGTAAGTATTGTCGTGGAGAAGGGTAGCTTAAAATGTTGTTTTCTTCTGCATAAGAAAGAAAACTAGTCTGAAAAATGAATGTGATTTATGACACAATGTGGTTTGTGACTCAGGTATGCATTTTGGAAAACTTCTGCCAACAGGAATTCCTTTTATATCCTGTGTGATGCTCTCTCAGTAACCTTGGTTTTCTTGTCATATAAAGCATGTGGCACATAGTAGCAAAGTTGTGAGAAAAACAGGAGAGATTTAGGGTTGAAAGATGAACACTTGCTTACAGTGATGTAGACTCGACTCAGTTGACTTGGACTCAAGTCAGACTTAAGTCATTTCAGTGACTCAGCTTGGACTCGACTAGGCAATAAATGATGCAGTGACTTGACTCGACTTGTATATTTTTTAGTGACTGACTTGCTGCCCTTGGTTTAGTAACATAACACATTCCTCCAGAAACCTTACAACTTTGAACAACGCTTTCATTTCATTTTGCCTACTGGTCACATGACAATCTGTCTCAACCCCCAAGTGTGGGCAGTTTTCTTGAAGGGGAACAGCAAACAGGTTAGGCAACAGGCTTGAGGTAGGGTTGAGGTCTGCTCATCAACCTGTCCCTGTTGCTTGCATATTGGAGGAGCTTCCACAACTTTTCCTAAGAGCAGGAGGCAAAACTCACCCCCGGAGCACAAGGCATGTTCCTCAGAGCGAACAGCAAATGTGTTAGGCAGTGGGCTTGAGAAGAAAGGATCCTTCCTTCTAAAGCCTTTGAACATCAGTAACGGGTGGTAAGAAGGATCCTATGGCCCACTTTCAAAAAAGCCTACAGCTTCAGAAATGGGAAGTAAGAAGGATCCTATTCCCCACTTCCGAATCCACAGACTCTTTTATGCCTATTGACGGAAAAATCTTCAGCTTCAGGAAGGGGGAGTAAGAAGGACCTTTTTCTTCATTTGTGAAGCGGCAGATGGCAAAACTGCAAATGTAGAGGACCAACTCAACTTAAGTGGTTAAACATGACTTTATTCGACTCTGTCCAGAAATTCTGGAATATATGTTGGTGTATATAGTTGGCTCCCAGACTTCAGATTTGACTTGAAAGTGTCTTGCAAGGATTTGAGACTTGACTTGAGACTTGGAGTAAAAGACTTAAATACATCGCTGCTTGCTTACGTGTTTTGGCTTCTTTAACACATTGAACATATATGTTTTCAAATTGTGTTCCAATGAATCATGAGCTTCGTTTGAAGCTAATTGGGGTTCCTTGATGAGAAGATCAGTAATAATGGACCAGTGGGTCCTGCAAGATGGGTTGTCCACTGATACTAGTTTTCTGTCACACATCATCATTGTGGAGTGCTGGATGTTTTGTAGGAGACTTCCTTAGTTCATGTGCAGCAATGAGGAAATGTGTAGACCTGACCAGCACGTTGTGTGTCATGGTCTCTAAAATATTTCCCAGATTCCCCTCAATCCAGCAGGGGTTCCACAGCACACATGCAGAGGTTCTTTGGAAGAGTGTTAGCCATTGAAAATGTTTACTGTGAATGAAAAATTTTGAGGGCCACTGGTTTGAAGTGCCAATAGATTTACAGTCAGCCTTCCACGTCCACAGATTTAACATTTGTGGATTCCATTATTCACAGATTATTTGCTGCCGCCTATATTTATTTGCCCTATGCCATTTTTAATAGGGATTTAGAAGATTTGTCTCGCATTCACAGTCTCTCTACAAGCCTCATGAGACTGAGAGAACCTGCAAAAAACTGTGAACTCAAGGGCGAGCTTGTAAGTCCTTGTTAAAAATGGCACAGGGCAGCTGTGGAGATGGCAGCAGGCTCTGCCAGCCACCTGCTTCTGCCTTGTGAAGGAACTCCACAGTCTTGAAGGCAGAACTGGGTGGCTTGCATGCCCCTCTGTGGATTCAAATGTACAGTGACCCCTCCGCTTTTGCAAGGGTTTGTGGTGCAGAACCCTTGTGGAAGCAGAAAAACCACAAATAACTCCCCTGCCTCAGTACCTCTCCCATTCCCTTTTGGAGCCTCCTCTCTCATTTCCTTGTCTTTTGCATGCTGGGGCCAGAGGTAAGGGAACGAGGGGGGCTCTAGAGGGGAGAAGGGAGGCTCACGCAAGCCTTCCCTCTCCATTCCCTTGCCTGTTGTCTTGGTGGGAGTTCTCAGCACCAGGACCCGAGGCAAGTGAATAGGAGTGGGGAGCTCCAGAGGGGAGAAGGAAAGCACACCTGTGCCCTCCCCTGCATTTCCTTGCCTTTTTTTCTGGCTGCTTGGCTTCCTTCTCCATGTGTCAAGAATCTCTCCCTGCCGGGCCGCAGCGAGCAAGGGAGGAGAGAGGTCAGGAACACTTGGGGAGTCTGGATATACCAAACACCAGGAAAACACAAGCTCACTTTCTCTCTCTTGCTCTTGTGTTATGCAGAAGTTGGAGCCATGTGTAGAACAGCCTAATAAATATACAAACAGTCTGCCGCCTGACCTAATCATCTTGCTACTGCTGTCCCCTTTTGGCCCTTCTCTCTGTCTCACCACCCTCACAGGTACATCTAGTGGGAACACAGGAGAGGGCCTTCTCAGTGGCTGCCCCCAGGCTCTGGAACTCCCTTCCCAGAGAAGTTAGATGGACACCCTCCCAAATTCCTTTTCCTAGACAAGTAAAGACTATTCTGTTTAGATAGGCATTTAATAATAGGCTATATAAGGCCTGGGCCACCAAAATAATCTGCTGGATCTTGCTAAGTTTTACGCTGGTGTGTATATATGTTTCAGGATATATAGTTTTTTAATCTAGTTCTAATTTTTTTTATTGTTTATTCTTCTTGTAACTTTTATGGATTTTGAATGATTTTATTTAATTTATTGCAAGCCACTTTGTGTCCTGCATTGGCAAAAAGGTGGAATAGAAATGAAAATAACAACAACAACAACAGCAGCAGCAGCAGCAGCAGCAGTTGTTTGAGGAAGGGTGTCCCAAGCCTTGAACTTGCAACCCAGAGTCCAACTCCAGTAATAACCACGTTTTATACATTCTAGGCATTAGAAAAGACTTGTCATACTTTGGTATGTGATCCACAACTTGTGGGGAGGAGGAGGAGGGACTAAGACGGTTTCGAAAGGATGATGTCCTTCATAGGCAATCCCAGTCCTGGTTAGAATAAAGTTGATTGGTATGTGAATGACTGTACATTAGTAGCAAGCTTGGAATGAGACACTGTGAAGTCTTTTGAACCCAACTTGAGATTCTGATTGTCCCAAAATGGGCTGGATTGGCCTCTGTCTGAAATATGTTGTGGTTAAAGATTCAGGCTGTAGTCCTCACAAAATTGCCTGCAAACTTTCTGCACTGCAGAGGTAGTGTTATCTTCTTTTAGTGTTGTGGCGCACGTGAAATGTGGTGCCCGCTTATTCATTGAAGATAGAATGACTACCACTAGCTTTTTAAAAAATGGCTAGACATGTAAGAGTAGCTAGTCAGTTGACATTACTAGCCATGACAGATAAAAAAAATTATGTCTGGCCAGTTGAGAAACCTTAATTTCCTATTTTGTGGGCTTGTGGTCATGCCATCTTGCAGTGAATTGCAATTGCTAAATTTATCAGGGCTAGACCATATCGGGTCATTGCTAGAGGGCATATACCACATTCACTGGAAGGGGTTCTTCTGCCACTTTTGTTTTGGAGGGAAGTTTTTGTGGCTATTTCTTTTGCATAATTTGCTGTTAGTGTTGCTAAGCGGTGCCCTGAATACTGAAGGTTCTTTCTTGCTCCTCTTTGGACTTTGAGATTTCATAAGCTACTTTCTGTAGTTTTTAAGAGTATCCCTACCATCATAAGGATTGGTTACTTCTGTTAAAAGCTGAGAATTTTAGGTGCTCAATTACCAAATATTATGTTTAGTGCAACATGCTTGTGAATGCATGTTGTGAACCTGAGAAAGGGGGCATACTTGCTTTCTGTGAGGCTGAGGAAGAACAAAGACAAGGGAACCACTGATATTGTTTTGGCTACAAGTTCAAAGAGAAGTCTGTATCTTTTTGAGTACCAGAACTTGGAAACATTATCTTTTAGAGTAAAGTTCCCACAATTGCCAGATAGCATGGCCAATGTTATCCTCGTTATACTTCAAAAAAGTAAGTTTACAGGCTCTATGAAGAGTGTGTGTGTGTGTGTGTGTGTGTGTGTGTGTGTGTGTGTGAAGCTGATGTGTATTTATTAAGATTACTGATATGTTCAGTCTATTGTTATCTGCTTAGATTGGAAGCAGATCTCTGAGCTCTTGAACATCAGTCTTTTACCACTGATCTTTAGTTCTTCCATATGCAGGCTCAGAAAGAACAGGGATCCCTTATACAGTCCTCCCTCTACATTCACAGGTTTCATCTTTATGAATTTAATTATTTGCGAGTGTGTGTGGCTTCTGTCCCCCGTCTCCTCCTCTCATTCCCATGTATTTTGCCCCACCATGGAGGATTCACACTAAGGAAGGAAGGAAGGGGGTGGGGTGGGGTGGGGGAAGACTTGTGCAAGCCTTCCTTCCCCCGAGCTCCCCCTCCGATTCCTATGCATTTTGCCCCAGCATAGAGAACTTAAATGTGGCTTCCCCCAACCCCCTTCCCTTCCACAACTCAGAACCGCATTGGCTTTTTAGTTGCCACATCACACTGCTGATTCATATTCCGCTTGTGGTCTACTAAGACTCCTAGATCCCTTCCATGTGTGCTGTGTTCAAGTCAGGTGTTCCCCATCCTATATCTGTGCATTTCATTTTTTCTGCCCAAGCATAGTACCTTACGCTTCTCCTTGTTGAAATTTATTTTGTTAGTTTTGGCCTAGCTGTTTTTGGCCCATGTTTGAGACAAAATATTCATAGATTTACTCCTCCCGTATTATTCCTAAAAACTAGGTAGCAAGTAAACTTTTATATAAGATTTGTACAGTGGTGCTACTCAGAGTAGTGTTGTGTAGACAGATGCTGGTGCTCAAGCCATAGCCTATCTCTCCATGGTGAGTTTGTAGGAAAGAAAGAAACAGTTGTAGCTAGTGGGCACAAATATGGTACAGTCCCTGCCACATTAGAAGGGAAATGTCAGTTTCTTCACATCAGAAGAACTGATGTACTGCAGTGGTTCTCAAATTGTGGGGCATGACCTTAAATGGGGGCTGGATAGGTGCTTAAGGGGGACACAAGAAAAGTCAGCCTGCAAGTACAGCACATGTGAAAAAGAGAGGCAGGCCTGTATGTGTACAGACCACCGAGGATTGACTGGTCCCTGCAAAAGAGCAATGCGATGTCGTCCCCCATTATGCTTTCCTCTACCCCCAAAAATCAGCTGCCCTTTTTTCATGCTTTTCCCCACTCAGTTTCTCGGAATGATCCATTGTTGGCAGAGCAGGCATATGCCCGTTAGCAAGTTTCTTGGGTGGGGGAGTGGAGAGTGCGAGAGCTCAGTGTTAAAATGGAGGGATTGTGCAGTACAAGGGGGCTGGCAGAAGGGTGTAGGATAGGACACGCTGTCTGTGAGGCAGCGTCAATATAACTGTTCCTTGTTCTCTTCTGCTGAGATATGCTTCTAATTACATATTGGGATTTTGGCAAAGCCCAGTCTTGCTGTGGGGTTCTTTTGGTCCCAGATCTTCTTCTTCACCGTCGCCCCAGTTCTCGTTGGAAGGGGCTTCTGCGGCCATCCAGTGGGTGTGACACTACTTGTAAATGCTTTATGCTTAAAATTGGGTGGCCTTGCTACATCCTGGTTGTGAAGTCACTTGATCTTCCTACCTTGATGCTCCTCAACCTCATTTTGTTTTGAAAGTGAAATGGTTTTTAATTAGAGGGGAAAAAAATGAAGATGGTTGTTCCAACAGCTATGGCAGTGGTCAGAAGGAGCCTATGGAAAAGGAAGGAAGAGGAAGAAGAGATATGGTTAAAATTACTTCTCTTTGGCTTTCACAAAAGCTATCATTAATGGTGAGAAATGTCCACAGTGAGTGATATGTTTAAGTATTTCAGCTTCATATAGTATCTTGAAACAAAACATAAAGAGTTTGTCAACAAACCAGAAGATTTTTTAAACAGAAAACAGTAATTTCAAGTCTATCCAGCAAAGCTTTGCTAAAACAGTGAACGTACTGCTCTTCTGATCTCTTATCAGGTCTCTTCCAGAACTGCTGAGCGTAAAATCCCACACACAATAGGTGAAACTCCTGTATTACTGGCAGCAGTTGATATTGTTTCTACCATGTTTGGTGAATCTGTGGTGCTGCAGTTTAGAAATGTCTCCCTTTCTAAAGAAACATTATCCTGGTGAAAATTAATTGTGTTAAGTGAGCAGTTAATAAGCAACTGGAAAGATAATTACTATGCACTTCAAGTTGTCAAAGCAACCACTGTGCATAGAGGTGGCCGTCTAATTATGTCCAATTCATTGGTGGTGATAAGCTGCGAGAAGTTTTGATTTGTGAGGCTTTTCCTACCAATACAACTGTGCAGTGGATTTTCAATATGATTGATATTTTTGAAAGAGAAAATGGTATATCATGGGAGAAATGCATTGGCATATGTACCAATGGAGCTTGTGCAATGTCTAGGGTACACACTGAAGTTAAAGCAAAGATTAAAGCAGTTTCTCCTAAGCAAAGTGAACACACTGCATGATTCATCAGGAAGCACTGCCATCTAAAGAGCTAAGCTGTCCTGTGAAAGTTATACAGGCAGTTGTGAAAACCGTAAATTTCATCAAAGCATAGCCACTGAACTCTCAAATTTTAAGAGCTTTGTGTGAAGATATGGGTTCAGCGCACACTGCCTTATTTTTTTACCGCAAAGCTTGATAGCGGTCCACAAGCAAGTTGCTGGACAGAATTTTTGAGCAGAGACATAAAGTAATAAAGTGACTTTTGTTCTGTAAGGTGTGCCAATGTTGCGTTTTTCAATTTTTTCCAAAAATTTCCTTGTTTTTCAATCTCTCTGGAAAAAACAGCTTCCCCTCCTCCATGATTTCAGAAATGCCAGAAATTTCACATTTCTGACATCTGTATTTTATTTATAGGAGCTGGAGAGTAAGAAGTCTCTGGATAGTCTGGGTTATGTAAAAATTCCTGCCTATATATACTTTTTCATCCTAGCTTGGTTGACAGAACAGCAAGATCCTAACTCTTTGCCCTGGAGTCCCTGTTCGGATACTCAACATCATATTGCTTTTCGTTCCAGCGTTCTGTGTACAACTCCTGCAGTGTCTCCATATTTGTTAAGAACTTTTAGGAAAGCCATAGCCGAAATTAAGAATTGCGTGCATGGATTTGTGTTTTAGATAATGCCACTTTGGATGAGTGGCATTAACTTCCGTGCCTTTACATCCAGCGCCTTTTTTTGGATGGAAAGTGGATAGACATGTCCACCTGTTCACTTTCATTTCTCCACCTGTGCCAATTGGGAACAGCTGTCTTTTGTTTGTTTCTTCCTGTTGCTTTGCAGAGGCAGCAAAGAAACTATTAAATGCTGAGCCCTGAGTATTTACAGTTCCTTAACCCTATGGCTGTTTGGCCCGCTAAATAAGAGAAGGGACATTTATTCCTTTTTAATGGGGAAACTCTGTCCTTTCCTCCTCTGCTCTGCAGCTTGCCTTCTGCGCATTTTCTGGACTTTCCCTGATAATTATTGGGTCTAACAATCACCTTTGGCATAACATAACAAGGAAGACTTCCAAACTGGACCAGGATGGTAGCTTTCCTTGGGAGCAGACACATATAATGTATCTCTGCTACTCCTTTATAGCAGTCTGATGCCAATTTCATGGCACCATCCAATGGAATCTGGGGATTTATAGTTTGGTGGGATATTTTGTATTCTCTGCTGGAGCTCTAATGGTTTAATTCAGGGGACTGGGCTAGAGCTCGGTAGCAAAGAATTCTAAGTACCTCACCAGACTAGAAATCTCAGGATTCCACAGGATGGAGCCATGACAGTTAAAGTGGAATCAGACTACTGTGTCTGTCTAGTGCAGATACATCCATGCTTTCTGTTTTTGGTGTTGCATAATTATTCAGAATAAGCCTCAGTTGTCTCAGACAGATATTGCATGATAAGAAATAAATAATTTTTGCATATTTAGTTTATACAGTAGTAGCTGCATATATTAGGTAGACCATCCTTTCCCAGTTGGATGCCTTCCACATCTTTTAGATTACAACTCCCATAAACCTCAGTTGTCCAGACTGTGTGGAGGGCAGCTGCTTGGGTGAGCCTGATATACATGATACGTGAACATGTTCTGAACATAGTTTAGGATGTGGTAGACAACTGTTGCATGTTGAATTGTCACTTGCACTGATTGTGGGGCCTGAACCTTACTGAATGTACATCGGAACCTCTCAGCCACTATTTTTCTTGCCTGCTTACCTTTCCTGGATAGTAATTACCCTTGGATAAACAGCCAAGTGCTGACTTGCACCTGTACATCTGCCCTTTTTTCTTTTTGATAAGCATAGAATTGTTTCTACGGTTGCAGCATTGCTTTCATGTGTTCCTTTTGAAATCATTTTAAAAAGCCGAGACTTTGTCTCTTTGTTGCAAAGGCCATAGTGGCACAGGTTAAGTTGGGTTAAAAGCACAGTGGTGTATGTGGTCACCATTGAGATGTGTTCTGTTTTCCTTGGAGAAAGCAGAGCTAGCCCTGTGACTACTTTCTGTCAAGTTTGCACCAGAAATCACAGGCAGCTGGCCTATGACGCTTTTGGTTTTGGAAGCACAGAACAGGGTTGTGGGGCTGCCAGTCCTGACTTCAATAGGCTGAGGTAGCTGTTCTGGCAGAGGAAATGGGGTGGGATGAAGAGGAGGTTGGAAGGAGAAGGGTGGTAGTGATGGCATGCAGAACAGGAGTTGTGCAACCAAGCCCTTGAATAAATATTTACAAAGTTGCTGTAGAGTTTGGCAATGCCCCTTCTTGTTTCATGGAAGTCTTTCCAGCCCGTTGCTGAAGGGGATTCAGGATATGTACCAGTAAGTTTGGCCTATTGTTTACATGTCAGCAGTGACTAATTTCTTTTCTGTCTGGCTATGGAGACAAAAGTAACCAAAGCTCCAAAAATGTTACATCAAACTTGGTTCATTTGTTGTGATTTCTGTATTCTGCTGCTGCCCAGTAAGTCCACATGAATAAAGTTATTTATACTTTGTACCAGAAAGATTCTGAACATGGTGTCCTCAAAAACTGAATTAAATAAAATTATATGGATTTACCAAATGTGTTTAAATGTTGTCCACAAAAATATTTAATCTCATTTTTGAGAGCCGTAACTGTGGAAAACTTCAGCCTCTGGTAATGGGCCATGAAATGAAGATCTCTGCTGAACAAATCTGTGTGGAATAACAGGCGTGTGTATTTTAATTTGCAGATTTTTTTGTGATTAGACCATCATCTGTCTGAATTAACTAAAAATACTTGCATCGGTTATCAGTTTTACTTTCTCTGTCTAGCTTGCCTGTTGCTGAGATGCCAGTCTGCCTTATGATGAATTTATGTAACTTGAAACTTTGTGTATTCCTGCCCTAACAGAAGCTGATCCACATGGCCTTTTGCCTATTTTATTTGCCTTGTTTTTTGGAACATGGAGCATAAGAAGAGCCATGATGGATCAGACCAAGACAGTCAGCATGCAGCATTCTTTTCCCACAGATAGCAGAAGGAGGGGGATAACGTGAAAACAGTCGCTCTCACGTGCTGTTGTTCTGCAGCAACTGGCCCTGAGTGGCATCATGTCTCTTTAACTGGGCATGAGATGGGATGTGTAGACAGTGGTTAACTTATTCTCCAGCATGCCAACATTCTACATGCAGTTGTCCTGTGGCATTGCCTCCCAAACGTCCTAAATCTGTGTCAGTTTTTGAGGACCACTTCATATTTTGCCAAAAATATGTATCCCTGCATTACCTTAATGTTTTGGCCACATTTATTCTGGAATTTTAAAAAGAGAAGCAGCCTTTTTTCCAAAAGGCAGAAACAAAACATACAGCTACCCACCTGCACTTGGAAACTTTGACTAATGGAGAATCTTGAGCAAAGGAAAAAGGACCTGTTTCTTTCTCCTCCTTCCAGAAGGTAGGAAGAAGAAAAAAATGTTGCCTTTTTCTCTTTTCAAAAACTTTTTACAAAGATTGTTTGGTGTACCGGAAACAGTATGCTTGAAGAAGTTTCTGTAATTTTTTTGAGGGGAGGAGGGAGGGCACCTGTTTGTTCCTGTAGTGCAGTGATTCTCAACCTGTGGGTCCCCAGATATTTGTGGACTTCAGCTCCCAGAAGCCCCAGCCACTATGGTCAATGCTCAGGGCTTCTGGGAGCTGAAGTCCACAAACATCTGGGGACCCATAGGTTGAGAACCACTGCTGTAGTGCCTAATCTCTCTCCCTACACCCCACACCATGGTTGTGGCAGCCATTGCAATGCCTTTTTTGTGGTGACAGGGAATTCCAGGTTGAGCACAGCAACCCAACAATACATTTGGTCAGCACTCTGGCAAATGAAAAGTCAGACACAGTTGTGTGTGTGTGCTCCTTCAAGTTGCTTGTCAACTCATGATGACCCTGTAGGGCTTTTTTAGGCAAGGAGTATTCAGAGATGGCGTGCTATTTCCTTTCTCTGAGATATCGCCTACAGCAACTGGTATTCCTTGGACCTCCCCCTTGCAAATATTAACCAGGCCTCACTCTGTTTAGCTCCTAATGTCAGTTAGGGTTTGGTGCCTTCAGGTTATTTGTATCATTGAAGAAAGTGCAGTTCACCAGATTCGGTTGGACTGCAATTCCCGCTTTTGCCCAATAGATCTGTTTTATAGAGTTGATGGGAGTTATGGTTTATATTGCTGAGAGAGGGCTGTACTTTGTCCATCCTCACCTTGATTTTTGCTTTGTGGCAGCACACTCATTTGGATTTTTTTTTTAATAGAAGGGGAATTATGGTGACAGATGCCATGGAAATGTCATTTGGAGGTCTTTAAGGTCTTTAAGAATATATTTGATAGTCCCAAGCAGAGTAGACCCACTGAATCACGGAAAATGTGGAAAGTCAATACTTCTATAAATTCCGTTGATTCAATGAGTCTCCTGTAGTTGGCACTTCAACTAAATTTATCCCTCAGTTACATAAAACATGTATGTGTCCAGACGTCTGTTCTAAATCATGAGGGCTCAAAATATTTTTGTAAGGAAAAAAAATATTGAGGTTCTTTGGCATTTTAACATTGGACGACAGAGCAAAAGCTATACACAGTCTTGCACCATAAAATCAAAGCAGGGAATTATCTTGTGCTCATCAGCTGTGTGCAATCTCTTCCTTAAAAAGTGATTTTTATATAAGACTTAGAGGCTTGCCATTTTGAGAGGCTCCACCACTCAAATGTGTATTTTTAATAATTGTGTAAGTGCTTTAAGTGGGCAGTGGCTTTTGCATAAATACAACATGCAGATCTGACTTAAAATAGAACTTCTTTGAATAGCTATAAGGGAAAAAGTTATCTGACTGGTGTAGTCTCAGAAATAAAATGATGGAAGTAAACACATGTATGACTTAGTTTTCAAGGTGGGGGAACATTTTGGTGCCATAAGTTGGCTTGAATCTCAAAGCAGAGTAAGCCCACTGAGTCAATTATTGAATGATGAGTTAACATATTGGTAATTCTCATTGGTTCAATGGGTCAGCTCTACTGAGAACAGGCAACAATATTCAGTCTTATCATAGACCAGCTTTCCTTAACCTGGTACTCTCCATCTGAAGGGCATTAAAGTTGGGGGAGACTGTTGTAGGCTCTGATTTTGTTCCGTTTTTTGTTTTTTTTTTGGTAGATCTCTCTCTCCTCTGCTCTCTCTTTTGAATGCTTGTTACTGTAATGTCCATCAGTCCTGGTTTGCTGCAAGGTTAGACTCAAGCTCTTCTGAACTTTTGGAATAGCTTGATTACGGTGTGATGGCCTGCATTGACAGTGTATCGGGAAATACACACCCTTGGTGCTTAAGCCTTTTACTTCAAGAGGTGTGCGAACACTACAAAATATACATTGGTTTTAAGCTGGTTAATGTTCCATAGTCTCGCTCAGAGCATCATGGTGATTAGGTTTGGTGATAGTGTTGAGTAGTATGTGTTAGATGTGTTCAGCCCTCCACTCCTCATAGAACTGCAATACCATGATTTTAGGAGGAAAAGACATTGCTGTTTAACAAGTTACAAAAGTCTATGACAACATTCCTTTCCTGGTGCCCTCTACATTTGTTGGACTGCACTCTCATAATTCCCAGCTAGCATTAAGACACCAGGTTAAAGGTGATTCAGATGTGCCATGTAACTTCTCTGGAATCAAAGTTCTGACCAAAAAGCTCAATGTAAGATCTGGTTTCATGTTTAGAGTTTAGGGGTCTGTGAACTAGGTACCAAAAATATTTTATCCCTTAGGTTTTCTTCCTGTTAGTTTGAAAATTGTGTTCAAATATATTTTTCTGTGGAGGGGATCTGTAGCTTGCCATCTGATTCTCCAAAGGATGAATGGCCCCCCAAAAGGGTTAAAAACCACAGATCTAGAGAAAAAGTGGAAATGTTTCTGATACCTTTAAAAAAATATGTGAGTGGAGAGTAAGTTTTGGCAGGTGCAGCTTGTTGGGCAAAGAAGAAAGAGCCTGCAGCTATTGATGTCTCCTCTTCTTACAGTCTGTTAAAGCCTTGAATTCCCTTGCCTCTCTACGTGCCATAGGAAATGTCCTTAGCTGTTCTGTATCAAATATGATTAATGATGATGATATTATTAATTTAACTTTGTCTATATAGTAACCTTGTAAGATGGGATAGAATGAAGTTTCTGATCCATCCATTGTGTATAAAAGCACACATTTCACCTTAGAGTACCTAGGGTAACTTTTATATTAGTCTCCATTTTTTTCCCAAGCACATGATAGTATTTTTTTTCCTTGTAGTGACAAGAGTTAGACTTTTAACCTTACTTCTTCTTCTTCTTTTTTATCTCTCTCCTTTTTCTTTCTTTCCAGAAGGTAACAGGGGCATCTGGTGGAGCTTTACCAAAAAGGAGAAACACCAAGCTATTTTTAGGTATTGTAAAGAGCCATTTTCACAACCTTCTTTTGACTAACCCAAGTGCATGTATACTTTTTGTGTTTTGATATTTTTTTTTAACGCAAATGAAATATAAGTTATTTAGCCTATTGGTGGGAGACATTTTTAAAAAAACTACTGTGAAGCTTGCAACCCTTGGAGGCTTTTCTGTAATACCTTGAAAAAATCCTCGGAATACTGTTTTCACTTTCTGCACCTCTCTGTTTTGCATGTGCTAATAAACTGAACCTGCAAGCCTTTCTTTGTGTCAGTGAAAGCCTTGTGAAAAGAAATAGAGCATCAGGGAGAGTTAAGTCCCAAGGCCAGACTGGACATAAAAAATCTTCCTGACTTTATGATTTTTGTTTACTCTTACGACAAACTGGATTAGTGAATTTACAAGGTTTCTATCAACATTCTTGCTGGTTCATATTGTGAATTTGTTAACAATTGCTTGAGAACATGAATTTGGTTTATAGGTGGAGTACTGAAATCGAATGGGAATGGGTGCAGGATTTCATCCACATTATATGTGTACATATTTGTATAGTTAAAATATATGTCAGGGTTGTAGCCCTTTTCTGATTGGTATTCTCTAGTTTGTAGGAACATAGTAGCTGAAAAAGCCTATGGTGAAATGTGTTTAGACAAAGCTTTGTGCTATGTTCAGATTGCAGACAGATACACGGTTAATTTTACTTTCTCCTATATTCAGTTTTTTTTTAAAAAAATCTTGAATTCTTTCCATCTCACAGTTGAAATTTGAGAATTTTGGTAAATTCTTATCAAAGCCCAAATTAATGAAATTTCTCACTCATCTGCACTGGCCAGTTTATCAGTGACTGCTAGTCACTTTGGTTAAATATTTCCTCTAGTAGGAGAGGTGGCATGGCTCTGAACACCAAATTACTGGGGAGTGTGACCAGGAGAGTACTGTTGCACTGATGTCCTAATTGAGGTTGTTCCACTGTATGCAAGGAAAGCTGGATTAGATAGGTGTGTTCTGAACCAGTAAGGCTTTTCTCACATTGTACTGTTCTGCCATGTAGCTACTGAAAGCTGAGGCGTCTGTGAAGGGAAAAACAACCTGATGAGTGCTGTAAACATGATTGAATCGGCAGGAATTCAGACACAGCATTCAAAGCCCAGTGAGTATAGGAATGGACTGCCCAGTGAATATAGAAATGGACTGCCATTCCTATACGCCTTTGCCATTGACTAGGTTGGCTAGAGCTGATGAGATTTGTGGGCCAGAAACATCTGGAAAGTTACAATTGTCTTGACCTGCATAGATTAATGTAGGAATTTTATGTTTTCCGTATTAATCTTGACCTGCATAGATTAATGTAGGAATTTTATGTTTTCCGTATTCATAAAACCTCACATTCTCTCTCTACTTTTTATGAGAAAATCGCTAATTTTGGTAAGTTATTATTTTAAAAATGAAACAGGAATGATGCATCCCTCCAGATGTTGCTTGACTTTGACTCACACATAACTTTGTGAAAACAGACATTGAGGGGGCTACCAGAAAAATTAATGAGGACAGTTGCCATTTGTCTTCTTATATAAATTTAGGATTAATATTTGGGGGGGGAATGGCAGTTGGTAGGATGGCTAATTTTTTATGTTGTCTGCAAGAACCAAATAGTGTTTTTGCTTGGTTGTGAATTTGTATCTCCCCTCTTTTTTTTTGAACCAAGAACTCATTGTTGATTTCATTATTGCAAAACTGAGCTTGATTAGTTGTTTCAGAGTTAGTTTTACAATATATGAAAGACTATTTTGTGTAATACATGACTGGAAGGAGTTCATTTTCCTTGCCTTGAATAGGACCTTGCTTGGTTTCTGCATTATTTGTTCAGGACCTAAATAAAATGGGTTTAGAATGTTTTTACTTCACCTTTTGGTTTTGCAAGAAATTCTCAAGGTGGTTTCCAAATTAAGACAAATACCAAAGGTATTATCATAAATACCAAAAGTGTGCATGATAGACCATAAAACATCAAGGGAGGTTTAAAATTAGATTACTGTCAGACTTGGCAGTAACTGTTCCTCCTCTGCTAATGTCTACATTGCCTACCTGAGAATGCCCACACCCCACAATCCAGAGCTTAACATGAATCTTTAGGAGTCAATTTTTGGTTGAGAATAAATGGGTCAGTAGTTGGCTGGCAACTAGAGCTCATTTTACTGTTTCACCAAAGCTACCAAGATGGCTGAGTGGTTTTGAATGTGACCTGGCACTCGGCAACATGGTCAAGGGCAGCGCAACAGTGGCCATTTCCGCACTAGCCTGTTATAGCACAATGATTCCACTTTCAACATCCTCTGGAATCCTGGGGTTTGCAGTTTCGGGAGGGACCGCTTGGCCCCTCCCGAAACTGCAAACCCTAGGATTCCAGAGGATGTTGAAAGTGGAATCATCGTGCTATAACAGGCTAGTGCGGAAATGGCCAGTGTCGGGAAATACCTGGCAAGCTTTTATGTTGGCACTGCCTTTAGGGTTGCCATTAAGGATTAATTCCTTATTAGTCCAATGGCTGAACCGGCTTGGATTCAACTAATGTTCTCTGTATACTTCCCAAATGGCTATTTGTGAAGCCCTCCCAGTTTCCTTTTTCATACATCTGATCTAAATAGAGGATTCTGAAAGCCTTAATTTTTTTTACCTTTTTTTCTGTATGTGGTGATGGCTAGAGAAGGTAATGTATTAGCATCTCAATGTCCTGGCGCTGCTTTATTATTTCTGGGAAGTCTTTTTGTCTTTCTTTCTTTTTCTTTTCTTTGCCGCCTTTCCTGTTTTTCATATTCCACAGATAAAATAACAGAGGGGCCCAATTTGCTGTTCACAGTATTGTGTTGCCTGTAATACAGAGGCGACATCCCCTCTCTTTATGGTTGTTTCGCCCGACTGAATGTGAACAATAGCTTAGAATCCCTTTTGAGAGACTTCAATCTATGGAATGTGACTCTGAGAAAGGTATGTGGTGAGTTAAATCACCCTTTGCCCTGCTTGCTGGCGTCCCTTGCCCATTTTTCAATTTTCAGGATAAATTTTGAAAAATCAAGTCTAGAGGAAGAAGGCAAAAGTAGTGTTTCTGTGAACCAAGTAAAACCCACAGAAACTTGGCTGGAAATGTTTTCCTTTTCCCCACAACTATTTAAATATTTCTTCCTATTTTTTAAAAAAAGTTCCAGACATCTTACTAAGCATACGCAGCAGATTATGTGGAGGCTACTTACTTCTTACTATCCTTTCATTTTCTGTCATATTTAATTTAATTTACTATAGTTAAAACATGTAAGAACGTAGAGGGCCTTGCAGCTGTTTGGTGCGCACAGCAGTTATTGGCAATTCCATTTTATGGTGTGCTAGTTTATAAACATAAAGAGAGATCCCTGGTGCAGTCTATGAAATGAATGAGAAAATCCATAGTTTTTCCCATTCATCAGCGAAGCCAAATGTATAAAAAGACATTTCCCCCTCCCAACCTGAGCATCTCGGTTTTGTAACCTTCATCATTGATAAACATTTCCCCAAATGTATTTTTCTAGCCACTGAACAATGTTTAAAATATAACTGTCAAAGATGACTTAAATTCCATTACACAGGTGGTTTTCTTTTTTTTCTTTTTTTTGAGATATATGTTTAACACTCCTTTTTCTCGTTAGAGTACTCATATAATACTTATTTAATCTGTAAACCCGAACAATAATTTGGAGGAAGGAAACAGCTGAATATTTGTGAACTAGAGAGCCGTTAAGTGCCTAGAAAAATGTGGTGTGTGTGTGTGTTATATGATGTTGACTGTGTACAAAGGGATCATTGTGTGAAAAGTGCAGCTGTTTTGAACTGGGGGCAACCATTTAAATGAGGACCTCAACTCACTGCTCTACTGTCAAGTATATGAACCTATGAAATTGCCTTATTTAGTCTGCCCTTTGGTCTGTCTAGTATTGTGCGGTGTGAAGCTCCATGGTTTCAGACCCAGTGCCTTCTACAGCAATCCTGCCTGACATCCCTTTTTTAACTAGAGATCTCAGGGATTACATTGGAAATCAGTATTTTTCAAAGGTCTGCCCTCTTTTTCCACATGTGACATGCGCTTCTGTTTTCTGAATTCTGGCCCTAGGCATGGAGTAGGTGAGATGTGGCCTTCAGCCTGATTTCGTGGGGATGGACAGAGAGAGGGTTGGTCGTACAGAGGGAGTGTTTTATCTTGCAAATTCTGCCCATCTCTAACTCTAACCATCATCATTCCCCTACTACTGGAATTGACTTTTTCCATAGGACATTAGATAAGTCACTGGAAAGATGTTTTCCTCCATTGGGCTAGACCAATAAGCTGAACTGAAATGATATTGTGCTTCAGGGTGCTGCTGCTAAGGAGCAGAGTTGTTCAGTGTTTCATTTTAACTTCCCTCTGTGAACTGGGAGCTTGTGCAGACAAGGAAAATTGCTGCTTTACTTTCTAGCAGGGCCTCTTCCTCTTACTGAGAAAGAGATGTAGGGAGAAGTGCATGACAGGCAAGCTCTTTTCAACAATTATTAAGAACAGTTTCCCTCCATATTTGCAGGTTTCACTTTCGCTAATTTGATTCTTTGTGGGGTGCCCACTTGCCCCGCCCATTCTCCCCCTTCCACCCCATTCCCACCCCACTTGCTCCTCTCATTCTCCCTGCCTCTGGTGCAGGCACACCCTGTGCGGGTGGCAGGAAGGTCCAGGGAGGATGATCGCCAGTTTCCCATGCTCCTCATGATTCCCTTACTGCCGCGGGCACACGAAGGGCAGAAAGGTCCAGGGAAGGTGACGACCAGTTCCCCGTGCTCCTCCCGCCGCCCCTGCCACTGCGGATGCGCCCTGCACCAGTGGCAGGGAGGTTCAGGGAAGGCGATCGCCAGTTCCCTGCGTTCCTCCTGTCGCTGCAGCCAGTGCGGGCCTGCCTCACGTGGTTGGGAGGAAGGTGCGGGGAAGGCGATTGCCAGTTCCCTACCTCCCTGTTCCCTGCCTGAGTGGGTATGCCTGCCAGGCAGAAACCTGTAGGGAGGGCACCCTATTCGTGATTATTTGACATTCATGAGGGATCTGTGTCCCTATCCCTCGTGAATGTGGAGGTCCTACTGTATGCTGACTCACTGGCTATTCATCATAATGCCTATGATGCCATAATCCCTATCTGGAACCTCCCAGATTAGAGGCGGTATGCCACTGAATGCTGGTACCTGGAGAGAAATGATAAGAGAAAACTTTTGCTTTCATACTCTGCTTTTGGGCTTACTGGAGCTATCTGGTTGACCATTATGAGAAGAAAGCTGATGAATCGGATGGATTATTGGTCTGACCAAACAGTCTTTTTTTGTGTTCTTGTGGAACATGATACTTTCAGCCAGGATCATATAACTAGGGCTTGGGGGACAGGGAGATTACTTTTCTAGACAATATCTCCCAGAATCCTTCAGCCTGATATCATAATCACTGGCTTGCAGTTTTTCCAAGATCTGCCTTTTATTTTCTTGTAATAGTGGGGAAAACTGATTAATACCTGGTTGGAAAAAGGCCATTGATAAGAAGTTGAAGGCCTGGCTGACCTGATAACACATTTTGTACTTGAAAAACTGGAAAAAACTGTTGATTTAATGAAAGGAAGGCAGACAGTTCATTGATCTTTCATTGAAAGTAGTCAAATTGGCATATAGAAAACCAGTTCTGCCTTGTCAATCATTTCACTTTATCCCTGATCAGATACCGGGATAATCTGTGAGGTGGAGTGCCAAACTGACATGTGTGTTTTCTTGCAAAGAAATTTCTGGTTAAACATATGGAGGAGGTATTGAAGCTCTAGTGAGCTTGTGGTTTAGATAGTCTCATTTGGCAGCTGTGTAATAAAATGTGGGAAACCTCATGATGCATTTTAAAAGTAATGTGTGCATTTTAAGGCTTTGTGGTGGTATACTGAATGTGAACCAGATGTGCAGTATTGACTAGTTAGTTCACTCAGCTAGAATTAATGTTGAAGACTGTCTTGTGGTCTAAGATAGCTTCTGAGAATTTATTGCAAAATTTGAGATGAGGGGTGGAAAATAAGGGCTAATCCCAACTGCAAGAATCCCAACATGTGATTAAAACGGAAATGAATTAACTAGCACAGAAGGCGGTATGGATTAGATACAGCCTTACTTAATCCTGCATCAAAAAGTACCCGCAAACGCAGTCTGTCAATCCAGTTTGAATATTTGCCGCGTTCTCGCTTCTAATTCTCTTTGAGGTATAAACCTATTAAGGACATTAAACCCCTTCCAATCCCTTCTGTATTAGAAACATCCTTAATTGATCGCCTTATGCAAATCAGCTGTAGTCACAAAGACAGAGTTGAAAAGAAGGAAGGGTTTCTTTTTTTCAAACTTAATATTGAGGTAACAGGAAATCATTTTTTTGCTCCAAACCAGTGGAAAGACATAGCTGATGAGCAGGTTAAAGTTTTTCTCTGGCTCGTATTTGAGTTGGTTTGAACAAAAAGTTTTTTTTTAAATTTCGCTGGCAGAGGATAATGGTTTAACTTCTTGGAAATACATGTTTATTATATGATTTGAGAGTTTATACCCATGACATTATTTTACTTGGAATAGATAGACAGGTATGCCTTAGTTAATGAATTAGATGTGATCCTGGACATTGCTTTTTGAACCAAAAATTTGATACCAGAGGTAGAAATAACGTGGAAAGAATGAGGATAGGTTACTCTACAACAATAGCAGAAGATCTGCTTTTTTGGCTAGTGCATGTACTGTATATGTCTCCATAGGGGCTGTTTCAGAAAAGTCGTTTCCATTTATGTGATAGGGAAGGGGGAATACTTAATCTAAAATGGCCATTTTCATTTGCCATTTTTATAGGAACTGGTACTGCAGCAATCAGCTTTTTAAAGACCTGCCTGATTAACCTAGGATGTTTTCTTCCTCCGTTTTTTAAAAACGTTTTAAAACATTTTTAATTAATTAATTAAATATACTAACCCTATTTGATTTTAGGAATTTAACCTGTTCTTCGCAGACTTCTTACTGGAGAATATCTGTAGATTGATGGGTTAGACTGGGATCCTATTTAAGTTTCTGCCTTTACTGGAAACCTATACTGATATGAATGTTCTGGATTTACTTGTGGCTTCATAACTCTGATAGTGTTTCCTAAGCATTTATAGGTCTGTTCTAAAAGCTGAAACCTGTGTTTGGTGGTGTGAACATGCTGGGAGCAAGGAGATGTAGCTGATAGATGCTGTAGTTACTTTGTTGGTGGGTACTTAGTATTGATAAAATTTAGGATCTTACTGTAATTCATCGTTCAAGGATCAGATGGAGTACCCAAGACTACCCAGAATACCACCCCAACACAAAACCAGATCAGAATTTTAAAATAAATAAATAAATAAATAGTGCAATGTGTTTAAAAGATGAATTGGTGCTCCAAGTGCCTTCCAGGAGACAATTCATCTCCCAGAAAAGATGGGTGGGTCAAAGGCAGTGAAAACAGCTCTGAGGGAGCTTCATGAAACCCCAAAGCTGCATTTTACCCATGCCTTGGCCTTAATTCAATTCAAGATAAATGAAATAAGATCTCTGAATTGTGCTCGAGAAATAATGCCACAACTGCATGTTTGGAAATGGATAGCTTCCTACCTGAGATCCTTTTATATGGCATTTTGTGTGTGATAAAATCTTAGAGTATCTTCCTAATTCTTAGAACAACCTCATCTGAGTGGCCAGAATTTTCTCTTTTGATTTATTAAAAGGTTTTAATGGCTGTTGAAGCACCTCCTTTACCAGATAGCTTTTTTCACTTACAGGTATAGCTAGGCTGCAAGATGTTTGGATCTTTGTGTGAGATATCTGGGACTTTGCATAGGCATGTACTGCTGCTTTTAGTGAAATTGAGATTATAGGTTGTGAATATGCTGAAAGTTATTTTATTTTTAAGATTTTTTAGTATATGTTTATGTTTAATGTGTTTTAGTGTCAGTGTAGTAGTTTAAGCATTGGACTGTGACCCTGGCAACCAGGATTCAGGTCTGTACTGAGCCATGAAAACCTGCTGGATGACTTTCGGTGTGTCACACACTCATAGCCTCACAAAACCCTGTGATAGATTCTCTGTAAGTTGGAAATTATTCTTGTATGTGTACTTATTAAATAGAAAAGTAGACAGTATTATCATTCCCATATTGTAGAGGAAGACAACGAAGTTGAGGGAAGTGGGTCATACCTATACTGGTGGCCAGCTATTAAATTTATGGTAAACTTTGAGAGCTAGTGTGTTGCAATGCTGGGTGCGTTGTATGTAGACTGAGGGGGTTTGGGGCAGTATTCTCCTCATTTAAGTCCTATTCAGGGCTTTTAAAATCCAAATAAAGTAAACATGTGATGGGGAAGAGTATGCCAGACCTTCCTCTTTCCACCCCAGTGTGTGCCATTATATATTACCTATTGAGGGTAGCTTTCTGAAAGCCTCCTCTTTTGGAGGCTTTCTAAGCGATCAGCAACACTAATTGTATATGCATAGAAGCTAAAGTTGACCTCTTCATGCTGTGGACCATTGAACTGGGAAGTGAGAAGAGAGGGTCTAGCTTTTCATCATTCTAATATGTTTCTGTTATTCTAGTTGAAGAGTATCTGAATTTAGGATCTCTAAAAGACAAAATCAAGCTGCTGTCTTTATCTAAAAAAAGAGGATCTTTCATACTACATGGTTAAACCACTATGGTTCCACCTTAACTACTAAGTCAATCTCTTGTGAAATCTTGGTGTTTGTAGTTTGGTGAGATGCTAGACCTATCTAGCCAATAATTCTAAATACCCTTCCCCAAACTGCAACTGAACAGGTCTAAATATCCTAAAGGTGCCGGATCCTATCTGATCTTGAAAGCTGGGTAGAGTCAGCTCTGGTCAGTATTTGGATAGGAGAATGCCAACAAATACCAGGTACTGTAGGGTATTTTTCAGGGGAAAGAACTGCCAAAAATCATCTCTGAGTATTCCTTGCCTAAGGAAACCCTATGAAATTAACGGGGTCGCCATAGGTCAACAGGCAATTTGAAGGCACATATACACATACACAGTGCAAATAGAATCCTTGTGGTGTAGTAGTTTGAGTTTTGGGCTAGGACTCTGGGAGACCAGGGTTTGAATCCTCACTCAGCCCTTGGAAACCCAGTGGATAAACTTGGGCAAGCCATTCTCTCTCAGCATCAGAGAAATGCAGTGGTATAACTAATCTGATCAAAGCTTGCCAAGAAAACCCCTATGATAGATTTGCCTTAGGGCCACCATAAATTGGAAATAACTTGAAAGCACACAGGATGTTGCCATGGTGGTTGAAACAGAATTGTAATGTTATGATCATGTAATATGAATGATCAGTAAAGCACTTTTAATATTCAGATTATCTAAACATATGAAGCTTGATAAATATTTGATCAAATTACACACAAAGTACTTTAGGAAACCCTCAAATACAGTAAACCAAATGATTTTTATCTTTATGAATCTTTTTTGTCAGTAATGAATTCCCACACTGGGCACAGTTCATATTTAGTATAAATTCAAATTCAGCTGTTGTTGTGTACCTTTAAGTAGTATCTGACTTGTGGCAACCATAAGATGAACTTATCACAAGGTTTTTGAGACTGAGAGTATGTGGAGCGCCCATGATCACCCAGTGGGTTTCTTTGGCTGAGTGGAGAATCAAACCCTGGTCTCCAGGGTCATACTCCATTGCTCAAACCACTATACCACACTGGCTCTCAAATTCAGCTATAGCAAGACAACAACAAGAAGCTGTCTTTCAAAACCAAACCAAAAAGGCTGTAGCCATAGAGTTGCCTTTGCATCATACCAATGCATATTTAAATTGGTGATACTTTGTAAACTGTTAGCCAGCTGCGGTTGAAATTTTCTGCGTTCAGATTGTACTGATTTTCACATTCCCATCCAACCATGCAACTCGATGGGTATTATGTTCTTTCTCTTTCTCAGCCTAACCCCTCTTTTGCAAGAAAGTACAACAAGAAAGAAAGAGATACAGAAAATTACACTACTATTATTAACACTAATGAATTGACCATGTGTTTGAGAAAGTGAAAGTCCCTCCCTCCATCCCAGCTGCCATTGCCCTGGCCTCAGGGGGAGAGAAGAGTCATGCTGAGCTCCATCATACCTAGACCCAGAACCAGGAGAAAGGCCCTTCTTCCATCCCAGCAGCCACTGCCTGGGCCTCAGCTGAAGAGCCAGTAGCTTCTGGACTTAATCCCCTCGCACACTGCCATTCCCTTTTCCTTGTGTGTCCGGTGTTATTTAGATTGCAAGACAGAGGGCAGGGAACTGTCAAATTAACCATTTGTAACCTGCTCTGAGAGCCTTTGTGTCTGACGAGCAGAGTATGTATATATGTGTGTACGTGTGTAAGTAGAAAGAAAGAAGGAAAGGAAGGATGGAAGGAAGGAAGGAAGGAAGGACAGAAGGGAGGAAGGAAGGAAGGAAGGAAAGGAAGGATGGATGGAAGGAAGGAAAGGAAGGAGGGATGGAAGGAAGGAAAGGAAGGACGGACGGACGGAAGGAAGGAAGGAAGGAAGGAAGGAAGGAAGGAAGGAAGAGGATCTAATCCTCAAAAGTTAAAATAGATTTGATAGTGCCGCAAGATTTCTTTTTTTTTTTTTTTGTTATGCTGAGCTACCTGTTTGAAGAAAATGGAAGGTACAGAAAGCGATTACAAAATGATGGGTCTGAGGGAGGCCTGTTTAGTGCCTTGAAAGGAAACACAGTATGTAAATGAATAAATAAAATATAAATATATAAATGTTGAACTGCACTGTTCTGACTCACAGTTCTCTCATTCAGTCCCTGCACAGCTTATACTCTCAGGGCATGCCTTAGACGTCATGGATTTGAAGGAACGTATAACCTGCAGCCTAAAGTGTCTCTAGGCTTGTTGGCTTGTGTTTTTGTGTGTGAGGAATATATTCCTTCATTGATCACAGTGGGCATCCTCTTTAGGAAGGAGCCCAGCTCAGAGCCCCATCATGGTGTTATTTTTAGCACATTTGGTTGGTAACGTCTAAATCTGATCTGGGGGCATGTCTAGTCGAGCAGTCCCCTTTTCTTTTGCCTCCAGCGTGTTAGCTTATGGCTCCCTTGTCTGCCTCGAGCTGGTCTTCAGCTGTTCTTTTCAGTCAGCTGATGGCCGAGCGTTTGTCATCGCACCCATGGCTAGAGTGACGCTCGTTGAACCTGGCCAGATGGTATCTGGAGGAAATGGAAATCCACCCAACTGACTGCTCACCCAAAAATAACAGCGTCTTAGTCCATCTTCACTGTCCTCTACATGCTCACTCCCCCCCAGCCTCTGCAAGCTTACGCCATTGCTTATTTTGCTTTGCTGCTGTCCTCTGTTTTTCTTTCTAGTGTGGTTTTGTGACCTTTGGTTGATCTCTGCTGATGAGGGCACCATTTTTAATAGTGCTTCTGACTGTATATCAGAGTGCTTTCAGGCCCTTAGAAGGGAAATACAGTCTGCTCTCCATATTAACTCTTCCAGAACGCCTTTTAATAAGCATGGCTTAGCTGACAGCAGCTGAAGCTTCTGCTAAAGGGGAAACAGAGAAGCTTGTGATGCTGCCCAAGCACATTTAAGAGCTCACCAGTTTTGGAAAGGAACCAGTAGTCAAAATAGCTACTGTGTCAGTCTTGTACAGTAATTTCCAGAGAATTGTCCGGTATGGTATGCCAGTATTTTGAAAGGAAGATGGGTATTTCTTTCTCTTTAACAGACACTGTACTTACATTTTCTTCGGTTCTCTTTTTTACCTTGGCACTGAACAAATGGGGGGGGGAATGGCTTGCTGGGCAGGAAATTTCCGCCATTTCCGCACTAGCCTGTTATAGCGTGATGATTCCACTTTCAACATCCTCTGGAATCCTGGGGTTTGCAGTTTCGGGAGGGGCCAGCTGACCCCTCCCGAAACTACAAACCCCAGGATTCCAGAGGATGTTGAAAGTGGAATCATCATGCTATAACAGGCTAGTGCGGAAATGGCCTTCAAGACATGCAAAGTCTCCTCCCCCTTCCCCGAGTGTTCATTCAGTTATGCAGTCGCTTGATCAAAGTAGTTTGAGTACACAAGGGATTCCACACATTAGATATTAAAAGATTATCTTGAGATAATCTTTTAATATCTAATGTCTAATATCCTACTTAATGATATAGAAAATTGAACATGAGTGTACAGCTATTCCTGGTAACTATAGTAGTGTGAATCAGAACCTTTTTCTTTTGTTATTTTACATTTATTTTTGTGGGCTGTTTTAACATGTAGTGTTCTTCTGTAGGGATGAAGGGCAGTTCCTTGCAAATAATAAACATTTTGCAGAATACACCAGATATCCCTGAAAAATACTAAGATCAAGGGGTCTGTTTATCATAAATGCTGGATTAACATGAGATAGTGATTTTTCTGAGCATATACCTTTATAGAATCAGAGTTGGAAGATATCACATGCATCATCAAGTCCAGCCCCCTGACATGCAGGAATACAGAATCAAAGCATTCCCAAAAGATGGTCATCCAGCCTCTGTTTAAAAACCTCCAAAGAAGGAGACCCCAGCATACTCCCAGGCAGTGTTTACCACTGTCAAACTGCTCTTACTGTCAGGAAGTTCTTCCTAAAGTTTAGGTGGAATCTCTTTTCCTGATGTTTGAAGCCATTGCTCCATGTCCTAGTCTCTGGAGTAGCAGGAAACAAGCTTGCTCCGTCTTCCATTTGACTTCTGTTCAAATATTTAAACATACCTATTACATCACCTCTTAACCTCCTCTTCTCCAGGCTAAACATACCCACCTCTCTTAGCCACTACTCGTAGGGCATGGTTTCTTTTCATTGAGTCCCATTATGTGTCTTTTCCACATTTTCTTCCTCCAGTTATAACCCTGTAGACTTGCCAGCTTTTTCTCCATCATCAAAAATTGCATGTATACCTTTTCGTTGAATCTGCTCAGTTTGTATCTTATTTCTGCATTTTCTGTCTTTATGCAATAGTCTTCATCTTTGTTTTCCTGCATCAATTTCAGGTGCATGGGTTAAACCTGTTTATATCTTTTTTTTCATTTTACGCATACATGTGGTTCTCATTGTACTATTAGTGATATGTAATAACAGACCCCAAATATGTCTTCTTATCTCCTTGGGAGATGTTGTTCTCTTTTCTGCCATTATTGGGGGTGATCCTTAATGGTATTGTTCCCAGTCTTTGGAACTCCTACCAAGAGAGGCTGGGGTAGTGTCCTTCCAAGAGCAAGAAAGTATGATTTGTTTGAGAATTGTTTTTGATTTGAAAACTTATTTGTTGCTGAAGTAGGTTTTAATCTGGTGTGTGCTGTTTAATCTTTGTTTTTAATCCACAAATTGCTGGTGCTTTTAATTAAATTGTTTTATTATTTTTTATGATGAATTTATATTTCTATTTTATTGTTGCTTGATGACTACTATTTTTAGTTGAGAATCTGGATATCAGTTTAATGAAGAAAGGATGGGTCTCTGAAATTCTGAGTATCAGTTAAAGTCTCTGTCCCTGAATACAGTCCTTAGGAAGAAAGAAAAAGAAGAAAGCGTTTCAGGAATACACATTTCCCTTATTATGATACTGTAGAAACTTCCATAAGCTCACTGCATCTGGTCCTAAAAAAGGTTCCAGATTCCTAGCCTGTTAGCCAGATAATTTCCAGTCCTGCATGTGATTATTCTAGATTTTTTTTAAAAAAAAGTTTTAAACCCAAATACTTGTCTTGTTCCCTAAAACTCATTATATGATTTCTGAATTATATGTAATATCTATAATTTTTGTTTAATTCGCATTACTTTTTTCTTTTTTAATAATGTAATTTAATCTGTCTCTTACTGTTTTGTATTCTGTTCCTCAAACATTCTTCTAGGCTATTCTTAAAAATAAAATAACTAACATTTGAAAATATGGCTGAGTGCTATAATTCTCTTAATACTGCATTTTAATTTTTTTAATTTTTTTTTCTGTCTTGATAAGTAGCAAGTTTAGTAGTTGCATTTCGGAACAGACGTGTCTTTAACTCTGAAGTTCACTGGTTAGCTATGGGCAAATCAGAGTCTAATCTGCTTTATAGGATTGCTTTGAAGGAGAAATAAGATTATATAGTGCAATGCCAATAAATACGTTCTGTACCTCTGTACAGTATGAAGTATTGAAAATGTTTTTATTTCCTTATAGAACATCTAAGTTCTTATTGTTGTATTTACTTTCATCTTCATAAAGAACCATGTGAGAGAGATAATTAAACTTCCTATTCAGGCTGAGAACAGAGGCTGAGAGAAAATGGTTTGTCCAAACCTACTCAATGCAGGAAGTTATTGCTTACCTAGAAACAAGACTTGAATTCAATTCCATATTTAGTTTGATTCATCAAACCTTTGGGCTTATAAACTGCCAGAGAAGGCACCAACTGTTATAAAATAGTGAAATACACTTTGAGCCCTGAAGGCTAAGCACATAATTTCTCATAATTGTTGGTTAATTTTGAAGTATTAGCTGGTTGACTATAATTACAGAACCTTTCACTTCTAGGTCACAGGTTCATTTCCTGGTTTGGGTTGTTCCTGCCAACAAAGTAATTAACATCTATTTATTGCAAAGTGTTCTGACATGAAATCGGTCTTTCTCTCTTGATGTCCACATGGAATTCAAGTACATTTCGCTCATCCTTTTAGTGGGTTTGGAAGCCAAAGATCTTAGCCTTATACTAAAATTTTGATTTTATGAACTTTTGATAGAATCACTGTAGTTGTTTTTAGATTTTTGGTGTTTTACATCTTTTGATGGCACAATATTAGCCTCTTCCTTTCACATATGAATTCAATGTGTAAATGATAGGCGAAAGGATCTATAATTCTGTCTCGTGAGACAGTTACATTCAGCTCTTTCTGTATATTAAAATCTGAGAACAGGTGTCCAGGGAGTTGTGTGTGTGTGGTAGAGACAGAGAGCAAAGGAGCTTGGATGTCCACATTTATTGGTTTGGCTTGCACACTGCATTGTGCTTCGTAGACTTTCTAGCAGCTTGTGGGAAGTAATTGTCCAGTGTTGGATTCCACTGGTAGAACAAGGGAATCCAGTTGAACTGGAAAGAAGATAATGCCCTCTCCCAACAGCAGCCTCTTTTGAGCCCCGCAAACTGGCTCAGAGTTTCAGAACTGGTTTGATGAGAAGGTAGGACACTGGAGCAAAATATGTGTGCATACACACCTGTGTACATACCATGAGAAAAACCTCATCTCTCTCAAAATCTAATGTTGTTCTCAGAATTATTGAGAAAAGAAGGCTAGAAACAATAGAGCTGTTATCTCACAAAGAGTTATGAAGATGGGGCAAGACAAGAGGTGTTTAGGTTGATCAGGGTTAAATTCAGTAGTTTTTCTTTTACAATTTGCTGTAGCTGATGTTTGGGATTGTATTTTTATACCTGCATACATAAGTGAGGAGTGAGTTTGATTTTACAGATAATTACTTTTCCAATGGTAGGAAGAAAAATTGCAGCATCAAATCTTGAAGAAATTAGTATCACATATATCTCATTTTTTTATAAGGTTGAATAAATATTTTGGATTGATTGACATCTAAGCAACTAAGTTTTTGAGATATTTCCCGTCTGTATTGAAAGTGCTGCCTAATGAAAGGTGCAGTTCCTTGCTTTTCTGTCCTTAATGTTCTGTTTTTTTCCCTCTCTCTCTTTTTCTTGCAGATCTAGAGTCTAATGGTGAGTTAAATAATGAAGACTATGAATATGAGGATGAAGCTAAGCTTGTCATATTTCCAGACCACTATGAAATTCCTTTGCCCAACATAGAAGAGTTACCAGCACTGGTAAGAGAAATGAATGTAGATGATAAAGAACAGGATTGAAGCTGGCTTTGTGGGTGAGGGGACATAGATCTAAAGAAACCAAACATGACTTAGCTGTTCTCTTAGTTGGAAAAGAGAAGACTGAGAAGTGACTTGTTGTTGTTATTGTTTATTGTGTGTCTTCAAGGCATTTCCAGTTTATGGCAACTGTAAGACAAACATATCTTGGGGTTTTCTTGGCAAGATTTATTCGGGGGGGTTGCCTTTGAGGCTGAGAGAGTGTGACATGTCCAGTGTCACCCCGTGGATTTCTGTGGCTGGGTGGGGATTCAGACCTTAGTCTCCAGAGTCATAGTGCAATGCTTGAACCATTACACCATGCTGACTGTCCAGATCTTTAAATGTCATGTAGAAAATGAAGTCAGTGCAGATGAGCATTACAGAGTGCAGAGAAGAAGTCCCACTGAATCCAGAAGAGTTTGCTCCTTGGCAAGTGTGTTTGAGATCACAGCTTGAAGGTCTAAACTGGTGATTCTAAACCTTTAGTACAGGAGTGAGCAACATGAGTGTTTTGAGTGTTGACCTAGGATTCCAGGAGAGTGGGTTCACATCCTGCTCAGCCATGGAAACCCACTGGATGAATTTAGAGAAGTCACACTCTCTCAGACACAGAGGAAGGTAATGGCAAACTCCATCTTAACAAATCTTGCTAAGAAAACTCCATGGTTGACACAAGTTAAAAAACAACTTGAACATGTGCAATGACATGGAACAGTCACCAGGTTTCTTAAGTGTCCCTGGAAGTGCACTGTGGAGTCTCTCTTTAATTTTTAAAGGATTTCAAATAGCCCTGAAAAAAGACCCTTTGTGGTTCCTCGGAGAGAACCTACCACTTAAAGACAGTCACATCAAAATAGGGAATATTGAGCTTGCTGGGCCATTGGTCTGACTGGATATAACAGGCAACCACTTAATGATTTCCAAAATACTTTTTGGAATAGGACCATTAACAGTTCTTTTAAAAGGTGAGCCTTTAGCTTTTACAGGATTGGGCCTTGGTAGAAAACATCAGACTGAGTGTGGTGGAAAAACAAGAAAAGTCCAAATACCATTCTGGCTACTTACTGAAGTCACTCTAGAATGCAACCTATTGTAATTGTTATTGGTGCTCTTGGTTACAATGATGCTAAGACAATGAGAAAGTTATGTTTTGTTTGGTTTTACATTGCCTTATAGGTTTAGTTTGACTTCTCTTCTTCAGGTCACAATAGCGTGTGATGCAGTCCTTAGTTCAAAATCTCCATACAGAAAGCAGGACCCAGACTCATGGGAAGAGGAACTCCAGGTGTCCAAACATGCAAACACTCTTGTACAGCTAGATAATGGAGTCAGGATTCCACCAAGGTGAGGCTTTTGCGATTAGTACTGCTGTACTAGAAGGGATTAAGAATGATGTTTATGTTGGATATAAATTATATTTGTGTGTGTGTTTGGGGGGCAGAGACTATGGAATTGCCCTACTCATTTTGGTTTTGGCCTCACTCAGTAAAGGCATTTTGAAAAATAGTCCTTATCCTTGAAATAGGCAATAATTAGTGAGATGGACAACTGACTCAATGTGATGCATGTTTATATCTGGCTAAGTTCTTGGAGAGAGATCCTGCCCGAGCCTTCCAGTGTCTTGAGTCAGCTAGGGAGTAGGTATCCTGCTTACTTTCTTCTGCTGCTTGCTTTTTTTATTTTTTTCAATATTTTATTATATTACATTGTAATAACAAAAACATTACTAACATATCATAACTGGCACATTATGTGCATTACTCAATGCCTGTATCTGTTTGACCATCATTACAGATGGATATAACCATAAAGGATAATAAATTTATATGTGTGCATCAAATAATATAAATCAATAATATAAGTCAATAGTATAATATTATTCCTTTTTTAAAATTATATTTATTAATTTCAGAAAGACAGATAAAAAACTCACATTGACAATAAATACAGTAGACATAACCAACAAATACACAGTGCAATAAAGAAAAAACAGAAACAATGAACAAGATACCTTATCTACTTAAAGACATTGCAGTTAACATAAATTACAGTAGATTTCCCCCTCTGAAAGGGCTGCAGATTGAACATGTCACTTCTTTAAATAATCCTCCTCTTTCCATATCAATTACTGATTCTCAGTCTTCTGCCAAAATCACCTCCTAGTATTTATTATTATTATTATTACTATTATTATTAGTAGTAGTATAATATTATTCAGTATTTAACAATTATACTTGTCTATAACTGATATAACTGGGAGAAACAATAACTGATTTACCTAGACGTAATTAATTACCTAGACATAGTTAGTTACCTAATCATTATCCTTACGAGCACTAAATCTTATCCTAAATAGTCATAATCACATGAATTTAAAGATCCTAGTTTATCTAACATTCAAATAAAAAGAGATGAATAAAGACATAAATAATATAGGAAATATGTAAGATGAAATCATGCAATAATAACTCAAAAACTGGTTTATGAATCTAATCGTGTTCTGTTGCCTGTTGTGTCTCAAAATCAGTTTGCTTCTGCACAGTGCTGCGTAGGTATATAATGCACTTAAGGTAAACTAAATGGTGTGAAAAATGGAGGGGCAAAGTGGAAACACAACACTGCCCTAATTTTCCCAGTGTTTTGGCATTTAATGCCAAGGTAGAGAACCTGTGCCTTCCAGATGCCATTAGAAGACAAGGCCTGTCATCACTTATCAGTGGGCAAACTGTCTGGGGCTGTTGGAAGGTGATATCCAGCATCATCTGGAGGGATGCAGGTTCTTTTTCTCTGATTAAGAGGAATATAATCGCTCAGGTAACACGTCCCCATTCTAGGCCTGTGGCACAGAGGCCTCCACTCACCTAATTTGTAGTTTCCCTCGTTTTCTGTCTATGCAGCAGCTATTAAGACTCCTCTTGGCAGTTATTTACGTTCCCTCAGAACCATTAACACAGCATTAATCCATTGCTTGCCTCATGCAAAGCACATTAAGCCTAATTAAATTATTCTAAAATGTACTGTAACAAATTATGTGGTTTTATAACATACAGCCTTTAACATTCCATATTCTAGACAGCAGGCTATTCTTTGCTATGTTTTATAGGAATAGTATCCTTCTTCAGGAAGAATATTTAGACACTGTGTTTGTTTTTGTGGTTTCTGTGCATCGTACACATGAATCTGCACCCATGCAGGGTCACCTTCAGAACCACCTAGATAATTGAATGAGTCATTCCTTTATTTTATAGGAAAATTATCCCTACTGCTATAAGAAAGCAGGAAAGACATTATGTTCACATCCATCCATCCCTTTTGACCCTGACTTCATCATTACTTCCTCCTTTCTCATTTTTGGCTCCCTTTCTAATGAAATTTCGATTGTAAGCTCTTTGAGGCCAGTTTGTTTGTTGTGTGCGTATGTTCACTGATAGCACTTTATAAATAGTCCTTAGTAAATGTTAGCAGTTTTGGGGTTCTTAAAATGGTAGAAGAAAATTCTGGTCCCCTTGACTGTTGCCAAGGCATTTTTTATGGCTAACCCAGTCCAGGAACTTTGCTGCCTGTCAGCCCTGAAACAAAACCCAGTGCTGGCAATTGAGCTCTGTCAAATTCTGTTTTTCAGTGGCTGGAAATGCTCAAAATGTGACTTGCGGGAGAATCTTTGGCTGAACCTTACAGATGGGTCAATACTGTGTGGAAAATGGTTCTTTGATGGTAGTGGAGGCAATGGGCATGCATTGGAGCACTACAAGGAGATGGGCTATCCTCTAGCAGTGAAGCTTGGAACAATAACTCCAGATGGTGCAGGTTAGTAAAAGCTCTGTGTTTACTGGGTTTTAACATTTTTTTTTAAAAAAAGGTTGTTTCATTTTAAAAAAGTCAATTTTTTGTGTGTATTCCACATGTTTTCTGTGACATAACTCAAATTATATTTTCAAAAAGAGAATACAGAGAATTTGTGAGTTTATGAATGAGAGATCTCTAAGATCCCTGGTCATTAACTGCCCTGTTCAGGTCTTGCAAACTTAGGGCTATACTTCCTTGATTGAATTAATCTATCTGCAGTGTGGTCTCTCCCTTTTCCTACTGCCTTCTACTTTACCAAACATAGTAATCTTTTCCAGTGAGTCATGCGGGATATGCAGAGGCTGTGATTTTGGATATATGCTTACCCAGTATGAGGAAGGGTCATCTTGTTGTCAGACTTGTCTCTCTCTTTGCCAATCTTTGCTTGGAGAAAGCCAGTTCAGTGGATCGAAGCGAATACTGGCTGCAGTTGAAGTCGATTGGCTAGTAGCTTTATTATAATACAGTGATGTATTTAAGTCTTTTACTCCAGATCTCAAGTCAAGTCTCAGGTCTCTACCTTCAAGTCTCAAGCTGAATCTCAAGTCCTTGCAAGACACTTTAAAGTCAAGTCTCAAGTCCAGTCTTAAGTCTGGGATCCAACTTTATACCCCAACTTGTATTCCAGAATTTCTGGACAGAGTTGAGTAAAGTCAGTTTTAACAATTTAAGTAGAGTTGCCCCTCCACTTTTGTGATTTTGCCATCTGCAGCTTTGGAAGTGGGGAACAGAATCTTCACATTTCCCATTTGCAAAGCTTGCCTTCTGCTCTGCGGAAAAGTTTTAGAAAGCTCCTCCTGTATGAAGCAGGGACAGGCTGCTGAGCAGACCCAACCCCACCTCAACCACATTTGCTGTTCCCTCTGAGAAATGTGTCCACACGTTGAGCTTCAGAATGATTGTCATTTGACCAGTAAATGGTAAGGTTTCTGGAGGAATCTGTTATATTACTGAACCAAGGGCAGCAGGTCAGTCACTAAAAATATGCAAGTCTCAAGTCGAGTAAAGTCAGTGTGTAATTTTTGCCAAGTCAAGTCCAAGTCAGGTCACTGAAGCAACTTAAGTCCAACTTGAGTCCAGTCAATTGACTCGAGTCTACATCACTGCTATAAACGGGGGCAAGGAAGTGGGGGCAAGGAAGAGATGCATGACCTCTAAATTACAGGATGCTTTGCCTTCAAGTAGCCTATCAACTTATGGTGACATGAGTTTCATAAGGTTTTCTTAGGCAAGGAATAATCTGAAGTGGTTTTGCCAGTTTCTTCCTCTGAAATAGAGCCTACAGTGCCTGGTTTTCATCGGTGATCTACCATCCAAGTACTAATCAGAGCTGGCCCTGCTTAGCTTCCAAGGTTAGAAAGGATCTGGTGCCTTTAGAGTATTTAGTCTACCAGTTCCAATTCTTATTAGGCACGTCAGTGTGCACCTTTCTTACACCATGATGTTTTTTTCCCCTCAAACTCAATTGAGAATATTATTTGAACTGATGACAGCCTTGGTAACTTGATATCTGTTGAGAAGTAGGCCCTGCATGCTTTAAATTAAATATATGGGTTTTTTAAATCTTGATTTTTCATTTTTTCATTTCATTATTTGTTATATTTTTTATTTTTGCTGCAAATGTACATAATGATTTATGTTTTTAACTGGTTTTAATTTTTTGATAGTTTAGTTACATTTTTAATTTTTGCATGCTGTGAATTTTTAGCTTTGTTTTAACTGTTGTAATAAACTGCCTTGAGTCCCAAACTGGGAAGACTCAGGGTACAAATAAATATAATAATAATATAATAAGATAATGCAAATATTTTTCCATTTTACACATTTTTACATTTTACGCACACTTTCAGGCTGAAAGGAAGCAAGCTGCCAAATGCTAGTACACTGAGCCTATGAAAAAGGTAGACTTAGCCAATATAAATTCATCTACCCCCTTTCTCTCTGCCATACCATACCAGTTAGAAATTGTAGGTTCTGTTTGTTCTCTGCTCTTCTTTCCCTCTCCTGCCTTGGGAGTCCAAGTCTTTGTGAGTGCTTAGCAGTCTTTGTGACATCTTTGACAACAAAGACTGGCCATCCTCTTTCCGTTGTAAATGCAAGAGCAGCAGATGTTTCTTCCTTGAGTCCAGAGCCTTCATTTGTCACCTGATCATCCCATGGATAAATCTGCATCTCATTACCTTGCTTATTCATTTTTAGTCATTCATCTTTCATTTCTTTGGTTTCTAATAACTGTATTTTTCAATAGAAAAACTCTATAAGGTAGGTGTTAGTATGAGGATGGGCCCTTTGAAGGCCCAGAAACCATTTTTGGTCTCCTGTGGACCTTCACAACCCATGTACCCTCTGCCAATCTGAAAAACAAGTTGTGGTGCCCCAGCACTGGAAGGCCTGATTTCCTTCTAATCGCAATTCCTCCGTATGGCTTTTTGAGGCTTAAACAAGGCATTTTTATGAAGCAGGAATTGACTGTCTCATAACTTTTAATTTCTAAAAGACAGCAAGGCTACTAGGAAGGGAAAAAGAGAGCAGGAGTCATCAAGGATCTATCTTTTATTGACATTTTACCTGGCAAAGTAGCCTGGGTTACAAAAAATAGACTTGTTTTTTAAAAAAATATTTTTATTAAATCCAAAGCCTTAAAACCGTTAAATCAAATCCTGTTACACTTTGAAGCTTAAAACATCACCAATAATTCTAAAATTATTACATCTCCAGTAACATTGTAAACAAATACAATATCTCTATCCTTTATTGTTTATCAACTTCTTTCTCTAAAAGTTTTGGGTACTTATTTATCTCTTATTTTGCTTCGCAAAGAGTAGACTTCTGTAGAACTGGATGGCAGGGTATGTATGTATGTATGTGTTATATTTATATAATGCCTTTCTCCCAGAGGGGGACCCAAGGTGGCAAAATTATGAAAACTTACAAAATTTTAAAAACATCTTGATAAATTAAAAGCGTATCTGCTTACATATTAACAGCCTGCTCAAATAAGAATATTTTTTGCCTGCCGGCAAAGGGAAAGCAAGGAGGGGGACAGCCTAGCTTACTGAGGAAGGGAGTTCCGGAAGGTAGGATCAGCAGTGAGAAGGGTCTCTGCCATGTCCTCAGCACAAGATTGTGGGACAGTAGTGGGACCGATCCCCTGTGGATCTTAGAGGTCTGGCAGGTTCATATAGGAGGATACATTATTTCAAATAGTCAGCACCTAAGCTGTGTGGGGCTTTATATATTATAGTGGGTAGAAACCCACTGTTTTGTGATTGGTGTTTGTGCGCTTTGAACATTGTAAGAAGATGTACAGACCTACCATACAGATCCTCACCCCACTGGGAGGGGGAAAGGGAGAATTTGTTTGACAGAGCAAACAGTAGTGTGCAAGCCCTAACATTTTCATTCATATGGGCACAAGCATTCTTTTTTTCTTTTGCAGAGCTGCCTGATGGGGACATGCATATCTCTCCCTCCAATCAGTTTTAGCTGTCTGTACAGCATCGCTATGCAGAAACAGATTTGGTGCTTGGCTTGAGCGTACCATGTCCTTGCAGTGCTGCAAATTTAGAACAAAAGACTTTGCAGGCCTGTTTAGCCTGGCCATGTTTGTCATGCAGCTCCCAAGGGCCTTGTGGCTCAGCTGGCAACTCTTTCAGGCTCCTCCCTCCATCTTTCATGTTTTTACCGTAGCATTAATGCCGCATCAGGAAACAAATAAATCGTCTGAACTTCTGACTGCAGCTGAAAAAGGCAGAGTGGCCTGGGTCATTGTTAATGGTTTTTCACTGAGGGCATGGGGACAAAATTGATTAGAGGGAAGGAGGCTAATGAGGCTTATGTATTCATAGCGTTGCACATTTGACATATTGCTCTGAAAGGCTTCCATCTGGACAGGAAGGAATCAAAAAAGTGTGTGCCTTGAGATCACCTGTATAATATTTTGGCCAAAGTGGGCTATTAAGAGGGGATAGTGTATAATACTGAGTCTACGTTGAGGAATTATGTGAATGATACATTCAGAATTTTTAGTGCTTTAGATTACTTTTTCAAACCTTGGTTATCTTAGCAAACAGAGAACTGCAAAGGGGAGCAGTGCATCTTTGTGCATTCCGCCCACTCCTCAAAACTCCAGCAATGGACGTGCATTTTTGTCCCTACTTACTTTAATGGGATATTTCATTCCTGCTCGCTTTAGTGGGAAGCATTTTGATAATCTTCAAATTTTCTCTTGTCTTAGCTAGACTGGGACTAATTTAGTACCAGTATGCCATGAACAATAAACACAAGGTGAAACCAGCTTGCAGTTCTTCTGAAAGATTCCATTTTATTCTTAACTCTTACTGAAGGTGGAATTTGGTGCACCCTGTGTAGTTGGCATGGTAATAAGCCCTCCTCTGCTTATGCTGGATTCTGATGCTTCACTGGAGAGCAGTTTTTCAGACTACAATCTTGTGTTCCATTATTGAGGCAATTAAATCTTACAGCGCAAAGAGGTGTGTGCATGTGGACATGCCTTCAAGCTGACTTCTGGTGATCCCATGAATTTTCATAGGCTTTTCTTAGGTAAGAAATGCCCAGAAGTAATTTGCATTGCCTTCCTCTGAATTATAGCTGTAGCATTTGGTGTTCCTTGGTGTGTCTCATTCAGATATTAATCAAATCTAAAGTATACATGTAACAAAATCAAAATCAATTAATTAATTTAGTGCCATACCTTTCCTTTAGGAAGCACAGAATGGTGTTCCTGGGATTCATGTCCCTCTTTTCCCCAACTTTAGATAATCATACATAATTACAAGCACAAGGACACCCAATAGAGCTTTGTGGTTGAACAGAAATTTGTATGCAAGTCTCCTAAGATAAAAGTCTACATTTACAAGTTGATCTTGACTATGCTTCCAATGAGAAAAGTGGCTTCTAAGTATAGTTGTTCCTGTTCTCATCAATGTTAGGTATTCTGGTCTCGTAGTTTTCTCTCTGTGTGTAAAAAAAAAATGCCCATGTTTGTGGGCATTGTTTGTTTTTCTTTCTAGTCACGCATCCATTATTGGTAAAGGTAGTTCCCCAAGATCCATTTAAGGTCACTCTGTTGAACAGGATTACTTTTTACAGGTGTTGAGCTGTATTGTGACTTAACTGGAAAAACATGAGGACTCTCTGAGCTCATGTTTATAGAGGGGAACAATAATATGTTCTAGGAAACAGAGGCTCTCTTAATATGGCATGCCAGTAGGAGGGCACACTGTGTATCTATAAATGCCAGCTGCATCATCTTTGCTGGACATTTGGAGAGAGAACGCTAGACTTAATAAGTCTTTGGCAGCAGAAATGAAAGGGGCCATTCCAGTATCAAGCAAACTAATTTTCTTAATGAATAGCTGTGTTAGTCTCTTGCAGTATAAAAAGGAAGAAGGGCAGGGGGGAGAGGAAAGTGACAGCATCTTTAGGACTAACTGGTTTAAGCATGAGCTTCACATAAGTTGATAAATGGATACAAATCTAACATTAGAAATGGTAGTACCCCAAACCCAGTTTCAGAATATTTCAGCCTTCCTGGACTAACAGTAAGGGATTTACAGGATGTGGTCTGTGAACAAGGAAGTTACAAAGGAAGACTAAAAAGAGAAACAGCTGAATTGAATTATATTCACAGATCCACAAATTGTTCAGAGGTCTGAACAAAGGCAGTGGCTTCATTGATACTAAATATATTAATGAAGTCCTTGCTACTGTACATATAAGAGAAAGAGTCTTCTCAGAGAGAGTTTTGAACCCAGGGAAACTGACTTTTGCTAAGCAGGTTTATTACTTTTACACATCAGCACTAACTGACCACTGTAAAGATCTGAAGGACTTGAATTGCCTCACCTTTGAAAATTTAGGGCTAGGCTCATGATTTGTACCTTTCCAGATCCTATTACATTCTGTCCCACTCCCACAACTATATACATATACTTTATAACCTGAGGGTTTAATATCACTCTGTAATACATCTGAAGAAGTAGGTTTATAGCCATGAAAACTCATGCTTAAATAAAAAGCAGTTAGTCTTAAAGGTATTGCCACATTCTTCCCCCACTTCCCTTTGCCCTTTTTAACTTCCTTAAAGAGAGTGTGAATCTTTCCAACAATTTATTGCCATCCCAAATGCTGATTAAAAGAACCAGCACCATCTGATTTTACAGTGCAGAACTTTAGAGGTCCAAAATTGCAGGATAGGGTGATACCCAAAGTTTTATCCTTACATATCCAAATATGTACCCATATTCCAAAAGTAGCTTTTCACAGTTAATTACAACAGTATCCAGTGGTGTCATATCACATCAACAATAACTCAATTGGGTACTGTTTTAGAAATTCAATCATCAATTCAATTTTAAGTTGAAAAAGTCCAAAATAGATTTTTGATCAGAGTCATTCAAAGAGGACATCCATTACTATCACATTTTAACCCCATTGTTTTCATATACAGTTGGTTTTGTTGCATCATTTGACCAGAGAGAGAATTTGCATCCTGTCTTTTTATGGAGTCCTGGGGCTTGCGGTTTAGGGAGGGGCCTTTAGAGTTCTCAGCCAGAGAGCTGTTGACCTTAGTAAACTGCAAACCCTAAAATTCCACAGGATATTGAAAGTGGAATAGTAGCACTATAACAGCGTAGTGCAGAAAATGTCCCATTCTTGTCTACTTTAGCTCACTCACTCCAAGGATTGCAATATTTATGCATTGCATGTCTTGTTTTACTATGTCTAGCTTCCTCTGCTTCATGCTTTTCACATTCCATGTTCCTATGATATGTGTTGTACAGTTTCAGACTTTTCTTTCGTCTCTGAGCATGTCAACAGCTGAACATCCATTCAGCTTGAGCCCAGTTGCATCATCAACCACAATGCTACTTGTAATTGTCCTGTGCTCTTCTCCAGTAACTTGTTGAGCGCCAGATGACCTGAGAATCTCATCTTCTGGCACCATCTCTTGTTTCTCTTTAGATTGTCTCATCCTAAGGTTTTCATGGTAAAAGACCTTCAAAGGGGGTTTTCCGTGCCTCCTCCTGTGCAGTACTAACAAGCATTGGCTATGGTGCCACTGCCATTTTCTCTGTGAGATCCTCTGCCAGTGTCACACTTCGCTACTGCTGTTGCCCAGGAGCTGTTTGGCACGTATAGACTGGCTCCCCAGCAAGTGCCTGTCTGACATGGGAGACCCTACCAACATCACTGCTGCTGTCAGCATAGCTTCTTGCCCAGGAGCACACAGTCCCACTACCATGAAAAGGTATTATTGTTGGGAGCAACAATAGTACCTGGATATAAAATATCAGTGGAGATCTAAAATTAGGATAACTTTAGATTTCATTATTGATCTGACCTTCTGAGGCAGATCATTTGTATTTTTCTTTAAAGAAAGAGGATGGAAATCTTTTAAAATATCATCCGTCATGACATCATCATTAACAGATGGCTTTATATCACTATCAGTAGGAAGTGAAGAGATGACTTGCCCAAGGGCACACAATGAGTTTTGAAGACAGGTCTTCCAGACTGAAGTGCAGCTGTCTGCTCTTGTCCTCATTGTGACTTGCAGTCCTGTTTGTCCTATGTTCTGTCCTAACGTGTTTAACAGCGTGCCCAGTATCCAGGTGTTTAACAGATGCTTTACCATATTGCTCGCTGAACATTAAGCCCACTGCAATTCAAATATGCCATAGTGACATTTCATAGTCTGGTGCAAGAGAATTTTGTTAGCGACCAGCAACATGTCTAGTCCAGCAACCTGCTGCAGGAGTAGTTAAATATTTGTACATAAACAGCTCCTGTTAACAGATCTGTTTCATGCAGGAGAATGCTTTTGCTAGCCTGATGATGGTTAGATGAAGTGTTTTCAGTCTTAATTTGGTCTTCCATTCACATAGAGGTGGGAGTCTACCAGTTACCTCCTTCATGTACAACCCATGCCTGACTTTTGCCACACTGTTCCCATCATTCTTCTGATTCACAGGAGTAGATTTTGGGTTGTGTGTGTGGGTGAATCTGCAGCATGCATCCCTGTTCATTCTGCTAATCTCCAGCAACACAGAAATGTCCATATCAGCCATAATTCAAAAGAGCCTTCCAACCTGCACAGTAAAAATAACAAGAGAATTACAGTGGCATGAGTCAGATTTATGAACAGGGTGCTAGCCTATGTTTTTATTCAGGTAGGCCTTGGGCAAGTTGGGTGCTGCTGCTGCTGTTTGGATTTGTACACGTAATGTGGAGAAGAATTAAGGGTTTGGCAAAAGTGCAGTAGGCATGAGTTGATGGCAGTCATAATTGTGTCCCCCATTTCATGGGGGGAATGAGACTCAGGTGGTGAAACATGGGATTTTATCTGGGTAACAACCAGGCGTGGGCGATTATGCAGAACTGAATAATCACCTCCTTCCATATGAATCTACTTGAAACCTAAGTTTATCATCAGAGGTCCTGTTACATATCCCATTACTCTGTTCTGTAAGGCTGTTGGGTACCTGTGACGGGGCTTTCTCTGTAGCAGCGCGACAGCTTTGGAACTCCCTCCCAAGAAAAATCGGAATGGCTCCGTCTCTTCTGACTTTCTGGCAAACAGTGAAGATTATGATGTTTTTCATGGCCTTTGGCTTTGTAGGAGTGACTGCTTGCTCTGTTTTTAAATTGTCTATCTGGTTTGAATGCCTTGAATGTATCTGAAAAAAACTCTTTTTGTTGCTTTTTTCTTGCCTGGCCAGTCTCAGGTCATGTTGAGCTTTAGCTTTCCCTATACTATTCCTGCAGGCTACACATCTTTCTTGGTGATTTGTCCTTCCTTCCAGTATATATACATCCTCCTTTGTCTTTTCACTTCCTCTTTGAGTTTGTTGTGCAGCCACATTAACTTTTTCAGATGTTTCCCATTTTTATTTTTCCCTGGGATGGTTTGTGATTGTGTTTTTTCTAGTTCACCTTTCTTTTTTCCCCTCCTTATTATGTCTAGCCATGGTATTCCACCCAGTAACTCTCTGTACTTGTTAAAATCAGCTTTCCTGAAATCCAAGGTCTGTGTTTGGCTATATTCTTTGTTGTCCTGTCCCCACAGTTACAAATTCTAACATTGCATGGTCAGTTCCCCATCAGTATTGACTACTTTGATTCCTGTAACCAACTCCTCCCTGTTGGTTAGGATCAAGTCCAGGACTGCTGATCTTTGTTCCTTCCTCTACTTTTTGAAATAAGATTTTATCTGTAAGACAAGGCAAGGTCTTTCTTTTAAAATTAGAATTATAGAATCATAGGAGTGTAGAGTTGGAAGAGACCACACGGGCCATCCAGTCCAACCCCCTGCCATGCAGGAACACCCTCAAAGCACTCCCGACAGATGGCCATCTAGCCTCTACTTAAAAACCTCCAAGGAAGGAGACTCCACTACACTCCGAGGCAGCATATTCCACTGCCGGACAGCCCTGACTGTCAGGAAGTTCTTCCTGAGGTTCAGGTGGAATCTCCTTTCCTCCAGCTTGAATCCATTGCTCCTTGTCCTGGTCTCTGGAGCAGCAGAAAAGAAGCCCTCTCCTTCCTCTACATGGCATCCCTTCAAATATTTAAACATAGCCATCATGTCCCCTCTTAACCTTCTCTTCTGCAGACTAAACATCCCCAGCTCTCTAAGTCTATCCTCATAGGGCATGTCTTCCGGGCCTCTCACTGTTTTGGTCACCCTTCTCTGGACTTGCTCCAGCTTGCCCATGTCCTTCTTGAATTGGGGTGCCCAGAACTGGACACAGTATTCAAGATGAGGTCTAACCAAAACAGAGTAGAGTGGTACCAGTACCTCCCTCGATCTAGACACCATACTCCTGTTGATGCATCTGAGAATTGCGTTGGCTTTCTTGGCTGCCGCATCACACTGCTGACTCATGTTCAGCTTGTGGTTAGCTCATTATTCTGGCTGGGAGTTTCTGGTAGTTGTATTCCAAAAAAGTTCTTTTCTATGCTCTGGGTCAGAATGTGCTTATAATGACTCAACCATTATCTGCTCCAACTGGCAGCTTCTCTCCTCCACCTAGGGTGGAGGTCTTTCACATCATAGGCTCTGATCTCCTGTTGTTGTGTTGCTTGAAGTCATTTCTGACTTATGGTGACCCTAAGACAAACTTATAATGGGGTTTTCTTGACAAAAGTTGTTAAGAGGAGGCAGCTGAGAGCATGTAATTTACCCAGAGTCATCCAGTGGGTTTCCATGGCTGAGTGGGGATTCAAACTCTGATCTCCTAGTGTCCTAGTCTAACATTCAAAATACTACACCATGCTGGCTCTCTCTCTGTGATCCTCCCATCTCGTCTCTGTAAAGCTGGCTATTGCAGGATTTTAACTGCAGTGTTCTGCATAAGAAACATGTACGCTACTGAAAGGGTCACAACCTTTTCTTCCAGCATTTCAAAGTCTGCAGCCATGAGGGTAACCTGTATTGCTCCATTTGTTCCAATTATGCTTAATCCAATCTGGGAAAAGTAGGATGAAGCTATGGAAAAGTAGCATTCTTTGCCATTGCTAGAATATCTGAAGGAAGTTGCCAGTGGAGGCACTGTAGTCTGGAGAGCCTCATAGTGAACAAATTGTACAGAAGAGCTATATTTACTTAATATATATCTTACAGGCATGTGCAGCAAAATCATTGTAGCTCACTCTGTTATACGGGCGGTAAAGTTTGAGATTATGTTCTTTTAAATAATATTGATGTGTAACACTCTGTGAACTGTCCATTTTGTTCTTATTTCTGCAGATGTTTATTCCTTTGATGAAGAGGAGGCAGTTTTGGACCCACACATAGCCAAACACTTAGCACATTTTGGAATTGATATGCTGCAAATGCATGTGGTAAGTGACTTGCCTTTTATTTGGAGTCTTTCTTGAGCAATCTTAGAAAAGATGAAAATCAATGCCCCTGGGAAAATACACTTTCCACTTGCTGTGAATATTAAACCATGCTGATTTATTTTAATAGTATGCAATCTGTTCCTCAGGTTATGTTCTACTGCAAGACATTCAGTAATACAATGAAACAGACTAAATTAGGCTCTAAGTATGTATAATGTATGTGTAACTGGGAAGGAGGATTATGACTACCTTTCTGTCTAGTTCAGAAGTTTTAGCTGTACAGTAATATTTTGCCATATTTGAGCCTGTGGAAATTTCATGCGTAAGCCTTAAGTAGACAATTCATCTTCTCTATAGATGCTGGACCAATCTGGAAGTGGGCTGCCTTCTTAGGGCAAATAACTCCACTCACAAGCATGTCTTGAGTAGCCCAGTAGATATAGAATGAATTTGGACTGAATAAAACATATTTTAAATAGTATAGATCACAGGACAGTGTTACATCTAAAATAGTTAGATATGGCTGTCAAATGCTCTCATGCAGAAAAGGAGACACTATAGTCCTGATGAAATATTACGGGCAGAATCCAAACGGCTATTTCAGCTATTTCCAAACAGCGACCGAAGGACTTGGGTATTCCCAGTATTTTGATTTTTTACCTTCAACAGTAGATCCCTATATCATGTTGCTAAGTGCTCTTGAAATTCCATTCTGAAAGGAGATTTCTCTGGTAAGGCAAGATACAAGAGTTGGTGTGGTTTAGTTATTTCAGTGTTGGACCAGGACTCCAGGGCTTGAATCCCTGCTCAGCCATGAAAACCCAGTGAATAGGTCAGGTCACATTCTCTCAGCTGCAGGAGAAGGCAGTGGCAAACTGCCTCTGAATAAACCTTGCCAATCTTATGACAGAGTCACCAGTAGTCAGTCAGTCAAGGGCACATAACAACAACAGCAATAGCCAGCTGCATTTTTTATTTTGAAGTCCAAAATCCTCTTCGGCACATGGAATAATCAGTGCAGTTCCTTGGGTCTCAGCTGTTCAGAGCATAAAATATTGACACAAGGGCTGATATATTTCCATTTCCATTTATTTTTTTTTCTGCCTTGTCTGGTGTTTCCATGTGTCTGCTATGGTGTTTTGTGTGTGGGGATATGGAAGGGAGCACAAGTTCATCTCTAAATTGATCACCACAGGGAGATAGAGACAGAATATAGAAAGAAAAGTTTAAAAAGATCTTGCTCTGCTCAGCCCAGAGAAATACATGCACAATCATTGTAGAAGTTTATATTGTATAAGACAGCATGGTATCAATATCATTTATGACTTCTTCTACAGTTATTGTTATTAATAATAGTTATAGCTAAGGCCAGACTAAACATGGTGGTAGAGATCTGTGATCAGAATTCCTCGTATCTTTTTCTTTACTTAAAACAGATGTGGCCGGCTGTGGTTCTCCAAATGTTTAGACAAACAACTTGTATCAGGCATAGCAAGTATAGTCTGTGTTGAGGGACTGTTGAACTTGTCCAGTCAATCAGTGAGTCAGTCAGTCAATCTGGAAGGCAACCATTGGTAACCTCTTAACTTAAAAAGCAGCTGCAGCTACCCCTGAATTGGATCGGGAGTGTGGCACTTAAGAATGAGTGTATAATCTGTTTAACTCCTCATCCCCCCTCTCCCTCTGGATTTATCACTTGCACAAACCTGTTAATAGTTGCAAATAGGGAGAAGACAAGTACTGTAAAGCACACTCACTAATGAGTATCTAGTGATAGGTTTCCTCATTTTATCTTTTGTGAGGTAGATTAGCCCAAGGGAGACAAAAACCCAACAGCCCAAAGAGCTTCATGATGGAATGGGAATTTGAACGTGTGTTGTCCCTGTCTAAGTCCAGTTTTCAATCTAGTGGTTTGCAATAAAGATTGTAAGTACACTGTAGAAGTTCAGATATACAGGCACACACACACACGTGTGTGTGTGTGTGTGTAGGTAGGTAAGTAAGTAGGTATTAAGGTTACTAAAGCACAGGGCCTGTCCTCTCTTCTCTGATCCTCAGAGTAAGGGGTGGAAATCTCAGGATTGCCTTGAAAAGTGTGTTTGTATAGAATTTGCTAGTGTTTGTGTTTTTTGAGTGGCATTCTCTGTGCACCTCTGGTTGGTGCTTAACATATCCTCCTTAATGACATCACCAGTGACTTTGCCTTGTACTGTCATCAGGACTTACCCTGTGATATCACAAGTGGTTGATATAATAAGTGGTCCAGATTTGCAGTCTCAGAGCCTGGAACAGTCTTGACCTGACAGCCCTAATATGTTTGTATAAGTGTAAATGTCTGTATATCTCAAATTATTAATTGTAGCTAAATAGTGTGAACTTGGATAGTTTACAGTTACAAAACTAAATACCATAAAGGATCATTTGCATGTTGTACAGTTCATCACTACTGTACAAAAGTTTTTTTCTAAGCCAGAGCAGAATGCTGGTATATGTATATAATTCATTTTGAATACTCTATATACATCTTTCCAGTCACTGGAAACCGGGTTTAATAGTTATCTTTCTCGTGAAAATATGAGACTTAGGCTGAGAGATAATGGGTTGCTTAAGGTCACCTGGTGAGTTCCTAGTTCATAAAAGTGAGAGATAAAGAATATAGCTGATTCATAGCTCAGTTTCTCAGTCAGCTCTTAACAGTGATGAGGCATGAGGGGGGCTTTTGCTCACAAATATTTACCATAAAATTTTCTTAATTTCCTTAAAAAAACAACAACTGGGTTCTCCTTGTGGAGATAATGGTGACACTGTCCTAGAGCTTTAAAGTACAGTATGATTAAACTGTGAGCTTTGTTTATTACAGTTGCTTGGGTAATTCAGCTGGGAGAGACATGAGTACATTTATAGCATGGCAAGTTGAAAACATGCTCTTTATATGATCAAGGGTCATTGTTTCTTTTGGAAATCCCCCTCCCCATTAGACAAGATTTCATTTTCTTTTTAAGTGTTCTTGTTTTGTAAATTCTCAGAATGTGCTCTTGTAAAATGCTGCTCCTTTAAAGTCTCTCTTGCATTCAGATAGAAAATGGCCTGAGAGATAATGATATAAAACCCAAAGTCTCCGAGTGGGAAGTGATCCAGGAATCTGGCATGAAGCTAAAGCCAATGTATGGTCCTGGGTACACTGGCATGAAAAACCTGGGCAACAACTGCTATGTCAACAGCGTCCTGCAGGCCCTTTTCAACATCCCTGAATTTCAGAGAGCGTAAGTTGTTCCAGAGGAGTTTCGTAGCAACTAACTTGCTGCCAAGCCTTTGCTTAAATAAACCTTGTAGCTGCCAGCCCATATGAGGGCACAGTGACATTTGCATTCTTACCTCTCCAGTTATGCACAACATTTAGATTACTTTTAGATATAGGTTATTTAGATTCTTTCAGAAAATTTGCTGCTAAGATGGAGTTCATGCATTGCATGGTGTCAAAATCACACCATGGGAATATTGGCTGGCATTCTGTTCAATATTTATGAACTGTAAGATGTACTTACAATCTTGTAACCTTTGGGATCCACAAGTTTGGTCATTAATGATGAAGCAGGGTTCAAAAAAACAACCCAGGCAGTGCCCCTGCAGATCAGGCACTGGGAAATGATGGCTGCAACACTATTGTAGTTGTGGGGTATGTAGAAAGAAGCAGTTGCAGCAGGACCCTGAGGGCTCTCCCCAGCTGCCTGTCTCAACATGCCCACTGACTGGGAGAATGATGCCTAGTTCTCAATCTGCAACACCTCAGAAACCCTTCAGCTGGAGTGCTTCCTACCTTAAGAAGTATGTTTTTTGGGGTTGGCATTGTCAGAAGTAGCTATGACAACAGAGCTCTATTGTAGCTACATCTGACAGTACAGGATGTTGGCCAATACTCTTCTGGGCTACAGCAGGTATAGAACAAAAGAGTAATTCCCCATGTTCTTTTCAAACTCCAGTGTTTATACTCAACGGGGATCTGAAATTATTTGGGACTCTTTGACAAGTAGTTCTTTTTGTTTTGTTCTGTTTTTGGAAAAAGATTGTGGAGTCCCCTTTACAAGTTTAAGTGCACACCTGAAAAGCATAATGTGTGAAGTGGTACTAATGACGGGTTCAATCAATATTTTTAAAATATTTTTAAGCAATGCCTGAAACATGCTCTGCTTTTTTAAGGACCCTTCCTCCCCGCTCTGCCCCACAAACTGCACCTTCACAACATTTTGGAGTGAGGTGCTGTACTTCAGACCATGGACCAAACACACAAGTGAATAAAAGTTCTTCATTAGGAGGAGAGCTACAGTGCTAATATAACCCCCTGACTGCTAGTCCTTTTACATCAGAGTAGAATAACTTATGCGTTGCTAAAAGAAAAATCTTATTTTCCTGATCGTAGAAAAGATGCACCCTCCAAAACTGATGAAAGGAAGGCTTTGCAACCAGTGCAAAATACTGTTCTTTTGTTTATGTCATAATCAAGAGAGAAATAACGTTGGTTTATTCCAAGACGGTATACTCCCAGGATGTCTTCCCCCATAGCAAAAGATGCCAGCGTAAAGCAGTCTGTTATCTCTGAATATTTCTTCTCTTCTTCTCTCTCCTCCACTGTTCTCCCTGGGTAGGTATGTGGGAAATCTTCCAAGAATATTTGATTACTCGCCTCTGGACCCAACGCAAGATTTCAACACACAGATGTAAGTGGCCAGTGTGTGTTAAGCAGAAGTTGACTCATATTTTCCTGGACTGAGTGTATCTCTCATGTTGTTTACTCCTTTTTATTTTGGAAGCCTTTATGATGCACCACGATATAACTGGGTTTTCTCCTTGAGGGGAGTGAACAAGTTGCTTATCAACTTTTTCTTAAATGACTGATTTCCTTTTGAAATTAGTCTGTTGGAAAATTTGCAATGATAGTCATTCTTAGGTTTGTCTGACCAGACGTCTTTGTATTCTTATCGAAATGGAAGCGATCATTTGCTGACCTTTGAGTCAGTAATTGTTGTACAGTCTTATTATATTTTGGAATCACAACATGGTTATGAATGTTTGATTGTATTTGATTTCTTTTTTCTAATCCTTGTACATTGCCATTGAATTTGACAAGAGTTTGGAAGGCATTTGTTATAAACAATGCTGTTTCCTGTAACAAGGTACTTTTGGGGTAATAAAAGAATAACAATGTCCTTGTGTTACACAATGCAACAATTGCTGAAGTTAGTACCTTTCTGTGCACCAAGAAGTGTTTTATTGCAGGAATTGTTATGATGGGAGGATGTTCCTCTATCTTAAATATGCAAAGTGGCCAGAGACACCCAATTTTTCCTTAAAACAAGAGTCCCATGCTTCTCACATAACCCTGTCTGTTTCAGCAGGCACTGACTCAGCACTATAAAACTGCTGGCAAGCATTTTTTTGAGTTGCTGGAACTGTTACTGTGGCACAGGGATGCACGTCTTTGTCTACTCTGTTCTCTTAATACAGGAACAAAAATTTCAAAGTAAAGTCAAAGGCTTTCATGGCTGGAATCCACAGGTTGTTGTGGGTTTTCCAGGCTTTGAGGCCGTGTTCTTTTAGTATTTTCTCCTGACGTTTCACCTGCATCTGTGGCTGGCATCTTCAGAGGATCTGGTGGCATCTGGTTCCATGTCACCAGATCCTCTGAGGATGCCAACCACAGATGCAGGTGAAATGTCAGGAGAAAATGCTAATAGAACACGGCCTCAAAGCCTGGAAAACCCACAACAACCTATAAAAATTTCAAAATTTTCTCTCTGCTGGGTGAGCTTATGAGACTTTTTCTATGTTTTTCATTGATATGGGAGGAAGCATTTTGGAACTTTTTGCAAAAAAATGGCAAAAGCTTTTTTTGATACAAAAAATATTATTTTGTGCAAAATACACTGTCTTTTTAATGCAATTTTATATTATTTTATTGCCATTGCTGCTGAGGAAAAAAAATGTATTGGTCATCTTGCTGTCATTTGGGGCAAAAAATCTTGCAGTAAGACATGTTGAGACCCTCTTTCTTTCTGAGGATAAGAAAATTTGCAAGCATTCTTTACATTTTTTTTTTATTTTGAAGCTACACCAGGAAGTGCCTGCCGACATACTTAGTGTGAAATTGATGTGTTTTACTGCTTCTTAATGCCCGGTCAGGACTACTGAACAAACTTCTTTCAACAACAGCAGTTGATACGTGTACTCCTGTACATGGGACCTTTGTTTTAAATTTTAAAAAAGGGAAGAATCCTGCTTCTTAGTCATCATGTAAGGTAGTACAGAACAAATTCCTTTTAAAAAGTAAAATTCCAAGGTCAGACTAAAGAAAGAAGTTTGTACTTAATGAGAGTTGCCTGATGAAGTCGATGGATTAGGAGAAGCTAAGGGAGAGAAGTTAAATGAGTAAGTAACGGATTTCATAGAGAGCAGTACTTTTTAGGCTACCTAATGTGAGAGGCCAATAATTATTGTTTTCCAGTGTGCTGGGGACCAGCAATCAATCTGTGCCCACAAGGTACAATTATTTCTTTCTTTCCTTGAAACTTGTCATGGACCAGCAGCCAATGGCTCGAAGTCTGACATTAGCCCAAGGACCACTACTTTGAATAGTAACTGATAGAGAGCATGCTTACAGTTTAGAAAAGCAAGATAAAATAGGACAGAATGTGGGAAGACTGGGAGATAAGGAATTACTAAGATATGAATGTAGGATTTAGGAGAAACATCAGTACTTCTGTGGCTTCCTGACAGTTATAGGGCAGCACCTTGCTCAGCTACGATGCCTAGCAGTTGCTATGAAAACCCAAATGCAGCTGTTTTTTTTCCCAGTGGAGATTTCGTCAGTGGTAAATTACATACAGTTCTATCTGAAGGGGGAACATAGAAGTCTTGCCAGAGAACTCAGTTAGTTGCAGAGAATTTTTGAAATTAAACTGAGGGATAGAATTTGCCCGCCTCACTTTAAAGAAAAGCTGGTTTCCTCTTTTTATTGAGGGTACTTAAGAAGAAATTTATTTATTTGATTTATATTCTACCTTTTTCTGTGGGTTGGTGTGCAAAGTGGCCTCAAACTTAAGTAAGGAGGTTTCAATTAAAACACAGCAAGTTAAACATAGGAAAATGCAAATTAAATTAATTGCAAGATTCAAATACAGATAGAAGCAATGTAAAAATGGCATTAATAATAAATAAGCACTAAAATATTAATAACATTCTGCACATCCATTAAAAACCCCTGACCATAGCATGAAGTCAGCTGCTGAAGGCCTGCCTGAAAAGAAGAGTCATTGTCTTCCAGCAGAAAGGGAATAAGGAACAGCTAGCCTGACCTCCGCTGGAAGGGAGTGACATAGTCTGGGAATAGCAACTGATACTAAGGATTTTAATGTGAATAATTTAGAAAGAGTGTTTTGCAGATTAATTAAGAGAACTTTGGCCCATAGTGCCCCTCCTTTGTATCTTCCCCAAAGAATTCCTATCACAGTTTGTAGCAAACATATAGTTGCTATCTCCCATACAGCTAGTGTTGTGATATTTTAAGCTCATTTGAAGTACAGCAGTGAGGAGGAACAACCGATTGTGTATTCATGATGTGTATTAGCAGACAGGACAGTTTAAGCTTAACCTCAACCTTCTGCTTGTCTTCCCTTCTCTGGACGTAGTGGGGAATGTTTTGTCTGCTTTCTCTCTCTGTCCCTACCCCCACCCTTTACTACAGGGCTAAATTGGGACATGGTCTTCTTTCAGGCCAATATTCTAAACCGCCAATGAAAGCTGAGCTCATTGAACAGGTGATGAAAGAAGAACAGAAGGTATTTGACCCAGCATTTGCATCCTGAGAACTAGGTAGAGGTGGTGCTCTGAGAAGAGGATTTGAAGGAATGTGAACGGCATGTTTCAAACAGACAGTTGATTCTTGGCAAATTGAAACCATTGTAAACTGCTGTTGTGTTTTGCAAAAGTGTAAAATGACTCTCATTTGAGGAGGCACAGAAGGTCAGTAAGGGCATCACTGCCTTTGGTCCTCCTAGAGTACAGCTTGCTAGCATATAGTTAGTTCAGACATATTCTGAGCTGGTTTTAAACCGAGGTTGGGAGTCATGCAGTCCTATGGATGTTGTTGGACGTCAGTTCCGATAATCTCACTGTTAGCTATGTCCACCTTCATACCACCCTGAACACACCAAGTCATGTCTGTTCTTGAAGGTAGAGTAGGATGGAGCCTGGTTAGGACTTAGGGGGAAGACCACCAAGAAGCACTGGGAATCTTCAAGTATACCTAAGAAAAAAATCCTACCTGAAATTCTGGAGAGCCACTGCCATCAGAGTTGACAGTACTAGGCTAGATAGACCAGTGTGAAGCAGCTCCCTATGTTCCTAAGGCTGATGGGTATTAATGTGCGAGAACATTGGAAGAGCCACAAGTTGCCCACACCTGAGTTAGTCCTCAGGACTCCAAGACATAGCTGTTTTTACTACCGTGAAAAGAAGCAGCATATCTTTGGTTATCAGATATCAAAGGCATCTGACATATTACTGATCTCTGTCTTGTTTGGCTGATTTGTTTTCCAGGAGCATTTGGTGAATCACTGTTAGAAAAAGAGCTTGGAGACATAGCTTCTTGGACTGCAGTTCCCAGAATACCCAGCCAGCATGAGGCTGGGGAATTCTTGGGGACAGAGTACAAAAGTAAATTTTATAGTTCTGGTCAGAAATAGTCTTGGACTTGATGGATCATAGGCGTGTGTGTGTGAGCGAGTGAGACTGTGATTCTGCTCTGGATCTTTTGCTTCTACCTTCTTGTTGTTGGGATTTACAATCCAATAGCATTTGGAGGGCACCATAATTCCCACCACTCTTTTAAACTAATTTGGTTCATTCCTTACTTCTTGTTGTCAAGTATGTGTCATGCTAACACACAGGAGTATACTGCAAAATTGTTGTTTAGAATAGGGGTGAGCAAGTGCGGAGGGGGTGGGGGCCATTCCACTTGCCTCACAAGTCATTCTTAATGTGACTGGCAATGATGCAATGCAGCTTCTGTTTTTGGGAATTAGCTGAAGTTTGGATAATTACCATGGAGAAATGGGGCAGGGGAAGTCAAATCACCATATTTTTGTGGCAATTTGACTGTTTTTGTTAAGTTTTTTTAAAAATTATCCGGACAGTTTTAGGAATCCCCATGGGCCCCTGAAGCTCATATATTCTCTACTCCTGGTTTAGGAGAGGTGGACAACTTGTTTGGTCACAACTCACATCATTGCTTACCATTGGCCATGCAGGTATAGAGTGGGGAGATTTGTGCTCCAGAAACATTTGGAGGGCAACAAGGTGCCTCCCTTGGAATAAGCCTTAGGCTAATGCATTTCTCCTTTTCCCTTCCTTTCTCTGGAATAAGTGTAAGAAGGAGATTGAATACTTTCACTGAAATTTTCCATTAATTACAGTTTCATTAAATCATAGTTAATATTAATCAACATTTTGATTTGGACATATCACTAAACCGTGTTTGGTTAAAGACAGAAGTGAAAGCTTCTGACCACTTCATAACCATGCCTGAAGAAGAGAAAGGGAGAGACTGGGGGCACATTAGCCCAAGACTTATTTGTGTAATGCTAAATTTTAGTTCGGCTGTGTATCCACACAAGGGCAGAAGATAGACTGAGTTCTTTTACTGAGTTTTCCAGAGTGGTAGGGGAATGCTGGAGTTCCTCAGAAGATTCCTCAGTGAAGATATTCACTGAGAAGGTCAGTTATATCAGGACAAACTTGCATGAGAGACATTTGTCTCAACCATCCCTTACAGTATACAACTGTTAGGGGAAGTCATCTGGAATTTACTATCAGGCCAAAGGATACATGATATGAGAGACCATCATGATTAGTATCTAGCACTTCTGTCATTTATTTCACAAGTGAGAGATCAAACTTTGATTAGAGAAACAACAATGGAAGATGGGAATTAGTCATTCATTTTCTGTATCATTTTCTGATATAATTCACTTCACTTCTAGGATACTGTTAGCCCTATGGCAGATAAATACTCTTCTGTCATGGGCTAAATTGCAGGTTTGGTCAGGAACAGTTTTGTTCAGCAAAACAACGTGGATAGTTAAGGATACTCCTCTTTTGCATCTGACGTAACCTTCTCTGATCAAAACTGAATTTTACTTAAGTCAAAACAAAAAGAGCAGGAGATCCATTTACAAATTTCCCATCTCTCATGTAGTATAGTCCTCAGTTCAAGTGGGATCAATATTCAAATTGAATGGCCTGATCTTTTTGCTACATGAAATAAGTGTGCCTGCAGTACACAGTGTCTGCTGCTTCAGACTTGGGATTACCATATGGTTCAGTGTAAAAGAAGTTCCCAGAAGGTAGAAAGTCTGGGGACTAATGGTGCAGATGTACTCAAAAGACCAGTCAGGTGCCCCAGGCAAAGTAGGTGTACCTGGAAACAAATGGGAACACTTAAAAGATGCTCTTAAAGAAATCAGATAAATAATAAGTGCAACAAGGGATACAGCACAGGGCTTTATTTGGTATCTATATGTGGTTGTTTTTTTCCTTTGGTGAACAGATCGTGTTGCATTCTGGAGGCAACATTCCAGTGTAGTATGAAGAAAGTATAGTGACCCCTCCACTTTCATGAGGGTTTGGGATGCAGAACCCTTACAAAAGTGGAAAAACCATGAATAACTCCCCTCAGCGATCCCCCTCCCATTCCACTTCTGCCCCCCATGCCCTTGCCTTTTGCTCTGGCACGTAAGCCTTCCTTCACTGTATTGGGGCCAAAGGTAAGGGAACAAGAGCGGGGGAACCCCAGAGAGGAGAAAGGAAGGCATGCATATGCCTCTCCTGTCGCAGTTCCCTTGCCTTTTGCCCAGGCAAGCTTGCCTTCCCTCTCTGTGCCTGGCAAAATGCAAAGGATTAGGAGGAAAAGGGGGAGGACCCATAGGCCTTGTGAATAATTAAATGTGCGAAGGCTGAACCTGCAAATGTGGAGAGAGGACTGTAGATGCTTGCCTGGGTTGGAATTAAACGTACAATGTACCCTCCATATATGCGGGGGTTATAGGAACCCTGCATTAAAAACAGTGAGTGTTTGTGTCCCGTTATCTTAGTTGGACATGTGCCAGTGAAAGCATGAGCATGTGCCCCTTGTATCCATTGACAATAATGGATGCAACACTTTGTGCGACCTTGGATTTATGTATGCCAAGATCGTACCACAGGAGGATGCTCTGTATTGAGATATTACGATGCTGTCTGATATAAATCAGCTCCTGCCTAGTTAACATGTGTGCTACAGCCAGTCTTTTTTACCCTAAAATGTGAAAACTTTGATGGATACTCCTCCTCCAGAGGTTCTCCCTGTAACATAATGTATTTGGGAAGGAAAGGTCATACCTAGTGTAATGGATACTGGAGGTGCTATAGTTGGAGAAGAATTTTTCTTCCTGGAAGAACTACTTAGGGTAAATATAGGCATATATTTATAGTAGGGCTCAATGTTTAATTGGTAGGTTAATCTGATTAAACCTTGAAATGAGTGATCAGTCAATCAAGGCCGATTTTCATCAGCTAAGGGAAATTTCATAGGCTAGGTGAAGAGTTGTTTTTTTTTTAACGCATTGTCTGTTTTAAGGAGTTTATTTTGTTTCTGGTGTGTTCACTTTTTAATTGGGATTTAAGTAGAAAATGTCAAAGGTGGTTTTTCTTTTAAATGGTGAGTAATAGCTTTTCTTTGGAAAGCCAGTGTAGTGTTGTGGTTTGAGCACTGGACTGTTATTCTCAGGATTCAAGTCCCTGCTTCGCCATGGAAACTCACTTGATGACCATGGGCACGTTGCACTCTCTCAGCCTCAAAGGAAGGCAAAGACATCCCCCCTCTGAACCAATCTTACCAAGAAAGCCTTGTAATAGGTTTGCCTTAGAGTCTCTGTAAGTCAAAAATGACATGAAGGCACACAAGAATAACCATAGCGTTTCTATTTTAAGTTACAAATTATTTAAAACTTCTTTCGATGTCTCAAATAGATACTAATATGAAAGGCTTGCATAATATTTGGATTTATATGAGCAAGAAAGTGTCCCTCATAGATTAATCAAATAGAAGTGCTGTAATCTGTTGATAGTTTTAATTTATAGAGAGCAACTAGAATGAGTTGCTAGAACTAGAGAAGATGGGAGTGTTTTTACATGACCATCTCAGTGTACCTTAGTTGTGGACAGAGCCTGTGCATTTTAGTTCTTAGTCTTGGGTCAGGTAAATTGCAATCACAGCAGGACAATAGCATCTTTGGCTGGGACTTATCACATGACAATGTTCCTCTTCTTTTGTGGAAGACCATTTGGAAAGCATTTCTTTCTTTTTTAAAACACTTTCCAAATAGTCTCCCACTGAGAGAACAACAGGAAGAGAAACAAGTTCATGTGATAAGTCCCAGCCAAAGATGCTGTTATGTTAGTCTGCTTCAGTTGCGATTTACTTGCCTTGTGTAGTAGACACCTGAGATAGGCCTACTTGTGTGTCTCTGTGAACGCACAAAGAGTTAAAAATTCTGATGCGCTCTTACAGTTGCTACCACTTGTGTTTTCAGTGACACACTGAAGGACAAGTCTTTGGGATAGTGAGGATGTGTCCAGGTGGCTCAAACCAGTCTAGGAGCTAATGAGATGGACTTTCTCGAATCTTTTTTTGGCTACTCTACATCCACTTTCCATTCCTTCTAAGCAGAATTGTTCTTTCACACTTCCAACTGATGGCAGACAAATGAAGTGGTGAAGTGGACGAAATGTGGTCTTTCACCACTACAAAACTCTTAAAGAAACAAGCATGAAATCTGGCTTGTCATGTGGGAACCTGGATACCTACTTCTGTTTGTATCCTCCTCTTTTGTAAGGAACTCCAGTAACATACAGAATTTAATTTTATCATTCCAGTAATTTCATAGTAGAAGTTAGACAGCAAGAGGGAAGCTGTCATTTAGGGGCTTAGTGACTGTGCCAGCATTTGGACCCAGGACATACTCAGCCCTTGTTCTCTCTCTTTCTGGCTGTGTGGATCCCACTTAATGTAGAAGACAAAAACTGCCCCATTAGTGGTTACCAGGAATTCACCCTTACCAATATGTGGAATTATCATAAGATCAAAATAACATAAGCATTTTGAACCAATAGCATTGCTTTTTTTTTCACCATTATGCTTAGAATGTGTATTTGTGGAAGGAAAAAACCCAGCAACTCATTTGTTGTTATGTAGGAATATATAGCATCATCCGCAAAATTACTTCCCAAACACAGCAGTTGGACTTGTTATTTAAATGGAGTTTTATGTGCTGTGGCAAAGCAAAATCATTTGTGCCGCTTCTTATTCTTAGTTCAACCTGGGTTGCTTGATCCAGTTGCTGTGCCGTCTGATGTAGCTGCTGTACTGATGGTGAGAAATTTTTAGGAAAACTTTTGTAGGCGTTCATCTGTTGAACTAATATGATGTTGTAGTGGTGCAGAATGTGTGGAGATTTAGAAATGGGAAATCTGCAGGGGCACTTTTAAGATTTTAAGAAGTGGGCTGGGCAAAGAGGCATCCAGAGATTATAGGTAATGAGTTATTCTGTAATTTACCACAAGTTTTTTTTTTTTTTTTACCATTTGTTGTTTTTTTTTTAAAGTGGGAAGCTGAGGACCAGGTATGTTCATTTTCTTACAGTGAGAGTAGGGGTTTCATTTACTGTTCATTGTGGGATGTGACTGTCAGTTGTCCTCCACAAAAAACAAAAGAAAACAAAGAACCTAAAGCAACCCCCCCGCCTCATTTTTAAAAAAAAAACTTGCAGGATGCCCATGGCAACAGTTTGAGCCCATGATCTGCCTCTGGGAAGCCTCCCAGAAGTGCTGTTACTGTCATTTCTGAGAGCAAAGTATTCTAGTGGTATAACCCTGAAGAGCCCTGGGAAGCATGCTTTAGTGCCAATATTCCAGGACACTCTCCTCTCTGAAATTATACCATTGGCACTTCTAGGCAGGTTCCCAGAAAATGGTTAGCCATGTGAAGAACTGGTACTTGTGTGCAGCTTAGATTCCTGTGTAAAGGAAAAACAAAGAGGTTCAGTTGAGTAGCCACTCTCTGGTTAGGGGAAGGCTTCCCAATGGACAGGGAATAAGGTTAACAGTAAAGCAGATATAACATGTTACATTCCAGGAACCCCCACAAATAGTAGAAAGCAGGAATGCTTGTGTCCCATTCTGTGTCTGTGTGCATATATGGCAGCAATATGTGCATGAACACTTCAGTGCATCTGTGTTTACGTTGCCACCATTTTAGCTATAAGGTGCAGCCCTTTGTGTGAACTGGAAGTCACAGATGTGGAGGTCACAGGTAAGGCGCACCCACTGTATATGTGTGGGAGGAATGAGGAATGCGGTGTGTCCTTTTTTTCAAATAATGTTGCAAACTCTGGAATGGTACCAGTGGAAGCTCTTCACTCATGAGAGATGGGGTGAGGTGCCCGAATTTAGGATAGTCCAAAGTCCTTTGACCAGATTATTTGTGGAAGCAGAATAAGCTATACTGAAAGGTCTCCCTCACCTTGTCTTAAACTTTACTGTCCAACTTTCCCTAGCTTATTAAAAGATGGTGTCCTTATTTTCCATGCCAGCTTTGCATTAATAAAGAAAAACATCCTGGGCGAAACTAGTGAAGAGAAAAGAAAATCAGTGCCTTGTATTTTAAAGATTTTGTTTGGCTTCCTATAACCCTCTCAGGTCTTTGTCTCAGGGCTTTAGCAATTTGCCTTGCTTAACTATTCTTCAAAGCTGTTGGATAACTGAGTTCAAATCCAGTATGGCCCAAAAACACACTGGGTGTCTATTTCTCACCTTAGCTCTTCTACTTTGTCATGGATGCAGTCATGGTAATCAACTTCCATTTTCCCTGCCAGTCTTATCTCTTGCAAATAAACCACATTTGGTGTAAATGTTTGGCCAGATCTGTATAAATGTAAAAAATATATAAGACATAAAATGTTAGCAGAAACCTTGTATGTTCATGTACGCTGTAGAGACCTGTTGTTTCTTTTTATTTCTTGCAACTCTGGCATCCATCCACTGTTGGACGTCATTGAGTGCCTCCTGCCTAAAGCATTAATGTGAGAGAGTGAATGATCTGGCCCAGCTTATTTTTAGCATGAGTGTTTTGCAACTGTTGATGAGGGAAGCCTGCCCAGAATTTCTCTCTGTCTTTGTATATATAAATACACACTGTAATCTGTATGTTAAAACCTGCTTGTGCACTGCATTAGTTTGGGAACAGGAGGAACTCCCTTTGAATGTGTTTTACCAAAATGAGTTGATTAGGAAACTCAGGAGATGATACAGAAGAATGTAGATGTAGCTTCTAGCGGCCTTGTATTGTTGAAAAACTCCGTGTCAGAGAAAGACAGAGATGAGATGGTTGGAGGAGAATTGGACTGTTGGATCAGGCAGTAATGAGACCATCCGTGCTACAGTCATGTTGGTTGAATAACCATCCCCTCTTGCCGGGGATCTCTGGAAATTATAGCTCATGCCAGTGAGAGTGATTCAGACTACATGAAGCCGAATGTCCATTTAATTCAGCATTCCCATGCTGCTGAACATTCAAGCTTCTGCAGTAGTAAGAGTGGTGGTTTCTTGGTATGTATCAGCTATGAGGTCAGGATCACTCTTCTTTGTATGTAAATGTCCTGGGAGAGTCAATCCCCAGTGCGCTATGTACTATGAATAGCATTTATGTTAATTTTCCCACAGTAAACACAGTAAACTGTGTTATGTTCATTTTCCCACTTAATTTTTAATTTTTAAATTTTTTTTTAAGATTTAGTGTGGTCCATTTTATTGACCTCTGAAGCCTGTTTCCAGTCTTACTGGTTCACACTCATCCAGGTTCAAAGTTCTGTATGGGTATCAGACTAGATGCAACATTGACTGCAGAACCATATCCACTAAGTGCAGGTCCCCCCTCTTCCACTACCAGGCTGAGCAGTCCAGATTAAAATTCTAGTGTGGGGCAGGAGTAGAAAATTAGAGGAGCCTTATTCCTTTTCCCTTTACTGCACTCCTGACCCCGGTGATTTCAGTCACAAATACAAAGGTGCTGTATACTTAGCTGGACTTTTTATTTTACCCATGCAACCTACAGGCGCGGAGGATCCAAATTAGCTGAGGTTATGCACTCTTTGGCTCCTTTGAAAAAAAAGTGGAATGAATCTCTGTCTCTGCAGTCTGCTTCAAAAATATCCAGTGTGACCAGGATTTTCACAAGCCATTTGTCCTGTGAACATTATTTATTTCTCACCTTTCCTTCCAGAAAAGGACTTGGGGTGTCAGGACGCATGACTCCTGTAATAAGTAGTTTCTGGATGCATATTGGGATATGTATTAGAATAGATCTGCTAGAATTGCTAGAGTCTACTAGGGTGCTACAAAGTATCAGTTACCAATTATTGATTGCCTCTGTGTATCAGGTTGAAGCTTGCTAATGTAGTCCAAGTGGTTAATTGCTGTATTGTTCGCTGGTACAATATCTCTAGGCAAGAGTGGGGAAGATCAGAGGGGGAAAATACAAATATTGTAAATGTGTTATGAGAACTGGCAATCTTAAAAAATAAGAAGATAGGAACTTTTTGCTGCCTCAAGAATGAAAGATATGTAAATGACTGAGAGTCTGGGAAAAATGTCTAAACTAGTAGGATGATGTGAGATATATGATCTTCTCCGTTCCCAGCTTTGTGCACCTTAATTTGTATGACAGGGTATAAAACCTGTAACCATCATGTATGCTGTAGTCTCAGCAACTTCAAATGAAGCGTGCTGTGTTGCTTGTTTGCTACAAAGAAATACCGCTGTTCAACTTCGAGTGAAGTTTCTGGAGTGCAGGCTATCTAGGACATAACAAAAGAAGAGGTTTACATGTGAAGCATCACGAGCGACATTTTGTATAGTGGAGTAGCAAGTTGCTCAGGGCTTTTTTCCTCCTCTCCTCCTCTGCCCTGACTATATAGAGTTTTTGTTAGTGAAAGTAACAGACATTTTAGCAAGAGTTTCTTAGAGAAACGTGAAGGTCTTACATAAATGACTGTAATAATGGTACAGGTTCTGTCATGTCACATGCAACATTCCTTCCAATATATGGTTGATCTGTTTTCTTCTCCTTTCTGTATATTAGCCTCAGCACAATGGCATTTCTCCTCGCATGTTCAAGGCTTTGGTAAGCAAAGGGCACCCTGAATTCTCCTCCAATCGGCAACAAGATGCACAGGAGTTTTTCCTTCATCTTATAAATTTAATAGAGGTAAGTGAGGGTGAACTGCTACTATTATGGATTTTTATCTCAAAAAAATCAGCAAGATATTTCATATATTGATATAATGTCATAGGTACATATGCTGCCTTTGCAGATTTATAAGCAAAAATGCTTTTGCCATTCCTCACCCAGCTTACAACATAAATCTGCAAAGTAGGGAAGACAACAGAAAAAAGGAACTGATTATTTTTTTCTTTCACGGTTACTAAGAAAATATCACTGATTTAGCTGAGCTTGTTTTAAGTGATGGATTTAGCTAAATCAATGTGATTCCTTTAAAAATCAGCCTGTTAGAGCTTTGAGATCATCTGAAGAGGCCCTTCTTCCTGTCCCACCGCCTTCTCGTGCTGTTTGGTGGGAACAAGACAGAGGGCCTTCTTGGTGGCTGTTCCCAGACTTTGGAACTCCCTCTCTAGAAAGGCCAGGATGGCCCCACCCTGGCTCTTCTTCCATCAGCAAGTTAAAATGTTTTTGTGCTGTCAAGCTTTTACAACTGTGGGCTTTTAAGGCTGTACAGTACTGTTTTTAAGGTGTGTATATAGTGTTTTAATGCATTTTAATATTTTTACTGTTTAATGTTTTAACTTCATAGATTATTTGTTTTTTTTTAAATCTTACATTTATATTTTTATGGATGCTTTTATAGTGTTTTTAATTTGTGTTGTTTTAAATAGGTTGCTCTTCCATTATTGGGGGAAAGGTGGGGTATAAATCAATAAAAGAACAACCACAATCACAACACAGCAGATCAATTTGGGCATACAGACATGCAGTGCCTTACATTTTCTTACCTTAGGACAGCCATGAAATAAACCTAATGGAAATCAATGAAAAAGTCTTCTAAACTGAATTTTGAAATACTGACATAGGAGATAAGTACTTATTGTATAAAGCTCGTTTTTTAAAATCATTGATGGCAGAGGCTGAAAAAATGTTCTCTGTCATGCACGTAGTGCATAATATCTCTAAAATCATTCCTGCCATCCATTAGTGAGCTACTTAACTAGAATCCACTTGGATGTCCTAACATTAAATTTCTCTAATGCCGCAATTTTTTTGAGGGGAAGGAGATTCATGACCAGCTTTTTACTCGTCTTTCTTTATTGGAATTGTATTCTGCCTTTCTCTCAAAAATGGAATTCAAGACATCTCCAGTGATATTAAATAAACAAATACACTTGAAACAGGAAATAGGATCAGCTAGTCAAACATAATTAAATCAAAGGCACAATTTTAAAATGTTTAAAACCCAATTAAAAAACACAGGACTAAGAGAAATACAACATCCAACTGGATAAGAAGCTCAGTCCTTTAGCAGCCACACGGTTGCAGAAGCCACTGTATATCTCAGGCCTCTTAAATCATTGTTATAAGGAGAGAATCTGCCAGTGTTGGTAGTGAAGTGGCTACTTGCAAGATACTTTATTAGTACATCGAAATCCTGCAAACACAGGATGTACTCCAGCCAATTCTAAGTGTTTTCAAACCCTATTGATTTTGATAGGGGAAATTTAAGTACTGCATAACTCACCCACTTAAATCAATGAAGCTTAATGTGCTTACTTTCCACTGGATTGTGTACACAGTGTTTCTTTTATTTTATTGAACACTGTGGTGTAAATTTAATGGGGAGGAAACCTCTCAGCCAATGCTGTTTAAAGCTAAGGTTGTCTTCCAAGGCATTGAAAAGAAGGCGAAGAATGAAAACTGTTTCTTTACACTGGAGACGTTTTAATGTGTGCCTGTTTTGTGTTACGTGCGAAGGCTTGCGTACAAAATACTTCACTGTAATGTAGGTATCCGTCATGGCAATTGTGAGTCCTTAGTGTAGCTGTAAATTACATGCTGCAAAGAGTGTATAGAGCTGTGGGGCTTTCTCTAATTGCCTAGTGCCCCAAACCAAGCCCCTCTTACATTATGATGGTGACAGGGGAACTGCTGTAGTCTGTCCTTCCCATGACTTGCAGCTTCTTCCCCCATGCCAGCAGCATCCATTACAGAAAGAAGGATAATACTTATTCTTTCAAGGATGTATAGCTTGGTGGCTACGCACATGGTCCAGGGTTTCTCATGTTGACAAGATTTCCCAAGTGGTTGGGTCTGATTTTTCCTTTCAGAGGAACCCTATTGGTTCAGAAAACCCCAGTGATGTCTTCCGGTTCTTGGTGGAAGAGCGTACACAGTGCTGCCAGTCTAGGAAAGTCCGATACACAGAGAGGGTAGACTATCTCATGCGATTGCCGGTGGCAATGGAGGCTGCGACAAACAAAGGTAAAGCAGAAAGGAGGCTCTCTCATGTATTGCTTAGTATATAATTCAGACAAAATTCAGAAGTCAGACAAAAGTTGAAGTTTATTCATATACAAGTTATGACGTGTGATGAGCCATTACATATCTGACAGTTGTTGACAGAACTTCCCATTTTACCTGATGCTACCTGAGATGCCCTGTTCAGTAGAGCCAGTTCACATACCCATCTTCAGGTTAAGTACGTGCGCATGTGAATCTGTCATTGGTTGTATTGAAAACCTGAAAGGTTTGGACTTCTGTCCTGATAATATCCTTGAAGTCTTGAAGCCATATATGGCTAAGAGGATTTTGGGGAACCTTTTCCAGGTTATCTGCCCTGGTATAGAAGTTTCTAAGGGAGCACACAGTTTACTTATAGTACTGTGCAGGACTATGCACTGCAATGGAAGATTGGTGATGGTGGGCTAACGGCCCTTTGAAACAGCACCAGAAGACTCCTGTTGTATTTTGAGGCTATACTTTAGAGATTTCTTTGTTTTTATGAGATTAAAATTCACTTTCCTCTGTTTGTTTATATCCAAAGGAATTTTAGCAGTTTGTGATGGAAATGTCAAGGTGCTGTGTTATCAGACAGACAAAGACCTGGTGTGATTGTCGCATAATATTTGAGAGTTCCTACCTTCATTAACTGCAGCCATGATTAATAATCAGATGCAGTCCTTAACTTCAAGTCCTGGATAGCAAAATATTGAACCATGGTTGGGGTTGATGGAGCAAACGCCAGGGAGAAGTTGCAGAAAATTTATATCTATATCTCTGTCTATAAAATCTGACAAGTTTGAATAAGGTGGTTTCTCTGTGTAGATGTCTCTCTTCTCCAACTGTGGTGGTCCTTCATTGTTGCTTGTGCTTCTGGTTAGATGAGTTGATTGCTTTTGAACTGAAGAGGAGAGAAGCAGAAACTGCAAGGAGGCCCCCTCCAGAGCTCGTACGTGCCAGGATCCCTTTTAGTGCTTGCCTGCAGGCTTTTTCTGAGCCAGAAAATGTAGAAGACTTTTGGAGCAGTGCCCTGCAAGCCAAGTCTGCTGGAGTGAAGTGAGTATGCAGTTTAACATGTGCATTTCTGTTGAAAAATGAGAGTGGTGTATTGTATCAAATGTGATGTAGCACAGCAGCGGCTGGTTTGTGACTTACAAGCCATATTGTGTGCTCATTGAGTTTCTACTATTCCTAAATGATTAGAATGTCGAAGCCATAGCACAGAGAAAGAAACCTCTTTTGCATACAGAAGATTGTCCAATCTCTGGTCAAGTAGGTCTGAGAAAGGATTTCTTCAGAAATCAAGGAAAGTGTGTGTTAACAATACTGCGTCAGTGGTCTGACTCAGTATAAAACAGCTTCCTATGTTCTTCTGCAAACAGTTGTTGCAATGGTCTTTAACGAGTCATGGTCAAATCTGATGATAGCTAGGCACCCCTTTCCCAATAATATGCATTTATACACATGCCATATATACACATACACTAAAGGCTGATCTTGAAGGCTAAGCAGGGTTAGTGCTGATTAACTGGTTAGTAGTTGAATGGGAGCCTGCCAGCAAAAACCAGGTGATCTAGGCTATATTTTAGAGGAAGGAACTAACAAAACTACCTTGGAGTATTGCTTGCCTAAGAAAACTGTATGATAATCATGGAATTGCCATAAATTAACAAGTTACTTCAAGATGTGCATACATGAACAGACATACACACAGTTTTTACAACCTTATTATTTTATTGCATTGGAGATTGAATTTTTCCTGCCGTCATGATGAATTTTGAAATAAACGTGCAACCTTTTCAAGTATTTATTGCAATTTTCTTGCAATTTTGCAGTCAAGTCTCTGTGAAGGAAATTAAAGTAACAGGAAGGAAATCAAATAGGGAAAAAACATTTTTTGCAGAACCTCTGAAGCATATTTAAAAATCCCTACTGTGATACCAATATGTGTGATAGATTCAACAGCAGTCGATTTTTTTAGCTTCTCATAACCTCCTGATGCTCACTCCTAGGCACATACAAGGACATAAGAACAGCTGTGCTGAGGCAGACCAGTTTGGTCACCTCACTCCTTATCTCTAATTCCAGATCACTTATGAATAGGAGAAGAAAAATGACAATGGTAGAGTCACAGGCCTTAGCAACAGAAAAGTAACTTCTGCTGAGATCCAAGTTGTCCCTGTCCTGTGTAAAGCTAACTGTCTATGTGTACTTTCAGTACCAGATGCTTATGGCAGGCAACAGGTTGGTGGTCTCTACCTTGTTCTGCTGGCTTGTTTTGCTGCAGCATCTGGTCTGTCACTATTGGAAACAGAATTTGGAAATGTTATATTTTGGGCTATATTTGGACCCAGAATTTCCAACCATGAAATCCTGTCATGGTGGCTATAGTATTCTAGGAGTTGCAATTCCAAAACAGTTTTTAAAGCTCTGGTTTGAAAGAGTGCTGGGCTAGATGGATGCTGAGTAGTTCTTCTTTTGTAACTATAATTCTGTTTTTGTGTTTTGGTTCTGCTTTCTTGTGGCTCAGTTTCATTCATGTCAAATTGCTTCTGTTTCCAGAACCTCTCGCTTTGCATCATTTCCTGAATACCTGGTGATACAGATAAAGAAATTTACTTTTGGCCTTGACTGGATACCTAAAAAGCTGGGTATGTGTTCTGAATGTTATCCACATTAAATTGTCACATGTTCTGATATGCTGAACTCCAAGGGTGCTTCCAGGCAAAGAGCTTCTACCGGTTATTCTGTCTTTCCTTCCTTAGTGCATTTCCTGTGGTAAGAAAAAAGACTGGCAAAATGGTGAGAAAACACAGGAAACTGGGAAAGAGTACACAGTGCTCTCTAGAACCCTAGTAAAAATTTGTGACTAAGGCAAGATGAGTGTCTGTCAAAAGTTTTGTCTCAAAGCTCCTCAGTGATGTATGGGGTGGGGCTGAATTTTACGAGCAATAACAACTGGGCTTTCTCTTCCTTTTGAATGAAGAAAACTCCCAATTAGAAATAATGTGGCAAATCTGGGAATATTACAGGACTTAACTCATGTTGTTGTTGTTTGATTTAAAGAATCTGGGGGTTGTGTTTTTTGTCAGGGCACACAGAATTCTTTGAATGGGTCCTTTTGGAGAAGGACAGTTCCCATGGTTTGTTGGTCTGGGGTGATGGCAGTCAACTGTTGCAGTTTAACATCTGAAGGTCTACAAGACGTTTACCCTTGAGTTAAAAATCCTAGTTCCTTTTTTCTACTATGTACGAAAGCCCACTGTGTATCTCTGATTACAAAATTCTGAGGGCACAAGACAGGATCTGGTGACCTCCACCTTGCTTTGATGGTGGTGGTACTACTACTACTACTTTAATAATAATAATAATAATAATTATTATTATTATTTTCACTTATGTCCTGCCTTTTTCCGAGTTTGGGACTCAGAGCAGCTTACAACAAAGTTTTCTGAGGGCATTAGGTTGGTAACAGAAGTTACTTTTGGTACTACAGCCCCCAGAATCCCACAACTGAATGCAACTTATGGTATAGGCATGCCTCAAACTTACTTTAGCTAAATTATACCTGAGGTAAGCTTAAGGCTATTTCCCTAAATAGTCAGAAGTACATATACTAAAGAAGAAGTACCATATCCTAAAACTTGCAGCATGGGAAATGACTTAGAGGTGTAAAAAGGCATGAGAAACAAGGATTAACTTCTGAAAGCATTGTCACTTTTGGAAGATAATAATTTTTTAAGTTATTATATTTGGGTTTTTTTAGCTACACCATTCCTTTTTCCAACCAAGGAAGGTTGATATGATATAACAGCCTGTCTAAATCCGTGACCTTTTTGTATGAGGAAGTCCATACTCCTCTCTTTTCTTTTCTTTTCTTTTCTTTTCTTTTCTTTTCTTTTCTTTTCTTTTCTTTTCTTTTCTTTTCTTTTCTTTTCTTTTCTTTTCTTTTCTTTTTCATTTTTCATTTTTCATTTTTCATTTTTCCATTTTCTTACCCTAATTTTCTAGTAGGAATGATTATGCAAGATTCATAATAACAATATTGTATAGTTTAAACATCTCACTAAATTATATATGGAGTCACAACTCTTTTTACTTTATCTCCCTCATTCTCTTTATCTACTTCTTCTCCGAATAATTTCTTTCTGTTCTTTAATCCTATATATGTGTGGACAATCATAAATCGGGATTTTTTTTTCAGGTAATAAGTGTAGTTGTTGTCTAGATTCTATATTTGTATCTCATTAACACTATTCAATGTTCTCTTCTCTTATCACAACTATTTGTAATTTAACATAAATAAAATTATTTTAAAAAAGTACAAAAAAACCTTCTTAAAAGTAGCATCCTATCAAAGCAATTTATATATTTTTGGCATCCATTGGCATCTGTATTATAGAGTTACAAAGTTAGGCAAGCAGTTTTATGGTAGTCATTTAGGATAATTCTCAGCGGAAACAGAGATAGAAGGTTGGTTCATCAGTTAGGAAAGCTGGTGGAAAGTGATGTCCCTCCCCTGCCTCTTTCTGAGATTAAATTTCCATTGGTGACTAAATTATATACTTTCTTCTTCCTTGAAGGTTTTTCACCATCTTCATCTCTTGTAATGATAGGTTTCTAGGAGAGGGTGCCCCCTCTGCCTTGCTTACATCAGGAGTATATATTCCTGTCCCATCTCTGCCTAGGCAGCTCATCTCCTATAATCTGATACTGTACATGGAAAACTTTTTAGCTTTTAAAATTTTGCTTGATTATGTGAACGTTTGTGAGCTGTAGAATTCAGAATGCTTGGGAGGCTTGGAAACAAGCATTCAATGCATCTGACCCTCTTTTTGAGAGTCATCAGTGTGCCCCAAAGTAATGCCAGCAGTTGTCTGCTTATAAAGTTAGCAGAGATGTCCCCTCCTCCAATGTCCATTCCTTTTAAAGCAGCTTTTACAAACTTGAACCTTCAAGGATGACATTCAACATTGACTTACTATCTGAAACCTTTATGCTTGGGCAGATTATTCTGGGAGCCAGTTCTAAGAGATCTACTTAGTTAATTTGGGGTGCCAGTCAGGCCTGCTAGGTGCTGGTATCATTCCATATGAAGTGATAGTATGTCCTAGAACACACCCAGGGATCTTTTACACCTTACATATTTCAGAAGATTCTTTGTATTGCAGAAGTTGCTTTTCAGAATAGCATATCTACTATGAGTAATATTCTCACGGAAAAACCTTTGATAGGGAACCCCAGGTCTGGTAGGGGGGTTTCTCAGTATTCTGTATTGTCCCTCATACTATTGAACATCTACATGAAACCACTAGGAGAGTTTCTCCAGAAGTCTGGGATTCAATGCCACCATGAAACTGATGACACCTGACTTTATTTCTACTTTCCAATTTCCAAGGAAGATGTTTTGGTTCTAACCCAATGTCTGGCATCAGTAATGGACTACGCACTTGATCTTAGCCAAAAGGCTGAGAAGCAATTGGCATCAGTAATGGACTAGATGGGAGTGAATGAATTGAAACTTAATCTAAATAAGACATACTTGCTCCTAGTCAGTTGAAAGACAGATCAGGGAATAGAGATTCAACTGTGATGGATGGGATTACACTTCTCCTGAAGATGCAGGTTCGCAGTGTGTGTGTACTCCTGGACTCAGCATTAAACTTGAAGGCTCAAGTTTCTGTGGCGACCAGGAATACTTTTGCACACTTAAAGGTAGTGTGCCAACCGCACCCATTCTTGGGGATGCCTGATCTGACTGTGGTGACACATGTCCTACTTACATTTTGTTTGGATTACAGCAACATGCTCTTATGTGGGTCTGCTTTTGAAGAGTGTTTGGAAACTTCAGTTGGTACACAGTACTTCAGCCAGAGTGTTAATTGGGTTTGGTTACTGGGATTATACAATTCCCTTATTGCAGCAGCACCACTTATTGCCGGATTGTTTCTGGGCACAATTCAGAATGCTGGTCATGACTTATAAAGAACTATACCACTTAGATCTGTATGTATAACAGAATACCTTGCCTTGTATGAGTCTGCCCAGGTAATGAGATCCTTCAAAGAGGCCCTTCACTTTCACAGGTATGGTTGGTGGGTACATGAGATAAGGCCTGGCTGCCCCTGGGCTTTGGAACTCCCTCCTTAGGGAATGGCACCCTCTTTATTACCTTTCTTTATCAGCAAGTGAAAACTTTTTGTCAAGTCAGGCTTTTAGAATTGAAAGTTTTAGATTATACTGTTTTTAACTTCTTTTTATCATTTCTGAGTGCATGTTTTAATTTTTTAAATATTGTTAATACTTTCATTCTCTTTTAATGTTGACTTTTTGCATGCTTTTAACTATATTGCAACTGTTTCAATTTGTAAGCCACCTTGAGTCCTAATCTGGGAGAAAGGTAGGGCATAAATAAAGATGATGGTGATGATTCCCCAAGGTGAGAGTTATGAAACCTAAACTACTTTTGTTTAGCTGCAAAGCACTGAGTGTTGGGACCTGAGCGCAGGAACATACTTTAATGTGCCTGCAATATATTTGCTGTGTGTCTGTAGGCTTATTTGCCCTGCTGTGCTTGCAGATGTTTCCATAGACATGCCAGATCTTCTGGACATCAGTCACCTCCGAGCTACTGGCCTTCAACCAGGCGAAGAGGAACTTCCTGACATCTCTCCACCCATTATCATTCCTGATGACCCCAAAGGTATTGCCTGCTACCATGAGGATCTCTACCTCCCCACCATTCTCCACCACAACTGTTAGTTGATCTTCTTTTTGTTCCTTTGTCACTCTTGCTCCCTACCTGTTCGCATGGAACGTCTTGGATGACAAGCTCCAACATGTTCATGGTATATCTTTTGCACAGCAGCCATTGTATATGAACTTCACAAGTGTATGTCAGTAAGAGAAGTAGCCAGTTAAAGAATCAAGGCCTGGTTCTCTGCTTGCAGCAAATGGATCCATTTATGAAGCTTTTCAGGATTTTGCAAGTTCAGTGGGTGATGCAGGTAGGATCTGTAATTGAATTCTGCAGAGGAAGCTTCCAAATTAGGTAGAGAGCAAGACTGGGAGAATGGAAGCCAGGACCAAGGAAGATTACTGAAATGAGCAATATAGTAGCCTTGATGTGCCTCAAAAAAGGCTGGGATATTCTGCAATTCAGAGACAACACCTTGGTTTAGCTTCTACCTTCAGAAGACCAGCTTATAGGGGAAGGGGGAAGCAGGGATACTTTGCACATGGCTGAGTGAGTTAAGCAAATCATTGACTAGGCATTTAAGGCAGTGGTCAAGGTCTCCATCTCCAGATCTGTAACGTTCTGTTGCTAATCCTATGAAAGGTAGCAACTCTAAGGTACGGACAAGGCCTTGACTCTAGAGCTCTGACCCGGTGTTTACACCAAGTGCAGAACTGGCCAGTTTTCTCTCTCATACCATCTCAGTGCCCACACTCTACATCCCTCACTTTGCTTTCTTACATTTCCAGATGGCATGAAGAATCATTTCATGGAGCGTATGTATTTTATTACATTATGCTGGTTTTATCTATGTTTTTTTTTAATGGCTGTTGCAATGAACATTTGCTGCTGCTCACAGGGGCTCCATATCTGCAGAGGGAGGCATGGAAGCTCTTCCCTTTTGGCTTTTAACTGTGCCTTTTTATATATTTAAATGTTTGAAAGAATCTTAGTATTATGGAGTAGTACAGAGACATCACAGATTGCTCGTCTTTCTTCTATCTCAGACTTTGGTCTAAAAACTGGTAGTTTTCTTTGGCGTCTTTTTTTTTTTAGCTCCAGCAGTACCCAGAATAGTAGATTAATATATCAGCATAAAAGGAATCCTGCTCAATGACAGAAGGGAGAGAGACAGTAATCTGTTTGCAGTAAACTGCTTCTGGAAAAGCCACCATCAGAACATAATGGCAACATCTCTTGCCTCTCTATTTTGTTCCTAGTATTCTAGCATTCCAGGGTAGAATGTTTCTGAATTTGACAGCCTCATGTTAATTGTTACTGGGAGATGTCTTATGTGTGCATAGTGATCTTCTCATTTCTGGACTCCATATGTCAAAAGACAATACAGAGAACTGATGTAGCTTAGAAGAGTGAAGTTGTCATGAGATCAAATCACTTTAGAGTGCATGTTTTCTGCAGTAGGAAAGGAGATAAAGTAATTGGATGTCTCCCATTTTGAAATATTCCTGCACTCAATACTTGAATGCCTGATATAGCAGTTTAATGGGTAGAGCACTGGAGTTGGACTTGGGACAATAGTGATCCCTATTCTGCACTGAAGGAGATTCTGAAGTTCATCTAGCAGTCTTCATCATATGTTCTCTCTACCTCTTAGTTCAAATACAGTCTTGGATGGCTCGCTTTTGATGCTGAGATTGAGTGTGTTTCAGGATATGTAAGGTACTTAATTTACACTGTAGTGCTGAACAGAGATCATTGGAAGTTCCTGACATTTTGTCTTCATTTATTCATTCACTCACTCTCTGTCTTTATCTCTCCCCTCCTCCATAAACAGACATGCAACTCATGAACAAAGAGAAGGAAGGAGAGAATGTTGTGATATCACAACACAAGATGTATAGTCGGCCCTTCACATTTATTTGCAAATTTCTCCAACCCCTTCCCCCACCTCAAGTGCTTCTTTTCCAAGGGAACCTTCTCTCTTTACAGCTCCAGTCTAGCCATGCAGCTCTTTAAAAACCTGATTCTGATCATCTTCCTCCTCCACCAGCTGCTGCCAGGCCAGCTAAGGATGGCTCACAGCCTGTTTTCTCAGCACCATACACCTTCTCCCAATGCCCCCACGTAAGGAAGGAGATGGGTGAGAGAGAGGAAGTATAGGGCTACCATGCTGACCCACCCCCTTTCCTTCTCCTTTCCCTGATTTGGACCCTGTATACCTGTTTGCCCCACTATGCCTGGACCACTTTCCCCAGGTACCCACACACATTTTGAAATTTGTGTTTTTTCCACTGTTGTGAGGTTCTGTGCTTCTAATCCTAGCAAATGTGGAGGGCCAACTGTATTACAAAATTGTGAGTAACTGGAAAATATTTAAAACATTGTTACCTCTTATTTGAGCCAAACAGGTTCCAAAGTTGCTTATTGATTTAAAAACCGTACACAAGTCATCAGAAGATCTTATTGTATTTAATAACTGTGGTAAGGTTAACATATGCGCAGCATTGGAAAGAAAAGAAGTATATTGATATTGAGGAGTGGAAGTTAAAAGTTCTGGATATGATAGGGATGGAAAAACTAGCATTCTCTTTGAAGAATAAATCTATCCAGAATTTTGAAAAAGAATGGAAAGAAGTATTGGATTGGGCAAAGATATAAATGTATAAGAAATCAAGAAGAAATAATGTAATTGTTCTCTTCTCTGTAAAATGGAAATTAAGTTTGTATGTAATGGAAATAAGTAATTGCAACTGGAAGATTTAAGCCTGGAAGTGTGGGTTTTTTTTTTTATTTTCGAGATTAAATCTTAATAAAAATTTATTACCAAAAAAAATAAAATAAAAACCGTACACAGTCAGTCTGTGCCCTTGGGCTTACAGTCTGAAAAACACAATTTAAAAAAAGGGATGGAGAAGAACAAGGAACATGTGGCTTGACTCTCTCATTCAATTGTAGCTTCACATTCATAAGGACTAGAAACTTTTTTAAAATAAAAAAGCTGAGATCCTTTCAGAGCTGTGCATAAGTCATATTCTGTGCTTATACATAACCAAAGACTCCCATATATTGTAAAAAGTAATACTTCCAAACCTCCCTGAGCTTACGCAGCTGAAAGATAGAGGCTGTTACCTTCAGCCTACCCTTTTTGCTAACCAGAAATGACATCCATTGTGAGGTTACAGTAATCTGTGTGAATGGCCCTTAAAACCTAGAGCTATTCGAGTACTAAAAAGCCTGGGCAGCCAACACTTCTGTCTTCTCAATATTGTCTTGCCTGGTGAGTGGCAGATGCCTCTTTTGATGTTTTAGTAGCTGACAGCCATGGTTATGCTTTCATTGGTACAAGATATGATTTTTTTTTCTGAGTGAATAGTGCTGAGTGCTTTGATATTTTTCAGAAAAAAACCTGAGTCTGTGTGGATGCCAGACCTTTGTAGGAATTTGCATGGACATTTCTTTTTCCATTCACACTCAGTGCAAAACTGAATGTCAAAATAAGTCTGTAGTGTGCACTTCCATGCAAGGGCTCTTGGAGGGACAGGAAAATTGCCTCAGGGCCATGTACCCTTTTTTGGCTTCTGTTCTAACTTGAGTCACCAAAAGATTCTGCCTTCATTTTTATTTTTTTATTTTTTTTACAGTTGTGTTCTCTTAGTATGTTGCAAATTATCAGTTCTGTATAAACTTACGCACTTGATGTCGCAGGATGAACACAGTCCTGACCATTGATAGAGGACAGATTTAAAGTTTTCACACCTGGGCTGTCCTCTCTCTTAGCACCAGACATTGATGAATCCTCAGTGATGCAGCTAGCAGAGATGGGATTTCCACTGGAAGCATGCCGAAAGGCTGTCTACTATACTGGCAACATGGGAGCTGAAGTGGCTTTCAACTGGATCATTGCACACATGGAAGAACCAGGTCTGTCATCTTTAGGGGTATACACATGTGTACATATCTTTGTGCCTGATATAGATAGATCTAGATTTCTCTTGGCTTCTACTTAATTAGAAGAGGATTGGACTGGATGGCCCTTGTGGTCTCTTCCAACTCTACATTTCTATTCTTCTATGATTCTATGAGAAGCACAGCCAGATTCACCACCTTCTTATACAACCTTTTCCTGGCTTGGTTAAGTCCTGCACAATCATAGACATGGAGTGAATGTAGTAGTTTATCTAGCCTCTTGCTGTGCAGGCTTATAGATAGGCCCATGAGATGTAAGAAGAGTCCTGCTAGATCAGTCTAGAGCTTGGAAAAGTTACCCTGAGCCAATTATCCATTTGGTCCAGTATCCTATTTCCTATGATGGCCAGCAAGATGGTCTGTGAAGCCCTTAAACATAAAAGAAGTAATCCAATTTGCCTGTTGCTCCCCAGTGACTAGTAAGCACTAGTAACTACAGTAGAGTCTCGGTTATCTGACCTAAACAGGTGGGCAGAGGGTCGGATAACCGAAATGTTGGATTAGCCAGAGGCCCGTGGCGTCCGCCATTTTAGGGGCTTGTCTGGGCCTGTCTGGGGTGCGGAATCCTACAGCCACACCCCCAGGCAGCTGCGACGTTGGTTAATCCGGAAGGTCGGATAACCGCATGTCGGATAACCGGAACTCTACTGTAGTTCACAAAACTAGATCATGGATGGACAGATAGAGAAAGGAAACTCTCTTCCAATTAATAAATGTTTTCTTCTTTGTTGCTTTGAGCAGATTTCTATTCACTGTAGGTAACTAGACAGATACTAGTCAACAGACATCATATAGGCAGATCAGATACACTGAACCTCTGCCTCTCTCTTCAGCAGCATTGCTTGTATGGGTTATGCTGTGCTTGTCTCCATCTCTTTTTTAACTGTGGACATCTAGGGAACACAGCAGAACAAAGAAAATATGGTATCTTGAATGGAATTTTTAGGGCCATAGGCTCTGTTCATCTGTGGCAGCAGAATTAGAAAGTTGTCTGCCATCTAAGTGATTAACACATTTTATTATGGAAAAAGCTTTTGTTGATGCTGATCAATGACAACAACAACAACAACCTGCCTCTCCCCAAGGCTTGAGGCGGGGTACAACATAGATTAAAATGCAATTAAAAAACATAAAATCATAACCAGGTCTTCTGTTTTCATAGACATAAATATTTGCTATTTCCTTTCAGATTTTGCAGAACCGTTAGTCATCCCTGGCTATGCTGGAGCTGCTTTTCCTGGGGCAAGTGGACCAGGATTTGCTGGGCTGGATAACCAGCCTCCAGAAGAGATGGTTGCCATCATTGCCTCTATGGGTTTCCAGCGGAATGTAGCTCTCCGAGCACTGCGAGCAACAGTAAGTCATCCAACAAATCATTTTGGGACCATATATAGCAGGGATGCAGACATTTTCTGCCCACACCCATCATCAAATATGACTTTCAGAGGCTGGTACAGTAAATGAATGTCATTATCCAAAGCAGCACAAGCTCTCTAATTCTTGTTAGCAGCACCCATGGTGGCAGCAGGAAATTTGACAAAGAAAGATCTTGTGTTACTGTTGTATCCCAGTGTAGATACAGGTCAAGAGAAAATGGGGATTGGTTGCAGAGTATTCTTTCCCAGGGATCTGTTAAAGTAAAGAAGCTTATTTAGCAAAGTTTTCTAAGAAAGAGAACGCAGGCTTCTGACCAGCACAGAGAAGCTCTTTTCAGCCTCTAGTAAGTCCTTTTTTTGTTGTCCTTTGTTGATGGTTTTATTAATATTTGTGTAGTGCTTGAAATCATTGAAGTATTGCACCAATTCAGTTTTAAGTGCCGATGAGAACAAGGCAACAGAATAGGACTCAGGAAGGACAGAAAGAGAAATTAAAATATTTGTTATTGTGTTGGGTACTTCAAAGTCATTTCCTATTATGGGATTTTCTTGGCAAGATTTGTTCAGAAAGTGTCTGCCATTGCCTTCCTCTGAGGCTGAGAGAGTGTTATGTGCTCAAGGTCACTCACTTGGGTTTCCTTGCCCAAATGAGTATTTGAATCCTTGTCTCCCAGAGTCCTAGTTCAACATTCAAACTGCCACACAATGCTGGCTCTCTAATTAGAATATACAGGTATAAAATGTAATTTATAAACCACAGTATCTTCATAAATATGGAATGTTCTTGTTACAAGTCAGTGGAACTTTTCTTTTTAATTTCCATTCTTGTGGTGGTGGTGCTGCCAGAATTGGTTATTTCGATCCCTATGTATCACCAAATGGTGCTGAGAAATCTTAACCTTTTCTCCTTCTGTCCTTTCCTTCCTTATATCTTAGGCTGCCATTTTAAAAGGAGAAGGCGGCAGATGGCTTGGGAAGGAGAATTTAAAGCAAAGGAGAAAATGGAAGAGTGTGGGCAGAATGGTGGTGACAGGAATAGTGAGGTGACAGAAAAGAAGGGACAGGGAGAGAAAATTATATTTCAAAAATAGGAACTTCAGTTTATCATTTAAACTTCTTTGTTTGGTGTGCAGTCTCACTCAAACCAGATTCACAGAATTACATTCTGCAGCCTCACCAGGGTGACTTCTATGGAGAGGAAGAAGATGACGTTGTTTATGGATTTCCTCTCCTAAAGGCTAAAAAAAGGTGTTTCCTATAGCTACATCTCTCATTTTCAGTGTGAGGAGGCAAAGTCTTTTGCTGGAGATCAGATTATCTTGCTCAGTAGGTTTCAAGCTTCAGTGTACCCTTTCCTCATCGCCTTACACCATAAGTCCCTGAATGTCTGCCATGACACAGGGATCTAGTACATTTTAGGGTGCGCATGAGGGGCTGTCCCTATCTCTTGACCCTTCTTGAACTAAGATTCTTTTTTTGTGGTCTCTGTGACACATACAGTTGGGTTTACTGTGCCTCCTCAGTGCACTGTGTAGGTGCAGTAAACCCATTTGTGTGAGTTGAAAGATGACCACTTGAAAAACTGATTACAGGTAAGCAACCTGTCCTTTTGCCCCAAAGCACACCCAACAACTCTTTGATTGTCAGTTGGTGCAGGGGACGATCACATTGGACACACTGTCAAGGAAGCTCCTATTCACAAGCTTCTCATTTAGGAGACTCCAGGTTCTTTTGAACTATGGATTGAAAATGATCGCAGCATCCAGTAGCTTGGTGAAATAAGCCATGCTCATGGGGTGTGGAATGGAAAACTCTGGTAGATACAGTTTGAGAAAGAACTGAATAAGGGGCTTGTGGAAATGTGAAGATCAAGTTATTTGGGCTTGAGATTCATAGGAAGTGTCTACCTCATCAGATGCAAAAAATGGATGAAGTAGGTTGTTGTTTATCAGTGCTGATGTAACACCAGCCTCTCTATCTCATCCATCCCCTTTTGGGTGCAGGTTTAGGCCCCTGTCATATGTTACCCACAGAAGCGTAGAAATAATGAACTTTCCTGTTTGGTTCAGATAGATTGTTGATGCCTATCCCGTTAGAGGAATGGGCTATTTGCATGGGGCATAATGTAACCTACGCTTAACCCATGCAAGTAGAAAATGGATATATTATCAGCAAGTAACAAGGAAGCAAATATGGGATGTTAAACATCAGTTGCCTCATATAGCTGCTTTTCTGGATTCAGTGAGATTGTGTTGCTAGTTTTCATCATCCATGTTGCTTATATTACTCCCACTGTGGGCCACACAAGAGTCAGTAGACACTCTGCTGTGATGGTAATGCCCGCATTAGGAGCAGAAGCTCGACAATGAGATGTGTCCCTTCAGTTTTTTGAATATCAGTCATTCTTAGGGTGGTAATGCAGCAACAGTTCTTTCAGCCCATTTAAAAAGTAAAGAAGCTACAATGATGGTAGAAATGCTGATTGCTTTTGGCTGTCTTATTTTTCTATGCTATTTTGTCTGACAGAATAACAACTTGGAACATGCATTAGACTGGATCTTCAGTCACCCAGAGCCAGAGGAGGAGAATGAAACCACTTCTGAAGCCATGGACATAGAGAACCACGTGAATGCCAACATCCTTGCAGAATCTGACCCGGAGGGGCCAAAAGTCAAGGATGGGTCTGGACGTAAGTCTGCCTTGGATTTTTTGCTTTAGTTGTTATGTGTATCTTTGTTTATTTGCAAATGCACTTGCTGTATTTATGAATTATTTCTCTGCTGACATGGAAAGCAATATACAACCATTTATAAAATTGACAAATTATGAGAATTACTAAAAAAATCATACGTGTCAAAAAGTTTTACAGCAACAATGACAAAACAAAAATCAGTCTGCAAGCAAGAGAAAAATAATGACTAAAAATGAACAGTACCAACCATGCAGGCTCAAATCCTCCCAAATAGCCTGAAATGCTTGAGAGTACAGCTGTGTTTTCACCAGATTCCAAAAGGCCAACAAGGGTGGCGTGTAAAAGACGTCTCTTATGTAAAGCTGCAAGCTGTTCTTGAAACTTGACAGGAGAGAGGAGAAATAATAAAGCTTAAACTGTCACCTTTCACTGCCATAAAACTGTTGATTCAAGATGATCTTTGCAAATTAGTTAGCATGTGTATTTCTATACTACTTATCAGCTAAGCGCTCTCTAAACGGTTCATAATGTGTTAGCTGATTGCCCCCAGCAAGCTGGATTCTCATTTGACCGACCTGTGGAAGGGTGGAAGGCTGAGTCAACCTGGAGCCCGGCGGGATTGAACTCACAACCTTGTGGCTGCAGTACCAGCATATTACCACTGTGTCACCAGGGTGCAGCAGGAACAGCAGTGGTTGTTCTTCTTTTGAAAACGTAGAAGTTACTGAACTGTCCCACAGCATAATTATTTGAGTAGCTTCTTGGTGTTAGATTTGAAGGTAAGAGGTTTTTAACAGGAGAGAGGCTGTTGCTTCTTGGCTCCAGCTGTTATTTAAAAACAATAGTTAAGCAATCTGTAGAGTTAAAACCATTTAAAATTCATTGAAAGACATTTTTTTTAAAAAAAACACAGCAACAACATGCATCCATTAACAGTGGGTTACTAAAAGCTGCTGGCTACTTGCCAGCAGAAAGAGAACAAGGATAGAACCATCTTTACTTCTCTAGAGAGATTAAAATAAAGAACAACCAAAAACAATGACTGTAAAAAAAAGTTTTAAAAGACAATTAAATAAACACTCCTGTTGAAAACAGCATTAGTTTAGAACAGTTTAAAAACATTTCAGCATAAAAATGAGAATGGACAGCAGCCCCTTAACATTAAAAGACCCTTCTGCAATAACCACTCAATTGCCAGAAGCCTGTGTAATAAAAAGGTCAACAGAAGGAAAGCAGAATGGAGACAATGCTTCTGGCATGCATCTTGGCCAGGACTCAGTGAACTATGCAACAAGTTCCATCTGGCACAAGCAGGCTTTGAATATATTTTCTTGAGGAATAGCTGCCTCCCCTCTCTCTCCCTTTGGCCTAAATGCAATTGCTCATCTCTCATCCGGAGTGCATCCACTGAACCAGTGGCTGGCTGTTTTTGTAAATCCATTTGATTCAGTGCATCTGCTCCAGCTGGAATTACCAGTTGAATCTAGTGTGTTGCATTGCCTCTATTCTTCCTCTCATTTCTTCTCCACTGTCAACATGTCAATTGCTGACTTTTTGCAGCCAGGATCTGTCTATCTGCCATGCAGGCTACATGTAAATGTAGGTCTGTATTTTTTAAAAGGCATAAAATGGATAGTTTTTGACCAGCAGGAACCTCTTTATAAATGTTAGAAAGGACCAAACCCTGGAGAAAGGCAGAAGAGGGATTGGCAGTCATGGCCAGTTTTGGGATTTGAACAGAAAATTTTATAACCTTTCAGCTGAGCGTGTCATAGTTGTCCCAGGACACTACAGAAGTGTGTTATTTCCCATTGCTGCCTTAAAGAACCTCACTAGCAAAACCTAAGCATTGGGACTTTTCACATACAGTGTTATGATACTAGATGTGTACCTTTTTTTTTAATAAATGAACCTAATCTAAGTATATCAATAAACAGGTCAGTTTGCCGGACACAAGCACTTTATTACAATCATAGAGACAGAAAAGATCACAAGGGCCATCCAGTCCAACCTCCTGCCATGCAGGACTACACAGTCAGAGCTCTCCATCTAGCCTCTGTTTAAAAACCTTCAGAGTAAGAGACTCCATTTCATTCTGAGGCAGCTTATTCCACTGTTAAATTGTTCTTACTGTCAGGAAGTTCTTCCTAATGTTTAGGTGGAATCTCTTTTCCTGTAGTTTGAAGCCACTGATCCGTATTCTACTCTGCAGCAGCAGAAAACAATCTTGCCCATCTTCCATATGACATCATTTCAAATATTTAAACATGTCTGTCTTCTCATCTCTTAATATTCTTTTCTCCAAGCTAAACATCCCCATCTCCCTAAGCCATTCCCCATAGGATATGGGTTCCAGGCCGTTTATCATTTCGGTTGTCCTCCCCTGGACATGTTCCAGCTTGTCAGTATCATTCTTGAACTGTGGTGCCCACAGCTGGATACATTATTTCGTATGAGGTCTGACCAAAGCAGAATAGAACGGCAATGTTACTTCTTTTGACCTAAACAATGTACTTCTCTTGATGCAGTTTAGAATTGCACTGACTTTTTAAGCTGCTGCAACTCACTGTTAACTCACCTTCAGCTTGTGGTCTACTAAGACTTCTAGATCTCGTTCACACTTACTATGGTCAAACCAGGTGTCACTCATCCGGTAACCGGCTACCCCCGCCGCTAGTATAGTAGCTTATATTTCTCCCTGCTGAAATTCATTGTGTTAGTTTTGGCCCAGCTCTCTAATCTATTGGGGTTATTTTGAATTCTGATCCTCTCTTCTGGGGTAGTAGCTACCCTTCCTAATTTGGTGTCATCTGCAATTAATTATAGTTACCTGCTGCCTTTCTTTCTCACTTTCTTTCTCCACTTTGTCCTCTTAATAACCCTGTGAGGTAAGAGAGGCCAAGAGAGTGTGTGACTGGCCCAAGCTGACTTACTGAGCGTACTGAGTTCCATAGCATGAGGACAGGGGGTATATGGGCTAGGACCTGTATCTCCCAGGTTCTATTGCTACATGCTAACTGGCTGCCATGGAGAGACTCATCAAAGAATCATGATTGAAGCTCCGCATTGAATGTATACTAGAAGGCTAACTTGGGCTTGTTGCTGTGTGATGGTATAACAATATTGGACTGTGATTCTCGAGACTAGGATTTGAATCTATGTTTGGCGGTGGAAACCCACTGGGTGACCTTGGGCAAGTCACATTCCTTCAGCCTCAGAGGAAGACAAAGGCAAAGCCCCTCTGAACAAATCTTGCCAAGAAAACCTTGTGATAGGACGCTTTAGGGCTGCCTTAAGATGGAAATTACTTGAAGGCACACAACAATATCATCATCAAAGATCTTAAGACTAGTTTCTGATTTTGCTCATTAAGGTTCAGTGGGTAGCAAGGCTGACCTTACTGGAGATCCCAGAAAGCCAGTGACAGTCAAGAGTACAGGGCTATTCATGCTATTTGTTTGACATTGTCTGAAGCTTCTCCAAACATGGATGTCTAGTGAGGTCAAGCATTTAATCAGTTTTGACTGAGCACATTCAACTCTTGTCCTCATTTCTGAATTTGCCCATAGCATTCACTGTTTCAGTTTTCACTCTGGGGTCATTTTGGTCTTCACAGGAAAAATCTAAAACTAACCACAGGATGGAGCTATTTAGCAGCAGCTAAAGATTCCTGGATGATAAAAACTATAAGAGGGTGATCTTGAGTAGCCTGCAGTAGCCAGTAGTGCTCAATTCTGCATTTCACAAGGTGAAATAGCTACCTTGTGTCCAGTTTATGACAGAAGGGCAAGATATAAATTGAATGAATTGGAGCCACGCAGCCAAGATGCTATTCAAATGCTACTCGCAGAAACCTTAGTCAGTATATCCAGTGATAAGCAATGCTGGGACTTGCAGTCCAGCAACTTCTGAAAGGTCACATAAGTTTCTCCCCTGGACTAAATAAATTAGTGTTTTAAGGGCCATGTGCAATGTGGGAACAGGCTGTTCTAATTCAGAGAAATCTAGGTGTGTCTGAAAGTGGTTACATCATGACTCCCCTTTGAGCTAAGTAACATCAGAACACATGTGACAGATGATCACATAAGACAATCACATATGTGTATATTTCACAGCATTTTTGTAGGTTGCCAGGTTCCAAGAATCCATGCTGAGTTATATCATTTGGGGTGCCTTTAGACACAGTGAAAAATGTGTACCGTTTTTGTATGATGAACTGCATACATGTTTTTTGGTATTTTCCGCCTATTTCATTCCTGAATCTGCTTTGTTTGATCATGCATCTAAATGTAATTTCTGTGTCCTCTATCCTAGGAAGATATGAATAGTTGATAAAAAGACACCAAACAAAATAGATTTCTGAACTTGGCTTATCTTTTTTGATGTTTCCCTGTATAGGATATGAACTCTTTGGGTTCATCAGTCACATGGGAACATCTACAATAGTGGCCATTATGTTTGTCATCTCAAAAAGGAAGGAAGGTAAGCCACCATCACCATTGCTTGTTTAATTAACGTATATTTTGCCCACAGTTGACCAAAATGCTTGAGTTTGACATTTCAGTGAAACATTTATTTACTTGGAAGTTAGTTCCATTAAAATGAACAGGACTGTTTTCCTAGTTAGTGCTACTTTAGGATTGGCATTTAAGAGATAAATACAGTTTTTTCATAGTCAGGAATCACCTTTTTCCTCCTGCTGCTACAGAAGTCTTCTCCATTGAGGATACTTGGATATCATTGTTTCCTATTTTCGTTATGATTTTGTCTCCCAAACTGCTGTTTTCATCATACTGTGCTTCTTTTGGCAAGATTATCTGACCTGTGCTTTTTGAGGTTCATGTCAGTATTTGGGGGGGGGAATGCTTATCTGATTATCTCAGCAGTTTTAATTCTATCTGTGAAATGTAGCACCTACCCACAGATCCCTGCACTCAACTTCCAGTCCCCTTAAAACAGGAACAAATCAGAACTTGGAAAGGTGACTTATTTCAGCTACAGCTTCTAGAATCTTGCATGGTCATGCTGACTGAGAGATTCAGGGAGCTGTAGTCTGGAAAAAAAAAAGTACTGCTTCCAAGTTTTGAAAAAAAAAAAAGCCCTTAGAACTTCAGCAAGTCAAGACCATCAGGTAGGAAATCCTGATATATTTTATCATCAAAATTGGCAACAAGTTCCTCTGCTGTTGCTGAAAACAAGCGCTTCCATTTGAAGGTGGCACATCTAGTTTGCTTTCCAAACTGGCGCCTCTGTTTGAGTGGTGCTGAGATGTGAATCAGGTGTCTCTCTTCAGGTGTTCCCAAGGTGCTCTTGTGCAGGTCAGAGGTTGGAAATGTTACTTTTTTTGGACTACAGATAATCCATCAGCCAGTGTGGTCACTGGCCATGCTGGATGGAAGATTCTAGGATTTGTAGTAAAAAAGAAAAAAAAAAGGAATTTCTTGACACTCCAGTGCAGATCATTGCAGGTAAGAACAGCTGAGATTAATAGTCTTGCAAGATTTGGAAGACAATTCTGCCTGTGTGATGGCAATAGAGAGCCAGCGTGTCATAGTAGTTTGAACTCTAGAGACCAGGATTTGATTCCCCTCTTGGCCATGGAAGCCCAGTGGATGACCTTGGGCACATCACACCCTCTTACCCCCAGAAAACCTTGTGATAGGTTCACCTAAGTCAGAAATGAGTTGAAGACACACCACCACCACCACCACTATGATGGCATTAGTCTTCATGGGCACACCTGGAATTGGGTATTAAATGTAACTTTTATGAGGCTCACTGTCTCTTTCTTTCCTCTCCTCCCTCTCTTTTCAGGTGGGTGATCTACAATGACCTTAAAGTCTGTGCCTCCGAACGACCACCTAAAGAGTTGGGGTATATTTACTTTTACCGCAGGATATCAAGTTAGGCCTCTTTATATCTCTTGGCCTTAAGAAGCCATAAGCCTTTTTATTCTGCCAAAAATATCATTTGAAACAAGCAAAGCCTTTGGACTGCCAAAAACAAAACAAAAAGGAAAATATTTGGGTACTATTTATAGCTTAAATCAGGATCAGTCATTTGATGCCTTCTTAAACTTTAGTGGAGAAATTTCTGTTTAGGTCACAGTGTGTTGTAGGATTTTAAAATTTGTACACATTTTGTGAAGACCATAAGACTGTTCTAATCACAAGAGGAGTTTGCAGCAAGCAATGGGAAAACACAAAGCCACTCCTAATCTCCAAAAAACACACTTCTTACCTCACAGCTCAATTTTGACTGTCAAAGATCATGACAGAGTCAACAATGGTAGCCAGCAATTGCTTTTGACTGGGAGTTCGCCACTGTTCTGAATGGAAGTCATGAAGTGTTTGGTGAAATATCTGTTTGCAGGCATGAAAATGGCTTAGCTGTGCACTCTGTATCTCCATGGTTAGGGTATGGATATAGATCTACATATCCTGGTATGTAACAGCAGCTCTGAATATTTTGCAAATTTCAGTGTTTGAAGTTCAGGTTAATTACTGAAGCTAAAGTTCCCGACAGAAAATCTGGAAGTTCGTTCTTTCTTTCTTTCTTTCTTTCTTTCTTTCTTTCTTTCTTTCTTTCTTTCTTTCTTTCTTTCTTTCTTTCTCTCTCTCTTTCTTTCTCTCTTTCTCTCTCTCTTTCTCTCTCTCTTTCTTTCTTTCTTTCTTTCTTTCTTTCTTTCTTTCTTTCTTTCTTTCTTTCTTTCTTTCTTTCTTTCTTTCTAACTGGTGCTTTGGTTGGTTTGAAAACCTATCTTGAATGTTTATGCCTTGACCCAGCAATCACTGATGTTTGAGGAACTCCCGTAAAAGAAATGCTCATTTCATTCATTTCATTGGATCAGTATGCACATTTGTATGTGTGTATATTACTCCTCCCATTGGGAAATAAATGCTCTTATGTGCAAGAGCTCTGTGTGAGCATCTAAGTTCATGTGGGGCCGTAGATCAGCAAGGTGCCGTTTGGTTGTTTTTCGTTCTTGGTTGATAAAGATTGGAACAGAACATGATGTATCTTCTGCTTCATGACATTTGCATGGACTCACCTTGTGCCTAGTCTTTCTTGTGCCTTCTTCTCCTGTCTCACCACCCACAGCAACCCAGAGCCCCTAAACTTGAAGAAATTTCTCAGTGTGATGGGGAAGAATTTATGTGATGAGACCCTGCAAATGTTGCGGATCAGGTAGAATGCCTCACCAGAAAGAAGCTATAATGGCAATTACATGGGCCATGAACCAAGATTGTACTTGTTTTTTTTTTGTTTTTTGCTGTTATTTTTGTTTTTTGTGTTTTATTTTACTGCTAGCTTTATATTACTCAAGTATATGTATCACACATTTCCTACCAATGATGGGAGAGATGGCTTTTTAAAGAGAAGTTACAGTGTGCTTTCTCTCTATGCAAGGATTCTGTTCCAGGAATCCCTGCAAATACCAGAATTCACAAATACTCATGTCTCATTATACGCAGTGGTGGTGATGTGTACACTGATGCTTGTGTGCATCCATGTACATGTCAGTGCCATTTTTAGTATAGGGACATGAGCTGGAAATTGCAGACATGGAGGTCATGGATAAGGAGGGCCCACTGTATATTAAATACAACCCTATTCAAGTCTAGTGATGGAGAAATTAATTTTCTTCAGTGTGTAACCATACACATTGTTCTGCTTTCCTGTAAATGCTATCAGATTACTAAAAAATCTTCCTTATACAGAGCTACAGTTTGATAAAACTGCTGATGCATTTAACCTAATTTTAGAATCCTTTAAAAAAATCATACTGGCTTATCAGCAGTTTGCAAAGGAGCCAATCACCTGAGTTAGTTAGATGGCTCTTTCTAAAAGGTTGCCCTCACTTGTTCTTTCCACCCCTCCAATCCCAACTGCCTTTCTGGACTTTTTAATGGTTTTGCAAAGGGTTTTAATTTTGGTTTCAGTTGATTATGTGAATTCCTGAGCTTGAGGGGTTTCTTTCCTCTTTTTCCCCTTTGGCGAATAAAGTGATGCCTTAAGGACTTGAACTAAACTAGTTCAAATTCAACTGCTACTGTGGAAATTAACTGGCATTCCTATGTAAAGCAAAGATGTAACAACAAGCTCCTTTTATGCAAGATGTTCAGGAGCTGTATGTATAGGCAGATACCCTGTTCTCTGTGGAAAGTTTTGAGTTTTAGTTGTTTATGTTTGAAGCCAGTATCATTTGAAACACCTAGTATCTTAAGGCTCTGTGTATCAAATTGCTTTCTTGAAAGCGGTAACCAGATAAGGCAGAGTGAGGCTTTCTAGTAGTTGTCAGTAGTTGAATCCTGAGCTTGTATCCTAGGACTGGTTTCTTCCCCTACTGCCTTCCTTCTGTTACCAACACTGCTACAGGCGTGATAGAATGCTCTTCTACCTCATAGCCATGTTTGGATCTGTCTTAGATCCCAGCTTCCCAGCCATGTTGAATGCAGCACAGCAGCTGATCTTGTGCTCCTTCTTCCTTTTTACTGGTGTGGGTAACTGCCTGGAATATTCACCTAATTCTGATGATTCCAGCACCAGGTTTTGCAGAGTCTGGTTTTGCCTTATGGTGCTTCTGTTTCACGTTATTTAAATGAGAACTGTGAAGTGACTGAGAAATGCAACTAAATGGCTTTTTCTTCCACCTTGTGACCTCAAGGGCTAGTTTGAAGCAGCTCAGATCTGCTTTGCTAACTTTCTATGTTTAGGAGAAAATAATGGGAACTCTGCATTCTATGGTAAGATGCTGTTTTCTAAAATAGCAGATTGTTCGTGTGTGTGAGTGGGGAGGGGAATGGGTATGGATGTTGCAAAGTTAATATCTAGCCAAAAAGGAAACAGTCCTGATGTCAGACTGGTCTTTATAATGTCATGCAGCTGTTCTGTGGCAGGTGCTTACTTACTGATTACATTTTTGAAATCCTTCCATGCACCACACCACTTCTGTATGTGTATATCCACATGTATTTTGCCTAAGAGGGGTTTAGGAAGATCATGCAATCATGCAATAAAGAAAAGCAGTGTAGAACTATGAATAAGACAACATTCAATCATTGCTTTAATACTTTCTGAGGCACATTTCCCCCGAATTCCTCCATCACATCATTTTTATATATTCTCGTTCTGCATATCACGTGGAATTAATAGGCTTGTGTTTTATGAGGAAGTCTGAAATAATGTGACTCAGATGCAGGCACAATCTGTCAGGAATGTCTTCTGCATGAGCCCTTCTGAAATGAAATTGGATGTCCCTAAGAATACACGTATCATTCTGTTATTTCCCCATTGATTTCAACAAAGTTTTAATGGTTGAACATCCTACCATTTTAAGACAGGATTGATGCATCCAAACCCTGTGGCCCCAAATGGTCATTAAAGTCCCTATTATGGTACATTTGCTAAAATGAAAGCTCAGTGTTAGATGCATAGCTGTTGGTTATACGATTCCCTTGTCAATTCTTCTCTCATGTCCTTAAAACCTTGCTTCTGTCTGCTTTATTGGCATTGTGGATGCAGTGTAACTTCCAACACAACCAGTGCACCCATGGCTGTGGGACAAAAGGTCTGAGGGCACTGCCCTTATATGCGTATGAGATAACAACTTAGGGGCTTCCAAATAAATCTAAACATTTGGGGAATGTGTCTTTGTTTTGGGAGAGAGTCCATCTGAGGCTTTGAAAGCCTTGCTCTTAATGTGAAATTTACTGCTTTTCTTTCCCAAGTAGGGTCCTTTGTGGAAGACTGCTCACGGGGGATATTTATTATTTCAGTATGATTGGTAGCCAAGACTTGCCCCCAGTGCCAGCCATTTGGATTTGGGCATAATGAGTTGAATTGACATTTCTGAGAAAAAAAAAGTGGACTTGAAGCATGCATCTTTTAGGAAATCCAGTCTTCCACCCATGTAGCACATATCTATTTTAAGCCATCAGCATAAAGAAAAAGAAATGTTTGGCTCATGGATGCCCTAATCATTCAGGTCTGAGGTCTGTTTTGCTGGTGAACATTGACTGAAAATTCTCTTCCTTAGCCTAAATATCACTGAAATCCATTTCATTGTTTAGAGTGTGTGGTTGGACATTACACAGGAACAAGGAGAGTACTGATGTCTTCTATAACCAATGGCAGAACTCTTAGTGGCATCAGCCCTTCTCCCTAAAAGTTGCTGTTTGCTGGGGTTTTCTGCATATGTATAACTGAGATGAACAGAGAAGCACAAGAACATTTTAATGGAATTTGTATAGAAAAACAGTCTAGTGGATTATGTGCAGGGACTGGTTTACAGTGGAGATAAGATTCACTTTGATTCTGTTTTCCATTCTGTTGGATAATGGGCTATAAGGCATTCTTAATGTACAGACTTTCCTACAAAGCTATTTGTTTTTATAATTTAAAAGAGATAGTGTCACTGGATGTACAAACCAAGGAGGAAAAAGCTCTAGCTTTTCTGAAATGGTATTTTCATGGCCTCTTAAACCCAGTTGTTAATCCAACTAGAGTAGACTTGTTGAATCAATGGAGCTTACATAAATGTTGGCTTACCAAATTTTCATTTACTTAATGGGTCTGTTCTTTTTCATTAATTGGATGGAGCCTACTGGAAATGTAGTCTCTTTCCAACCATATATGATAATCAGTGATACATTTCAGGCGAGCAACGATGGTCTACGGTAATTGTTACATACTAGACAGATTTGCTGAAGTGATGTAGTGAGTGCACGTGCTTGCATACAGCTTCTCAGATATGAGCATCTGTTTTGGAAGTCCTCTGAGTGGAATCCCTCGTTCCTACTAGATTGTGTTTGGAGGTCTCCCTAGAGAATGTTCATGGATAACCTGCCTCGGGATAACTTTTCCACAATTAAGTTACTGCTTCTGAAATGAGTTAGCTCTGGGCAGACTGCGACTCTCTAAATGCCTCCACACTAGGTATGGATATCATTAATTTTTTTTTCTTGAAAGAAGTGAAGTGTAATTTCAGCAATTTTCTTCCTACTATAAGAAAGACTTCAAAAACCACAGTTTTCAAAGCCTATTCACAATTTGGGACTTTTCTGTGCAAAATTCACATGTAGTTGTTCTGCACAGAAAACATCTTTCCGTACAACCACATGCAAATGTTGTGTGGCATGCCCTAATTGCAACAATTTCTGCAAAGGAAACAGCTTTTTCTGCAAAAAAAAGATGTCTGCATAGAAATATTATTTTTTGGCACAGAAGATCACATGTAGATTTTGTGCAGAATAAGCCCTGAACTGCAAAATTGGCATCATTCCAAGATTCTTCTCATCAGGGTTGCTTAGTATTAAAAAACCCCCACATTTTTCAGTTATTTTGATCATTTTCTAATACTCTTTCCATCCCTGCTCCACACATAGTGGCCTGTGGAGGGAGTTGTATCTGATTCAGTATGGTTGACACTGCAGATAACCACATTTTCTGGGAAAACACAATTGTGATGCTTGAAAAATGCACGTGCTATACTTCTACCACCCACTGGTGGGGAACAACACTGGGTAACTGTGGAAAGTGTGGAATATTTTAAAATATTTGAACCAGCCCATTGTGTGGCAGATAAATGTATTAATTAAATGCCAACCATGGTATTTCAAAATGAATCTCCAGGTTTCACCTTCAGTTTTCCATCCTTGTGACAGTTTTGCTAGTTTTTCCTGCCTTCTGAAGCATTGAATGACTATGCAAAATTATAGTAGAACTGGATGTGCCTTTTACTTTTCTCCCTTAGTCACATCTTCCCTTCCCTGCTCCTCAGATTTTATCAGAACATTGTATGAGTCCTTTCCCAGCACTTGAGATTAACTACTGTATCCTGGAAGTGTTTGCATTCTGAGTTTTGCACTGTTCAGAACTGTTTGTTTGAAACACTAATGTTTTGAAGAGGATTTCCTTGCCACAAGAGGGGATATGAATGAGATGTTGTTGCGACTGTTTTAAATTAAAAAACAAACCAACATTTATTGTTTCAGTGTTTTGTTTTGTGCTTTTGGTAGTTACCGTCTCCAAGGGATCTGATGTGGTTGTTTCTTCCATTAAAGTGGGCATTGTTTGGAAAAGGAATTAAGATCAATTTCCCCTAGTTCTTTAAGATAAAATAACATACATATTAGCTGTAGGCTATGATGTAGGGAATGCAGGTACCTGTCTGTCCGTCTAGCAGAAATAAACCAGTGGAATCTCCAAATGTCAATTAACATGAAGCCACACACAAAAAGTTTATTTTAAAACATATTTAAAAATTGCACAATTTTATATAAATACAGGAAAATAAATACAATTTAATAAGTGGAAAAGGAATCAGAGGAAGGCATGCTTCCGTTACCGTACAAAAATACATTTACTGTGGTGCTCTGCAAATATATCAGCCTTATAAATTAAACACATTAATATTCATATAATTCCAAGTTAAAAGCATAGGTTATGTTAAAGAGCGAAGCACAAAAACGTCGCTTGAAAGCTTCAGTAAACTATAGAACTGCATTTCTTCAACTATTTTTATGCAGCAAATAACACATTAAATATATAGAGGCAAAGTCTGTAATTGTTTGGAGACTAATCTTAAACCCCTTATTTGCTTAGAGAATATTCAAGTCTGGATGTGTTTTGAACATCCGAAAACATTCAAATATAGGGCTTTATTCTGCTCTTATTTGCATCTTTTGTCCCCCGTGGAACCATTCCTGCAAAAACATGCTCATATGTCTTCATTACATGGCTACACAAAGTTACAGCTCTCACACTCTACAGAATGTATTCGCTATTAATATATGTGACTTCATAAGATTAAGATCCTTTGGGGCTGATTACTGCCCTTCTCAACCAGTTATCACATCCCAACCTTTTGATAAAATAATTATTCCAGGAAATTTGAAAGCATTTGCAGGATTGGTGCCCACCAAAACAAATTATCCACTGTGGTGCAAATAAGAGCAGACCCCCAGTTTTTTCCTCCTGTTTTTCCTCCTATTTGGGCTTCAAAAACAAGGCCCCAAATTTTGGTGCTAGATACACAGCTTCAAATCTTTGACATCATGTAGTAGAGGCAGCACAAGATTCTGTTCAAAACTATATATGCTTAGTTTCATCTAAATGATCTTATACTTGATATATAAAATATATATGTATATAAACATTTCCCCTAAATTTACAACTGAATACAGGTATTTTAAAAAGCTCCTAATGAGAATATCATTCTTAAGTCTGCTCATGATGCACAAATAGAAAAGTTATGCAAAGAAGGGAAGAGAAAGCATATTAAGGCTGAGGTCTTTCAGATGCAACCAAGTCGTAGATTTGTATTTGCAAAGCCAGGATCTGGAACAGATTCACACGTGCATGTGCATCGTTCAGTTGCCTCATCTATCCATGACTTGTAGATGAGCATGTGAATTGTCTTCACTTTTGATTTTGAGAAGTATGCTATGGGCTGTCCTCATATGCAGGTCATTGCTTGGTGGTACAAGGAACCAACATATATGAATGAATCTACTGGGAACCTACTCATCATTTTTCTCCCACTCAGAATTATTGGGTGTGTGTATAAGACAGAAGAGTACTGAAAATGTATCATAACTTCTATCTCCCCCTCATTGTAGTAGATGTACACAACTTACCTTCCAGCATTTCATAGATGGACAAGTAACTTCAGAGTGTAGTCAAGATGGCAAAAGTTATTAATGAGGAAAAACACACAAGCTAGGAGAGTTTGCAGAAGTTTGCTTCTGCCTGAGCCTACTGAGAAGGCCAAGATTCTGCCCCCTCTTCTCTCTTCCTCACTGCTGAGTTAGTTGGCTGCAAACTACATTTTCAACTTGGAACCCAGTTTGCAGTTATTGAAGTAAGCTGAAGACAAAAGGGGAAGTGAGAGGAAGAGAGAGAACTTGGAACATTTTAAAGGCAGCTGAAAATGTTAGACAAATGATTAATCAGGAATGTCTCTGCCAAATAGGGACATTTGGGGGCTATGGTATGCATACATTCCTTCCCTTTGCTGTTTAAATACCATTGTTGCCAGCGTGGTATAGTTATTTGGGCGTTTGACTAGGTCTTTGGAGACCAAGATTCAAATCTTCAGTCTGCCACAGAAACCCACTGAGTGATCTTGAGCAGTCACACTCCTTCAGGTTCAGAGGAAGGCAAAGACAACCACCCCGAACAAAACTTGCCACGAAAGCTCTGTGATAGATTCACCATAGGGTCAGAAACAACTTGAAGGTACACTGGAACAACAACAAAGGCCTTTATACCTTTTGCAACTGAGGCATGCTTTTCCCTCTAGACAAGGGGTGGAAATCAGGCAAACTGCGGACTGTATGCACTTCCCCATATCAATTTTTGCTCCCTTGAGAATGCTGTTGCTGACTCCCCACCCCACCCCAGCTGAAAAATCATTGCCACTCCAAGGACAGTGATTCTCCTTTAAAACAAATCACAGCATCTTCTACCTTGTTTTTCCTGCTCTCCGGGAGAGGAACTCCTGCTACTGGCAGTATCAACGGGTGAGTGTGTTTCTGTCCCCAGTGGATGCAGGGCTGGTGCTGGAAACAATGGCCCTTGGAAATTGCCTTTCCCTGTCCTAAAGTGTCTGTAGATTTCTCAGTGGGAAACCCATGCCCTTGGACATACTATTCCAGATTGCCCAAAATGGCTGGCTATACCTTAATGTCCATGATTGCTGACATATTGCAGGGATGGGCAAGTTAAGTGAGATCAGGGCAGGTTTTTGCCTTAGGAGCCTCTGGGGGTTACATGGACTGCCAAAAATGCCCTCCTCCCTAGGAAGTGTCTAGATGTTCACTTCCAGTTTTTGAAAAGGAGTACAGTTATCCCTCCATATTCACTAGGGTTAGGGGCACAGGACCCCCATGAATGTGGAAAAACCATGAATAACTCTAGGCCCTCCCAAACCATATTTAACACACAAAACAGTATGATTGCCATATTCAATCCACCATGGATTCCTTTGAGGCATCAGGGTTCCTTCACAAGGCAGAAGTAGGTGGCTGGTGGGGCTTATTGCCACCTCCACTGCTGCCTCACACCATTTTTAAGAGGGACTTACAAGCCTCATTCACAGTTTCTCAGTCTCACAAGATTTACAGTCCCTATTAAAAATGGCATAGGGAGGCAGCAGAGGTGACAGCAAATAATCCATGAATAATCAAATTTGCAAAGGTGAAGCCTGCAAATGTGGAGGCTGACTGTATTTTCTGGCTGTTAAACAACACAGGGGTCCTTCAACCTTTTTACAATGGTAGGTCATCAGTTAGGGAGGCTTCAAGAAGGGCAGAAAACACTTTGTCAGGAAAAAAATGTTTTGTGCCTTCAAGTCATTCCCGACTTACAGCGATCCCATGGTGATCCTATCACAGGGTTTCTTTCCTCTGAGGCTGAGAGAGTGTGACTTGCCCATGGTCACCCAGTGGGTTTCCATGCCTGAGCAGGGATTTGACCCCTTGTCTCTGGAGTCATAGTTCAAAACTCAAACTGCTTCATCATGCTGGCCAAATGCTGCTCCTGAACATACAGGCTCAGAGATGACAGACTCAGCTACACAATTAGTTCACAACCATGTTTCCTTTATCCCTCATATAATAACCTGATGGAGTTGTAGTTCAGTAAACGGGCTAGAGACCAAAAATGTGCAAACCACACAACACTTGGGAGAAAATTATTATAGTTTTTAAGGCTAGCTAATCTTATTGTCTGTTTCGTGATGATGAACTGACTAAATTGGATGTGCTGCTATATTTTGGGGAAAACATCTGGCCTACAGTCATATTCCTTCCTCTGCTTGTATTCATAGAAGCTGTCCTAAATTGGAGTGGCTCATGTTTCCTTATTCACACTGCATGGAGTGATATTGGTGGTATTGCACTCTTCAAGCTATGCAAGCTACATCACCATCAGCCCATGCCAGCCACAAGTGCTTTATCTTTTTCTGTCCTTTTCATGACAACCGTTCCACTGGCATCTTCAAACTTCAGGCTTTTGGAACCTACTTTGCTTTTTTTTACTATAGCAATGAGGTCCATCAACTGGAGAACCAAACAGTAGCTGGAAGAGGCAAGCAGATTTTCCTCCAAATGCAAAATGGAAGTTCAAGGGGAAGGTACAATTTTCACTCTGCATCTAACACACTGCAAACTCCTGCTAATGAGAGTACAAATATTTATGTTGACTTGCTTCAAGCCACTCATAGATACTCATATTTTACAAGCGAGGAACATTGCAGCTAAGAAGTGACTAAAATAGATGGACAACCACAGTTAGTTGGTTGATTGAATATATACTTGGGTAACTTGAATATTTTCTTCAGCTATCAAGGGTCAGTAACTCCTTTTGATCTACTTCAAATCACCCAGAGAAGTATTTTGCCCATTCCTGCTTTAAGAAAGTGAAGCAGAGAGTGCAAGTGAAGATAAATAGCTTTTACAGAGAATTGCGCTATAGCAGAGAGAGTATGTATTGAGTGTAGCAGAGCTTGGAAAAGGTTACTCTTCAGGCTGTAATTCTGAGAATCCCTCAGCCAACATGGCTAGTGCTGTAATCCCAAAAATAACATTTCCCAAGTTCAGCTTATTTTTTATTCTGTCTCTATTATCCAGCTACAAAATACCTTCTATTGCCAATACTTCCTGTTGATGGAGACGGTTTTTATCTTTGATGCTCACTGGTTTCCAGAGGTGACGTGAAGGGCGACCTGCACAGAGGCCTCACTCATGAGTTGAATGGAAGCATATCTCCAGCCTTCCATTGTTTTGGCCTTGCACCTTGGCTAGTTGTGAGATTGCCAATTGCATAGGAGTGGTTGTGTGTCTTTAAAGAGCAGTTTGATATGCAGGAATTAACAGGTGAAGCTAAGGGAAGACCCCAAAGCTCAGCAAGAACAGCACATGTCTCCTTATCATGTGAAAGACATGATCTGACCAAGACTCCCAAGAGACACTGTCCATCGAGGTAGATAATGGCCAAAATCCTAAATGGGGAAGATGGAGTGTAATTTTAGGCAGTAGCCGCACATGCTGCCTCCTTAGTGAACTGTGGCATTGTGCAACTGAGTATACAACTGTATGTACCTGGACCTGCAAACCACATGTGCAGATCTGCATGCACAAATGTTCAGTGGCACCATATATGCAACTCTGTTGCCATAATCATGAATAGAATGTAGACTTTTCACATTGGACAAAAATGTCCTGCCACTTCCATAGGGGAAGTTACCCATGCATAAGACATGAACAGGATTGTGGCCCACATTGTTTAGATGGACAGAAAGATCGCTGTTTAGATGGACAGAAAGATCGTATGGGACTCAAGGTGGCTTTTATGTCAATGGGGTCAATGTCAATGAATCCACTTTTGAGATTCAGCCTGAACATTAAAGGATCTATCTAAGATGCTGAACCTGGTTTTGGGAACAGATTTTGCCACCATCTTCAGTTAAAGTTGGGATTAAATCAAGAACAGATTCACCTTCCCACACACTGCCATTGTGTGAGAACTTCCTCCATTTTCATGCCACAGACATAAATATGATCACCTGCAAATTGCTGCAGATAAAGCAGCTTTTAAAGAACTAAGGTTGTCAACCATAGCCTGTTCCTAGGCTTTGACTTTCTTCTTGGCCAGTGCCTTCTCCTTCCATAAGGGATTGCATATAGGTCCAGCTAACTAACCCAACAAGTTAACAAACCTGAGCCTAAAACCAACTGTTAGTCTCCACTGAATCACACAACATGTAATGTAAATCTCACTGATTCAGTTGATCTATTCCAGTTGAGATTGACAATTGCATTTAGACTCTAAATCTGCAAATCTCTACAATCTCACAAAGACTAATGAAATACCCTCTATGCTGGATGTGACTGTATCCCCCATTTGTTCCCTTTGTTCCCTGGTGTCTTGGTTTCAGGCTTTGCAAAATCTTTAGGCTCATTCTCCATCTAGATTGTTGATCCACGCAAAGGAACAGTGAGTTGATGAGAGACAGATCAGAGTGGGCCCCAATCTTACTGGTGCCTGAAAAGTCCAAAATGCTGCCCATGCCCCAATGTGGCAATAACCGTGCCACCCATTTAATGGTCTGCGAAAATTGCGTACCTGAAGAGGCCACCTAAGATTTCATGTTAGCCGCCAAGTAACATTAATTTGCTCCTTTCATTTTGAGACTGCTCAGGTCACTTGGCATAATCTTTCAATCTCAGCAACTTAATGAAAGCCCATTGCTGCTTGGCGTATTGACTTTGTTCTCATAATGAATGGTTGAACCATTGAGACATGCGCAGCATGCTTTTGCATTAAAAAGTTTTGCTTGGCTTACATGCATTATACCTGTAGTGCAACTGTAGGTGTTAAATATGGCTGCATGCAGTATACTGATACCTGAGGCTAGCTATTTCTTTTTTTTCTTTTTTTTCTTACAAACTTACACAACTGTTGGGGGGAAACCATTATGTTATATATTTGTACATTTGCTCACTTAAACATTTCTTTCTCTGCATGTGTCTTACAGATACACACATTTCAGGAGGCGATAATAATGATGTTCAGAGGGAAAGAAAAAAAGCCCACTAAGCTTAGGAATTTTTTTAAAAAAATAAAGATAGCTCTTGGCTCTGTTGAAATCACTGGTCTACCAGAAAAATTGAAAAACAGCAGGTACTGGGTGGACACACAGGTGACACTTTAAATGGAGAGGCTGAGAAAAAGTACAACCCTGTATTGAATTTCTCCTCTGCTCATAATCTGTTCTTCACTCAGAATTGCCCATGTTATTGTCTTACTCTATCCCTCACTGGTGCCTGATGCTAGTGGAGGCAGGGAAATGGCATGCTTATGTGTGTTCAAGGAGTAAAGTGGCAGGCTGAAGAATATTGACACCGGGATGCCATTTGGAGTGGCATCCCTGTGTTGAGCAGTGCATTCAATTCCACTGCCAAACAGCAGCTCGTAAGGTTCAGTGTTAAGAGTCAGTCAGGAAGGAGGCAAATGGATAAGGAGATGAAGCTGGTTTTAGCCCCTTGGGCTTGGCTCCAGATGACTGGACTCTGGGCACAATGTTGTGACAGGAATGAAAAGTACTAGGAACAAACAGGGTTTCATGAAACAGTGCTGAGTGAACCAGGCTCCTCAAAATTCCCCTTCTATTTTGTGAGGTGAAAGGCAAATACTTTCCAGATGGAACAAATTTCTCCTGATGGTTTCAGAGACAGAAGACCCTCATCATGAGAAACAGTGACAATGACAAAAAGAATTCTTTCTCTCTAGTTTTTAATTTTGCTGCCATTGTAAATATTTAATTTCCTTTGCTAGCAGCCAGTTAGAATCATAGAGTTGGAAGAGACCACAGGGACCAACCAGTCCAACCCCTTGCTATGCAGGAACACCCATCAAAGCATTCCCAACAGATGGCCATCCAGCCTCTGCTGGAAAACCTCCAAAGAAGGAAACTCCACCACACTCCAAGGCAGCATATTCCACTGCCGGACAGCTCTGACCATCAGAAGTTCCTCCTGAGGTTCAGGTGGAATCTCTTTTCCAGTAGCTTGAATCCATTGCTCCTTGTCCTAGTGTCCAGAGCAGTGGAAAACAAGCCTGTTCCTTCTTCCATATGACAGCCTTTCAAATATTTGAACATAGCTATCATGTCCCCTCTTAACCTTCTTTTCTGCAGATGAAACATCCTCAGCTCTGTATCTCTTACCTTATTTGGTATGGCATCCTGGAGCATTTTTATATTGGCAGGATGATAACATCCTCCCCTCCAAAATGGTACAGAGTAGCAGGGACTTGACTATGTTGAAAAACTAAATTCTGATGCTCCTTTTTTTTTGTGCCAACCTGACTTGGAATTGGAGACAGAAACCTTTCTCAATATTTACTAATCCTAACTTGGGGGACTGTGAGAGCAGCAACGATGGGCTCAATTGACACAACAGTTCGCATGAAAGACAGGGAAGGTCCTATGGTGTTAGTCATCCAAAGCATGAAGGGCAAAGCTTGCTAGCTATTCTCTAGAATGTCATACAAAGAGGTGAAGGGGACCATATTTCCATGCTTTCCTTCTATACCAACACACTGTTGCTATGAGGTATATGAAAGACAAGCCACAGGAAACCAGCAAAAGTAGCCAGTAACTCTAGGAGTCCTGACATAAAGGTCAAAGAAACAATGAGATGTAGTGGACTGGAACTTGGGGAATCTGGCTTCTAGCATTACTGAGCTTTTGAAATTCATGGGGTGATTTCAGGCCAGTTGCTCTGTCTTGCAAATCTGACCTACTTGATTGGGTTACCGTGAAGGTAAAGTGCAGAGGAGGAGAGCCATGAGAGACTGAGCTCACTTGGAGAAAAGGCTGGATATAAATATAAATAATTAGTAGAATTCTTCTGAAGGCTAAATGGTGTGTGATGCTGAATGCATCACTATTCACCCTGAGGGGGGAAGAGGATGTCCTGGCACTAGTGGGGCAATTTTAAAAGTTGTCATTTTAAGGAATGCCATTATCTTCAGATCCACGTTTGAGCGAGAAAGGGCCTGGATAGAAATCATTTGCCTGTGGTTCATTTTATATATTCTGAAGGCAGTTCCTATTTGAAGCAATGTGTTTAACACTGCATGGTTTGACCTGGGGCTTTTTCACACTACCCAAAGATGGCACTATGAATGGCAACATCCTATGGTCCCCTTGGATTTGCAGTTGGTGGAAAAGTATTTAGAGTTCTCAGCCAGAAAGTTCTAATGCCTCAGTGGACTACAAACCCATGGTAGCTAAAGTGGAATCATAGGGCTATCACTGCGAAAGGGCCCTTAGGTTGATGTGCTCTTATGTGGCTCCTATTTGTTTCAATGGGGCTATCACAGGAGATCATCCCTATGGATTTCAAGCACTGCCACTCAAGAGAGGATTCTCCTTTTATCAACCAATCTGATATTCTAGACTAAGCTCTTCCCAACCATTTTCAGTTTGGCTGATGAACTGTTGCAGCTTTGTAAGCAACTAAAAAAAAGATAAAGAAATGGCAGCAAAGGAGTTTGTTCATAAGCCATAAAAACAAATGGCCATTTCCACTGGACATGCAATGATACTGTAATAACAACAGTGCAGAGAGCATCATGACATCATTGTGGAGAGAAAGAAAAGCAGCAAGATGGATTGGATCATTTCCATCTAAATTTTATTGCTATCTGCGTGGGATCTCTCTGCTTGTTACCGCTGCAGTTTGCTGTTTTCCTGAGAGTACACTTGTCTTTGTGCTGTGTTTTTGGGACAGCACAGGGTAGGTAGGTCTATTGATATCTGCTGGCAATGGCAGCAGATCATAACCTACATTAGCGTTTGGCAAAGTTATTCTTTTTGAGCTATAACTTCCTGCATCCCTATCTGGATATACTTGGTGTTCCCTTTTGCCCTTTTATTCAAATATCAACTGACTCTGTTTAGCTTCAGAACCTAGAAAAACCGCGTGTGGTCAGGGTGGTATGGTAGAGGTATAGTAAGAGACAAATGATACTGTAAATCCTCATAGAGCAGGGTAAAAAAAAACTCTTGTTGAGTGTATTTCGGGTTATTTTCTGAAGATTCCAAGTTACTGAGGTTTAGCAGTAGATACAGGATTATGGTTAATGTTAGTGGTGGGATTTGTTGCGACATGTTACTGTCCTGGCTGGTTTTGGTTTTTGTGTGCATGTGTGCGTATGTGTGTGTTTTAAAAAAACAAATCCGTACATGGCAAAATACTGAAGTGTGGGGGAACTGTTTACAACTCTACAAGAGGCAATGCCTCAGAGTGCTGACCGTGTAGGTCTAACTCCGTGTGACTCAGGGTGGATTCCTGTTTCCGGGCATGAGAATTAACACCAGCACTGACAAACAAACTGCAGTCAATAATCTGTGCTCTGTATTTCTGTGCATGAAACACCATGGCTAAAATTCTGTTGGTTAGTCCTAACTATAGTAGACCTATTGAATCCATTATTCAACCCAAGTAAGCAAATAGGTAAACCTAACTGATTCAATGGGCCTACTATAGATAGAACCAGCAGGGCTTAAGCTTGTGTTCTAATTTCCATTTTTCTGAATAATAATTACTTTCATTTGCAATTCTGAAATATTTTTTAAAAAGATTCTTAAAATATTGGTAATGTTTAAAATGAAGTTCTCAGCACTATCCAGATCTTCTGTCTTGGATCACTGCTACTGTTATGCATTTGCCCAAAGAATAATGCACCACTAAAACATCTGGCTCCAATCTTAACATCTATTACTTTAAACATCAACAGGCATGAAAGGTTTTTTTTTTGAGCTGCTTTATCTCCTTGGGGTTCTGCTCACCCAATTTTCTGGTGTGAGACCAGAGACTAGAAAATTTCACATTCTTGGATTGCAAAAATACCCCAACCAGCATGGCTAGCGTCTGTCAGATTTCAGGAGTTGTGGTTCAAAGAGTAACTTTCCAATATCAGTGAGGGACCTACTAAAATCAATAGACTCCAATGCCTGGTGTGTTGTTCCCATTCATTACATGGGGATTGCTCGCTGCTCAATGATCATGAAATGTATTTTTAATCCCTTTAAGGAGCTGTGATTATGGAGTTTAAGGTTGGATCTCAAAATCATCTAATATGGTGAGGACTTTTGCGTTCTAGTAGCCAAATATTTTAACATTCATTCCAGTTTCTTTTCTTCATCAACTTTTTTTTTTTTTTGCTAAAGCACCCATCTGTTCATTTTCTTGCTGAAGGACAAGGGAACAGATGTGCGCTCTTTCATTGCTGACATTTGTCTCCTATTAACCCTCCTGCAATAAACTCACTGTATGAGACTGTAATTTATTACTTCTGTTTGCATTTTTAAATAGTAGCCAGGCAGAAAATTCTGCCTTGGGTCAAGGAATCCTTATTGGATCTTCACCCCAATAAGGCTGAATCAATATCTTTCACTCCTAAAGTCAAACGTAAAAAAACCCCATGCATTTCCCTGCCAACCTTAGAATACAAACAAGCAATATTAAAGTGCATATGTTCATAGATTCTATTTATGTTGTGAGCTCTGCTCAAAACACAATTGCGCTGACCACAACAATGCAGCCAGCTGCTGGATACCTCAGTTGCCTCTGTCTGCCCCAAAGCTTGGAAAAGTTACATTTTTAGATTGCAGTACTCAGGTTGTCCCAGCCATCCACAGTCACTGAGCGTACAAGGAGATGTTTGCTTAAAAGAATAACTTTTCCAAGCTCTGCATCACATCTATGGCCAACACAGGCTGGCATCATGTTGGTGCACCACATTAGTGACCGTACTTCTTCCTAGTCATGCAGCGCTGGTGAGAGAAGGCAGACAAAATCTGCCAAATCCATGTAAGTCCATTTTTCCATTTCATTACTTCCTTCATAGCTGTTGTACCCATGGCCTTTTCGCTCCTGCAGCCACCATCAACACCTATACTAGTGTAGTACACCAGCAGGATCTGAGTTGTTGTTTTAAGTGTGTGATGGAGGGAAAAGAAGCATATTACACTTGCCTATCAACTAAATAGTACAGTATCCTGACCACCCTGGGGGCCATCTCTGTAGCCATCTGAACTATTTTCAGACACTGTTAGGTAGCCACAAATGGTTTCCAATGCAACATTCCTCCAAAATCACTGAAAACAGATGGCTGAAAGTTAAAGCTCTGTAAGACGTTAACCCTAAAGGCTAAAAGGGTGTGGATTTTTGAAAGACAATACACGGATCCAGGAAGGAGGGAGGGACAGAAGTGCACCCAGAGAGACTTGTCCAGGGCAACCAGTTAGGGCCAGCCCTAATTATACCTATCCCGACCTCTAGTGCAAAGTACAATGTATGTTTTCCTTAAAATATTTGATTTGACCTGCAAATTTTCCATGCACAGAATTTTTCTGGACACTCATGAGATCTTTACTGCAGAAGGCTGCATGGGATTAGACTCCAGCTTTTTTTTTTAAATCCAGGTAATTTCATTTTGAGCTCTAAAGGATTGCCTGTTAAATATATTGATGGAATAAACACAGCTACTCTAACATGCATGTACTGATGGTTGTATTTGTGGAAAATAGACCTTGTGAAGAAAAGAATTACAAGCCACCACTCCTTGCCATCAATGCTTCGCTGTGAGGGCAGCAGATCCAATGGATTAGTAGGTTCCCCCAAAATGCTACCCAATGCCCTCTTCCAATAGGATCTTCTGCTTAGGTAGCACAATGTTTAAAATGTACTTTCTTCATATAGGTACATGTTGTCAGGAATATTCAGGTGAGGTCTTGCCATTTAGTTCCCACCTGTATCACAGTAGCTCTTATCCACGTCAATCACTCAAACAAGGTGGTATTTACAAAGTTTTGTGCTTTTCAACTTCTTTTCTGGAGATCTGCTGGAATCCTGCAGAATCCTTTCAGCTGTAAAGCATCTGAGTGGCCTGTCTCTGATCAAACTGGGAATTTAAAAGTATTTCTTTTGGTGTATCAATAAGATGGTTTCCAAATTTCACAGGATCCAATGTGCATGTGTATTTGTGTGTGTTTAGGGCTCGATGTTGAATGCTTTTAATAGAACATCCAGGTCACCCACATTAGCAGCTTGGAAAAGTTCGGGCTGGTCCATCATAGACAAAGCGATCCGGAGAGCAGCCCAGATATTACCTGAAATTGCAGGGTGAGGAACCTGCTGTTGATTCCGGCTCTTTCGCTGCAAATTGAGAGCCGTCAGGAAATTGCTCACTGCCTCTCTGTGGTGTAGAAGAGAAGAAAATATGTCAAAACTGAGCAGGAGGGGCCGACACTTTTGCAGTCTCAGAATCTCAAGCAACAGGATGTCATAATTCAACTTTAATATTTTTTTTAAAAAACTTTTATTATACTGCAATAGGAACATATATCAAACACTCAACAACAAAAAGAACTAAAGAAACAAAAATAATAACAATATCAAAAAACAACAAAGGAAACAAAACCTTATTACAACTTGACAGGTTATCATTGCAATTATAATTCCCTTATAAATTAACTTGATTTTATCTTGGATCCCTTTAGTTCCATAAAAACTTAATTATATCAGCTTATTTAAATACTGACTTAAAACATTTTAGCTCACAGTTCATATCCAAGTTTAGTCTATAAAGCTAGCTGCTAAGTCTTCCCATCTGCCTCTTAAACAGAGAATTTGAGGGTCCCAAGTTTTTATATAAGTACCCATCAATGTTCCTCTTATTAAAGCAGCCAGTTTACCCACTGAAGCCATGTCCAGAAGTTTGGTTAGCAATTCAACTTTAATACTTTTGTGCTGCTGTGGCTGACATGCTACTGGTGACTGATGAATGCACAAGTCCAATTTATGCTAGTGTAACTCAGTTCTTTGGTTGTTGCAGAAGTTGGAATTCTCTACCAACTGGGCAATGACCAAAATCCTCTCCCCAAAGCCCATATTTTAAGCTGCTTCCACAGCACCCCCATGTCAATTTACTAGCCAGTGGAAGGTGAGTGGTGGTAGTAGTGGAGAAACATCTAGCTATGTAGCCGTGGCTGGACACACAACAATTATAGCATTCTCTGGGACATCTGGAAATCTTCTGGAAATCCCAGACAATGCCTTAATTGTGTGCCCTGCTATGGGAATATAACCTGGATGCTTCTTCCACTGGTATCTAAATGGCCATGGTGTAGGGTGTACAGCAGCTTAAAAGGCGAGTTTGAAGTGGTGAGGGGGACGCATGCCATAGGTCCAGTCTAGGATCTTGTTCCGTATTTCATGTCAGAATCTTCTAAAGTAAAGCAATCCATTTAAAGCAAGGATGGGTGGCATGAAGCTCTCCAGGCCATTTTGACTCCCTCTCCAGACTCCCCTCCCCCACAAAATTAGCCCACTCAAATTTGGCAGCAAACCAGGAAGAAAAAATGAAAGAAAGTAGTAAATACTTGGTTTAAATGGCTTTTTTTTTGGTCATTTGCTGCTGAGATGCAGCAGCAACCCAAGAAGGTTGCATCAGGACAAAGATGTTCTGCTTGTTTTAATGGCATTTTCTGCTTTGCTTGCTGAAACTCCTCAGCACAATTTACTACTGAATTTCAGGAGTAAGGTGATAGGGATACGCACACTCCATGGACAGTTGGAGAAGAGCCCAAACTGGCCCCTGGATTCAAGAAAGTTGCCCACACTTCATTTAAACCATTATCTTGTTTTATGCCATTAACTGTGAATATTCAGAGTCCTCCTATAGGCTATGACTCACGAAAATGCAACCGAATGCAGACACCTTTTTCTCTTTTTCAAGTTGTATATAGATTATAAAGAGATTTACTATGAAATAAAGGCCCTTGAATTTGATAGATAAGGAGGAACTCAAAATGAGGCACTGCACTATTGGACTGGAGAAAGAATCCAGTTTTGTAGAGGGCTGACAGGGGGTTGGTAGAGATACCTATTGTCGTTCCATGTGTACACATTCATGTTCTTCTTTGGTCAAATGGTTTGTGTAGGTTTTTGAAGCAGTGCTAGGAACCTCACAGACTTGTTTCATTAGAGATGTTATCAGATATTGCCACTTGTGATTTATCAGTGGTTCTAAACCTGGAGTCTAGGGAGCCCTAGGAATCCATGGAGCCCTCACAGGGGGTCCACAAGGCCCTGCTGCTGGACATCAACAGTAGTAACAGGGACATGGCAAAGAGAGGGGGAATCTGGGTGCTGAAACTGTTCTTTTGTTTATCAATGAGAGAGCACTTCGGATGTGCACACACATAAACCTGCTGCTGCATCCCTGATGAAAGGGACATGAGGGCAGGCATGTGTGCCCAAACTATGACTCTCAAGACCAGGGCTGATTCAGCCGTGGAAACCCACTGGGTGATCTCAGGCAAGTCATGTTCTCTCAGCCTCAAAAAAGGGAAAGGCAACAAATCTTGTTAAGAAAATCCCCATGATAGATTTGCCTCAGGGTTGCCAAAAGTCAGTTTTCAAAGAGGAAGGACATGATGGCAAGGAAGAATCTCCCCCGGTCAGCAGCACTTTGTTGTTGTGTGCCTTCAAGTCACATCTGATTTATGGCAACCCTAAAGTGAACCTACCACAGTTTTGTTTTTGTTTTTGGGTAAGATTTGTGCAGAGGTGGTTTGCCTTTGCCTTCCTCTGTGGCTGAGAGAATGTGACTTGCCCAAGGTCATCCAGTGTCTGAGTGAGGATTTGAATCCTAGTCTCTGTAAGCCAGAAACAAACAAACAAACAAATGAAAATTAACATAAATACTTGAATATTTATATCTAAATTTAAATATGTAAATCTTGTGTTAAGTCTTTGGGGTCCATGGCAAAAAACTACATTTGCAGGGGCGGGCCTCCATAAAGAAAAGGTTAACAACCATGGTGATAGATTATATATGAAATGCTATGAGATGCTGTCTAAAGAGCTGAACATGTTTAGCCCAGAGATGAGAAGATGGAAGGGAGTCATGACAGCTGTCCTCAAAGATTTAAAGGGCTGTTCAGCAGAAGATGGAGTAGTGACTTGTATTTTGTAGTTGCAGATGGCAGAACAAGAACTAATGGCTGAAAACTGCACAGAAGCTAAACATTAGCACCATTTCCACATGACGGGGCTGAGCAGCTTCTGGGACAGGATGGCAGTGATTGGCAGGTTGTGCTTCCGCACGACATCGTCACCAGCCCACTGCCATTCTGCCCCCAAGCATTGCACTCATGCAGTTTTCACAAAATGGAAAAAATTCCAGCCGTGCAGAAGCCGTGAAGCGCAATGGCAATGCTTCCTTCCATAGTGCAGGAATGGAAAGTGCCTAGCTCTGCTGTGGAAGGAAGAGGTGGTGCCATTGCGCTCCCTTCCTCATGGAGCGATCAGGTGTGGAGGAGAGCATTGCTGATGCGCTCCCTTATGAACCTGGGATGGCAGCGCAACAATGCAGAAAAAGAGTGTCGTCACGCGGAAATGGCCTACGAGGAACTTCCCAGTGGAAGTGCTGTTTTGGCCTCTGGGTGCTTTGGGAAATGATGAGCTCTCTTTCAGAGGAGTTGCTTCAACAGAGGCTGGAGATTCATCTGCCGGAGATGCAGTAACTGCAAGCTTCCAGCTTAGTGGGGAAGTGGATTAGATAACTTCCAAAGAACTTCCCAACTCTAGAATTCTGCTATTTTGATTTAAAAGGGAGCTTCAGCTGGCTTTGCAATGTAGCATACACACCGTTTTTGTGTCTGTGTGTACACATGGTGGTTTGTTCCAATGAGCAATGACTGTGTAGATCTTGATGTTCCGTATACTGTGTATCAAATTATGGTTTTCATTATAAGCTGTGGTCCGGACAAATAAATTCTCTAATCTGATTACAGATGACAGGGGGACGATTGTGCAACTGACAATGAGCAATTGCACTTTATAGTTCTGTGAAAGAACCACTGTATATCTCCAGCCTTAGTTTATCTTGTTCCATTCTGCTGGGAAATCATGAAAGAAAATTAATTGCCCTCAACTCAGAACGCTCTGATTTGTATTTTAATGAATTATTGGATGTGTGTGGGATCTGAATATGAAAGGATGATGATATTGTGAATGGAATTATCTTATATGAGAAGATGCAAGAGAGACTTATATCAGAAATGTGCATTTTTAAAGAGTACAGTTGGCTGTGTGCATTTGTGGGTTTGACTTTCACAGATTTGACTAATTGTGAGTTTCTTCAACCCCTTCCCCCATCACGTCAAACACTTCTTTTCTGGGGGAACCTTCCCTCTCGGTGGCTTTGATGAGGCTGTCAGGCCTTTAAAAACCTGCCTCTGATCCTTCTCCTCCACCACCACCACCACCACCAGCACCACCATCTGCTGCTTGGCCAGCTAAAGATGGTTTGCAGCTTGATTTCTCAGCACCACAAACCATCTCCCAGTGCCCCCCACACACTCCAGGAAGGAGATGGGTGATAGAGAGGAAGTACAGGGCCTTCATACTGACTCTTTCCTTCTCCTCTCCCTGGCCTGGTTTGGATCCTAGGTGCCCGTTTTCACCACCATGCCTTGACCCCCTTCCCACAGATGCACACACATTTTGATAGTTGTGATTTTTCCACTTTTGCAGGGGTCCTAGCTAACGTGGAAGGCTGACTGTATTTGTTAGCATCATGTTCAAACATTGCCTTGCATTTAAATTCTGAGGGCCTCGAGCATGTTGCTCCCAAAAGGCAAGCTTTTTAAGCAGGGAAAGTGCAAAAGAGGGTAGTGAAGTTATGCAGTTACCACAGCCCAGAGTATACTCAAGCATTACTTGATTTCTGCCATAATCTCTGATCAATTCTGGAAAGTTTTTGTCACATTTCAAACAATGTATGAATGTTCTGGCTGAAACAAACCTAATGATGAGCAGAACTTGGGGAAGTGACCTCTTTGGACTATAACACCTAGAATCCCCCAACTAGCATGGCCAGGGCTGGATCAAACATCTGCAATTGATATAACAGCTGCAGTTATTTAGTAGGAGGCAGAGCTGGGAAATGTTACTTTTTTCACTACAAATTCCCATAATTTTGGGCCATAGCACCCAGACTGGTCATGCGGGCAGGAAGCTTCTGGATGTTGTAGCTCAAATAAGTAACTTTCCCAGGAAACACCCATACAAATAAAACAGCAGATTTTTAAAGAATGGGTTAGGGGGTGCTGTGTTGTTTTGTTTTAACTGAACTATTCTTAATAGCTTTTTATCTTTTTTAAATTGCATTTTGTTCTTTTAACTTGAATTTTGAATTGTTATAATACTGTGAATAATTTAATTCTGTTTTAATGTTCATCTTTTGTATATTGTTAATTGTACTATTCCTTTAAATTGTGAGCCTCTGGTAGCATGAGGGCAGTAGCTTGGAACTTCGTGCAGCGGGAAGTGGGTAACAGTACTCACCATTTTGCCAACAGAACATTGAAATGTTCCAAGAATTTGTAATATAACTGAGTCTGTTCCCATCAACAATGCTGGATAGAGATGATGGGGCTTGTAATTCAGCACATCTGGAGGCCATAGGATTGGGGAAGGCTACCTTAAAACTACCCCATAAAGTAGGGATCACGAACCTGTGGTTCTCCGTCTGTTGTTGGACTACCACTGTCATCATCCTTGACTACTAGCCATGCTATCTAGAGATGGGCATAGCTGGAATCCACCAATATTTAGAGCAGGGTAGAAATGATGCAACTCTCCAGATGTTTTTGCACTATAACTCCTAGCATTCATTACCACTGACTATGTTGGTTAGGGATGCTGGGATTTACAATCCAGCAAATAATTCCCACGCCGAACTAGAGGATCTGCTACAAAGATAAATTGGTACTATCACTTCTCACAACACTGATGGGGTGCCTGAAGCTGATGGGAAAGTGCCTCTTCTCAGCAGGGGCTCTGATGTCTATGGAGATCCATTAGAGAAGATCTCCTTGTAATCCCAACTATGGATAGCAATTAACTGGTGGGAGAAAAAAGAAACGGTTTAGCTGCACTACTTAGAATCTCTAAAACCCCAGTGGGGTTTCTCAGATATTCAAAAGAGAATATAAAGGTCTGAATCTAACTGCTAATCTGAAACTGAGTAGACCCACTGACCCAATGCAATTGCATTGTGCAAGTGTTGCCTTATCATGTAAAAACTGCTTCCAACAATCTACTCTACCTGTTGGATTTAGCCCAAAAGTTCCCTTTTACTAAGTCCTCCATCAGGGAAACAGCAAAATATCCATCAGTATGATATGCAAGCTGTTGATGGAACGAGAATAGGCAGGAAATGTTATCTTTCTATGTGAAACAAGAAAGCTCTAGAGGACACAATTTCTCTGAAGCTAGTCTCGCCGTTTCAAGCCTGGTGCCCTCCAGATGGCCATGGTAGCAGAGATGCTGTTCGTGGAGGTGCAGTCAAGAAGGCACTAGGTTGGTGAAGGCAGGGCTAGTGCATCCCACTGCCTGATCATCCCATCCACTGAAATTCAGTATGTCATGGCCCTGTCCCAGGACCCAGACAGGGCCCTGCCCAACAGCCACACCCTAGAGACATGAGAGGAACAGTACTTATGGCAGCCAGTGCAGGTGGAAAAGTGAGAGCCCAGCATTCCAGCAGCTTTTATATGAGAAGGATTTGTTAATTAGGCCACAGCTGGGTAGGACTCTGAGCCTATATAACAAGAGGCCAGAATGGGAGGCAGTTGTTGTAGCGAACCCATCCTCTCAGTGGACACAGCTCAGCTAGCTCTTGAATTCCTTGCTCGTGCTCCTAGAACACTTAACCTTTGGCTGGACTACAGATTTTGCCACCAGATACTCTCTTTCAACTTATGGTAAACTCAGTCTCTCTCTCTCTAAACCTACCAAGAACTCACACTGACTAAGACAAATTTTGCATTTTAGTTTCTGTTAATAGCCTGATTAGAACAGCCGGAAGCCTTGGCGGGCTGCCAGCACAGGACTCAATACGTCTTTATGTGCAATTCTCCCATCCCACGTTCTTCTGTTTCTTGGTCCCACTAGAGTACAACGAAAGAAAGAATTGGCTTTTTCACATATATATATATATATAGATGTTAGATCCATCTGTCTCACCTGTATGCTCCTAGGTTGATGCAGCTTATTCCTAAATTGTACCTGGATCTGATGAAACCAGGCTGGATTTCCAAAGCTCTTGTGTAGGCTTCAACGGCTTCCTCGCTTCGATCCCCATTTGCTAAGGTTGCACCTAGACGGTTCCACAATGAATAATCCTGACAACACAATGACAGTTTTCTAGTACGGGTGCAATCCTTGTACAGATAATCTTTTTTTTTTTTGGCCTGCTGTTTCAAATTAATGACTGGCACAGAAAGGAAGTAATTGTCTTTTCCATTAACTGGCACAGAACATGAAATCATGACTTAGAATGATGGATAACTTCCTATAAAACTGCTTTCTCTTCATTTGCAGGCACCTCAGAAATGGAACAGGAATAAAATTATTTAAAATGGGACTCTCCTTGCAATTAACATTTCTATTTCAGGCAGTAAAGTATTAATGGCTGGAGTGACAGCTTGTTAATGCAGACCAGCTCGTTAAAAATGAGAGTGGACAGCTGAGCAAAGTGTGAAACTTTTTATGCAAAAGTGTCAAATTTACCTCTGGCCGAACAGTGAGGGCTGCACTGAATGCGTCTATTGCTCTGTTAAATTCCCCACTCAGGTGGAAGAGCACGCCAAGTCCTGTTTGTAAGTCTGGATCTATCATCTCACCATTTTGATGAGCTCCTTCCAGGTACAGCTCCTTCACTTCTTCGAGCAACGAACTAGAAAGGAACGTCATGTAGAGATGTAATTTTTTAAAAATGAATTTTTTGTTGGAATTTTAAAAGGTGTATGTAGTAATAAGAGTAATAATGATTATCATACTATATACAGTGATAGATCTAGGTCAAGAGATGTAATATTTAAAGGGCTGATGGGAGGTGGGGGTTCTAAAAACATTAGGATCTTTGGGCATTTGGTGTGGTTCTTCATCCCTATCTCTTTAGACTACAGATGGGAATCCTTTGCCAGTCATCAGCTAACCTGGGCTCTGTCTCTGGTTCCACTGTCACTTTCTGGCCACTTAAGTGCCCAATTCATGATACTGGTTAAACCATAGATGCAGAAGTAACATCATCATTAATTTAAACATTCTTAATCCTTGGAATTTCAGGATGTTTATATGGGAAATGAGCAGGCTCTTTGATAATCTTTTAGGCTACTTTCTGTATGCGTTCAAAAATATACAGACATATACAGTCCTCTTAGGGAGAAACAGAGAAGTGTCAATTTCTGGGTACTTGCTGTCATCTCATTAGATTATATTGCATGTAAGGCATCATATATTCCATTCCATTACAGCATATGGCCATCAAAACATCACACCTTCATAAGAACTGAGCCTTTATCTCTCTGCGTCTCTTTAACTGGCTTTGTAACAGTTAACATATAGAGGAACTTTACTCTCTTAAATCAAATAACTTAGCCATCAATCCAACATCATCATGATCAGGTTCTTTCACACCTTCCATAGAGTCTGTTAAGGCATTATACAGACACTTCAAAAAGGCTTTTACATGTACGAAATTATTTCCTTTGTATTATATCCATAACTATCTATCCACCAAAGAATATAATCTGTTGAGGCAATGCATATCTCTAAACAGGCATCCCTGAACACACAGGCATCCAAGGGTTGATCTCTTGAACATTGTTAAATTTTGAAAGCATCTGCTATATTCATAATGGGGCATATTTCAGCATGGCCTAATTAGTTCTTAACAATACTGTTTTCCTCTTATCAGCACAGTCTATCTTTACCAGTACATCTGAGCAGTTTATCAATTATCAGGAACAGCACAGCTGTCGCAGTGTTCTTCTCATCTTGCAACTACTTTTAGGCAGTCCAATCTATGGGCTCTGTCTGGCTCTTTTTATTCTCTCCCTAGCCTTATCCAAGTTATCAGTTGTCCAATCAAAATTCATCAAAAACACTGGTGCTGACAATTCCCACATTTATGATAGCCAAACAAAACAGAGGTCTTAAAATATGATTCCATATTTGGTTCACTAGGAGTATTTGGCTGCCTGCCATCCTAACTGCATCAGCAATGCGTTGGTGAGGAGGGCTATTCTTAGTCACATCTGCTCACATCTCACCATGCTAGGAGGTTATTACCAGACCCATCTCTTATCTTATTTACATTCTAGTATGCATTTTTCCCAGACATAAGCTGCTGCCAAGTTCTCACTGATACACACTCTAATATATCCAAATTCCTGTACTATAGCTTACCCTATGTATGCTATACATTCTGTGCTTCACAGGTTTATTCTCAGGCCACAAAGTTGGCAACCAAATAAATCTGGCTTGTAACTGGAGTCCCAAGGGCTGTACTAGACCCTGACCCTACCACAAAGGGCACATATAGGTATGGCAGCACATAAGATATGTGTCCAAGGCTGTTGGCATTCTGAAAATCGAACACTACAGGCATTTATCCATCCCATAAGATATGCTAGTCTTCATTCTTCAAAGAACAGTGATTTAGGTTCTTGTCCTGGCATTTTAACATCTGAGAGGTAACTCATAATAACCCCAACTAACTGAATGATTAATGGTTACCTTTCATTGCCTGTCTTGGACATTCTCCTAGTCAATGCCGGAGACCCTTTTTTGCTTCTGACTATGTATTTATATTTAGGATTTTGCTTGATCCAGCTTCTCAGTGCTTCATAGGCCTCCTGCTGATGGCCAGTATTTGTAAAGCTTACAGCCAAGGCCATCAGTGCTTTCAAGTTGTTTGGCTGAAGCTCTAAGCACCTGAAAGGAAAAATATATTAACTCAATACCTCTTGGCATAAAGCTTGTTAATTAAAATGCAGTGCTTTGAGACTTGAGCTAAGGCTATAAAGGAATGTATTTTTTAGGGGGGAAAAATAGACCAGCTGTATTTTTTTTTTTTGGTTGTAATTAACAGCACATTCTTTTGTGGAATGTGTAAGTAAGTAAGTCAGCCCAACAGCTTATAAGGAAACCTAGTTCCAAAGAAATGTGTGCAGGATTTAAGTCTTAGCTTCTAGCCAAGATCAGCAGCTTCAAAAGTTATCCTTTTACCCAACAACAGCCTAGATCAGTGGTTCTCAACCTGTGGGTCCCCAGATGTTTTTGAACTTCAGCTCCCAGAAGCCCTGAGCATTGACCATAGTGGCTGGGGCTTCTGGGAGCTGAAGTCCACAAACATCTGGGGACCCACAGGTTGAGAACCACTGGCCTAGATGGACATGTAGATGGACATGTGGCCACAGGAATCAGAAAATGCATCCAGGCAGCTCACTGGGACTCCCACACACAAGACTCTTCCCTGAAAGCTACATTATATCTGCTTGAAACTATCCATAAAGCCCAGTATTGTCAACAATGACTGATAAGATCACTGACTGGGAGGCTTTTTCGAGGTACATTTCTTTTAACTGGTGCCATCAGGGAATGAACAGTGTCTTTCCAGAGGCAAAGCATGTGCTCTTCTATCAAGCTATTGTTCTCCCCTAAAATGTATAAAACACACATTTGAAAAACTGCTGCGTGGAATAATAACCCCATGGTAGCTATCCTGTTTCATAAAAAAGATGTACAACAAAATAGATGGTAACTGATGCAAGAAGAGACAGGAAACTGCAAAATCTCTGTCCAATTATGGAAAAAATCACTTCTTTCAGGAGGGAGGTAAAAGGTAGACACACAATTAGTCTCATGGAGGTCCAACAGAACACATTTCCTAGCATAGCTGGCTCCTGGACCTTCTGTAATGATTCCAGGGTTCTGATCCATTCAGTTCCCAGGACAATTAAAGCTTGATGGTCTATCAAAATGAGAAAATGTCACGGCTGTACCAAAAAAATGGTTTATTGATTACACAAATACGTTAACCAGGATGTGGCAATAAAACCTAAAGGCAAAGGCAAAAATAGCTTATGTCCCTTCAGCTGATCGAAACATTCCTTCATCACAGATGCTCTCCACCAGGGTCCCCATGATAAACTAGACACCACCCCAACAGATCAGGTCCCTGGGCTGCACCCCCTCAGCCTGAGACTGAACAATCTGATTTATACTGATCTTTAAATATTCTTTCTCCCTTGTTCTGAAAAGGGGAAGAGGAGCATCTCATCCTAACCAAGGAACAGTTCCCAAGCCATCCATATACTCCTGCAGAGTGAGCTGACCTTGCAGAGCCTCTCAGAGAAATTGCAACTGCTGAAAGCCACATAATTGTTATTATTTGCTACAGGTCTACTTGGTTAACTAATAAATGCCCAGCTGCTATGTGATGCATCTCTTAAACATATAAAACATGTATATAGGGTGAATGTGAGAACTGTCACTCCTTGCCAATACTTTCAGAAATTCCTGGTCCCTACATCTTCATGTCAGAGATCAGGAATAGAGCCAACTGGATACAGTAGTATGGGTTACTGTGTTTATCCTGTGCAAGGAAGGAATGTGTGGGAGGGACTATAGTAAATGAAATATTCTTAGAGAAAGGGAAGGAGTGTTTCGTACATGCCCAGTATGAAGGGTAAGTGAATATGATGCAGCTGACTGCCCATGCATAGGGAATAATAAATAGTGTTTTGGAAGAAAGTGCAGGGTGATTGCTAACTGCTTCCTATTGCAAAAACAATCACACCATCAAAGATCACTGCATGTTTAACATGTGGCTGTCAGAATGAATTTAGCTCAATTAAGGAGCATTTCTAATGAAGAGATAAACCTTTAGAAAGCATGCCAGTGCCAGGAATACCAAAGAGTTCTCTTATTTGCAGAGTTCCTTCTTTGTGTTTGCTGGAGGCTGTTAGCTTTCCTTTCATGTTTCCATTGGCTTGATTCAATAACATACTAGATTAAGATTTGCAAATAATTTTAAGGATACACGTAAATCATTACAAAAAAGTTTTTTGTGACTTAACCAAGGCCATTTCCCCACTAGACTGTTATAGTGCTATGATTCCACTTTCAACATCCCATGGAATCCTGGGGTTTGCAGTTTAGGGAGGAGCCAACGCAAGCCATATTTTTTTGTCTGAGATCTTTTTTCTTTTAACGTTGCTGGGGCCGCACAGTTAAGCAGGAGATATGGGAGGGAGGAATACCGGTGGTGCAAGATGATGGGTGAAGGCATGACAGAACAATCCTGATACCTCCCTCCTAGAGCCAATCAAAGGCCATTTTGGGTTTGGAGTGGGGCAGAGCTGCTCCAAATGCTAGTTAGCTTCCAGGAGGGAAGGAGATACAGAATACCATCTTGTGCAATACCCCCCCCCCATACTTATGCAGAGTAACTGAGAGTTTAATTGACAACAGAAGTCAGCAGGAGGAAGCTGGCCTCTGACTATTGGATGACCTGCTGATCCCCACCTACATATAACCAGGCATTGCTGTCAGGCCAAAAGATGTCTCTTTGTAGACATAAGAGCTGGAAATTTTATTTCATCTTTTTTTAAAAAATAAAATAAAATAAAGATATTCTTCCCAACCTCCAGTTCTGTTCCAGTCTCCTCACTTCTACGAAACTACATGCGGTTCTACTCATATTGTAGTTAGTGGGCTCATTGCTCCTATGTAAAGCAGCATAAAAACCAGCAGCAGGATTATGTGCAGCTGCCCTGCCCTACCATTGGAACATGACAAGTAACCCTTCCCCTAGTGTCTGCCTGCACAGTATGAAGATCTCCCAGGCCTTAGCAGGTACAGTTTTATGTGCAGATGTAAGCAGTAAAAGAGTGCTGACAAAGCAGTGTTTCCCAGCTTTTCCCTGGTCTACTCTGCAGGGCTAAGAGATTCAGCGCCCTGGACAGTTCAATTCACAGAGAGTATTGTCTGCTTAAATGTCTAAACTCAAGAAACTGAACTAGAGGTCTTCCATTTTGAATTCCAATTGAATTTAAAGGTTGTTCCTATTGTCAGCCCCTTGTCCTATTTACAATTATGCTGACATTACTTGGCAAAGCCAATTTCTAGGTTCTCAGTATTGGTTCCCAGGGCCCTCTATCACAACATTTCTTATACTGCACTGCTGAACAAATGCAGGTTGTTAACCAGAAGTTACTGTATTATCAACCAGTCCTGGGAAAGCAAATATTCTTGCACACGCGCTGTATGCTTTATGAGATCACTGTTATCCCAAAATATATAACCCCTCCCTTCTTTCAATAAAGGGTCCTTCTCTTTGCTCATGTAAGAAGTGGTTTTTGACTACGTTCTTGCTGGTAGGGGGGAAGCCCATTGCCAGAGTTGGGGATCTTTCCAGTGTGATTCAGAGCTCACTCGCAATTGCATAGACTACCTGAGGTAGTCCATGAGAACCTAATATTTTAGGTCTGCCCCACATCTTTTTCTAGGGTTTAGGGGCGACTGCCAATTGTGGGTTCGAGTCCCACCTGGCACGAACAATTTGGAGGGGGTTCAAGTCCCATCTGCATCGCCAGTAACCCTAACAATTTTGGAAGGGGTTCAAGTCCCACCTCAGGAGTGTCTGCCACCAACTGTGGGTTTGAGTCCCACTTGGCATCAGCAAGCGGTATCTGCTGACTGTGGGTTTGAGTCCCACTTGGCACCAACACAGATACTTCTATGAGACGTGGTATGCTGAGCGTGCAGGATTTCGGATCCTTAAATCCCTGTCCAGAAGCCTTCACGTGTAAAACTGTACCGGAAAAGTACTCCACTTTGCAGACATTCATGCTGTTCACATAGAACTGGAAGGTGCTAAGTCATGCATTAAAGGTATCCGGCATGGTCTCACTCATGTATTATTCTACAAAGGAACAACAGTATCCAGCCAGATACTGGAAGAGAATGAACTACACTGCAGCCCCTAGTCCACCTCCAGTGCTGGAGGGCTAGGAAACCAATAAGAACTGGGTTTTGGGAGGCAGGCAGCACTGTGGAGGGAAGGGAAAGGAAGTAATTTCCAGAAGTTCCAAGAAAACACTGCATTATGTGTTATGAAAGAGACATTCCAAACACAAGCATAGTCAATAAACATAATAGTAAGTTCACTAGGATACATCATGCCTCACATTAAATAAAAACGTGTCTGCATCTCATGTAGACGATCTTATTCTGGACTGGAATTCATTTTTAATGACAAGTAGAAAATGGCACCCCTCTGTAAAAAGTTATCACATCACATTATTTTGCGGTATGCCCCGTCTTAGTTGCATCAACTGGTAGTGATGCAACAAGTTTCCAAATTGTACAGTGCAGAATGCCTTCTTGAAGATGATTTCGGGTCCTGTTCAGAGCAATTTGAAAGCTTGTCCCTATCCCAGTGGTCTAGAAGAAGGTAAAAGAATAATTTGTATATCCCTTTTATCTTCTATTGAGACGAACACGGCAATGTCTGTTATTGGTTACACAGCACTGAATTGAGTCCGGTGAAATTAACACTGTTTACCTTTGCAGGGCGACAATAGCTGCCTGCTCATTTTCATTTTCTGCTTGCGTTATTCCAAGAAACTGCCAAGCCTGCAACACAGATTTTTGTAGGATTATTGCACTGCTAAGTATTTTAACAGATCCTGCCTTTTTGCCAGGAGCTAGAGATCCTACCTAAGTCTTTTTACACAAGAGAAACATGCAAAAAAAGTAAGAAAAGCATGTGAGAACAGGTAAAAAAAATCATTTCTGGGATTATCACTATGTTCTACATACACCCAATGTGCTAGTAGATAGACAGGGCTCAGCATGACCTCAGTGTGATACCAAACCACTGAACTCATGCTGCTTTTTAATCAAACTGGCTCAGATCTTTGTTTTTTGTCACCCATAACCTCTCCTTTCAGATTTTAGGAAAGTTACTTCCTGGATTACAACTCCCAGAATGCCAGTTGCCATTTTTGCTGGGAGACACTAGGGACTGTAGCCCAAATATGTTCTGCCCCTGCAGCCCTACTACCTAATCCCACAGACGGGTCCAAGACACAACTTCATAAAAGTACAGCTTGAATTGTGTTGGCTAATCCCACTGAATGGAGAGCCAGACATGTGGACTCTCTGGATTGTTTCCAATTTATGGCAACCCTAAGGCAAATCTATCACATAATCGTGAGTAAATATTGCTAACTGTTGTGCTCTCTCTGTGTGTGTGTGTGTGTGTGTGTGTGTGTGTGTGTCTGTCTGTTTGTCTGTCTGTGTGTTTAATGATACATGTTATAATCTGGTTTTAATGTTTTGATTGTTTAATCTTGTTTTAACTTTTGTATCTTGTGGATTTTTAATGATACGTTTTTTAATTTGTTGTAAGCTGCTTTAAGTCCTGGCCTGAGAAAAAGGCAGGATAGAAACAATAATCCTAATACTAATACTGACAATGATAACAATATAGGTAAATCCCATTGACTCAGTAGATTTATTTTAACTGAGACCTATGTCAACAAAAAACAAACAAACCAAAAAAACAAACAAACCCAGATGCAATTGCATATCTACTGCAAATTCTGTCCCATCTATAAAGTGTGGGTTCGTCCTGTACTGTGAGCTTTTCCCTTTCAATATAATGGTACAATCTCCTTCAGTTTTAATTGATTGGGAACATCATGCCTCTGTATGCCGTTAAGCCTTACTGCTTAAAAGTTCCCTCTCCACCACTGACAAAACAAACTCAAGTTCCAGTATATTAATCAGGGTGGATACCTCAGCGTCATGAGGATCTTGGAGAATTGCAGCCTCCAGGTATAAAATGGTGAGGGGCAAATCTCCCTCCCTAGCTTTTTCAGTCCTTCCTCAAAAGCACCAGGCCAGTCTTTGAAAGGGTTTTCTGTATGAAAATAATAGCCCTGGAACAAAGAATTGATATGATGAAAATGAGACACAGAACCAAAAAAGGTTTGTAGTGCAATCCTATGCATTATAAAGTCCCATCTACTTCAGGAGGGCTTACTCCTAAGTAACTGTACACGGAATTATGGTCTAAATTATCTGCAGTTAAATAGCTCCTTGTCTCTTATCAATATGTGGAATGTCAATGCTTTTTGGAGTGTGTATGTGAATATAATATAATTTGATGCAGGTGTGGGAATCCTGTGGCCCAAGAGATGTTCCTCATCATCCATGACTATGGGCAATGCTGGCTGAGCATGAAGGCAGGTGAAGTTCAACAACATCTGGAGGGCCACAGATTCTCCATCCCAAATAAGATGGCTTATTCTCAACAGCAATGCTATGATTTCTGACTGAAAATGGATGGGCTTTCATTTTGTCCAAAATGTTGCATGCTTTAGAGATGCTCATATGTGCACTAAGTGAACACGGCTGGAGCTATGTGTTATGTAAATGAAGCCCCTTCATCGTAATCAAATCCTATCATCACCAATCTCCTCCCTGTCCTCTTCCATCTCACCTGTTGAGGGCTCTATCACACTACACTGTTACAGCACTTTTATTCTACTTTAATTGCTATGGCAACATTCTGTGGAATTCTGGAGTTTGCAGTCTGGTGAGGTTAGCTGAGAATTCTAAATGTTCTTTCCTAAACTGCAAATCCCAGGATTCTATATGATGTTGTCATGCCAATTAAAGTGAAATAATAGTGCTATAACAGTATAGGGCGATAGAGCGCTTAGTTGCTTCACTTATGCAATTGACAGCCACTGAAATGTGTAGAGCGGAAGTGTGGAATCTCACATCATAACAGTGGGGCACTGTCTTAACATTAAACTGAAAACAGATGTAAGCACCATGAGACCATTTTTTTGTAGCAGCTATTGCCTGCATTCCAGGGCTTAGAATGAACATGACTGTAGTAAAATGATGCCACTAAATTTAGGGGCTCAAATAAACTGCAAATTAAAACAAATTCAAAAGGCATTTGTGAAATTTGTTTCCCTTTGGCTAAAGATTAAGAAGGGCAATGTTCTAATCAAGCTTCCACAGTTGCCCACAGCAACCCCATGGGCCTACAACAGCCTTCAACATTGTGTGTATGTATGTTCCTTCAAGTCACCTGTTGACTTGAATTTCATAGGTTCTTCTTAGGTAAGGGAAACTCAAATGTGGTTTTGCCAGTTCCTTCCTTTGAAATATAGCCTATAGCACCTGCTATCTGTTGCCAGTCTTCCATCCAAGTACTAACTATGGCTGACCCTGCTTAGCTTCCAAGATCAGATGGGACCAGGTTGGTGCCTTCAGCATTACCTTCTCATTAATGGAGACAGTTGCTTGGCCTTGTGCTTCTTGGCCTTCTGAAATCCAGTTCCTGCGAGCCATTTCTTCCCACTCTGCTTGCATCTTATCCCAAAATTCTGTGTCTGACTGGAAAAAAGATGAAAAAATGGGGAACATTCAGAAGCACTTTTAAAAAGAAAGAAGAAAGAAAGATAATCATCCCTTGTGGTATCTTCTGGTAACCATTATTATAATACAAATCATATTTAGAATTATAGTGTTTTCTACAATCAATCAATCATAATTATCAATCATAATTAAGCAATTAAATAAAACCCTGCAAACTGTAAACATTAAATACCTCTAGCTGATAATGATACATATAGAATCCAGACTAGAAGTTTAAAGTTGACAGATCCTTGCCCAGAGATTCTGTGCTTTTCTTCTACAGTACAGTCGTATTGAGTAATACATATCTGTTGAGTTCTTTAAGTACTATTTGGTTGAAAGCCTATAATCTAATTCTGCCAGGTTAGGCGGGGCCACAGCTCCTTGGGCCACTGACTACCAGTAGTAGAAGGGTGGGATGCAAAGCTCCAAATGAATAAGCAAATCTGTCCATATATTTCACTGCATTCATAGAAAACTAAGCAGTCTTTCCATTTCTGAAATACATGATTAGAACAGTGAGGACTATGTGGTCCCCAGCTGCTTGCAGTCTCCAACTCTACTAAAGAGAATTAAACTTGGAGGCATAATTCTGGTCTAAAACACATGGCATCACCCCTCCCTTACCAAACAAACAAATAAATAAATGGCCAGAAAACTGGAAGAGATAATAGAATCTTAGGCCCTTTCTGCACCTTACCTTTCTTCAGCGCTGGGGCACGGGGATCGCACAAGCAGCCTCCAGCGAGAGGCTCTTGCATCCCCGCTGCTTCAGCTCCACACGAGCCGCCTGCTCCTGAGCAGGTAGCACAAGAGCCCCGCCTCTTCCTTCCGCAGCGCAGCCTGGGAGTTTCCCAGGCTGCGCTGAGGCAGGAAGCGCAACCGCTGCGGCTCCGGAGGCTCCACACACACGGCAAGTGTGCGTGGGGTCCTGGAGCAATGCGTGATTGTGCACCATTTTCGGCTGAAAGCCAAAATGAAAAAATGCACAAGCGGTGTCTGCCAGATCCTGGAGTGTCTTGCAATTGTGAGTGCATCGTGCAGATCGCTCCTCACAATCGCACGACACTCCAGGTGCCCTTTTGCATGGCAAATGCCATGCGAAAAGGCCACAGATTTGGAAGAGGTCACAAGAGCTTCTAGTTCAACCTCCTGCCATGCAGGAATATACAACCAAAGTGTTGCTGAAAGATGCCCATCTAACTTCCTTCAAAGGAGGTCATTTCCAGGTGGTGACCTCTGTGTGGGGGGAATGGAGTAGGCCCTAGACCTTCCACAAGAATCCAACTCAGATTATAAAAACAAGGACATGAAGATGAAGGAGCAGCATCACTATACACAATATAGTATCACATAACAAAGTTGTCTTTGTTGTGTGCCTTCAAGCCATTTCTGACTTATGGTGACCCTAAGGCAAACCTATCATGGGGTTTTCTGGGGCTGAGAGTGTGTGATACATCCAAAGCCACCCAATGGGTTTTTATGGCCAAGCGGGGAACTGAGCCCAGGCCTCCAGGGTTGTAGTCCAATACTCAAACTACTGGCTGTCATAACATGGGACCTTTTAGCATGGCATCTGCCATGCAAAAGAGGGCCTGGAGCCTTGCGCAATTGCGAGGAGCAATCTGCATGATGCCCTCACAATTGCACAAGACTCCAGGGGCCGGCAGGCAACGATCGCAACCTTTGAATTTTTGGCTTTCAGCTGAAAATGCTGCATGACCATGCATTGCTCCCAGGCCCTGCGTGCACTTACCTGCGGAGCCTCGGGAACCAGGCCGGTCGTGTTTTCTGTCTCAGTGCAGCCTGGGAAGGTCCCAGGCTGCACTGCGAAAGGAAGAGGCGGGGCTCTCGTGCAGGCAGGAAGCTCGTTTGGAGCTGAAGAAGCAGGGAAGTGGGAGCCTCTTACAAGAGGCTGCTTGTGCGATCACCGCACGCCAGCGCCGAGAAAAAGTAGGATGCGGAAAGGGCCATAAAAACAGCTCTCTAATTCCTGTCTGGAGAATCTGAGTGCAAACAAGCTGACATTATTCAGTCAGAAGTTTCTGTCCAACAAGAGCCCTCCCAGGAATTTATCACAGTCCCTGTTTAAATAAAAGTGGCATGTGCCCCTTGTACTTTAATAAAGTCTAAGCAATAGAGTTTTATGTGCGCACTTTGGGGGACAATGTGAGATTATTGTGTCTCATCTGTTGTGCTCTGCTTCTCTTGGACACAAAACGGAAAAAGCCAGATCATAAATCTCCATTTGAAGCCTGTGGATATATAAAATGAGTGGCTTGATAATTAAAGGGTAGCATTCACACTGTTTCTATATAGTTTTTAATCTGTATTAAAATACGTTTTAAGATATGTTGTTAGCCTCCTTGAGTCCCATTATTGGGAGAAAGGGGGGATATAATTAAGAATAAGAATATGAATACACATCTGAACTAGCACAGTGTTAAACACCATGAGGTAAGGTACTGCTTTGATGCTTCCCATGGCACAAACCAGGGCTCTCTACAGTTGGCACTTGGTGCCAGATTACTGCACATGAAGGGGGGGGGGTGCTAGGTTATAAATTGCCTGCATGCACCTTCACTTGCTTCTTTGATCACCTTCACTTGACCCAAGCAATTTCATTACAGTGTGAGCTTTGCTGGTCACTTCTGAGCCAAGTAGGAATTCTTTCCCCTTGTTACCTTCTTTTTTCCTTGCTCCATATTGTGTTTGGGAGATGTGGACAATTGGCTTTGGGTGGTGTCTTTCAATAGATTGTCATTACATAGGTAGCCAGGGAAGAATATAAAACTTTGGTGTGCACCTTTGGCACCCCTTTTGTGTAGTGTAGTGCTCTGGAGCTTCCTTTATCTTTAGGGTTCTGAGGCCTAGGGGATGGGGAAGGAGACTGCCCTTAAGGTTAACCAGGGATTCAGGCTCTCACTTCTAAAGTTCTGAAGTTTGGGTGGGAGTCCCCTGGGTTAACTTCCAATTGTGGCCATCAGGAGAGCAACCCAATATCTGGATTGCCCTTGAGGCTCAGGTGTATCATTCAAAGGAAGGCTAAGGACATAGTCATGAAATGACATCTGGCCTTAGCTGGACTTGCATCAGATTGCTCCTCCTTCTCGATCCATTTCTAAGCCGACACAACTTAAACTTTCTGTGTCTGGTCTCATTATTCCTTGGTTGGTCATCAACAGATTTGATGTCGTCCTGATCAACAGTAGCCAAAAATAGAGATATCAGTGCTGGCTGTCCAAGCCATCTATGTGAGCAGCAGGCTTGACAACTTCTAGTATTCATTGGAAACAACAAGGAACTTACTGAAATATGAACACCAGCATTATATGGATACTGAAATGTGTTTGAGAAAATTCAAAGACACAGACTTGCACACACATGGTAACAAAAAGATAAGGATCACTTGGTAGAAAGGTAAATTAGAAATGAAACACACATACAAAGAAGTATGTTTTGTATACATGGACTGTGCTTCTAAAAAGTGTAAATCTCTGCATGTAGAGTTACCCACTCATTGTGCTGTTTGGCCCCTGTGCTGAATGGCAGTGTTGCACAACTTAATGCACAATGGATTGTGCAACTATGGAAGTGAAACTGTGGATGTTAACAGTGACAGATAGATGGATGGATATTGGCCAAGAATGCACATCTATGCCCAGTGTGCATCTGCAAACTCAATGGTATTTCCACTTTGCTTCCATGACCTTAAACTAGCTGTGGACATTGCACATCAGACAAAAATGTGCTACCACTTCCACAGAGAAACTTGGGCATGCTTAAGACACCAACAGGGGTCTAGCTGTCATCTTGTAAATTTAAAACAAGCAACATGCTTTGGACATATAAGATAATGTAATTCGTTGGAAAAATGGTCATACTTGATAAAGTTGAAGGCAGTAGGAAAAGAGTGTTATCCTAAGAAGTGGGGGATGTTGGGGTCCACCTGCAATGCTAGCATTTCCTCAGAATTTGGGCAAATTATAGCTCAAAGGAGGCCTGCGAGAGGAGGGTAATGGCAAGATCTTTTCACCTATGTATACCAGTATTAACTGTAGAGAGGACTCCAGTTAATATTAAACAAAGTATTTTGTTTGAATTGACAAACATGAGAAAGCAGATACTCTTAAGAACCATATAAGGCTATTGGAAAGTAAGGCAAGAAAGGTTGGACAGAGAGAGACTGGGCAGAAAGGGGGATAGTTACCAGTCCTGAAGAAGGGGTCCTAGCAGAGTGCCTCAGACAGCATCTGAGGGTAGCATGGAGGAATGACAGTTTGGGGCACCATGTACAACATATTATATCCAAGACACTACAAATAGCTGGGGTTGAAATTAGGGTTTTTATACCCTATTCCACACCCTGAAGGGGGTGCACTGACAAAACCACAAAACCAGAACTGACCAAAGGGTCCAGAATGGGCTGATTGCTTAACTCCACAGTGACAAAACATTGACGGAACTCACGATGATCTTTTAATGTTTGGTCATATAGTGCATATGGGGATGATCTCTATAGGATAAGATTGAAGGATGGCCTCTGATTGCTCTCCGATCTGGACAGTTTGTCTTTCCTTGTATTCAAAAATGCAAAAAAGGACAGTAGGAAGAACCCTGAAGAAAACTAACAGCCACAGTTCTGGATACTTTTCACATAGGAGATGTAGCATGTAACCCCCCTCTTGATTCCATGCAGCACCTCAGGAGTCCTCTCAAAACCTGAACTTGCCAAGATGAATTCATTTAAAGATACATATCCCTCCTCATACTCATTCACAGGGCACTTTGATTTAATTACAGGGATACTTCCATCCAAGCTGGATTTCTGGTACTGGAGTCAGCTTCAGTTCTTTGCTCCCAGAAGGAACCTAGTCAAATGTCCTTAGCATAAGGCTGACTGGTTTGACCTCCCGATAATAAATGTTTCTTCTCACATACAGTAGTGGCCATCTTTAACCAAAAGCCCTTTATCTCACAGGCAACATCTTTTTTTAGCAATGCAGGCTTTGCTTTAGTGCTGCCTGCATTCTGCTGACAACAAAAGTTAACTGTATGGAGAATTCCAAAGATGGGTGTGTAGGACAAGCTTGTTGCCTTATGAAAGCTTATGCCCTGGCATATGAATAGACTAATTAGTCAGGACAGAGTCTGCAAAACTGACTTTCTTGGGCATGAATCCAACTACTGTTCTTAACTAAATCAGCCCAACTTACATAAGTGCTGAATCATCAATTGATTTAGCGCAATTCAACTGAAATGCAACTTCCTTTGCTGGTGACATTCTCAGTGGTTCTGTCAAATAGCTAATTACAGTGCTTCTTTTAGATCTTCCCCTTCCAATTAGAAAAATACAGATTTCAGACTATTTCCCACAGTTTCTTTGAGTTATATGTAGAGTGAAAGAAACATCCCAATAGCAACTGGAGAGCACCACACCACACAAACCAATGGACCACAGGTTCACTTTTCTATTCCCCTCTTCCCTTTATTATTTGTCCTTTTGCCCCTCTTCTGTCTCTTTACCTTTCCCCTTTTGTGTCTTGCTCTCCCCTCTTCTCTTACCCTTTGCCAGAAAATCAAACTGTAATAAGGGATTTGTCCAAAATGAAGGGTCATGATATACATATGAAACGGCAAAACCTTGAGCTGGGAGCTGGTTTGGCTCAGGGTAAAGAAACAAAACGGGCTACTTGTGGTTTCAAAAAAAAAAAAAAACCCTAGAAAGCCAGAAACTCTTCTTATTACAAATATTTAGAACAAAAATACACAAAGAGTTTTTTGTTCATCTATGAAGAACGTATATGTGTGTATGTGTGAATGCACATTTGAGCTGGGGGAGGATGAACTTAGATCTCTCACCTCAACCCATCACAAGTACAGAGGCTAGCATGACAGCACTGCATAACCTAAACAAAGTCAGAACAAGGTAAAAACTATGGCTGACTCTAAAGATAAAAGCTGGTGCCATACTGAACTGCCAACAGTCAGACCAGACCAGTGCTGTCTACTCCACTGGTAGCAGATCAGCAAAGCCACAAAAAGATTCCCTGACAGTGGGAGTGAGTAGAGTGAGCAAGCAGAATAAGGCACGAAGCTCCTATCCCTTTTATAACTGCATAGAAGACTGACTTTCAGCAGGTGTTGCTTGCATGATAAGCAATTCCCTCTTCCCCAAGGGTGCAGAACCATTCAAAATAACTGCAACATCCAGGTTTTTTGACTGCCCATACTCAAAAGTCTGAATATGCTTTGCAACCTGCCAAAAAACAGCCAAATATAAAACTGGAAATGATATCACATTGCTTTTGTTTCTTGACAGCCATATGTTCCACACAGGAGAACAAAACCCCTTCTCCTGGTGCTGTTGCCCATTCCTGCCCCACAACTAGAGTTGCCAAATGTCCAGGGAGGGCCAGAAAGCTCGTCCCTTATAAGACTGTCAGGCATCCCTTTGTATAAGTGGTGTTTCCTATTTGAGGGTTGGAAAGCTTTCTTTTCTATATATAGATGGAAAAAGAGGCCCAAAACCCTGTACTTTTGAGTACGGGCCCTTCATAAAGACAGAAATGTGTGCGTCAAGTAATTTATGAATGTAAACAGTGCATTAGTTTTACAGAGAAACATGTGGCTAATAAGTTAACTGAATACTTTTGTTTGGTACTGAAGCAGAGCACAAACTTGTTAATAGCAATTTCCTTGCATGAATTTCAGTTGTTTCTCATTTCTATTTTGAGAACCCAGCAACACTTGTGACAACTGAAAATTGCATTTTAAAACTTCTTCATCAATTTTTCAGGCAATGGTGCTGCAGGAATTTTGCTGACTGTTCTCAGTGCGTGTAGGGAATAATTTAACAGTTTTTTTGAGGGGAGGCGAGGCACTATTAAAATTCATAGCAACAAAAGTTTCTGTGGATCTGTTTGTTTGCTACCACCACAAAGTGGCAACAGGAGAACTCATATATTGACAGCCCAGCAACCTGATTATATCACCCACTACAGTGGCCTGGGAAAAAGCATTGTTGTGGGTTATTGTGTGTGGGGGGGAATACCTTCCACAACAACAACAACAAAAAAAAGGGCAAGGAATGTTTGGAGAATATTCTGCAAAACTGATCTCTTTTTCAGATAAAAAGAACTTCCACAAGATAAAAAAAAAAACAGAGAAATATCAGCTCAGCTATAGTTTCTGCCCCACTGAAAAAGTTCTAACTACCAGAGATTTTACTTGGGATATTATACATACTACTAACCATGGACTTGGGAATCCCTTCTCATGTTGACTGAGCAGTCATCACTGAAATATCTCAAGTATTTCAAAGAGTATTCATCTTCTGTTATCTAGAAACTACTCACTGGCATTATGTTCTGTAGTTGTGTGCCTTAAGTTATTTCTGACTATTGACCTGAGTTCCAGTAAAGCAGAACCACCTGATCAATGGAATTTGGCTAGCTGTGGATTCACAATTCAAGAATTGATTCGTTAGCTTTACATTAGTTGTTACTAGCCAGTAAGATTCACACCACTATTTACTTTCTTGTATTCTTAACAACCCCAACGTCTTTGTTTCCTTATTAACCCTAGGTGACAATTTAACAGAACCATATTCTCTTCTTCAGGCGGGTTTTTAAAAAAATCCCTGAAAAAAACACAATCAATTAAATTTAACAGGGTTTCTGTTCACTTTTTAGTCCAATTCAAATTTCAGCAAAGAAGTCTTTTAATTAATTCCTCACTAATGGCTGCTTCCTTCTCTCCATCTTTGCCTACTATAACATGAAGTTGTTTTAATTATTTCTCTAGGCAAAGTATTTTAGAGCAAGAGGCTATTAAAAAAGAGTCTCTTTATTTTTGCCTTAATGTTTCATATTTTAATTGCGAAGCTACAAGTGCTTTGCGCATATCTGGAGCCTGGGTTTTATTCAAAGGTATAAGTACTTCCTTACTCCCAATCACAAAGCAATCAAGAAAGCAAAAACCCTAAAATCCATAAAGTCCAAAATCTGTTGCAGAAAACAAACCGTGTGTTTATGGAATTACAAAGCACTTTAATATAATAAATACTTTACATTACGTGTATACATAATGCACTTCAAGAGATCAGAGTACTCTGCACAAATTATCTCAGTAACATATTATGATATTCCTGAAATGCCATTAGTCTACATTACTTTACTGGGAATCACCAAATAAATTATCCATATTTTGGCTCAAAGAGCAGCCAAAATATAATCATCCCCAATAATGGGCCTGATCTGGATCTAGACCTGCCTACTGGATCTGGAGAGGTGTGTATGTTAATATCACTCACACTCCTCTCAAATTTTAGTCTACAGAAAAGAAAAGGGGGCAGGGAGTAGTTCCAAGTGAGGATGAGAAAGTACACTTTGCGTTCCTGCCAGTTTCATTGTTCTTGAAACCACACTGAGGCTTTAGGGTTGCCACACCACTAAGGAAACAGGTGTGGCTCGCCCTGGTACCCAAGCCTCTGAATCTGTGCAAATGGTATGGAGCAATGACCAGAGCTTAGGGGCATGGTTAGCCCTACCACTGGGCAGAGTGAGACATATTTAAAGAATCGTATTCTCCCTTACAAACCAAACTGGGTTTTGAGATCTGCTGGAGAGGGCCTTCTCTCTGTCCCACCACCTTTGCAGGTTTATCTGGTGGGAACACGGCTGCACGCAGACTCTGGAACTCCCTTCCCAGAAAAGGCAGACTAGCACCTCCCTTCCTTCCGTATACAAGCAAATACATTTTTATTTCAGCAGGCATTCAATCTGTGATCCTTGCCTGCTGACAAAAGGTGCTGGCTAATATTAATTTATGTAGTATTTGTGATTTGTTTGTGCTTTTAAATATGTATTTTAACTTTGTTTTAATTATTATTTGTTTAATTTGCATTTTAACTTTTGTATGCTATCATTTTTTTAAACTATGTTTTCATTTTTGTAAGTAGTGTAAGCTGCTTTGAGTCTTTCCAAAGAAAAAGTGGGATATAGAGGTGGTGATGATGATGATGATGATGGTAACAACAACAACAACAACAACAACAACATTGCAAGCCACTTTCAGTTCTTACCAAGAAAAAAGTGAAATAATAATAATAATATCACCACTACCCCCCTTTAGGAGCTGAAAAGGATAAGAAATTGTTACTTTTTCATTACTGCATATTTACTACCATGAATGGGGAGAGTTGTTTTGGGATTTTCTGCTGTTTTGTGAACTGCACTACAGCTCCCCTCTGATCATCTCCTGGACTCACTGTTCTGCTGTGATAGCCCCCCTCCACAGCCATTCTGGGGCTGGCAGATAGCACAGAGATTGAAGGAACATCTAGCCATGTCCCCATAGCCAGATATAGAACAATGACATCATCCACTAAGATCCACTAAGGGCCACTGGACATCTCAGTTCATGATGTAATCATTCTGCATCTGTCTACAGGGACGTAGCCAGATGCTTCCCCAGTCCCCACCACTCTACACCAGTCATTGAATGGCCATGGAACATGGGGCTCTCACAGAAGAACAGTAGTGCGTGGAGAGTTCTTTGGTCACTGCAAGGGGAGGAAGAGAATGCTAACCTCTGCGACAACCAAAAAGAGCTGTACACAGGCATACGCTCAATTTATGCTTGTGTATAGCAAGATGCTGGCCAGAGTTTGCATTTATCTGTCTCTCTGTTTAGTCTTTTTGTGAGCCAGCTTGAGTCCCACTGATGGGAGAAAAGCAAGACATAAGTCTTTAAAAACCCAAATGAACTAATTGATAGATATTGTTCTGCTTTTCAAGGAGTTCTGACATATCCTTAAATGTTCCACATAAGCTGTTAGGAGTATCACAGATTCCCTTCCACTAGCAGGTGAAAATTCAGTCAAACACAAGCTTGAATTCTGAACACAAATCTTTCAGGAGTGGAGATCAGTCCCCTAGAACTGCACTTATTGCTAGGACCCACAGTCATTAGCAAGGTTCCAACTAAGCCAGTTAGATTTTGCCTTACACTTCTTCAAAGATGATTCCAAATGCCTAGATTTGGAAGGCTGACCTAGCCTTCCAAATCTCCTTTTAGAGTCTAGGTCAGCCTTATCGTAACATACAATGGAAGATTCCCACTGAGACCTCTGAAGATATGATGGGCTGATTCACCCCAAGCCAGATATAAGCTGCTATAATTATTTGTCACTCTGCTAAAGAAAGCAAAGCAAGAGGATTGTGAACAGAATGACAAAGATCTCAAAGAAAAGGTCTGAGACAGATTGGCAGCAGAAAAAATATACAGGCATAGTCACCAGCCTTCACTGGCTCTTTTGAACTCCAGCCAGCTAGAAATAAGCAAACACAATTGCACAGAAATGAGAGAAAAACAAATCTTCCTCACCTTGATCTGTAATCATGGATTTGAATAAATTTACTATGTGTTGTAGATACAAGCTACTTCTGGCTGAGCTTCTGACACTACATTCTGGCACGCACAGATGATCCCAAATAAACTAATTCTTCAAGGCTCATTCCCAAATTTAGTTTCAGTTCTCAGTAGATTTGGAGCCAGAATGTTGTTGTCAGAAGAGAGGGGAGGGAGGGACTAGTACAGGGGGAAGGACACTCAAAGTAGATGCAAGCAAGCAAAAGTCAAAATTCAAGCATCCTGACCTGGAAATCTGCATAGACAAAGAGACTTCTGATCAAATAACTGAGGTTTTCTGTATTTGCATCTACTTTGTGATGGCCAGCTGGAATCGCTGAACTGGCAACACCTATTGAATGCACACACAAATTTAATGTAAAGTTTTGTCTCCTTCCAAGACCAATGAGACAGTTGCCTCAGACAGCAGTGCCTGGAGGTGGCAGCAAAGAAGAGCTCTACGTGCTTCACACTTTGGTCAGTGCTAAGTTGATACACTGTCCTATTATTACAATTATTATTACTGCTATTATAACTAACTTTATATTCTGCCCTATCCCCAAGACTGGTTTGCACATGAAAAAGGTGACAATTAAAAACATACAAAAAGTCAACATAAAATCAAATTTAACTGTTAACCATATTAAAAACACACACTTGATAAAGTTGAACAATACAGTTTAAAATAATACAGCTTTCACAGCCCTTTCCTTAAAAGCCTTCAATTCTAAAAGCCTCTGTGAATAAAAAGTCTTCACTGGCCAAAACAAGGATAGTAAGTTGGGGACCATTCTAGTCTCCCTAGGGCAGGAATTCCAAAGACCTAACAACTATGTGTCAGTATGAATACCTCTGTTTAATGGTGTGAATTATAACTTTATATTTCTGTTTTACAAGTTATTTTACATACAACTGGTGGCCAGTAAAGGAGAATCAGGCCAGGAGATGCCACCAGAGATGTACCTAGGCTCGGCAGCACCTGGGGCAAGTGTCAAAGTTGTGCCCCCAGGCGCTGCTACCACTGCCACCCCCCCAATGGGCCAGGAAGGATAGGGCAGGATAGGGCAGGCAATGGTGAGCAGGCACAGAAGAACATGTGGGGGGTGGCAGGGGGGTGCAGAAGGGTTTGGAGAGATGGCAGGCAGGTGAGAAAGTGTGCAGGGAGGTGGCTAGCGGGCAAGAAAAGGTGTGGAAATGGCCGGGGCGGTGGGTGGTAGAAGGGCATGGAAGGGCACGGAGAGGTGGTGGGCAGGCACAGAAATGTTCAGGAAGGTGGCAGGTGGGCACGGAAGGGCACGGGGAGGTGACGGGTGGGCGCAGAAGTGCACGGGGAGGTGGTGGGCGGCCGTGGAATCACAGAATCATAGAAATGTGGAATTGGAAGAGACCACACAGGCCATCCAGTCCAACACCTTGACATGCAGGAACACCCTCAAAGCAAAGTGGAACAGTGCAGAAGTGCATAGGGAAGTGGCGGGCAGGTGCAGAAGGGCACAGAGATACATGGGCAGATGGCTGGTGGACACAGAAGGGCACAGAGAGGTGGTGGGCAGGCATGAAAGGGCACAGAAATGTGCAGGGGGATGGCAAGAAAGCATGGAAGGGTGCAGAGAGGTGGTGGGTGGGCAAAGAAGTGCATGGGGGGGGGTGGCTGTCAAGGTCAAGAGACCTGGGCAGTGAGCAAGCCCAGAGAAGAGAGTGGGAGAGCCAGCAAAGTCCAGCTGGGAGGAGACAAGCAAGCACTTACTCAAGGAAATTCATTTACCAGAGCGCCAAGCAAAGCCATAGTCAGAGTTCCAAAGCCAAGGGTCAAGAGTCCAGAGATCAATTCAAAGTATCAGGAACCAGGTGCTGGGAGCAAGGTATAAGCAAGAGCAAAGCTTGTAAGAAGTTTACCACCAACAAAGGGAAGCTTCCAGGCAGGCAGTTATATACCCCCAGACACATGTGTGCGGTCACCGCTTCTTAAACTTAGCCAAGGAAGCCTCCCTTTGCACAGCCCTCTTGAGTCTCCACCTTGATTGGGAGCTTATTGAGCCAGGCTCCAGAACCTCTTCAGAATTGGATCCCTGTTGCTCTAAAGGAGCAGACAGAGGGACGTCCGCGCCTGCTTGGTCCATGGCAGCAGGGGGAGCTCTTGAGCTGCAGGACTCATCTCCAGCCAGAGCCACAGGGACCAACGGCTGCTGCTCGTCATCAGCAGCTCTGACAGGGGCTTCAGTTATCACAGTGGCAGGTGCACACAGAAGGGTGTGAGGAGGTGACGGGTGGGCGCGAAAGGATACAGAAATGTGTGGGGAGGTGACAAGCGGGTGTGGAAGTGTGTGGGGAAATGGTGGAAGGGCTTGGAAATGTGCTGAGGCATGGGGGCAGGTGTGGAAAGGCACGGGGGGCAACCAGCAGGTGTGGGGGGGATGGTGGCTTTTGCGCCTCCCCACGAATGGCGCCCGGAGCACACGCCCCAGTTGCCCTACCCTAGATCTGTCTCTGGATGCTACTTAGCTGTGCAACTAAGATAATTACATAACCAAGGCCATTTCTGCACTAGACTATTATAGCGCTATTATTCTATTTTCAATATCTTGTGGAATCCTGGGGTTTGCAGTTCAGGGATAGATATTGCAAACCTCAGGATTCCACAGGATGTTGAAAGCGGAATAATAGTGCTATAACAGTCTAGTGCAGAAATGGCCCAAGTAGCACATGTAGAATTCAGGCCAACACTGTGATCTTGCTTGGGCACATGTGTCCTGGTTTTCCTCTGTGAAACATTGGAGGGTAATGTATACGAAGCCAGTGTGGTATACTGGTTTGAGCACTGGACCATGGCCATTTCCACACTATACTATTATAGTGCTATTATTCCATTTTCAACATTCTGTGGAATTCTGGGGTTTGAAATTTACTGAGGCCAAAGAACCCTCTGGCTGAGAATTCTAAATGTCCCTCCCTAAACTGCAAACCCAGGATTTCATAGGATGTTGAGAGTGGAATAATAACACTATAACAGTGTTTTGTGGAAATGGCCTCTGACCCTGGAGACCAGGGTTTTATTCCACACTCAGCCATGGAAACCCACTGGGTGACTTTGGGCATGTCACACACTCTCACCCATGGAAAACCCTGTGACGGGTTTGCCTTAGGGTCACTATAAATTGGAAACAACCTGAAGCCACACAACAACAACGTGTAAGCAGAAAATATTTTTCACACATGAATGAATGAGTAGCAAAGCACTCCTGTGTCTTTAACATGTTAATGTTAGAAATACTCTTAGGCAATACTTCTAAATCTCCACTGATATTAATTTGGGTTACTTCCAACCAGGACATGCTTAGGATCATGTTGTGAAACAATGGATTCAGCATTTCTTCTTTCGCTTTAGTCTAATTCTGGGTTGCATTTTTAATTGATACACAGAGTTTACTTTGAAAGCTACTGCTCGTTATATTAGAAGATTGCTATCCTAGATGGGTTTCTAGCAGGACACTTATCAATCACTTACCTCAACAGCAGCTTTGGCTCTTTCAAATTCTTCTTCCAAGGAATGGTTTCGTGACAGGAGGGCACCTCCCCAACGTTGCTCTTTGGCAGATCGTACCTAAAATAAAGAATAAAAAAAATACAAAATGCTGATAACAATGTTCATTAGAAGAAGCTGTTATGATAAAGGAAGAACCAGTGTGTTTGAGTGGTTAGTGTTGAACTAAGGAGATTGTCCACTAAGGAAAAAATCCAGTATCCATACTTACCAGTACCATCACTGGGACCAAGAGTGGGCAAATTTGGAGCACTTTTCAAGTCCCAGCACCGCACCAGGCCTTCTACATGAACCCCAAAGTAGCCAGAATGTCATTCCTAGTTTGAACAACAGAATGCCTATGTCTAGTTAAAAATATACGCACATTTTTTTAGGGACTATGATAAGGTGAGTATACCTTTGTGTGTGCAAAACGTTGGTCTAGAGGATTGTTCTTAAACTTTAGTTCTCCAGATGTTTGGGACTTTAGGTCCCAGAATTCCTGAGCATTGGCCATAGTGGCTGAGACTTCTAGGAGTTGAAGGACGGGGGTTCTGCGAATCATGAGGCTAGGGGAGAATAGCTTCTCATGGGGGTCATTTGAGGGCAAAAAAGAATTGATTTTTTGGGGGGGGGAAGATGCAGTGGTGTGTGTGTGTGTGTGTCTCTCTCTAAGGCAGTGGTTCTCAACCTGTGGGTCCCCAGATGTTTTTAGACTTCAGCTCCTAGAAGCCCCAGCCACTATGGTCAATGCTCAGGGCTTCTCGGAGCTGAAGTCCAAAAACATCTGGGGACCCAAAGGTTGAGAACTACTGCTCTAAGGTGTCCTGGTTGGGCTACTACAGTCTCCTAGCCTTTCACAGTTGCTCATTCCTACTGTAGAACCTAGCGTCATTGTCTTCTTCCTCTTCCTCTTCTTTTAATGAAACAGGAATGAAGGGGAAACAGATTCTGGCCCAAATGCTACTGTTATTCCTGACTAGAGTAAACTCATGGAATCAATGGAATTTACTTATGTGTTGAATGATCATGCAACAATGACCCTACTTTAGTTGGAACTGGCCAACAAGATACCAGACCCTCTCTTTGTATGGGGACTTTAGCATGTAAACAGAAAATAGGTGAGATTTTAACAATATTATCTTTTACTCTCTATAGTTAGGACTGGATATTATGCCACTTCCCTCTACTTCTTACTGTAAAGCAGGGGTGAGTAACCTGAGGGCCATGTGCAGTATTGAGCCCAGAGGCTGCACTTTTAAGTATGTGTGCACATATGCATGCACACATGCCCAGACATGATACTGTTCCATCCTGTCCCTATCGTAATGGAAAGTTGTTGAGATGGAGGCAAAATTCAAGCTTACTCCTTCCTAGTATCTTGCTCAAGACTGTTGAATATAGACCACAGCTTGGAATTAACACATCCAGTTTAACACAATAGTTCTAATCTACTGTGTCTTATGCTGATGACTGTGATATGCCATCAGCTTTACATAATATAACAAAGCCTCTCTCAACTGGATAAAAGGCATAACATTACGTATGTTTGCATCATTTCCATCACGTGCGCTCACTGCATGATGGTGCAGAAGAAGTAAATGGAAGGACTGGGTGGTTCAACTGCTGGCGCAGTGCAGGACAGTAAGGTTGCAATCCTTTGGTGATGAATGCACATGTAACTTTCCTTACACAAGTGGTTGCTCTCTTTGGCCATTGCACATTGACTGTATTTAGTAAACAGTTGTGTAAACAGACTTCCACTAGCATAACTGTTACTCATGCAGCTATGCATTCTCAGAAGATGCATAACTATTTGTTAGTGCCTTCTATGCACCTTGATTCACTAGGTCTGTGGAGTTAGCTATTGCTCATTTCCCACTGCACTGTTGTTGTTGTGTGCCCTCAAATTGCTTCCGATTTAGGTGACCCTAACGTGAACCTATCACAGGGTTTTCTGGAGCTGAGACTGTGGCCCTTTCCGCACCTTACCTTTTTCTGGTGCTGGGGTGTAGGGATTGTGCGAGCAGCCTCTGGTGAGAGGCTCTCGCATCCCTGCTGCTTCAGCTCCGCATGAGCTGCCTGCTCACGTGAGAGCCCCGCCTCTTCCTTCCAGGCTGTGCTGGGGCAGGAAGTGCAACTGGTGCGGCTCTGGAGGCTCCGCACACCAGGTAAGTGCGCGCGGGGCCAGGGAACAATGCACAATCATGCACCATTTTTGGCTTCCAGCTGAAAATGGAAAGGTGCTTGATCGGCGCCTGCTGGCCCCTGGAGTGTCGCACAATTGTGAGTGCGTCGTGCAGATCGTTCCTCACAACTGCATGATGCTCCAGACGCCCTTTTGCATGGCAAATGCTGTGCGGAAATGGCATATGTGATGCACTCAAGATCACCCAGTAGGTTTCCATGGCTGAGCGGTGAATCAAACCCTGTCTCCAGGGTTGTAGTCCAATGCTCAAACAATTAGCCTCCAGAAAACCCCACAATATAGGTTCTCCTTAGGGTCACCATAAGTCAGAAACAACTTGGAGGCACATAACAATGATGGACCAAGCTCAAATACTTGACATTACAACAAGACAACTCACAGCAACATGGTGCTGTCAGGAAAATTCATCCTCTTGTGTCCAACTTTAGCTACTGTGAGCGAACTAAGCTAACAGTGAAGGCTGATAGGGTGTTAGATAACACTATTGTCCTGTTGCTAATCAAAACCTCCCAGGTTTTTTTGACATGGGAGCCATGGCTTCCCTATACAACTGATCTGGAGTTGGTTCAAAGAGGAAGCCTGTCTTTGCTTTCATTTTGCATTTTACTAAACTACAGCCAGTTCTCTGTTTGACACTCCTGCCTTTGTTCATCCCCCTCCCCATATTCTTCTCATACTCACTGTGAAGTTTATGAGTACCTTTTATTTATATATTTTACACACACAAAAAAGCCCTCCCCCAAAAACAAAAACTCAGCCACATTCACAAACATGCTGAAATGTCCCTTTTGAAATGAGAGGAAAAACAGTGCAATGACCTAAAAATGTTCTTTCCTCTGAGCTCTTGACCTCATACTTGTTTGAGGTTAAACTCATTAGCCAGATGTCCAACCCAGAGTGGATTGAAACAACATCTACTTTACATTATTATATTTTGAACTGTTATTATCCTCGGGGTCATTCTGTCGCAATGAGCCATTTTCATATTGGATAGAATTTCTATCACATTAAAATTCAGGGCTGAATCCAGCCTGCGAAGAGTTGCATTTCTCAGTCTACATGCACTGCAGTCTTGTTCAACAGGACAGAATTATGCCAGAATTATGCCAGAATTGATTCCCTCCTCCATCTCCACTTTGGGTAGCTGAAGTATAACAGCATAAGCAAGTACGCAGCAGTGACCAGGCTATTCATATCTGTTAATCCCAGTATTTAAAAGCTGAGGCTTTTAGCTATCTGAAATCCATCCTATTTTCATTTTGCTGCAGATTACAGATATAATCCAAATAACTTGGACAGGCATGTCACTGACACCTTCTGTTTGCAAACAGGGGGCATAAGTCAACTTTTGGGGCATTTAACATAGTCACTCAATCGTCTCCTCCTCGGTGCACAGATTACTTGGAATATGGATAACCTGCACCCACAACCCTGGAGAAAATGAAAGCATCAAATAGGCTGTGGTCTGCCTTGTTTGGAGAGAAATAAGACAGAGCACCAGCTGCCTCATCTGGATAACATAATAAACCAAATAACAAAGCGTCCTGGGTTCAACCCACAGTGACCTGAAAATGCAGCATCCTCCTGATTTCTAACCCTTGTGTGGAACATGACATAATCTCCCTCCTGGAGCATTCCTTGGTTGTTTCATTGCACGATGGTTGTAATTGGGGACAAATCTAACACAATTTTAATTTTAGTTTTTAGAAGTAATCCAGACTTTTCTTTAGCTTTTATTCATATCCTTCATTGCATCATCCAGCAGGAGGGAGCAAATCTGGGGTGGCTTTTGGGATTAACCACCATACTTAGTAGTTCCTCTCAGGGAGGATCCTCACCCCCACCTCCGCTAAATGAGAGAAGATGATTTTTGCACTTTTAACTCCATTTGCACCAACTGAACTAAGCTGAAGGCGAAGGGGGATAGTTGGGGAAGGAAAGAAACTAGGACATTTTAAAAGCAGCTGAAAAAGTGGAATATCAGAGGATTAATCAGGACTGTCTCTGCCAAACTGGGACATTTGGAAGCTATGTTCCACCTGAACAAAAGTGGCATATCCTTTGAAAACTAATCTAGCCTTGATCACAGAGCTGCTATGACTTTCAATCCCAGTAATAAAACAGGTTGGAAAAAGGGAAAAGCAGCCTAGTGTAGTGAATTGAGAGTTGAACTATGACTCTATGAGAACTATGACTCTTGAACTATGAACTATGACCAGGGTTCAATTCCCCATTCAGCCGTGGAAACCCACTGGGTGATTTTGGGTGCATCACGCACTCTCAGCTCCAGAAAACCCCAGGATAAGTTCACCTTAGGGTCACCAAAAGTCAGAGACAACTTGAGGGCACACAAGAGCAACAACAATTGCCCCAACAGGAGCAAAAAAATGGATCAAAACTATTTGAGGATAGCCCTTTTCTTGTTTTTCACTGGAAGCTGTACTAACACAGCAATATTGTAATGCTATAACACTTAAAAATGTATTTAAAAAAATAAAAAGCTATAACACAAAGGAGAATTTTAAAATAAACACAGAGAGATTCCAAACTTGCAACACCATGGGAGCCAAGGAGGAAGGGACAAGCTGAGCACACCAACAGCCTGCCCACTGCATGGATCCTCCATAACAGGAAGCTGCATCAAGCGCTATGATGTTACTGTACTATGATGGCTGATGGGATGGAAGTATTAATGGAGGCGCATAATGGGTTTTTTTCTGGAAATAGAATAGGGCAGTTTGGCAATGCTTAAGGGTGGGATAGCAGCTCAGTAGCGATGATGTTGTGTGACAGCACGGCTCCTGACCTGGAAACAACCTGCTGTTATAGCGATGTTGTGCAGAAATGGCCTAAGTCTGTAATGCAATCTTCCTGTTTTCCTACCACTTTACCAAGCATTATAGTCTTTTCTAGTGAGTCATGTCTTCTCATGATATGGCCAAAGTACAACAGTCTCAGTTGGATTCTAGGGAGAGTTGAAGCTTGATTTGCTCTAGGGCCCATTGATTTGTCTTTAGAAGTCTACAGTATCTGCAGAACCTTCTCCTGCACACATTTTTAACAAGTTGATTTTCTTCTTATCAGCTTTCTTAACTATCCAGCTTTCATAGCCATATGTAGAAACTGGAAATACAGTGGTATGGATAATCCTGGCTTTGGTATTCAATGATATATCTTTACACTTGAGGATCTCATCTAGTTCCTTCATAGATGTCCTTCCACAAAACCAAATATGGTTTTAGCCTTTTTAAATGATCTTTCACTGATTTAAATTTTAGATTATTTTATATTATGTAAGAGGAATTTACTTGTACACCACCATGAGATCTTACAATGAAGGGTGGAAGATAAACATTTAAGTAAGTAAGCTGTTGTTGTGCGCCGTCAGATTGTTTCTGATTTTCTGAATCTGTCATGGGGTTTTCTGCAGGTAAGAGTGTTTCATGCACCCAGTGGGTTTCCATGGCCAAGTGGGGAATTGGGTCTCCAAGGCTGTAGTCTGATGCTCAAACCATTATACCATTACACTGGGTCTAAGTAAATAAGTAGGTACACTTAAATACCCTGAAGGCACCAAGTCCTGTCTGATCTTGGAAACTAAGCAACGTCAGGCTCAGTTAGGGCTTGGAGGGGAAGACCACCAAGGAATACCAGGTGTACTTTAGAGTAGGTTGTATACCACGCTGTATTTTAGAGAAGGGCAATGGCAAACCATTTTGAAATCCCTTGCCTGAGAAACCCTGTAAAATTCATGGGAGTTGCTGTAAGTTGACAGGCAATGAAAGCACACATACACAAAAAAGAAAGTAAGTACATGTAAATAATGGCCAAATATTCCACATAGAATGACAAATCATGTCTTCTCTTTGGAAAAGAAAAGAGGGAAAAAATCTATACCACCAACATTTTTCCATCACACTCCCACAGGGTTGTGGAGATGGAGTTGTAATCATGGAGTTGGAAGCAATTTGGGTAGAGAAATATACTAACTCTGACTCTAGCTCAAAATAAAAACTTACAACATTATAACAATATATGGTAAATATATCATTTTATACTCAATCAAATAAACATATAGTCAGCCCTCCACATTTGACTTTGACTTTCACAGATTTGATTATTTGTGAGTTTATTCAAGCCCTGCTCTCTCACCTCTGGCTCTTCTTTTCTGGGGGAACCTTTCCTCTTGGTGGTTCCTATTAGGCCACCAGCCCTTCAAAAACTCACCACTAGTCCTGCTCCTTTTCCATTAGCCACCACCTAGCCTAGTAAAGACGGCTTGCAGCCCAATTTCTCAGTACCACAAACCCTCTCCTGATGCCCCACATAGCCAAGGAAGGAGATAGGCACAAGAGAGGAAGTGTAGGGTCACCATGCCGATCCACCCCCTCCCTCTCCTTTTCCTCACCTGATTTGGACCCTCGGTGCCTGTTCTCTCCACAATACCTCCGTCCTCTTCCCACAGGCACACAGACACATGTTTATATTTGTGATTTTTCCAATTTTGTGAGGATCCTGCGCCCCTAACCCTAGTGAATGTGGAGTGCCAACTGTATTTTATATTTTATCAACCTAAATAGCATGATGATTCATGTAGAGATGATAAAATGCCTTGTGCTACCATTTTACTACAGTAAATTTGTTATCACTAATTAATAGACCTTTGTCATTTATGAAGGAGTTGGAGTCAGACTATAGAACAGTGGTTCTCAACCTGTGGGTCCCCAGATGTTTTTGGACTTCAGCTCCCAGAAGCCCTGACCATTGACCATAGTGGCTGGGGCTTCTGGGAGCTGAAGTCTACAAACATCTGGGGACCCACAGGTTGAGAACCACTGCTATAGAAAAACAGAGGAGCTGGAGTCAGAGTTGAAGGTTTGGTGTGCTGACTCCACAGCTGTGCACTTTGAAGACCCTCTTGCTTAGCAGATAAAGATGGGAAAGCATTGTGCTCACAGATCTTGCTTCCAGGATCTAAGTAACACATAGTGTGTCTCAGCATTGCCAAAAATAGATAGCAGAAATTATCTCTATGGAATCATAGATGATGAACTGAAACATTCTTGAAACATTCTCAAGGTAAACTCTCTATTGCTTAACCAGACTATGAGGTCTTTATGCCAGAAGGAGTGCGGTTGCAAGGGCATGATTTGATTTGTATATGCAAATGAACAGGAAAAGAATGGAACAGTCCGATCATATGCGAGGTTATTGAAGAGTAAACCCCACTGAGTTAAGTAGAGCCAACTCCCAATTATATGTGTACAGGATTGCATACTTACAGTGTGATACATACGCAGAAGTAAGACTCACTCAGTTCTATGGAAATGACTGCAAGGGCATACAGGATTTGTCTTTTTAACAATCAATGAACTTTCAATCTGTTAACAGGCTAGATTAATAAAATTTCAAAAGCAATATGGAGAGTGGGAATGAAGTGAATTCATTTGTTCAATGAGCAAACTGCTTTTAAAAGTAATTTCAAAGTTACATTTAATGGGTATTTTTGAGGTATTTGTCATTCCCTTGTCAGTCCTGAATTTTTTTTTCAAAGTAATGAAATGTAACAAATAAAGAAACAACTAACATGCCAAGTGGTCTATTCCAGCAGGGAGGATTCTGGAAATTACATTCTAAAGCAGTAATTTTCTGAAGTTTGGACCAAGAGTAACATGTGCGCCCCATGAGACAGAAATAATTGCTTCTGTCTTCTTCTGGCCTCCTCAGAAATGTGACTTTGCTACACTGAAGGGAAGACTTTACCCAACATCCTTGCAGAGCAGTGCAGAGCTTGAATAGAAAGTCATTCTTTCCACTCCTTAATGTGATGGCGGCGGTCCAACTGACAGTGTCTAGCATTGTTCTTTCCCACTGCTGGGGGGCATACTGAACTATGAGCCAGCTTTGATAAGCAGGTTGCTACTAATAGCAACCAAGTCCCACAGAAGCACTGACAATGAATTTCAACACAAGACATTAAAACTGTATCACTGAAGTGTGCCAATGTTTAGTTTGGCTGGTTTGGGGTTTGTTTTTGTTTTTTTAGTGTCACATTTTTATTGTAGTATTGATTTTCTAGCATGTCTTGGTAGGACCATTGGATTTATGTCTGGAGGAATATTTATGGTGAAGAAATGTTGTGTCAGAGTAACTCGTATATTTCACATATTTCCAGCAACCACAGCGCAATTGCCTATTCTTTTGGCATGTTTTCCTCCCCTTGACAGGCCAGTGAGTTCCCTGCATGATTGTGGTTGAAGAAACAGAAATTGTGAAAGCAACAGCAGGCAGCAAATCCCAGTCAACCAGAGTGTACATTTGGCAGGGAAACAGTCCTCCTCCCAAGGAACTGTGCAGCAGTGTTCCTCCAGAAGTTGTTGAATTGCAACCTCTACTATTCTTAGCCAGTATAACGGTATTTGTTCATGGGATCTGCAGTCCAGGAACATCTGGAAGGTGACAGTTGCCACAGCTGTCCACACCTGATTTAAGGACTTAATATTAATTTAATGGAAATCTTTTGGTGTCTTACACATGCATAAATTTCCCAATGGAACCAGATGGATATTTTTTTATCTGATATGGAATGTCCTTACTCAGTTCAAGTTTTGGGAGCAGCTTTGTGCATGCAGATCTACACGTGATGCACATCCACACTTGTGTGTATTTGCATTAGGTTGCACATTCAAAACACAAGGGTTGCATAGCACAATCAATATATAACTCTACACTATGCAAACTTAACATTTTGCTGATTAGGTCAGAATTCCAACAAGGCATTTCTCTTTTGGCTTTAAAGCACAACTTCTCCACATAATGATGATCTCTTACCTTTGGTGCAGGTGCTAATTCTAAATCTGAGGCTGAATCAGATTCCAACGCAGTTTTGACGCTAGTCAGCTCCGATGAAGACCTGTTCTCTGCAGACCTATGAAAAAAGCATTTGTGATGAAAAAAGCATCCCATTATTGTCACAACAACACAATACATAGTGAAACCCATGTTCTTTGTGGCATAAGCACACAGACTCACACCCACATTGTAAGATGTTTAAATGATCCTAAACACATTTGCACAACACCACTTTACAAACTACAAGAAAACACCATACAGTGGAGACAAGATTGTCTTTGTGGCTCTGGTTTCCACTAGTTGTAGCAATCTACAAAGGATGATTTTGTATATTGCTTGTGACCTGGCATGGGAACTCTAAGTGTCTGTAAGGCTCTTGTATTATCACATGGAGGAGAGGCACAAGACCCAAGAAGCACCAGTAAACATAAGTGTGAGTGTACCTGTCCAACTCCAAGGTGCAAAGCAGTGGACAGGAAATAAAGGCCAGTTCATTCAATGTCTTTAGTGCAAGAGTCATGTTACAGGAGCCTGAATCCAGTTCTGAGTCTCAACTACAGTTAACCATTTGAATCAATGACTCAATTAATTAATTGTTGACTTACTAAGTTCTCATTGGTTTTATGGGTCTAATCTAGATAGGACTAAGAATTGGATTTTGGCCTTCGTTTGTGCTCATGGTGAAACGGTTCTCTTTGCATAGATGGGCAGCAGTAGTAATGACTGTGCACGTGTGAACTTACCATCACAGAACTAGCCCACAACATAACAGTGCTGCATTTCAATCTATTTTAAAATTATCAGTGATATTTCACTTAGTGGAGCAAGTGGGGGAACTATTCTACCCTGTATGTGGCAGCCCCCAGTGCAGTAAGATGATTGAGTTCTGTTTCTGCTTTGCATGCATGGACCTCTCCTTGGCATTGAATCTGATGGGGAAATCTGGCGGCAAAAGAGTATCACCAGAACTCTGAGGGTTAAAACAGGAGCTTGGGTCATGAAGGAAAAGCAGAATGATTATTTCTTTATTCGTTTCCTGGTTTATATACAGCTGGCCCTCCACATCCATAGATTCAACCAACCACAACTTGAAAATATTCCTCCCCCCGCCCCCTAAAAAATAATCCAAAAAGCAAACTTCAGCCATTTCTGCACTACACTATTATAATGCTATCATTCCATTTTCAACATCCTGTGGAATCCTGGGGTTTGTTGTTCATGGAGGCCCAAGAGCTCTCTGGCTGAGAATTCTAAATGCTCCTCCTTAAACTGCAAATCCCAGGATTCCACAGGATGTTGGAAGTGCAATAATAGCACTATAACAGTCTAGTGTGGAAATGGCCCCTGCTTTTGCTATTTGATATAAGAGATACCATTTTACTATACCACTGTACATAATGGGACTTGAACATCTACAAATTTTGTATCCATGGCTGTCCTGGAACCAAACCCTGCAGGATACCAAGAGCCACAGTATTACCTTTTATGACAAAATTGCCTTTTCAAGACAATATATAAAATTTCATATTCATATAAAATTTCAAATTTCATAACATCAGCAGCAGCAGCCTGCATAATTTAAAAATCATCCCACAAAAATATATTATGGCTTCTTGAAACATCCAGTGTATTTTAGCATACACAGGGTGCAATTTAACATCCCCTCCATGTAGCATAAACATCAGCACACAGAAATATGCTATTTGAGCACTACACAACCCCGTGCAGAATAGCAACATTCAACAACACAAGTCAGTTACTAGGTGCAATGCATGATGCTCAACCAAAATGCACAACAGCGGATGTACAACCGCAACATGTAATGCACAATGTGCAAAGACATAGCACAGATGAACATGCTCTCTGTGCAGTTCAGCTTCCACTGGTATCAGCAGATATATCTGCTCCCAGAATCCTAGTGTTCATGCTGGCTAGGAGATTACAGGAACGGTAGGTCAAAAAAGGTAATGTGGGTGGTGGTCTGTGATGTGTGCATTGGCCATTCTTGTGACAAATTCTTGCCATTAGGGCTAGTCCTATTGGAAAACCTAAGAAATGTGTTTTACCACAAAAATTCTTTTGATGGTGCTCGAGAAGATGATTTTTTCTCAGGTGCTGGGAAGCTTTTGCTTGGTCTGTCTCCATGAAACTTCATGTCATCCCATTTCTCTAGCTGTGTTTGAATATTGACTGAGAAGGAGAAAAAGAAAAGGAGTTGTTCTTTGCATGTCATCTGCAGATCAGAAATAGATTTCTTACCTTCTGGAAAATTCAGGGAGGAAATTCTCACTCAGACTTAATTATAAACTCCATCCACTCTACACTATGTGCTGTTGTTAGTGTGTTGAGGACAAGAAAAAGTGTTCAACAGCTGGCCGTGGGTGAGCCCAAATGGTCACATTTCGCACCATTGCAACACTTTGTGGACTCACTAAAGCCATACAAAGCCATTCAATTAAAAGGCCTTTGGTGTGGACTGTTTTTATGAACAATGGGGAACAGAGAGAAAAGATTTATAGCATCAATGTCCTTCTGGAAGCACTGAACACCTGTGTGTGTTCTACAGCATCTGCTTCTTTTACCAAAATTAGGTCTGAGCCAAAATGCTTCCCTCACCTTCACTGTGACAGTCCTAAAGCAGCATTAACTCCAAGCCTGGACCCTGGAAATTACTTTTTTGAACTACTTGGCTCAGTTCCAGCATTCAGACAGAGTCTTGTGGCATCTTTAAAAAGCTAACAGGTTTATTTTAGCACAATTTACTTCATGAGATATGAAAAATCTTGCCTCAGGGGAAGTAGAGTACAATTCATAAAAGCTCATGTCAGAAAAAAATCTGTTTGGCTTAAAGGTACCACACGATGCCTCTGTTGATTTCTTGGACTACACCACCCAGAATGCTGTATCTAGCCTTCTCCCCTCAATCCAATACTGGTTAGAAGCCATTCCCAGCATAGCTCCCAAACACAGGAGTGTTTCTTTGCCTCTGCTTCAAGTAGAATTACTGTATCTTTCAGACATCAACACATGATAATATGCTCTGCTGGCTGGACAGCTGAAGACTGGCCAATACATCTCAGCCAGGCCTATATAATCCTATATAACCCTCAGGGATTCTGAGAGTTGTACCTCAAAAAGTAACTTCTCCTTGTCTGGGAGAGAGGGTGCGCAAATGAGAAACACAGAGGCAAGTTACACTTAGGGCAAATTGGACAGAAAGATGCCCACAAACGTCTTTCCCTATACTTGAAGTAAAATTACTTTTATTTATTTATTTAATAAACATCCCACCTTTTTTACCAATATGTGATCCAAAGTGGCTTATAATATAAAGTAATAACAAATTACAAACAATTCGCTGACTTCTCATGACAGTCAAGATATGCTAGATAACAGGTGCTGTGATGCCTCAAAGGCTTATATTCAACTGTAAGGAAATGATAAGTACCTAAATCCAAGGATGACTTTTCAGGACCTTTGAGAGGCTGAACCTTCTGCTCGGCATCCACACTGATAAGGTCTGGATTGTCTGCCTTCTTTCTGTGGATTGAGGCTTTTAAGCCTTCCCCTCTGGAGGAGTTCTCGGGCTTTTTTCCTTTGCTTTGGGTTTGGGAGACAGGCTCACTCAGGTCCAAGAGATCCAATCCTGCTGACAAAACTTACCACAGACCAAACACGAAACTTAAGTTTAACAATGCGTTGTCACGGTTCTACTGTTGTAAGAAGAAACAGGTTTGCATCTCTGTTGTAACAGGACTTAATTCAAACTCTCAAGCTCTGGCAAAGCGAAGAATAAATGAGGTATGTGAATGATGGAGTGGGGTAGTTGCATATTTTTGGTCTTTGGTGGCATTCAATTGGAAAGGATGTCATATGGTAAGGAAGAGGGTTTTATCATTCCCTCAGGACTTCGATTCTGGCTGTCACCACCCAGCAATTTCCCTTATATTTTCTGATTTCTATCAAAGATTAGCAGGTTGAATGAATTAATTTAAAAAAATAAAGCACAGTAAAGAATGTTATCTTGTCACAATGAGATTCAAGGGTGTATGAAAAATCATTTATTCCTTTTTAAGTGAAAACAAAACATAAAACAGTGAATATGATTATTAATTAGATTTCTTGCTTTGTGTATATTGTTTTAGAGGGGTACATTCATTAGGGAGGGAGGAAGACATAGACGTTCAGCTGACACTAATAACAGAATTAGTGAGTCTAGGAATTCAAATTTATGTACATTTAAAACTCAGGATGGCTGATATCTGTTTGGAATTCTTTTATCTGTTTGTAATAAAAATAGACACATTCCACTTTGGGCAAAACCCAAAGCAAAATGTAAGTTCTCTAAAGCAATTATTCTCAATGATTTGGTCCTTAGGTATTTTTAACTTCATCTTCTGGAAGCCTTGGCTAATGGTCAGGGATTCTGGGAGCTGAAGTCTAAAACATCTGGAGGACTAAAATTCAGAAACCACTGCTCCAAAATCCCAATTATTTCCACAAGAGCTTTAAAGTATTTGCTTAACTTTGCCACTGAAATAATTATAATCCACAAGTGCTGAATTTCCTTTTATTTGACCTCCAGTCCCTCTGGGGCCAATCTGTGGCCATTTAAGTTTAGGGGGCAGGGAAAGGACCTGCTCCCAGGCACTGTTTGTCTACTGTTGCAACACCTAGGAGAAAGCTGGAAAGGCACTTGATGCCTCTCTGCATAATGGCCCCAAAAGGTACCTACACACAGGCGATTTCCGCACTACACTGCTTTAGTGCTATTATTCCACTTTGAGCATTCTGTGGCATTCTGGGGTTTACGGAGGCCAAAGAGCTCTCTCACTGAGAATTCTAAATGCCCCTCCCTAAACTGCAAACTCCAGGATTCCATAGGATGTTGAAAGTGGAATAATAGCACTATAACAGTCTAGTGTGGAAATGACCTCAGATAAATGGAGGTTATGCCACAGAAAGTCACAAAAAGGATTCAATCCATAACTATGACTTCCAGAATTCTCCAGCCTGCGCAGCCACTTCCAAGCTCTCATTTGAAAGGCACAAATGCCATCGCACAACTTTCATTTCATTCATGAGCTTCCACAAAGACATATTCATTGTACAAAATTTGCATTAAAAAAAAAATCCTGAACGAGGCTTTGAAACTGATACCAGCACATAACACCAGCACTGCAATCCTTAAGTGACATTGTGACAGGGTAATGTTCTTTAAAATGCTTTCCTTTAATTTTTAAATTAATTCAATCATCAACTCAGATGGACTTTGCCTGAGCTGGGCCAGATCAAAGCATTTTGCTGCCCAAAGGGGTCAAGATGGCACCCCCTCCTACTCTCCAGCATTTCACAGATCAAAATGGACACATCTGTGTGGCCAAGCAACATTAGAGGGTGGTCAAAATGGCAAAAATTAATTAAGACAAATACACAAGCTAGGAGAGGCTACATCAGTTTGCTTTTGCCCAAGCCTACTGGGAAGGGGCAAGATTCTACCATCCCTTCTCCTCTCTCTCTGAAAACTGTCTTTGTATTCTTTTCGCTGACATTCAGAGATTGCTGTCCTACCAGCTTTTGCTGATGCTATGAGTTCATTTTCCCTCAGTCAACTTTAAAGTGTCTGAAACATCTGTGTCAGGATGGCTTAGCCAACTTGGCATATGCACGGTTCACAAGAGGATTTCAACAAGCTCATGAAAGGCATCAGTGGTGATTAAGCAGAAAAGAGGATATAAAAGTCACATTCAAGACGTCCCCCAAACCTTTGGGACTGTTGAAAAGACAGGAGTGACTGACAGAGGAGAAAGAAGCTATAATGTCTTATGGCACCTCCCTGCTTTTTGTCAAAAACCAGAAACAGGGCGAGATGGATGTGTGGAATGACAGAGGAATTCCTAGATTTCAGAGTAAATTTGACACTGGCTGTGTACCAACAATATGAATGTCTATTTCCTCACTTAGCAGGCATGAAAGCCAGGTTAATTAGTCATACTTTAACTTCATGCAAATAAGCTTCTGCTAACAAAGCTGTCCAAATACCTCTGTTTGTTCAGATGAATAAATATCGAACAAAAAGGGAGGTGCAATGGCTCAGTAGCAAAAGGTCCCAAACTCATTTCCTGACTACTTTAATTAAAAAGTCTGAGCAGTTGGTGACATGAAAGATCTCTGTCAGAATGCTGGGGAGGGGTAGGCGAGAGGACAGTGCCAATCAGAGCAGAAAATAGTTTGCTGGTGTCACTTGGGGCCCTTTCTGCTGCATCTAATTATACCACTATGATTCCATTTTAACAGCCATGGCAACATCCTATGGAATCCTGGACTTGCAGTTTAAGGAAGAGTGTTTATCACTCTCAGCTAGAGAAAGCCTCACTAGACGACAAACACCAAGATTGCCATGACAATTGAAGTGGAATCACTGTGCTGTTAACTGTGTAGTATAAAAGGGCCCTTAGTATGAAACATTTTTACCAGGCTAAGTAAGAATTACAGGATTTATTGGGAACTGTCTCAAGAAAATTCGAAAGCTTTTCTTAGACTGAATCAAGCACTGATTGAACAAGCTGACTTATGCCTATTATCAGGAAAATTGCTTTTAGACTAAAACTCCCAGGATACTTGAGCCCGCATGACCATTGGGAGAATTCTGGGATTTTGAAGAATTCTGGAATTTGGAGTCTAAAAATAACTTTTTCAAGCTGAGGACTTACAGAAGCTTTTAAAGATTTGAGTCAGGAGTCTTTTCCAGCCCAGCCCTACCTAGAGATAATCATGATTAAAACCTTCTCCATGCCAACTATGTGCTTCACCATTGAGCTATTGCCCTTCTCACTTTGAGTAGAGACCTTGCTGGTCAAGATTAAGGTTATCTTTCTTCATCTGGGTCCAGATGCATTGACTGTAGAAGTCAAGTAACCTTATGTACATGTTCTGTTTGTACAGTCCTGAAGGTTGTGCTGCTCTGATTTTGACCTTTCACCATGCCTATTTTGAATTCTTGGAAGCAGCTGTGAATTTTACTTAGCATCAGAACTGTCTTCTTATGTTGGACAAAGCATGTATGCAGCTCAGAATCTTGGCTCTAAGAATAGACACAAAAGGTCCTTCCAGGGGAAACAATCAGTAAAATAAAGCAAACTTCTAGTGCTTATATACGTCCAAAGAATTCTGAACTTTCCTTCAACTCATGTGTTTTGATCACTGAAATTCCTATTTGTTACACATTTATTTCCAGTCTTTTTTCTTTTTCTTTTTCAGCACCAAGACAATTAACATAATAGTGACTTTTCAGACTCTCTGTCTAAAAACAAACCAGCTGGCATCCTGGGTATTGCATTTATAGATTCCTAAGCTAGAGTTACATATCCATAATTGCTCCATATTCACTAAGACTATGTTGTCACAATCATGACACTACTGGCATAATCATAAATGCCCTCCCAATCCACCTTCACAGCCAGCATCCACATTGAGTGGAGGAGGTCCATTCAGCTGCCAATCGGGGCACAGGGAGAAAGATGTTTCCAGTCCCCTCCTACCAGTGAGTGAGGCTGCAACAATCAGAAACAAGACCTCATCACAGCCTTGTTCCTTGGCAGGAGAGGGCTGGAAGCATCCTTCTCTTTGCACTCCAATTAGCAGCTGGACAGACCTCTTTCACTAGATGAAGCTGCTGGTTGTCAATGTGCACTAGGCCAGGAGATGCTACTTACATACGGAACTAAACAGCCAGTGTAGGAGATCAGCAAACATTTTTGATATGAAGACAAGACTCCATTGGAAGATGGGAAAGCAAAACTATCCCTTCCCCTGAGTCTGATCACTGGTCCATCTAGCCTAGCATTGTTGACAATCCAAGGTTTCAGTCCTGAATTTTTCTGTTCCTACCTGGATATGCCAAGAGCTGAACTTGGGACTTTCTGCACACAAGGACAGGTACTCTCTTACTGAACTAGGGAAGCAGGACTTGAGAAGGTAACTCATAAATGGTTTGGGAAATACGGAATAAACCAATAAGCATGGGGAACAAGATATTAAGGCAAAAGCTGAGACACCTGAGAATTAGAAAATTAGGTAGAAAGATAAGAACAAAGTGAAGATACAGATTAAAAGATATTAGGCTGGAATAAGCAGAATCAAGGAAAAGCTTCAAAGAACTCAGAGTAAGAGGTCTCGAAGTAGATTAAAAGGAAGAGGGGACAAAGTATGAGTGCTGCACACTCCCTTAATTTTAATTCTGCAAGGGCAAAGTTTGACCAGCAATTACTGACTATACTCATAGAATCATAGAATCACAGAAATGTAGAGTTGGAAGAGACCACACGAGCCATCCAGTCCAACCCCCTGCCATGCAGGAACACCCTCAAAGCACTCCCGACAGATGACCATCTAGCCTCTGCTTAAATACCTCCAAGGAAGGAGACTCCACTACACTCCGAGGCAGCATATTCCACTGCCGGACAGCCCTGACTGTCAGGAAGTTCTTCCTGAGGTTCAGGTGGAATCCCCTTTCCTCCAGCTTGAATCCATTGCTCCTTGTCCTGGTCTCTGGAGCAGCAGAAAACAAGCCCTCTCCTTCCTCTACATGGCATCCCTTCAAATATTTAAACATGGCTATCATGTACCCTCTTAATCTTCTCTTCTGCAGACTAAACATACCCAGCTCTCTAAGTCTATCCTCACAGGGCATGGCTTCCAGGCCCCTCACCATTTTGGTCGCCCTCCTCTGGACTCCAGCTTGACCATGTCCTTCTTGAATTGGGGTGCCCAGAACTGGACACAGTATTCAAGATGAGGTCTAACCAAAGCAAAGTAGAGTGGTACCAGTACTTCCCTCGATCTAGACACCATACTCCTATTGATGCAGCCGAGAATTGCATTGGCTTTCTTGGCTGCCGCATCACACTGCTGACTCATGTTGAGCTTGTGATCTATTAAGACTCCTAGATCTCTTTCACATGTACTGCTATCCAGCCACGTGTCCCCCATCCTATATTTCTGTATTCCATTTTTTCTACCTAAGTGTAGGGCCTTATACTTCTCTCTGTTGAATTTCATTTTATTAGCCTTGGCCCAGCTCTCTAATCTGTCAAGGTCATTTTGAATTTTGATTCTGTCCTCTGGCGTATTAGCAACCCCTTCCAATTTGGTGTCATCGGCAAATTTGATGAGCATGCCCTCTATTCCTTCATCCAAATCATTGATAAAAATATTGAACAGCACTGGGCCCAGGACAGAACTCTGTGGCACCCCGCTAGTCACTTCTCTCCAGGATGAAAAGCAGCCATTCGTGATCACCCTTTGGGCTCGGTCGGTCAACCAATTACAAATCCAACTAACAGTAGCCTGTCCAGCCTGTGTTTTATTAGCTTCTTTGCAAGAATGTGTAAGTCTAAAAATTTTAATCAAAAAATTGACCTTAAAAACCCTGGATCGATTTATCCAAGGGTCAATGCAAGTATTGTACCTTGACTTTTACCAAAAAAGGAACCATTTCCTTCTCTGAGTAGAATGGTGAAAGGTGAGAGCTTAGTATGTCCCGGGAGAACCTAAAAGAAGCACCGACCCCCTCTAATCTCTCTGCTGCGGTGCTGCTTCTGGCCTTTTTGAATGTCTGGGTGAGAAAATGGCACTCCTTCTCAAAGGAGTGCTGAGAGAGCAGAGTGGGTTGGTGGTTTTTTTAGGTTCTCCTGGGATGGACTAAGCTCTCACCTTTTGCCACTTTACTCAGAGAAGGGAATAGTTCCTTTTTTATTACAGTTAATATTGAACCTTAACTTTTATCAAAAAAAAAAAAAGGAACCATCTTCTTTGAGTGGGGAAAGGCCTTTTTGAATGCCTGGGCAGGAAAATGGTGGCACTGGTGGCCAGGGGCAGCTGGCCCACTGAGGTGGTAATTTTCCATCTCCACGGAATGACTCTTGACTTATTCATGGGTCAAATAACAATCCATAATTTTGGCCCCCAAACCTGCCCTTGACTTATATAAGAGGTCAACATATACATGAGTATATATGGTAACCCATGATAGCCACATCAACCTCGGCCCCCCCACCCATACTATTCTGCCCTCATTATTACAATTTTTCTATGTAATTATGCTTTATGCTGGCTGGAGGATCTTACGAGTTGAAGTTAAAAAAAAAAGCAACTTTTTCTAGATTTGCACTGAGTCGGCTTCTGAAGGGTGGTAAGGCACAGAAAGAGCTGAATGTTGGATGAGACTCAACAATTCCTCTCAGCGTGAATGAAAGAGGTAGAAAATTCAGTTACCTGCTGTATTTGACGTCACAGGTCTTGCAATAGCTTCAGATTTGGTTTCGCAAAGAAAGTCATCAATTGAAGGGCTCAGGAGGGGTCTGCTTTCTTGTTGTTCATTCACCAGCTAGCGACAGAAAAGCAAAAGGGGATGTGTGTAGGCTGATAGGTGTATTGGTCAAATCGCTTGAACATGGACATGATTTCATTTTAAAGCACAAAACAAAAATGGAGATAACAATTGGACATGAGGCTGCAAATACAAACAAGATGCTATTAGGCAACACCGACAATCAAATTCAGATGTAAACATCGCATGATGCTTCTCCTTCATGAGAATGTAAAATTATATCCAGATTTCAGAAGGCTAGTGGCAGCTGGTGTTTCCCCATGCTGGTGTGGCAGGAAATCTGCTCCAGGTTTTAGTCTAAACTTTAAAGCAAGTATCCAAGGCACTGTACTTATTTTGGGGATAGGTTTCAGCAATACGGACACTCCGTTACAGTTCAAACTAAAACGTGAAATGGATTCACAGCTCCCCTGATATGGAAGCCAGCAACTGCCACTACAAAAAGCAGTTTACATGATTTGGTGGACACAATGAAGTCATGCTTAGTATCTTATTCTGGTAGCCACTGGACACATCTTTCTATATGTACGTACATATGTATGTATGTATGCATGCACGTATGGTTTTCTCCTGCTCCATAATCAGTCCTCCAACTCAGACTACAAAACTGAGACATAGGACAATGCAAGAAATGTTCCAGTAGCTTTTTCTTTCACTCCCATGATTTAGCTGTACAACTCACAAGTCAAAAGTCTCCAGTCTGGATTTTGAGAACATTGGGGTAGGACTAAAAGATCAACTCAGGGACAGCAATCTGGCAGCACAGATGGGTACGGTCAAACTCAAACAGTGACTGGAGTAAGGGCTGGCAAAAATTTCGTTTGGCTTTTGATTGAAAAATATCAATGTTAGTGAAACAGGAGGTTGGTAAAAAAGCAAAACAGACAGATATCTTTGCTTCTCATAAGGAAAAGCTGTGGAACCAACTGAGCCCCTGGCAAAGAAGTGAACCCTGATTCTTCGTTAAAAACCTGTGTTTTGAGTTCTGCTGGGGAGGCGCTTCTGTCTGTCCCACAACTGTCACAAGTACATCTGGTGACTGATCATATAAGGCCCTCCTGCCTAAACAATGCGCTGGATTTTCTATTTGCTGTTTTTGCTGTGCCAGATTTTAAAAATGGTTTATGTTTTTAACAGTTTTAATTTTTTAAGAATGTAATCATTTTTTAACTCTTGTATTTTGTGAATTTTTAACTGTGTGTTTTAAAAACCTGTGTAAACCGCCTTCAGTCCTAAACAGGAAAAAGGCAGGAAACAAGCAAGCAAACAAAGACACACATACATATAACAGCATAATCTATCAGAGCGCTGTGGATAACATTTGCACGTACAAAGAGTCCTGCTGGATGAACACTCCATTGTGCATGCAACCTGAAAAACTGACGACTGGTGATATTAAATCTGAGATGGCACACCCTCTAAATTTGGTGGGTGACTGCTTTGCTTCTTCCAACCTTATGATAATTGCTCAGAAACCTCTTTCTGAGGTTTTTGGGGACTGTATGATTAGTACACTCAGTTTCTTGCATATGAATTGCGTACATATGCTGACATGAACATTAAAACATTCTGAACAAAATGGGGACATTCCCATAAGAACATTCCTAAATGTACATGTGCAGGCTGCATGCAAGCAGCCAACAACTGGTGGCATATCATAGCCACATTCCTTCTTAGGCCATTTCCGCAGTAGACAGTTACAGCGCTATCATTCCACTTTCCACATCGTATAGAATCCTGGGGTTTGCAGTTTAGGGAGGGGCCTCTGCTGATAGTGCTATAACAGTCTATTGTGGAAATGGCATTAGTTTCTCCCTGCTGTCTCCTTTTCTCCTGTTCTTTCCTTCCCTCTTCAGTTACTTCAAGCACTTCAAGTACTGAAACAAGTAAGTAAATACATACCTACATGTCATGCATATCCAGCCATCTTGGACATATTATCCACAAACAGAAGTAAGCAGTCCAATTGTAACAAAGTATTACACTTCCAGATGATAACCTCATTATACACCTAGATGATAAGCCTATTATACCCAGATAATAACTCTAAATTTATCTGGGGTGACATAGTTGTTTTTTTTTAAATGGGAAGCTATACTTAAGTGGAGATTTAAGACACATTAGCTCTCATTTACCAGAGCCTTCAGGCATCTTAAAGACTTACAAGTTTTGCAATAAGCTGCTTAGATCTACCTGAGAAAAGCTAGAACAGATTTATGGACAGTATAGGGGTGGGAGGAGTTATGTTAAACTGCTGCAGTGAAAACAACAAAGGGACTTGAGAAGGGGATGGGCATGCTCCAGAGTCTGGAGGGCTACACCCAACAATTATGTAATTACCCACCAGTTATGTAATCTGGACTATTCTGAAGTGGTTTTTGGCTGAAAAGTGGGGGTGTGCTGGGTTTGGGAGAATCAGTGGAGGTTCCAAGAGGTGCACCAGACCACAGGCTGCACAGTTTTTACCTCTGGTTTTGAGGCATCTTGAAGTAGGGATATAAAGAAATGCACACATTTTATGGTGAAAAAACAAATTGGTTGGAATCCTGCTGGGGTGTTGCATCTTTGTAAGCAGACTTATGGCTGTGGGAATTAGAGCTGTGCAGTTGTGCAACTTCCATATCCAATAGAGAACTGCTATTATACTACTACATAGCAAAGTCAGCAAAGTGCCCAATGCACATTGATGCCTAATGCACAATGGAACTGATGCATGTAAGTTCCAATGTACATTGCATTGATCCTCATGAGCATCAGGAACCAATGTGCTCCAGGCACTCTTGCCAGTGTTCCAGTGTGGATCTTCACAATCCAGTGACCAGGTTTCTTAGCACCTTAGCTAGGTATATCCAAAGTTATGTTATGTAAAAGATCACATAAGATTCTGGCCAATGTCAACTGCCATGAGAGTTTTCATTCTTCAGCAACAACAAAAAGATCCATGCAAAAAGATCCATACTTTTGGTGGGAGGTGCAAGGAAAAAAAAGGGGGGGGGGTTGCTGCCAATACTTTTTGTGCAAAAACTTTAGTTCACAAGAAATACCTTCTCTTTTTGTGCAGAAATCTTCTTTGTGCACAACAGTGCAATGCAAAAAATTTTGCAGAAAGGCAAACCCACCATGGGGTTTTCTGGGGCTGAGAGTGTATGATGTGCCCAAGGTTCCTCAGTGGGTTTCCATGGCCGAATGGAGAACTGAACCCTAGTCTCCTGGGTTGTAATCTGATGCTCAAACCACTATACTAGACTTTGTTAAAATGCAGCATTATACAAACAAATTAATCAGGGGGCTTTATAATGAGTTGCAAAATTAATTGCTAAAAAAACAAACAAAAAAACAAAAAACCACTTTCCAGGCTCTGGACACAGAGAAGATTGCACGTTGAAGGCAGTGGGCTAGATTAGGAGACTCAGGGCAGGTTACGCCAACATTTGGAGACTGCTTCTGCCTGAGGCAGCTACATCACACTGCCTAATGGCAGAGCCAGCACTGCTAGCCTTTGTTAAAAAAACCTAGGAGGACCTGGTGGGGTGAGAGGGTAAACAGTAAGATTTTGGCCTTTTTGCTGAGAGAGGTAGTGTTATGTCATATGCTTACATCACTTCCCTTAACCAAGTCACAGGACGTAACGAAGACAAAACCTATTTAAAGATTTGCACTGACTGGTTGTCTTGCTTCTCAATTTATTATGCAACTTGTTAATTGACTAAAATCAATTCACAGTATGTTGTGAAGTTTATTTAATTAAGACTGCAATTCCTCTTCATGAAATAATGCAACCAGATGTTTTGTCTGGAGAGATTGTCTTAAAACACATTTGCTGCTCTGGGGGTGGGGGGTTATGGACAACAAGGTAATATGCATGAAACATTTAATCATGAGGGCAGATTTCAATAATTTAAAAATTTTGGCTGGCTTCATGTTGGGAAGTTACAGCAGCATAAACTGATTTCCATCTAATAAAATTGAATTGCATCATTGCACATTTTCAGGAGGGGAGCAGAGATGTAGCTATAGGTCCGTTGTGCAAGCAAAACCAACTGCATGAATGGGTCCCAGTGTACAATATGTCCCATTGCACATGGGAACTTCTTAACTGTGGAATGGGAATTTTGCACTGTGCCCCACTGTGCATTATTGCTATTCACTAGCAGGTTTGTGGATCATGTTAGTGACTTAGCTTTGTAAGTGTAAAGTTATGTGTCATAGTCTCCAATGCAAGACCTTAGACCTTGGCCATTAACTTAAAAAAAAACACCCACTCTGCAACTAATTGATCATGCTAATGGACGTGGGCACACTTTCTGCCTCAACTTTCATGGAAGCCTATTTGGAATTCTGAATTATGGGGGAAACAGAAAAGAAAAAAGAACCCAATAAATTGGCATCCTGTTAGTCAGATTTAGAACATTGTAACTGCTTCCTATTCTTATTTGTGATTGTGGTGCTATTGTCACACCCGTAAATGACTCTGAAACCTACCGTAAAAACAAGTCAGCTGTCTGAAGCAATGGAAGTTTGTGTGATTGCTTCAAGGAGCATTGAGGGACGACATGATCATCCCCTTCTTCCAGTGAGCAATATTGTAGGGAGCAAGCAGGGTCCCCTGCAGACATCCATCACAACTATTTATTGCAGCATCACTCACTGATGGGAGGGGGCTGATCCCCACTTGGCAGCAGCATAGATTTCTGTTGCTCTCAATGGCTGACTGGATTTTAAGGTGGGGTTTGGGGCTGGGTGGGGAGTTTTAGATAGCTATGACATTATAGTTATAAGTTTGATGCAGGAATATCAGCCACAGTCATGTTTCAAGAATGGGGATGGTGGGAGCCACACTGTTTAGCTTTACTGAGGAACTCACTGGACAAAATACATTTGGGTTAGGAAATGAAAGGTCGGAAGATGCCTGGATAAAGACACTCAGGAGAAGTTCTAGAACAAGAGTAGGCAAAGTGTGGCTCTGGGGCCACATATGACCCCAAGGATTTTTTATGGCCCTTAACACCTCTAGAATCTCCAAACCAAGCTTCTCTGGCCAAAGAATGAGAATTGGACTGCTGCTACTGGAAGTTCACAGTGGTAACAATTTGCTTTTTAAATTGGTTGCAAGGTCTTCCTATGTTGTTTGATATCAAATAATGCCCATTGTTGAGAATGGCAAGCGAACCTCCAGCCACTTTAGGGTTTTTTATTTTTCAGCAGTCCATGAAGCCAGTGGAAAGCCCAGGGCATAAGACTGGCCCCTAGACCAGCAGCCCTTGCCCATCCCTTCTCTAAAATCCTGGAGTTAGAAGGGACTTTGGTGGTTACCTAGTCCAAACTGGACTCAAGAAAGGATCTGTGATGTAGGATGGTATTACAACACATGAAGGAATCTAGAGACCACAGGCAGCCCATGTAGATCTTTAACGGCCAATTACACAGTGCACAACACAGGGAAGTCATGAACAGATTTTCTGCTGAGCATATTCTACAGTCAGCCCTTTCTCAGTGAATGTCTGAGCAAATTCTAGTCAACTATCCATCTAGTAAACCTTCTGGCAGCCACGCTTAGGCCCTTTTCACAAGGCATTTCCCATGCGAAAGGGCGCCTGGAGCGTTGCGCAATTGTGAAGAGCGAACTGCACGCCACACTCACAATTGCGTGATGCTCTAAGGGCCAGCAGGCGCCGATCGTGCACCTTTTCATTTTCAGCTGGAAGCCGAAAATGGTGCGTGATTGCGCATTGCTCTCGGGCCCTGCATGCACTGACCTGGCGTGCGGAGCCTCCGGAGCCATGCCGGTCACGCTTCCTGCCCCAGCACAGCCTGGGAAACTCCCAGGCTGTGCTGTGGAAAGAAGAGGTGGGGATCTCGTGCAAGCAGGCAGCTTGTGCAGAGCTGAAGCAGCAGGGAGCGAGAGCCTCTCACCGGAGGCTGCTCGCACGATCTCTGCACCCCAGTGCCGGAAAAAGGTAAGGTGCGGAAAGGGCCTTAGACAGCTAACCACAGCATCTGCTCAAACTTATGCCTGGCATACTTTATGGTCCAGCACCTAAGTTTTTCCCAGAAGAATGTATTCTCCAATGCTACCAGCCTCCCCAATCCCAAGGGCTCTTTGTCAGGACAAGGTGTCAGAATACGTAACTGTAATAAAAAGAATGGTTTATTGGTTAGCCTTGCACACTGTCCTTCCCTCATCCCACTGCACAACTGTTTGTTGGGATGGAAAGAGGGAAATGCATTTGTGGTGTGTGTTTGAGGGAGAAGGCAGATGGGTGGGTGGAGGGGGAAGAGAATTAGGTTTGTATGCATTGGGGAAAGGTTGTGTGTTGATGGGTCAGGAGATTGTGTGTCCATATAGGTATCTCTGTGTATGTGTATAAGTGAAAAGCGTATCTGTCACTGTGTAAAAGAGCTCTGTGTATGTGAACAGTATGTTATGTGTGAGTGTGAAGATGTGTGCATGAAGGAGGAAGACTGAATTTGTGTTTATGACCCCACAAGTTAGCAATTTTACCATGTCTGTAGATGCTGGTTTACATGTCTTTCTAAGAGTTTGGGCACAAATAGCATGTATTTGTCTCATTTGTTTGTTGGTCTTAGCCATACCCTCTCGCCTTCTGAACCAGTCAATCTGCAGTTGAGGCTCTTTCCCACTACACAATTATAGCATTGACTGCAATTTAACTGCCATAACAACATCCTACGGAATCCTGGGGTTTGTAATTTGGTAAGACAGTAGAACTCACTGGCTGAGAATTTTAAAGACCCTTCTCTAATCTGTAAATAGGATTCTATAGGATGGAAAGTCTGTTAAAGTGGAATCACAGCACTATGATTGTGTAGTGTGAAAGGGCCCTTAGAGTTTGTTCATCCTCCATTTTGTAGTCTGCAGTTTTCTCTCTGTCCTCCATGTTTAAAAAGTACATGATACAGAGCCTCTCATTGCAAGATGTTTTGAAACCTTTAATATTTGTAAGTAAATTCATGTCATATGTTTTTACAAAGAAGACAAAGCCTACTTTAGTTCTCTGCCAGACTCTGTGGCTGTGGTTGTTGCTCACTTCCTGTTTGTTAATACTAATTAATCTGCTAGTGAGATACACAGCTCTCTCTCACATTCTGCAACACATACTGCTGACCCAGACACCACTAGCTGTTATATACTGCTGTGTCCCCCAAAGGATTGCCCTCCACCCATAAAGGCTGCCCACACTTTAACTTCAGTATCCATGACAGATGGATATCCAATGAAGAAGAACCCACCATTCGGGCAGTCTTTTCCATTGTCAGTGCTATAACCCACTGAGGTGTTTTCCCCCCCAAAATATAGTCAAAATCTGCTTTCTTGCAGTTTTTTCCTCTTGGTTCCAGTCCTAACCTCTAAAACATGAGAGAACAACTCTGCTCCATCTTTGCCATCAAAACCCTTTGGATATTTGAAGACAGCTCTCATATCCCTCCTTAATCTTCTCCAGGCACAACAAACCTAGCTGAGTGTGGATGGCTCTGTGGCAGTCAGTTCCATCCAGTATGCCAGAGCGTCCCAGAGCACACCAGTGGTGCACAACTGATTTTCAGCACTCTGATCCTTTAACCTGCACTGATTGGTGGAAGGAAGGAAATGACAAAGCAATCCCAACACAAATGTGCTTCCCTAAATATCTGCTTGAGATAAACCTTTGGTTGGCAATTAGTCTTGCCAATAGACTAGCTCCCATAAGCCAAAGTGGCCAAGCCCAGTTCTAACCCTTGAAATGCCTTCAAGTAAGCCAACCCACTGTATCTTCTCTTTCTAACCTTCCTGATATCTTAAAAAAGTTAGGTGATATGCTGGGAGAGGATCAGATTTAGTCTGGGGTTCTGAAAATTAACCCTCAGTAGCAAACCAGGTCAAAAGGTGAGAGGATGAGCTCTTACCCACTCCAAAGTTTCTCAGTAGAACCTTTGCTTTTCAGCCAGACTCTAGGTTTACACACAATAAAGCCCTTCATCTTTTCACACTACACAGTTATAGTAGTATGATTCTACTTTAATTGCCATGGCAACATCCTATGGAATCCTGGGATTAGGAAGGTTTATTTAGAGAGCTATAAACAGAGAACTCTAGTGCATAGCCAAACCATAAATCCTAGGATTCCACAGGATGTAGCCACAACAGTTCAGTTCAGTTCAGTTCAGTTCAGTTTATAGTTCTATAAAGTTATATAAAATTCAGGTATGGTGAAAGGGCCTCAGGTCCAAGATCAAAGACATCCACTGGTGGAGCACTCTATGCCTTCCTCCATAGGAAAGAACATGGGGTGGATTAAGCTGCCTTTGAGAACCAAGCATTGCTACAGAAATGTTCTGACAGCTGGCATGTAGGTTTGGGAGGCTTTGCCCACGTTGCACTTACCTTCTTGGAAGGCAGGGTTCTCTGCTGTCATCTCTGATAATTGATCAGAAATAATAGGGAGATCCCCCCCTTCAAATTCCCAAATGGGGAATCCCCTGGGATTGGGCTCTGGAGCAGGGTGAGTTGTGCATCCCTTACAGGTCAAATTGGAATTGCATGTGGACAAAATTACACTCTCAAATTGAAGGTTTTCCCCTTTATTAGAGGATTATCATTTATCCATCCTTTAGCTGGCACTCCCACCAGGTAAGACCACAAGTGGGAAGGAGAAGACATTGACTTTGGAAAGGATGAAGAGAGGAAGCTTGCAGAACGCTCCCTAAGATTTAGAGGCAGCCCTGGTTTGCCCTGGCAGTATTCTTTCTTCTCTCTAATCTTTAGAGGAATTCCTGCTTATTCAGAAAGGTAACTCAGTGACTTGTGCGATGCACTGGATAGATTGACTCACAGAAATGCACAGTGCTCTATCCTGTTCTTCTAAATCCATTTCCATTTTCCCCCCGCTCAGTCTTCTCATGCACTTGGTTACAAAAGCAGTTCTCTTCTCCCCAAAGCTAATGGGATTGTAAAAGCTGGAATCGTATTTACTTGTAAAGGCAACTGATGTGTCTGTAACAATATCACCAGAAGTGCAGTTTGCTAGCTGGTATAATTTTATAAAAGCAGTTCAAAAAACCCATTCCGGCAACAAAACAATCAGAACGAAAACACAGCTATAAAAAGTTATGCAGTATATAGAAAGAAAATGTTTGAGTTCAGAGTATGTCTGGAAACCTTTGGATAGATATAATTTTTGACAGATATTTTGAAACCAACAACACTATAAAACCTTAATTTGAGCCACAGTCTGTGAGGATTAGTATTGGTTTCTTAGCAGCCATCAGGAAGCTGGAGATAATAGGTGTTTAATCCATATAATTGGCCCCTGGTCCAGCATTACTGCTCCTTTCTTTGCTCTCTTTCCAAAGTAAAACAAAATCACATGTGAAAGCAAGCATGGCCAGCACAAACACAGCCCTAAATCATAATTTGGTGTTAAATGTTCGGTTCTATATTTCATCATTTGCTCGATGGAGTGTGAGTGTGTGTAATTCCAACTCTTCTCTTCTTTTACAGAAAGCACATGTAATTCACCACAAAAGCCACTGGAAAGCCATATTGTACTAAAGAGAGCATTTTCAAGTGTATCATAATGCTTAGCTTTATAACATTCAGACCTCGGAAGTTACAAATTCTCTGTAACTTCTTAGTTTTGGGAGGTTAACAAGGGTAATGATGCCATATTCTTTGGAACATTGTTCTTTAAAATAACACATGACGTGGCATGACCTTTTTTAGTGGTACTGAGTAATATTTAGTTGTTGCTCCTAGAACAACATTATTCCTAAAATGAGTAACCTTCTGCATTATTTTTGGCCATGTTTGCATTTCAAAGAATATTCCTTACAAAATTAAAAAGTAAGAGAAAAGTAATGCATTATTCTTGAAATAACAAGTAATATTAAAGAGTAACTAATATAAAAAAGTCCAAATGAAACAAGTGATCATATGTTATTTAAAAATGTACTGGTACAGCTCTCATTGATTTGAATTAGACATTTTTCTGATGTGTTTTGTGCTGAATGCACCCAAAGATAATGCTTATTTATGACCCCATTGTGGCTATGTTGTTGCATGCCTTCAAGCCATTTCTGATTTATGGTAACCTTAAGGTGAACCTGTCATGTTTTTTTCTGGTCAGGATTTGTTCAGAGGGGATTTGCCACTGTCTTCCTCTGAGGCTGAGAAAATGTGACTTGCCTACAGTCACCCAGTGGGTTTCCATGGCTAAATGGGGATTTGAACTGTCATCTCCCAGAATCTTAGTTCAACACTCAAACCACTATGCTCTGTTGGTTCTCACTGTGGCTGTGAGGATGGGCTGAATCTTCCCTGTCACATTTGCTGCAGTGCCAAGTAAGTATCAGCTTCCTAAACTGACATGATGTACATTTCAAAAACCTTGTATATTAAATGCAAAGGCACACTTAAAGGCACATGTTGTCTGGGCTTTCGATCATTAGATGAGTTCTTGTTTCATTCTACTAATTATGCACTTCACTGGACTTGGTTGGTATCCTATTAGAAACTCCACTTGATGTATGTATGTCAACTGCAGTTTGAGCTGCTTGCAAAAAGGTCAAACAAAAGTTTTTTCCTCCACCTCTTATTTTAAAATGCAGCACAGAAATGCATTCCTGTTGAGCTAACTTTTAAAACTAAAAAAGACTCATACTTCCAAAAAGTATACGAAGTATCTTATCCATCGTAACATTCTAATGAAATCATTTACTCAACAGAGAAATCTGTTTCATTTATATAGAAAGAAGACAGCTTAACTATTAGGCAGTCAGCCAATTCTTTTAGGTCTGTTTCTTCAAGGCAATTTTTTTTAAAAAAGAGATTCTCATGGGGATATTCAGGCTGAAATTAAATGCATCTTGCTAAAAATAAATAGAAGATTAAACAATACTTAACTTACAAATTGTCCCTGATTATCTAATAATCATTGTTACAGTGTAATAGTGCCTAAGATTAATAAAGGCTTGCTGGCAGCAGCTCAGAGATGATTCTGCATGCTACTTAGAAAATCTAGGCTTTCTGAGCAGACAATGGATATCACAAGGGTCAGTTATGCCTTCAGAGATATGCAGTTCCTTTACTCATCAGAATGAACAGGAAGATGCCAAACTCAGCAAGCCTGGCTTACAACATTTCAAGATAATGTACATTAACATCTTAAGACAGGGGTCTCCACAAGACCATGACATTCAGATGAGTTTTCCCAGAAAAGCGTTTAATCCCAGACTCTAAAACTTACTGCAACATGGATCAACAGCCTTATTGCCAGCTGATTCTTCTTCATCTAGAACCTAATGAACTACTAGATCATATCCCTGCAAGCAGGTAGGACCTGACTGTTGGCTCTCTTGCGTACATTCAGTATATTGCAGATCTATCCTAATAATATTTCTGTCTTATGGGTTGGCTTCAAATGTAAGCAGCAACAGGAGCTTTAAAGGAGCTATCCAAAGTGCTGAACATCCTTACCAAAGAGTTTCAGCACCTTGGAGAGCTCCTCTTAAGTCCAGACTAAAACCAGATCAGATTTGCCATTCCACTGACATGGAAGACACCAGTAGTCACAGATTCATGTACATGTGTAATATCGATCAGGGTGAATGCCCTCTCTCTTGCTTTTCTTTAAAAAAAATCCAGAGAGAGGGAAGCAACTATTTCAAATTTCTAAAGCACAAGATGCTCTCAGAGCTAATTCACAAATATTATTGATTACTATGTACTTGGTGACTAACGTGATGACTGAGATTACAAATAGTGCTGGCCCAGGATATTTTGCTGCCCAAGAAAAAAGATAAAATGGCAGCTGTTCAATTAATTGCTGACTGGATGGTAGCTGGGCTTTTTTTCATCACAGGGGTTATGATTTCCCAGAATACCTTAGTTTGGCAGGTGAATTTAGGAGGTGCAGAAGAGGCTGTGTGGCACGCACAGCTCAGTCCTCTGAGAGAGTAGAACTGATGGGGGGGGGGCTTAGGAAGAACAGCTGGGAGGTTGCCACTGCTTCCCCTCAGCACCTGCTTTCTGAAGTGATTGCTTCACTCTTGCCTCATGGCTAGGACCAAGCTTGCATATGAATCTGTAAACTTAACTGCACTGAAAACCACTCTATTTGAGGTGAGTTGAGGAGATAGGAAACTATGTATTTTTACAGCAATTGGGCCTGGATGTATTGACTGCTTCTGGCCAGTCTAAAAATTACTGCTTTGTCTGCAAATTTGTTTCCAGAGATGGTTATAACCTTTAAAAAATTACCAAGGAAGAAAATATGGTCTCAAATGGTACTGACAAGTATAGACTTTTTAATTATAAGGACATCAAGTGCTCAATGCATTTGGAGAGCTAATCTCACCATTTCGGAAATCTTAATCTAGAAATTAATGAAGTTGATGGAGCAGCCTACCCCACCTCGACACCCTGAAGATGTGTGGATAATACATCCAGGCTATCTGAGGATGATGGGATTTGTAGTTTAACATATTTGGAAGGCATCAGGTCAAAGAAGGCTATGGCAAATAATACACAGAGACCTAGATCCAAGTAGGGTAGAACTAATGAATCAATGGATTTAATGTAAGTATTGCCTTAGTTGGTTAGGACTAGCAATTTAGTTAGGACTACCAACTGGACTGAGGCCTCAGAGAGTCTTCTTTTAATTTCTATTACTCTAATTTTCAAGGTACGCAATTCTTCTGTGACACAGCAGTCATTGAGAAAAACATTCTCATGGGCAGACTCCACTGCACAGGTACAGGGTAAAGGCATAATGGTTGGTTACCCATGTTATCACCATCATCACCACTGAAAAGCCCATGGTAACACAGGAAATAGTCACCTGATCAAAGCAACCTATCTAGTGAATGGCTGGCACTCTACATCGCAGTTACAGATCCATAACTTTATTTTATATACCCATAACTGTGTTATATTCAGCCATGTACTCATGATTGTTGCCATGATCACAAATGCTATCCTCACAACACTATCTTAACAGCCAGCAGCCTCACTTAATGATGGAAGTCTTGTCTTCTGGCACCTGAGTAGCAGCAGGATGATGTTTCCAACCTATGGATGCCAGCAATCTCCAATTCAGCGATCAGAAGCAGGACCCCCATTGTAACTCCTTGTTGTGCTAGAGATTGCTGGCAGGAGGGGGTCAGAAATGTCATCCTGCTATGCCCTGTTCATTGGCAGAAGAGAATTCTGGTGCCTGATGTGGTTTCTGGCTGTTAAGGTAGGTTTTGGGAATCAGGCTGGGAGACAAGACATAGTTACACCTTTCTAAGTATGTCTGTGATGTACAATCTCCATGATTCTTTGTGCACATTATCAGTGCAAAGAAGGAATCAAATAAAGGAATGCATTTTTATTGGTTGATTTCTCTTCTGGAGAGGGAATGAATAAATCTGGCTCTGATATTTCTGTTTTCTCCTGCCATGGCAGACAAATGTTCTCAATAGAATGCGTCCACAGACAAAGTAAGGACAAAAGCATTATAAAACAACAAGACATTTACATAACAGGTAGGAAAGTGTGAAAGGGAGCATAATCAGATACTCTGAAAAAGGTCCATGGAAGGCAGAGACAACTACCAAAAGTACTCACTTATCCACTTGATTTTGCCTCCTCTTGGCTTTGTGTAGCCAACTGGTGCATAACAACGACAAAGTTTACTTATAGACATTTAGGAAAAAAATATACACAGGTAACATTTTGCTTTGAAAAGGGGCATCACAAATGACTTCTGGTGAATTGTTACAGCCAACCAATACAAATGGCACAAAACCTATTATGAATCAGGTGTCTCCACATGTATGATTCATAAAGTGGTTTATGTAATATCCAGATAGGATGTTCCAAAGGAAAACATCCTATTCCTTAATCCAATCACATCTCAGCAAAGAGCTGCTTCACACAGGATGTTTCTCCTACATGGATACATCCATGCGTATCTTTGCATAAGAAGACTATGCACATGACTATTTCATATGCATATTGAGGAGCTGTGATTGGCATTGAGATTTCCAAGGCACACACAGAGAAAAATCTAGACAAAGGCCAAGATCCTGTTCAACATGTGCAAAGCATAAATATATGCTCACGCAATTGTGCAAGATTGCACCATTGCACAACTGAGTGTGAAACAGGAACCTCTAACTGAAAATCCCTGTTGAATGATTATTTACAATTAGAGACACATCCCAGTTAGTAAGTGCACATAAGCACGCTTGGGGAAATGACAAGTGTTTTGTACAAGTGGTGGATGAGCTAGCACAAATGGGTTCTGGATCCTGCCCTTCCACTGGGACAGAGAAAGTACAGCCACTGGCACAATTATAATAGCATAAGTAAACAACAGGATTCTGGCCATGGTCTCCCATCTGCAAACGTGATGATACATACACAGATATACTTTTCAGACTAACCCATGTAGGGGAGCTGTCAGATATGATGCTACCCAAACACAAGACTTTTTGAATGTTCGTATATATAATGCAGCATTGGAAAAGTGTAAGGAGAATCTTGAGAGATGGTATTTCAAGGTATAGGGCAGTGTTGGTAATTTTTAATGATTTGAACTAACTTAATTATTCACATACATTTTGGATAATTCATAGGGAAACCTTGAGCTGGCCTTTTGATTATACAGACTATTTTTAAATTAATCAATATTTATAGAACAAGGCAAGTGTAAAAATAAGAAAATACTTTTAGAAATTTAATGCAGATGTGTTTTTAAACAATTCATAACCACAGAGCATCAGTCATCCAGACCACTATGTAGTTATGCACAATCCTATCACTGAGCTGGGATTAAGCCCCATTGAAGACAATGGGCCTACTGGTGAGTAGACAAATATAGGATTGCACTGCATCCATTGTGCAATCTTATTACAAATGTGCTCCAAACTGGTGATCAGCTCAGAATGCATCTAACTTCTGCTATGACACATGTGGAAAGATAAACATCACTAACTTGCATGTGTAACCTTAATTTACTTACTGTAAATCCCATTGTTTTAGTGGAGCTTATTTTCAACTGAATGTGCTAAGCATTGCAGGATTGTTGATTACGGCAATTAATTTCCGCTTTTTTAAAACTGCCCCTTCATTTCTCTTAGTAATATATTAATAATTAATTATTTTAGTATTATCCAATTCATGCTTAATAGTGTCACTTACACTATTTATAATGTGTTATCTGCACCAGAGCCAAAGGACTGGTTCGAATGAAATGCTATGCTATGGTCTAGTATTGTATGCATGAAAGACAGGCTCACACCCTCCTTCCTTGCTTCTCTTCCTCTGGTGTTGTTATGAATAAAGCAGACATATTTACTTCCTTTTTCTGTTAACTTCAGTTTAGCATGATATCAGTATCTTAAATGGTGGTCAACCTTAACCATGGTTTATTGCAACAAGCCAACTTCAGAAACTACATTTTGAAGCTGATTTGTTTCACTAAGTAACCCACAACCTCAGTTTATCCAGCTGTGGGCGAAACACTAAACTGCACAAATTAAGAACAGAAGTGAAAGTATTTGATTTCCTCTTTGTCACTACAGCAAAGAGAAGTAAGCAGATGAAGCTGAGTTGCATTCACATCAGAAACCAGTTGAATGTTACTCCTGAACCATTATATATTGGCCACACATAATGGATTTTTGTTGTTGTACATAGAAAATCCAATCTCTCTCTCTCTTTTTGCCTACAGTGGCCAGAATCCAATATTTAGTTCCAACTAGAGTAGATTAATTTAATCAGTGGAATTTACATAACTATTGGCATATCAAGTTCCTACTGATTCATTGGGTTTACTTCAATTTGGGCCAAAAAAACCCCCCTGGGTTTTTCAAGTAGGGGGTGCATCATGGCATTTATCAACTTAGCAAAGATGAGAATTTCCACAGTTATATCATCTGAGGCCCCGGCTCATGCACAGCTACAGCAATATGGGAGCTGTCATGCCACCTAGGCCCCAGGAAGGAAACATTCTACTTATAGCCATGGAGGGTCATTCAAATGTTGTGAGCACAGGGACATGCGCTGCAACATTGTCCACTCCACAAACAAGGAAGTTTACAAGTTTACAAGGAAGTTCTGAAATAGAAAGGTAATTGTGTTTGGCTGCAGTGCATGTCCTCATTTCTCTCCATGTTTGCTAATATTAATGCTCAAAGAAGCGTATACGTGGGTGTGTTCCTCACATACAGCCCATACCCCCTTCGAATCTTGCTGCAGAGGGTGAGATCAGACTCTGCAGAAGTAACCTGAGAAGGGAACTGGAAAGAAATAAGAGAACTGGTGTTTTAGAGCCACAGAACATATTCATAAAATGACACATGCTTTCAACAAAGAGTGTTGTGTACACTTTTTATCAACACTTGGTTATGAATGTGCATTTATATATACTGTATTATGTTAATTATGGACAACATGAATCACAGCTGACAGTTTCAATCAGTTTTAGATACTGTACTGGTAACTGACATATGCACACTGTAGTTCCACAAATCAATTGATTCTGAACATCTGCCATATAATTTGCTTTTTTTCTTTTCCATCTCCCAAGCTAGTGCACAAGATGTTGAGTGCATGATGCATACGTGATCTTTTTTTCTCTCTCTTTTACGACATCACACATCACGTAATGTGTTTTATATATTACGATCTCATCAGTTGCATTGTCTGGGAAGGTAGCACATAAATACATTTATAAATAAATGTATTTTTTTTAAAAATTTCAATGAGTATTCTCTAAGGAACAGAGTGGAAGATGGTTTTTCTAAAGCTAAAAACCCATCACGGGCAGTACTAACAGCTGAAAAACAATAGTCATTTTTCAAAAAGAAACACACACTGTGTGTAATTTGGGATGGGGAGTAGCTGTACACAAATAGCTTCTACCCTGTGTTGTTTTTTTTTAGATGTGTGGGGGGTTGTTAACACTAGAAACAAAAAAATATCGTATTGAAAATTTGTCTCCAAGAATAGAGATCTTCCTAGGGAGTTGTTGTTCTCCGCAATAAAAATAAAAAATAAAAATCATATGTCAACATATGTCAGCTTCCTCCTTTGAGTCCTACCATTCTGCCCACCTGTGATTTCATAGTAAGGAGGGGTTTTTCCTCGGCAGACTCCTCCCTCGGTATCTCCTTCATCACCATGGCAACAGCCTTATCTGCCGCCCTAGAGCCTTTCCCCTATAACAGTGAAATCAACAATGGCTTTTGTCAGGAGGAAACTTAGTACACTGGTACAGATACAGAAATATTTTAATAGTCTTCGTATTATTATTACAAATCCCCCCTCCAAAAACCCAACCCAAACCAAAAAAAACCTAATCCAGAAACCAAACTAAGGTGTTAAGCAGCAGGAATGATAGTTCTGTTAGTGAAAAGAAAACTACAAATTTGTATATACAAAATAAATTTATCTGCAAAGCTGTGGCTTAGGCATAGTAAATATCTATGATGCCCAATGCTAGACTCTTCCTTCATAATTGTCCTTTCAAAGTTATAGATATGTGTGTTGTACAGACAAACATGCATATATATGGTTGTGTATATATGAGCATATTTGTGTACGTACACATATATATCCATGTATATATATATATTTATATATATACACACACACACATTCATCTAAAATGCATGTGGACAAATCAGTGCGATATCCATTGTGACAACGTGATTTCCGACGAACAGAAAGAACATATCTTTATATGTTTAGATAGAAGTACAAGAACAAAAGCTACTAGACACATTACTATTGAATCCAAAAAAGGTTCTAGGAAAGACTGAAGGAATCTTTTTTTAAAAATGACATGATGTACACAGACTGGCTGAATTTCATTTATGTATGTATGTATGTCACACTGTTATTCTGGTAGAATACAAATGATATCTGTGTTTAACGGAATATCACTGCACGACTGAAATATGTAGATATAGGCCATTTCCGCACGGGGTGAGGGAATCGCCCCGTGATGCTACTCACTGGACTTTTGGGGTCCCCGGTCCGGTCCACACTTCTCTGGAGCAGTCCGTGGCTGCCACTCCGCACTGCTCCGGGGACTAAAATGGCAGCTTCCGGTTGGTCGAGGGTCTCGACCAACTGCTGAAGCTCGCCAGCCTAAAGCCCGCCCCCGGCAGATCGCAGGCTCGCACCAATGCGAGCCTGCGAGTCTGCATATGGGAGCAGGCTAGCAGTGGTGCGCTCCGTGCTTTTGAAAGACCTGTTTTTAGCGGTCTTTCAAAAGCACGCTGGACGACCACTTGGGGTCGTTCGGGAGCGAGCTGGATTGCGGACCTACGTTCAGTAGGTCCAACCCAGTCTGGTCCCAGGTGCAGACGTCCTCCCTGGAGGACGCTCTGCCCTATTTAAAAAAACCTGTGTGGAAATGGCCACAATCTTTGTATTTGCATACCCTTGTATCTTTTTTCCTTTTTTTCTTTGACTCAATAAAAAATATATTAAAAAAAATAATTGCCCCTTGAGGCTATAGGAATAGCAACATGATTTTGTTCTCCTGAGGGACTTACAGTTTTCTCTCAGTCTTCCATATACAATTCTGTGGATTATGATGGGATTATTCACATACTGTGTAGTGTAGTGAACAGAAGCTTCAAAAATCCAGTCAGATGATGCTCTCTTTCTTGGAATTAGCTACTGGATTACTTAGCACAATATAATGACTAAGAGGAAAGTATAAATCAGAAAAGTGCATCTCAATCTCATCTTGGCCATGGGTGGCTTTATGGATGCTGTACCATTTATTTTAAGCCACTGACTAACCTACTTACATGATGGTAATATGGAAGTACAGTACAAAATTGTGATTATACTAATACTGATCTATTGTACAGGGTAGAGACTTACAAAAAGATAATGTGTATCAAGTGCTTTGAGCACTTTTATACACATATATACATATATATATATATATATGTGAATGAGACGTATTATTTTGCATTGGTTAGTGGACAAGACTTTATACTGACGCTAATGTCATAGGATTGGGCACCAAATGTGATATTAATTATACCAGAAATTAAATTAATATTCAGCTTTTCTAGTCATCATTGGCAAGAGACATCAAGCCAAACTCTTTCACTGTTTGTAGTCTTGGGAGTGAATTCAGTCAGTCTGTAACAATTCATTAGCATGGTCATGAATTTCATCAGGCAGATGCTTTACTCCCACTGTCTCCTGTTCTTGGGAGAAAAAAATAATTCAATCTCACGCAAAATCATCTTAAGAGGAAAGCTTCAAATAGTCAGGTTATCAAACATCAAGAGAATGGCCTAGTGAACCAAAAACTCCATTAATTTCCAATTATGGCAGAAGCTGCCCGTCGGAACATTGGTGTACTTCCAAATTTTCCTTTGAACTCAAATTCTTAAAAAGGAAATATACCTGTTGATGGGAAATTAAGGGTGTTGAAATAAATGCCAAGAAAAACTCTATTTGAAAAGAAAATGAAATGAAATCCTATTTGAGGAGAAGCTGGTCATCTCCAGAGAATTTAATACATAAACAAAATACATTAACAAGGTAAGCTCCCTAAGGAAAAAAACAACTAAAAGATAGACATTTCAAAGTTAGGGACACAGCATGCTGAAGAACTGATTTGGAAAGATACAGATTCCCAAGATAAAAGGTGTCTATAAATTCCCAATGCAAGAAGAAATCATGGCATAGTCACAGCATTTTGAAAAGCATTTCTTTTAAAGAATGAATCACTTCTCTTTAAAAGCTAAAGGAAAAAAAAAAGAAAAATTTTGGTAAATTTTGAGAACAACTTCTCTGATTCTGTTATCTGTACTTTTGCAGATACATTATCAGAGCATCTAAGAGTACACAGAGCTTAATTTATGTGTTTTGAGTCAGTTCTGATATAACATTCTTAAACTTTCTACCTCTTTTGGTGTAAACTAAGGCCATTTCTGCACTAGACTGTTATTATTATATTATATTATATTATATTGTATTATATTATATTATAATTATATATTATTCCACTTTCAACATCCTATGGACCTGGGGTTTGCAGTTTAGGGAGAAGCCTTTGAGGCTCCTCCTTAAACTGCAAACCCCAGAATTCCATAGGATGTTGAAAGTGGAATAATAGCACTATAACAGTCTAGTGTGGAAATGGCCTAAAATATAGCACTCAGCCAAAGTCAGTCTGTGCATATGAATCCTGCCAAATAATTTGGTGATGTAGTGGTGTTTTCCTAACTGACTTCCTAACATTCACATCACTGAAGGCTGAGTCTGCATCAGCCTGATCTTCTGGGATACCCATTTCATAGACAAAGCAAGGCCCAGGCCCAGCCTACTACAGCTGAATATCCATGGCACTGTGCCATATATCTTCCACCTGAAGGCATTCTGGGCAACCATCCAAAGATTCAGAGTTGCGTCATATCCAGCTTATGCGACCCTGGGGTGAAAGCAGACTGTACATTATTAATAACGGCAGTCAGAAGAGGGTTCTTCACCCATAGCAAAGACTATGGTTTGCAGTTTGCCTTACTTCTGTAGACATATGCTGGAGTCCAGTTCTGGATCAGTTCTCTGTCTTATCCTGCGCCTTGTGTTGCAGATGGAGTATGGGCATTCTTATCCATATTTTAAAACAGCTTGCTGTTGTTTTTCACCTCACAAAAACATGAATATTTTAAAACAGTTGCAAAATTGCTTCAGTGACCTGAGAAAAAGGCACCTTTGTGATATCATGGGTGATAGCTGACTTCTACGACAGTTGACTTTCCCCTCGAATGCTGGAAAATTTCAGAACTATTTCCTCACCTAGTACTTGCTCCAGGATATTAAAGGGCATATCTGCTTTCAAGGCAGGGAAGGTACTCTCAAATAATCTCTGCCTCATCTAAAACAGTGCATCCATCCTGTAGAGTACAGGTATGGAAAGTATGAAACAGCTGCTCTGATCATATAGGACCTAAAATGGATATATGTGGAAGGCAAGAAGACTACACTCTGTTCATGCCATCATTTTCTTCCAGAGTGGAATGACAAATGATACATCAGAACTGAACATCAATATGACTGCGCAGCTGCGTGCTTCTTACTGGTTCGTCTGGGGATACGGTGGATAGGTATGAAAGGTCTAATGGGAATACGTATGTCAGAATATTACAACTTATTGGCTCTCCCATCACATAGGGATCTTGGCTGCAAGAACATCCATGGGAACAAGTGACAGGAACCCAAAACCAAAAGGATAGTAGATCCAGATTAGATCTGAAATATGTGGAGAGAGCAAAATGTATACAATATGGGTAAAAAGGCAGGTCTCTCTCTCTCATTGGGGTAACACACGGGTTCACGTACTGTCCTCGGATTGTGCTGCTATAGAATCAAAGATATTTCAGTGGACTTTACATAAAATCTGCAGGTTCTGACTTCACATGAACAGAATGTTGTCCTCATTTACTATTTTTTCACTAAATAAAATGTCTTTTCAATGAAGATCCTCCCCCATGCAAAGAATATATATATTAAAGGAAAATAACCATTATTCTATCAGAAGTGGGAAAAAATAAGGCTCAGTTAAGGGGTTAAATAATCAGCACTGGAACCAGTGGTATCTACAACTTTCATGCTGGTACTGAAATGAAGGTTACAGATACACAACTGTTTCAATCTAACAATAGTTAAGTTGATACTGATACAATACTGTATTGCTCATACACAAAATGCACCTGCAGAGTTGTGAGTTCCAGCAAAAGATTGGCAACCAAAGCAACATTTTAACATATTCATTCAGTGCCCTGTTATCCTACAGTACATGCTCATACCATGTGTCATAAAATGTATGCATGCTCATTCTTTTCCATCCCCGTGATGTCTGAAGAACTGCAAAATGCACTGGAGTGAACGAGATTACCATTAGCCTTGAGATGTGGTGTTTTATCTGATGAGAAGCACATTCAGTTTTTGCTAAGCATAACAAAAGGTCTCAGGCCAGGTATGCACTATTGCATCTATGATTTGGTCAATACATTTGTGGCAATCCTCAGAAGTGACAAGTGGGGCTATCGTTGTACTAGCAATCAATATCATGCGGTTTTGGCAAAAAGAATTTAGTCCCTTCCGTGCTGAATGTTGGGATGATGCAAGTTCCGTTAGCTAGAAAAGGATGCATTGGAAAAAAACAAACATGCAATGCTTTTTAACTTCTTGCACAGGAGGAAAAAATAAAACCCACCAAAGCAAAGATGAGCTCACATTTTTGAAGCCAGAGCCACTTTTTCTTCAAGGTCTCACCTACTGCCTGAAAAGAGTCATGATACTCACATTAGTGTGTGATATCAGATAATCAGTCTGTTGGATGGTTGTGAACAACAAACCACAAAAACTTCATTATTTTCTCAAGCGCAGGGACAAATCCCCCCTATTTTCTGCACAAGAGATGTACGGGCTTATTCCACAGAGGGATGTTGAAAGAGAAGTTGTAGAGTTCCATAAATCCCTGACAAAGGTTTACTTTTAAATTTAGGAGGGCCTGGAGAAAATATTATATTAAACACAGAACTGTGCAACTGTAATAGCCTCTCTAGAAATGATGGAATTGCTAGTTGCTTCCACCCAGCTCCATTATGAAAGAGAACTGCTGGTTATATATAAAAGATGAGCAACATGCGTTCATCCAGATGCTGTTAGACTGCAACTTCAACCAGCCTTCATTGGTGGACATATCAATACTAAAATTCCAAAATAACGTTTTGACTATGAAATCCAGAATTGAATTACTTATTGAGGGGATGAGTTGCTCTTGGTTTTATATATGCAATTTTATTATAGATACAAACAGGATATGAAAGAAAATATAAAGAACCTCCCTACAGAGTTAGATGTCATCTTAGAGGCGAGTAAAAAACATCTGATAGCCAAATTTTATAAACTTCTGCTAAAGTGGGAATTAGAGCAAGAGACGGTTAAAAACACTATGATTAAATGGGCTCAGGATATTGGTTATCCTCTTCAATTTGATGTCTGGACTCAGACTTGGAAAGACTTAAATTTTACAGCATGTCTAGCACTTAAAGAAAACTATTACAAGATGCTCTGTAGATGGCACCTAACTCCAGCTAAAAGTGCAAAAATTTACAAGGGAGGCAATGAAAAACACTGAAAGTGCAAATCAGAAAGAGGCTTGTATTACCACTGTTGGTGGAATTGTAAAAAGGCAAGAAAATACTGGAAGTGTATACATTTAGAAATTACTAAGATTATTAAGAAAAATTTCCCTATGAGACCAGAATTGTACTTATTAAACATGCTTAGTTCGATGGGAAACTATATAGAAAAACAGCACAAAAAATGATACTTAATCTAATAATGAAGACAAGAATCCTTTATGCCAAAAATTGGAAAAAGGAAGAAATTCGTAATATAGATATGTGGCTTGTGGACATTCATGAAATAATGGAACTGGATAAATTAACAAAGTTATTAAATGATAAATCTTTAGATAAATTCAGGAAAGAATGGGAGGATTTAATTACATATTTGGGTCAAAAATGGGGAGATTCTTTGGTTATACTTGATAAAGAGTGATTTAGCTTGTAGTCTGTAAAGACTGAATTAGATCAATGTTATAGCTGCTGTACTGCTCTATTTATTTATTTTATGTTTGTCTCTGATATATATGGATATTTTTCTTCAATTGTTAGTATAGCAACAACTGTAAACCAAGGAGAATTTGTATATAATTTAAAATTTAATAAAGGAATATCCAAAGTCAAAAAACAACAACAGCCTTCGTCAGTACAGGCACTGATTAGAGATGATAGGAGATTAATTCAAGGACATCTAGAGGGTTACACATCCACCATCACTTTAATAAAGGTTGTGGGACCCTCCAACCTGGACATGAATTTTTCTACATTTGCATTCCATGGAGACAAGAGCTTCCCAACACCATGTCCAAACATCACTGATAATGGGGACAGGTAAAAAGGAATGTATAGAAGTTTCAAACATTTTCTCAAACTACGAATTCAGAGAATATTTGTACCTTTCTGATCACAGTTTTTTTCTTTTATATGACAAACATACTAAAAATCACTAAGTCCAGTGATTTATTGTAGCAAAATAGTGGCAAAAAGAAAAAGGATGCTACAGAGGTTTATAAAATTATGAAAGCACAAAAATGATGGAGAGACATCACAGAGAGAATGTAGAAGGGGATGGAGAAGAGCCTACATTACACCACAGAGCTGTAAGTATATTACTCCCTAACTGCTCATGCACCAATCGCAGTATCTCTAGAATTATATGAATAACTGCAAGTCTACTTCCTAGTTGCTGTGACCACTCCACTTTTCTTTTCACCTCTGTAATGACAAAACTAAGGCAACCCAACAAAATTTAACAGCAGTAGGCGCAAAGCAGAGTAAAGAAAGCATATGTTTGCACCACACATAATTGACTTAAGGAATTTATTCATGATAGATGAGAAAAGCATACGGGATGATTTCACAGAAAAACTGAGCTACTCTGGCTATAAGCCATAGTTTACCTTTCAATAGCAGAAGCTAAGAGAGGGCAAGTCTTCCTTGTGAGCTTGCTACTAGTTGGTCATTGTCTGAAACAGAACACTGAGCAAACTGGGCCTGGAAGGACTCTTATGTTAATAGGACTCAAAGTGTGTATGTACATTGCTGGACAATTTCACAAAAAAATTTACGATTGTAACCCACAGAGAAGTAGTTTCGCAAAATGGTCCCTCCTGCAAAATTGTTTCTTCAAATTATTTTGTTAATTTATTAGTTCATTTACTTGGATGGAAGTTCTGTTGAGCTCCACAAGGTTTCTTTCTGATTAGATCAGGGCCTGGAAACATTACTGTTTTGGATTTCAACTTACAGAGTGCTCCAGCTATCATTGCCACTGACTAGGTTGGTTGGGAAATTAGAGTACTGTGAAACAGGAAACTGCATATTACCAGCTTTAGATTACACATGCAAAGAATTGCACTGTTCATCTTAGATTCCCACAGAAGGGCACAGTTTGTCTTTTAAATTTTTGGATCTGCTTTCAGATATCTCAGTCCACAGTTCAGCTGTTCTGTTCTGTGTTCGTCTATGTCATGTAGAAGACGGAGCAAGCTTGTTTTCTGCTTCTCCAGAGACTTGCACATGAACCAGTGGATTCAAATTACAAGAAAAGACATTCCACCTAAACATTAGGAAGAACATCATGACTGTAAGAGCTGTTCAACAGTGGAACGGTTTGCTTCAGATAATAATGCATTCTCCTTCTTTGGGGGTCTTTAAACAGAGGTTGAACGGGGATCTTCAGGGAGTGGTTTAACCGTATACTCTTGCATGGCAGGCGATTGTACTGGATGACCCTTGAGGTTCCTAGCAGCTCTGTAATTCTTTCAATGAGCACCAAAAATAAATCTCTCCAGTCTTAAGGAAATGTAATCTGAAGGGCTTTTATGGTACTTTTGAAAATAAAAAGAATTAGTCAATGATTACCAGACTGATAATAATGGAAGGATGCTGTTGACAAGGTTTGCTACCTGCTCTGGTTGCCTCCAAATGTTAAATTTATTGCTGAGAGTTGCCTTCCAACCTGTTGCCATAGTTTAGCACTCACAAAGGGTGCCTCTGATTTTGGAACAGCTAATTTTACACTTACCAGTTTCTTGTAATGAATAGCTCATCACTCCCTGGAGAAGCTAGGGACATTATTATTAATCCCCTGGCTTCCGTTTCTCTGTAAATGCAGCACCTTGGGAAACTTTGTAGAATAGCTTGACAAACACAAATTTGGTCTGCAATATGGAGATTTTAAAATCAACATGCAGCACACACAGAGTAACGTATAGAGTGGGCAACATTTTTTTTTAATACATTGAGGTAGAGCAAAGGTTAACTCTGCTTTCAGAGAATACATTTTAAAACTGAGAGCCATTTCTGATGTTCCAGTTTTCATCCAGTGGAATGCACAAGAAAGGTCACTCCTATGAATAAAATTGCAATTTTGGAAAGAAACCCAGAAACATCATGGCATGCTAGTGTGGGATTTACAAGCAAATGTTGATAAAAGTTTTTCTGAATTCTGATGGTGTATTTTGTGTTATGCAAGTGACTTCTGGGTGAACTTCTTTGAATCAAAACTGTAATGCCCAATGTACAATGACGTAAAGTGAATATTTTGAAAGTACACTGAAAGCCTAACACACATCCTCATAACCAAGATACTGGGAGTAGAGGCTTGTGCAGATGTTCCACTTGAGAAGAAAGCAAGGTAGGAAAACAGAAATTTCAAATTTGAAAAATGCTTTCCCGAGAAGCACTGCAGGGGTATTGGAACACCTTCCTGGAGTTATTTGATTACAGCAAAACAGCCACTGTTTTGGCCTAATAAACTGGCTCCTTGCTGAGAGATGTAAATAGCCCCTTGTCTCCTGACTGCTTCTTTACCCGGTCATATTTCTCTTTTATGTTCCTCTATCCTGTTCTTTATTTTCCTGTTGAATAATAATGACAAAAAGATTGTCTAGATTTTGAAGACTACAAGGAAGGATATTCCTTACTAAGTTGAAACCTCTTTTGTCTCCAAATGTTTTCTGTCATCCAAAGGGGTATAGCTGTATAGAGAAAGTCCTCCTCCTCCTCCTCCTTCTTTTGTTTAGGTTCACAATTAGTTTTTCCCCCTACCACCATCATCATCACTATCACCATCACCTTCCCTGAAGGACAGCTTTGGGCCAAGGAGTATCCCTAAGTCCAAAAGCCAGAGCTTCTGTCTGTCCATTCGTTCTGGGCCAGGAAACTCCTAAACCTTACAAACACAAATCTGCTGCCACCACGTGTGGAGTGAGAAGCTGGCCACACTTGGTTAGAGGCAGCCAAACACAGTCTATGGAATGCTAAGAAGTGTATAGGGGTGCTGTAGGGGAAAGGATACAAACTTGAGGCTGGAACATCAAAGAGATAAATAGGGCAGGATGATACAGTTAGGGCTGACAGAGACAGAGTAAAGGTCAGTTAAGAAGAGATGAATTGATAAAATCTGAAGAAGTTTGAGAGCTGGGAGCGTGGAAAGAGTTCATGTTTAACTTAATCGCTCTGGAATATGAATATATTTATTGCTTTTATTTTCTACCACTCTGTCTGACTGTTTTCATTTAAGAACGGAAAAAGAGAAATAGTCACGCCCTACCACACTGAACCCATTGAACATCACAGCCACTTACGCAGCATGCAGGTCACTTTGAAGTTTGAGTACCAGATCCAGGGAGGGATCCTGAGGGTAACTCATAGGAGTCCAATGATAGGAACTCAAGGATTAGAACTGGGGGGCCAACCTGGACCCAGGCAAAGACTTTTGACTATTAATTTGTTGCTGCAGAAGAGTCTTTTAAAAGAGGATCCTGAATGTTTATTCTTATTTTTATCATTTAAATGATCTCACACTTTTTTCAAATTAGTGTTGTTTTATCTTACTTAATTACTTACTTAATTACTAATTACTTACTTATTCTAATTGTTTGAAAACTGTTTTTAATTACAATTGCTTTTAGCTGTATTTTGTTTCAGTCTCTATACACCACCTTGACTGAGTTCCATGTCTAATTTGGAAGAAGGTTAGTTTAATATTAAAATAAATTACAAGATACTGGGCTTCAAAGGCAACATGAGGCAAAACTTTGCTCTTACTGGATGAGATCCCACATCAAAAACTGAAGTTCAAAATTCTTCCCATGGAAAGCTGTGCCACTTCTCCTCTCTCACCACAAAAACATGCCTTTTATATGTTACACCTTGCCAACACAGACATGTACTGGCTGTTGTTGTTGTTGGGGTGTGTGTGTGTGTGTGTGTGTGTGGCAGGACAGATTGATGATGATGTGATCCTCTAGGTCGGACCTCCAGAGGATCTCTGGGAAACACCAGGGAATGCCTCATCACTGTGCATCCAGCTGCAACCACACAGCTGGATAATTCTCAATGCACTCGTGCAGGTGTTACAGTATTTAAAAGGTAGGTTTGGGGGGAATGTTTTTGAGCCAATGTGATGTAGTTATTTGAGTGTTATCATTTCTGCATGATGGCGCTCTCCTGCATCATCCCATCTCAATCAGGAATGCTCTCCTTTGCACCTGGCTGCCTCCTTGTGGAAGGGAGTGCAAGCAAAATGCATCTCCCTTCCATAGGGTAGCCAGGCTCTTTCCCATGCTGCACCGGGGAAGCATCTCCATTGCGTTTTCTGCCCTTCCACATGGTCGGGAAGGATGGGAGCACTGTGCGATCTCTGGTGCTTAGTGGATTTTTTCTGTTAAGCAAATATCTTGCAATTGCAATGTGTGGCGATGTGATGGCTGTGGGACTGTGAAGACGTTCTATGAAAGCATGACCCATGGATTGCTATCATTGTGTCCCTAGTGCATGATTATGATGCCATGCAGAAATGGCCTATGAAACCAGGACTCAGAACCCTGCTCAGCCATGGAAAAATATAGTGCGTCCTTGGGCAAGTCACATTCTCTTAGCCACAGGGGAAGACAAAGGCAAAGCCCCTCTGAATAAATCTTGCCAAGAAAACCCAGTGACAGGGTCACCTTAGAGTTGCCATAAGTCAGAAATGACTTGAAGGAACACAACAGCAGCAACTTTGGTCATTGCATGAGAGAGGAAAAGAATCTGAACCTCAACCACCATGACACACTCTCTCTCTCTCTCTCTTATATATATATATATTGGTAGACATAAACTGGATTTATCTAACCAGATGCCACCTTCTTTTCCCAGAGTCCTTTGCCAGAAATAGATAAACAGAGGCAATGAATAAAACTGGGTTGAGGACTGCAGCTATTTGAAATAAACACATAAAAATTTATGAGGTGGATTTATATACAACAGGAATGGTAATGAACATACAAAATATAGAATAGCAAGAGTAACAATGGGACTATACTCAACTAAAAATAAGTAGGCTGATCTAGCCAAATAATGCATTCTTATGGCATGGATCCCACAGGACAGCACATCTCTTCTCTCTCTGCCACAAAATACTACCTTTTATGTGCTACATTTCCCCAGCACAGACATTCACAGGCTATGAAACCAAGGGCAAATCTCAAAACTCAACTTTTATACCCATAAGTTAGCTGCCCAACTTACCGGGTGGCACATTTGTGGCTCAGGCTGGCGGCGGTGGCGGTGGCAGTGCTGCTGCTGCCTCCAAGGTGTCCCCAGGGCTGTTCAGTTGGCCTGCCATGCCATGTGCTCACCCCTGCTGGGTACTTCCTCATACCCAGCAGCCTTTGTGCAGCTGGAAGAAGTTCCCAGCCAATCAGTTCAAACCTGCTGGTTTGAATTGATTGGCTGCTTCTGCCCAGGCCAGAGTTCTAGCAAGTTTTCCCTTTGGTCCAGGTATTTTCTATTTAGCTAGGCTCTCCTCTTCCCACAGCTCAGTTCTTCTCTGCATGTCATCCCTTCCACCCACCCACCCACTCCCTTCCTTTTCTTTTGTTGTATCCTGTGTACTGTAGTTAGGTTGTGTCTTTGCCTTTTACTGTCACGTTGGCATGGGTCCTGGATCCGGGTCTGCTATATCCCCAGGTCATTGGGGCTTGGGGATGGATGTGGTTGCCAGGAGGGCAAGGTCGGCAGCGGACACACGGCATGGATTGGGTGTCTGCATCCCTGCACTACTGGGGGGTCAGGTGGTTTGGATCTGACTCCAGGCTGTCCTGGCTTCAGGTTTTCGGTCTCATCGGTCAACAGGCGGGTTTGGCTGTCAGGATCCAGACCCATGTGCAATCCAACCCTGTTTTGCTGTAACCAATAAAGTTGTGGCCTATTTTCATCCAGCTTCAGTGTGTGGCCTGGTTTATTCCTTGCACTACACCTCTCAGCCCTGAGCACGCAATGCATGGAAATCTGAAAGGTTCCAATAAACCAATCACAGGCCAAAGAAGGAATTGGGATAAACACTCTCTGATCTCATCCGAAACACCTAGAAACCAATAGTTTAATTGGAAAATGCTGCTCAGTTGACTTAGAACTAGTGACAACACAGATATTCACACCATTACATCAGCACAGCCTATTAGCTACTGAAACTGCTGGAAGTTTCCAGAACTAGAGAGACAGAAAAACCCAAAAATATTTTACATCATCATCGAGATCAGTTATTAATTATTTATTGGTATAGTGAAAAAAATTGCTCCTGGTACGTAGGAAGACTATCTAGGGATGAATTGGTTGAAAATCTGTCTTGTTCCAGAACTGGGTCCAAGGATTCTTTCGGTGACAGACACTAACATGTATTACCGCTACAGTATAAGCTTTATCAGTGATAAATGATACAGCAGATAGTACACAGTAGAATGTATTCTAGCCCATTTGCTAATGGAATCCAGAACCCTTCACAGCCAATGGTAGAACTGGGCCTCCTAATGAGTTCTGTCCAGACTTATTCTCTTCACCTGGCAATCAAACCCCTATTGCTGGACATATAGGGCACCTGGATCGGAGTGAACTCCTCCCCAGGCCAAAGTAGATGGAAGATGGGCTCCCAAGGGTTATACACAGCAGAAGCAAAGACTCACCAGTGCAAGTATGACTAACCTTCCCCCTAACAGCAATGAGAACTGTGCTAAGCAAGTTAGCAACCAAAATAGCTTCACTCCTCTGTCCATTTTTAGCCTTCACATCTTTCTCCAGATTCCAACTGTTCCAAAATGGTGTGGCTAGATTTTTGACTGAGGCCCTTTTCACACGGGGCTAATAAAATGGGGTAGGGGGACCTCAACCCTCAAAAGGTCGTCCACATCTTGGAGTGCGCAGGGTCGGTTTTAATTTTGAGGTTCTATAACTCAAACCGCCCTGAAATGGCCAGAAGTGGTGATGCCGCATGTTTTTTAAAAACCACTTTCCAAGTGGTTTTTATTAAACACAAGTGTGCAGCCCCGTACCACCCCATCGCGGCGTCCTGGTGTAGATTTGCAGGTGCACACAAGTACGTGCCTGCAGATCTGCCGGGGGCAGGCTTCCAGCTGGCGAGCTTCTCTGATTGGTGGAGAGCCTCCACCAGTCGTAAGCCGCCATTTTGGACGCTGCTGGACACCGCCGGACGCCGCAGGAGTGTGGAGCGGCGAACGCGAGCTGCTCCTTGCGGCGACGGACTTACCCGGCTTCAGGTAAGCTCCGTTTCTGCATGCTTTGCCCCGTTTCTCCCTCCGCGTGTGGAAAGGGTCTGAGTCTGGCAACAGGGGACTTGTAACTTTCCTATTACAACAGCTTTGCCAGCTTTCACATCTGTTTCCAACACAATTCAAAAAGATGCTGGGGCTTGAGGACCATTCAAAAAAGCACACAGTCCACCAGCCACATTTTCTGCAGCACTGATTTAAAGGTCTTTCACATTTCACAGATATAGTGTTATATTCCCCTTTAACTGCCATGGCAATATCCATTCAATTCCTAGCATTTGAAATTTAGAGAGGGGCCTTTAGAATTCTCAGTCAGAGAGCTCTAGGGCTGCAATAAACTGCAAACTCCAGGATTCCTTAGGATGAACTATGGCAATTAAAGTGGAATGTAGTGTCATAATTCAACAGTGCAAAAGTGCCCTTACTTCAAACACATGAAGCTTAGGTAGATCCAAGAAATTCAGGAATGAATGTAGATGCATTCCTTTCATCAAAAGTTGATATCATCAGATTTGTGAAATATAAATAGGTTTCAAATGCCACTAGGCACTGTCTAAATCAGTGGTTCTCAACCTGTGGGTCCCCAGATGTTCGTGGACTTCAGCTTCCAGAAGCCCCAGCCACTATGGTCAATGCTCAGGGCTTCTGGGAGCTGAAGTCCATGAACATCTGGGGACCCACAGGTTGAGAACCACTGGTCTAAATTCTTCAAACGCACATGTATTTTCTTGCATGAAAAAATACATCAAATATTGAACACTTTCACACATCTTAGGGGTTCCATTCACCCACCCATGTTTCTCATCTAACTATAATATACAACCATGTCTGGTGTGTATGATGTACCATCTCAGGTATAGTGGGACCTTGGTATCTGCTAGGGGATGATGATGATGATGACGACAATTATTAGTATTAGTATTATTTTGTTACCAGCCTCTCCCCAGGCTCAAGGAGGGGTACAACATAAGATAAAAACAAATTACAACTAAAATACCCTAAAAACACAGGGCCCCCATGCATACCAAAATTTATGGATGCCCAAGTCCTACTATGTACAGTGGTATATTAAAATGGCATCTCTTACATAAAATCGCAAAATCAAAGTTTGCTTTTCAGAATTTCCTTTCTTTTTTTTTTAGGGAGGGGGAAATATTTTCAAGCCGTGGTTGGTTCTGTGGATACAGATTCCACCAATATGAAGGGCTGACTGTATAACACCACAGACAGACCTTTCCTGTCCCCAAGCATCATTTGAAATGTAATTCTTTTCTATGGGATATGTTCAAACATTCACCCATAAACTAATATATGCAGAGTAACCAGGTATGCGCATGTGTAAATCATTCAAAAAGTTGGTTTCGCCTGTTTACTTTAGAGACCAAAAAGAAAAAAAGAAAAAAAATCACTTTCAACAGCACTCTATTCAAAGGGGTCCACTTCAAAACTGGATGTCTCATCTATTTTTTACTAACACGCAGTCATACTTAGCTTGCTGCAAAATATCCTCCCCATGGTGCTGTAAACAGAAGCCAGTTGATTAAAAACAGGTATAAATATTCTACCTTATGCCTGCCTATCTGTGCCATGGGAAGTATCACACAGAGTGGCAGAAGCCAAAATATTAAAAGTGTGAAGCTGCCCTAAGAAAACTAAAGAACTGCCAGAGAAACTCTATGATGCTGACTTACATTTTGTAAGAAGCACAAAAGTAATCTCAGCCCTCAATGCAAAACCCCCGCAAAAAACCAAGTGATAAAATGTCACTGATTGCCATGGCATTTACTCACAGTTTTGTTTAAAAAAAAAAAGACACAACACTCAATATTCACAATATTCTTTTCACACATTTTTCTTAGGCCATTTCTGCACTATAAAATTATAGTACATTATTCCACTTTCAACATCCTGTGGAATTCTGGGGTTTGCAGTTTACTGAGGCCGAAGAGCTCTCTGGCTGAGAATTCTAAATGCCCCCCCCAGCTGCAAACTCCAAGATTCCATAGGATGTTGAAAGTGGAATAACAGCACTATAGCAGTGTAGTGCAGAAATGGCCTTATGTATGTCAGAGGCTGTGCATCATGGGCACAATGGTAGAGCTACACAGCTGACGTGATGTTCAGCCATGTTAAGGAACTGCAACAGTGGGCAACAAGTAAAAGTGCAAGATTTAGCATTGCACAACAGAGACTTCCACTGTGGCAATGAGGCAATGTGACAGGTGGGGACATTTTTCCTGCCAGGCGTGGGCACCTACGACTCTCCACTGCTCTTTGTTCTGGATTACCAATCCTCTGTGGCTGTCTTAGGGACCACTGCCTCTCTCTGCTTGCGCTCATGTCACTCAAGGGCAGCCTGTCCCACAAAGTGGCATACTGTTGTGCACAACAACCATTGTGCTATGGGCCCACTACAACAATGTTCCCCTCCTGGGAATTTCTCCAAAAGCAGGCTCTTAGGATGTTAATTCTAGAGAAGCTGAGAGAGACGATGGGAGCCACAATAAAACTTACAGTAGAATAAAAGAGGACAACAAACAAAGCTTTAGATGTCTATATACCAGCAGTGGCAGAGCTTGGGAGTGTGTGGAGGGGGAGGGGCTACAGCGTGGGGGGGTGTAGCCACTGTGCATGGGGGCGTGGTGTGTGGGGACATGGCCAGGGTGCACGGGGGTCTGGCTATGGGTTCAGCTGCCCCCAAAACATTGCCGCCTGGGGCGAATCACCCCGATGTCCCTCCGCAACTGTACACCGGTGAATAGAATTTGGGAAACAAACAAGACAAGCTTGAAGTGCTCATGCAGAAACGGAAATATGACTTTACAGGTATAACACAGGTGGGGTGACTCCCAAGACTGGAATATAGCAATTGAGGGTCATAACGTATTGAAAAGGAACAGATGGCGAAGAAAAGGAGAGGCATCACATGTTGAAGACAAATTTACTTGTACAGAAATCTGTGTGAGTGATCAAACTGGATCAGTGGAGACCATTTGGGTAAAAATAAACAAATGGAAGAAGGAATAAAAACTGCATTGTGACAGGAATTTATTGTAGGCCACCAAACTGAGATGTGGTGGTCGATGTTGCCTTTTTGAAACAAACCTTAGAAATTTCCAAGAAGCAGGAAATGGTAGTTATGGGGGACTTCAGTTACCTTGATAGCTGCTGGGAGACTCCCTCTGCTTAGCATAGGCTGTCCAACAAATTCCTGATATACCTTCCAGATAATTTCTTCTTTCAAAAGGTGGGGAGAAAAGAACAAAGGGAACAGTAATCTTCATCTTGATCCTAACCAACAGGGAAGAGCTGGCCATTGGAATGTAAGCAGTTAGTACTTTAGGGGAGAGTAACCAAGTAATGCTAGAACTTATGCTTATAGGACAGGCCAAAGAAGAGTGTAGTCAAATATGACCCTTGCATTTCAGGAAAGCTGATTTTATTAAGCCCAGGGAAATACTAGGCAGAATCCCACAGTAAGAGATGCTAAAGGAAAAGACACCCAGCATGGGGTAGTATATTAAGAAGAAGGAATTGCTAAAAGCACAATCACAAAAAATTGATGGACAAAGAAAAATGAGAAATATCTGAAAAAGCCAATGTGGCTGCACAGTAAATTTGAGGAGGAAGGGAAAAGAAAAAAGAGCATGTATAAGAAATGGAAGAAAGGACAAATCAGCATGGTGAAAATAGATATGTGGAATAGTGTAAAGAAAGCTACAGCTCAAAATGAGCTGGCAGCTTTCAAAATGAAAGAGCAACTCCCAAGGAACTCCCAACTCCATACCCGCCCACCCGAAAAGAAGATGAACAGCTACCTGCTGGGGATGTTCTAGATCAGTGGTTCTCAACCTGTGGGTCCCCAGATGTTTTTGGACTTCAGCTCCCAGAAGCCCTGAGCATTGACCATAGTGGCTGGGGCTTCTGGGACTGAAGTCCACAAACATCTGGGGACCCACAGGTTGAGAACCACTGTTCTAGATGGAGATTCTGTATTGAGCAAGGGGTTGGACCTGATGGCCCATGAGGACACTTCCCACTCTATGACTATGTGGTTCTAATACAACTGTAGCAGAATGCTGCAACCCTAATCTGCACAATCATAAAGTGGTTTATAATGTTGTAAATTTATAACAAGACGCCAGCTCCATTTTGTGGGGGGAAAAACACAGTGTACAAAATTTGTACACTTTTACGCATGTAAAACACACCAGCTCTGTGTCTGTTTTGATGTCATCACGCCTATTTGGAAACCTGCCATGTGTGTACTGGCCCTGAACCTCAAATCCAATATGACCACTAGGTTAGACAAAGAACGCTGCAATGTCAGCTCTCTACTTCCATGGGTGTTATAGGTGAAAGTACCCTGTGAAAGTGTAAAAAACACAAATAAAAATTAAAAATCGTGAATGCTATTTGATTTTAACTTGAGAACACTTCTCTAGCAATTTCTAGGTCTTTCAGCACAATTCTATGGTTAAGTGGGGT